>CM076572.1:236782643-237493617 GCA_034641835.2 Pinus albicaulis
GGCCAAATACAAAGGTGTCGATGAGATGTACTCTTCGATCCTCCCACTAGAGGATATTATCTCTCCTCTTTTTTCTCTTCTATGAGCTCCCACTTTCATTGAGAAAATTTTTCCTTTGTGAACCATGAATGGAAGGGAATTACCAAGAACTATAAATCTAGCCACTTCTTTATTTGACTATAATGTAACATCAATCAAGTTAGAATAGTTATATTTGGAAAAATGGTAAACACTATATTAGGGATATTACATACTCCCCCTTTAAATAAAAAATCATCCTTGATGTTCTTATATCACTGGGACTTTAAATTTTACACAGATATAACAATATAAACAACCCAAAATTGGATCCATTCCCTTCAAAATGAAGAATTTCATTCCAATAAAATTCCAATGTGAAAAAACAATAATGTTGTGTCAATAGTCATAAGCATTTATAGTTGCAAAAATATACAAATTCTACTTTCCATCACTTGGCCAGTATTCGAAGTCATAGAAGAAAAACAAAATCTCTATACCAACTTACCATTACTTACCAATTACTCTTGGAATTCAGGATCACTTTTACGCAAACACTCTAAGGATGGTTGAAAAACCCATCAACATTCCCTGGAAAACATCATGTAAATTCAACAAAGTCACATTAGTCACAACATTTTAAATCAAATTAAATAATTTTAACTATCAATCATTCGTGCAATGCCAAGTGATATTTTAACCACAATACTTTCACAAGTATTCAGAGATAACCAACCCTCTAATCATAAAAATAATAAATCATTGAAATATAGGTTTTAACCCTGTACAGAAATTATCTGCAAATGAATCTCAAAAACAGAAAATAAACAATAGCGAGAACATAAAAACATAAAACAGATATACATAGAGATTTTCCCCTGGATCCCAAATCGGGACTATCAGCTTGATTTTTCATTTATTCCTTTTAGTGTTACAACACATATATATACATGCCGAAGCATACATAAACCCCAATCCATTAACCCTGGATTAGAACATAGCCATAGTTCCCTTGACCGGATCTACAAAATACCAGGGGCTAAAAACTATCATGCCCCAAAACCATGTGCAAACTCATGCAAAAAACCATGGGCGGGTCTGCCCACTGAAAAATAGTGTCCAAAATGATTTTCCTAGGGTGCTGCCCTGAACCCCGAACAGGGGGGGCTGTCACCCCCCTGCTGGGCCTGGCGCAATGTACAAGAGTTTCTATTTCCCCCAGCAACCCCCTAACACTTGTGCTAGTCGTGGAAATAATATAACACATACCCAACATTCTCCCACTTGTTATTTTCTTTCCACAGGGGGCACAAGAGAGCTTAGTCATTAGCCTAGCTCGGCAACACCCATTTTTTCTCTACACCAAGAGAAATTATGAGTGCTCACAGACTTCGTCAATGCATCTGCAATATTCTTCAAAGTGTCCACCTTTACCAGCAGCACCCTTTTAGCCTCAACCATATCTCTCACAAAGTGATATTGAACATTAATGTGCTTTGTCTTTGAATGATAAGCAGGGTTCTTAGCCAAGAAAATTGCACTTTGGCTATCACAGTCTATCCTTATAGCTTGTTGCACCAACCCCATACTTGAACACAATCTCTGCAACCAAACTGCTTCCTTTCTTGCATGAGTGGTGTTATCACTCAGTAATTTCTCCAAGTTCAAGAGAAATGGTCCGAGGTAACGACAAACCTACTTTGGAAATGTAGGATCTAACCTTCCTAAATTTTAGAGAGGGCTCTCTCTTTAAGATTTAACTTTGTTTTTGTTTAATATTTTAGGCTAGTTATGATAGTTCAATTTGGTTTTGGTTTTGAAATGTTTGGTGGAAAATAATATTAATTGAAGACAAATTAAAGAGGGATCTACTAGTCCATTGGGCTATGGAGTCAAAGTCTAGCAACTAGAACTAGAAGGCAAGGCCAAGAGGATGCTAATGTATTCAGGGCAAGGTAGATAACCCTCAGAGATTTGGATAGATTTTTTTGATGGGATGGCTTGCTTCGGAATAAAGGGAAAAGAAGGATCCTTTGATCCGGAAAAAGAGGAAGGAGGCAGAGGTCAAACAGGACTAGGAGAAATTAAGAATTCCTAAATCCAGAAATCAGCAAAAAACATTTAAATGATTAAGTAGTTAAGAAAGAGAGTTCTAACACTGTCCTGAAGTAATACTCCTACTTAATCATTAAGATTGAACAATATATATGAAATGAATGGATTTCAGAAAGTAAACAATGACAAGATATATGCACTTTACTCTTCAAATTATCGCATGAATCCTGAATTATGAAGTCCAATTGGGAATTGTCTATACTGTTGCTTTGAAATCAACACATATGAGCCTCCAACGTACCAGCAAAATGTCTATAATGTTCTTAGCAATTTTATTCCACACTAAAAACTTCATAAATTGAAGTATTTATACAAAATGTTTATTAAAAAATATCCTAGAGAAATCTAGGAAAAACTCTAGGATAAAAATATATTTACACATTAAGAAGGACAATTGCTTAACAACTTAGCAAGATGTCCTCTTATCTAGAAAAAATAGTGATATCTTATCTAAAAAAAAAACTGTTTGCTTGAGTAATTGTCCATGCTTGCTGGCACTTTGCAAATATCTTTTGAAAGATGACTTCATGGATACTCTTTCCACTTTATGTCCTTTAACACTGCCTTTCTTCCTGATACTCTTTCACGTTGTTCATTTATCTCTTCACTGTTGTAAAAATAGAGAAATTACAATAGTAAAAATTTGCTGGTTGTTGCTTTTTTGATACTCTTTGACCCTGTTGTTTAGCCTGATACACTTTCAACTAATATATTAACCTTTTGACAGCTGTAAAATGAAATTTTCACTGTGGTAGAAAAATTAATTCACTGTCATATCATTTCATTGTCATACTTGGATTTCCCTATTACCCTTTCATTGCTATAAAAGATACTTATCAGCAGTAAAAAACCAAAATCACATAAACTGTTTTGTTTTTCCTTCTCAGCTTCATTGTTTTACATGTGCCTTTCTTCACTGTTCTACCTCTATGCTGTTATAAGAAATTTGTAAACTCTTGCCACTGTTTTGCATCAGGTATCTTCATGTTTTTCAACTTTCTATAGCTTTCATCTGCATCAGTGTTTAATAGCCGAAAATTGTTTTCTGGTGGTTTTGGATTTAAACTAGATCCTTTACCGCAGAGGGTAGCTTCAAAAATGAAAGATCAGTGGGAAATTTAGCTCCAAGGTTTAGAAATTGGTTAACAGGGTCTTAAATTTCTATAAAACAGTTGGGGCGGAAACTCTTAACCAGTCAGGAATGCAAAGAATAGATATAACTATAATATATCAAAGTTTAACCTTCAATGTAAATCATTATATTGTCATTTATTACCAGTCCAATCTAAGGCAGGAGGGTTTTGTCTTTCGATTGTGAAAAACCACATGTTGTTTTCGCGCTGTGTTTGGATGGTAAGTGGTTTCTCTGAAAATGAACGCGATCGTATCAGAATGTGACACGTCGCATTGGTGGTTTCTGCAATACAACTTTTTTCGTGTGAATTTGAACAAACTTTGATCAATCAGTTTCGGAGCGCGAAACTGATCGTGCACCGTTAGATCTTTTTTGACAATGCGAATGGTCAGGATCATTTTAAGAGCTGCGGTGAAAAGTCGGGTGGGACCTGGGCAGTTATTATGAGTCGAGCAATGATTCGTATATATAAAACTTTGCATAAATGTAGTTATAACCAAATTTTTACACATGGGAAAGTTATATGGATGCGAGGTTTGGATATTGAGTTTACATATACAAATTAAATCACATGAGGCGGGTTAATAAGGGTTAACCGAGGTTAATTATTATATAAAACTTGAGGTTTTATATAACGGGAAAAGGGGAAAGATCATGTTTAGCTCAAGTTAAGTCTTATGCGGAAAGGTAAGTATTTACAAAGGTATAATATATTTTCAATAAGAAGTATGGGGTAAATGAAATGTTTTTGCATTTTTTAAATACATTGGATGTAAAATAAAACCCTTTTTTGTATTTTTTAAGTTTTATTATATAGTTATTAGACTTTTTGAATGGTCTAAAAAACTATAGGGGGGTGGGAATATTTATATGGTTAGTTTTATGCCAAAGGGATATCTTTGGGATTTATTTTCAACATGTGGGGTAATTACTTTGGCATAAAAGCTTGTAATTGTGGGTTTTTAGAGATAATAAAATAAAAGGATTTATAATAATAGTACAAGGACTCTTATAGGGAATTAATAGATAATTTAGAAGTTAATGTGAAAAAGTGACAATGAAAACACCAAAATGTAATTACATAACTTAAGAAAAGTGATAATATAGTAAGAAAAAAGCTTTAACCGTTTATAATTTAACCACTTTAACTTAGAATATAATACTTTTGGAGGGTTTTTATGTCTTTATGAATGAAGGAAATTAGTCAAAGGGGATTTTATTTTTCATTAAGTAAAAAGGTCTTTACTTATGAAATTTAAGTATAATGGATGCATGAAGGGTAAATGATGGAAAATAGGGATTATTATAGGAATTAAAACATTTTTAACTAAACAGTCATTAAGCCTTGGGTCCGGTCCCAACAGAAGTCAGAGAAATGTTGTGAGCCTCTTTGACTAAAAGTCTAGAATGCAGAATAACTATAGGGGAGCGAAAATTAGTGATTTTGCCTGGTGAAAAGTATTTACATGATTCTCCCACTTCTTTCTACCTACACAGCTTTTAATCTAATTTTTTTTTTTCCATTTTGCAGGTGCATTTGAGCTAGCAAACTTGAACATTTTATTCTTTTGAAAGAAATAAAAACTATCTAAATATACATTATATCATCTGAGGGCTTAGATTAAACTGATGAGCACCTCTTTATTCTCTACCTATCTACTAATTAGTCAGGATAAAACTGTCGAACTAATTTTTATTCATTATTCTACAACATTAAAATTGAAACATGACAAGTCAAGATTAAGCAGTTCAACTCATCATGGATTATGGCATTTATTGACACTTTGTCGTAATCATCAGTAAAAAGTAGTGGCATTTGGACTTTCTCAATTTCATGTTTTTTATCTTTTTCTTTGGGGTGTATTATTTTTTTTTCTAAGTCCTTTGATCTTTCTTTTAGGACTTTACCCTCGTTTTTCTTTTCTATTTTTTATGTTTTTATTTCTTTACAAAATATGGGAAAACAACTTGCAGAAATCAAGGTATGTACATATTTACAAGACTATCAAGAGTCAATTCAAAATTATGAATCCTATATTTATAGGGCCCTAACAAGTGGTTGCCATGTATTTTACCTCTATAGTTGAAAGAGCCACTACAGACTGTATTTTACTTAGCCAACTGATTGCACCTCCAAACAGGCTAAACACATACCCACTTGTAGATCTCCTTTGGTCCAGATCTCCAGCCTAGTCTACATCAACAAAACCACGGATGTCCAAAAAACTGTCCAATCCTAGTCTTCCCTGGTAGCACAAGCCATAATCACTAGTGCCACGCAAATATCTAAAAACCCGCTTCACTTTTGTCCAATGCTCCTTCCTTGGGATTGACATAAACCTGCTCAATACTCCCACTACATGTGCAATGTCCGGTCTGGTACATGCCATTGCATAAGTCAAGCTACCCACTGCACTTGCATATGGAACACGAGACATATCCTCCTCTTCTTCTTGTGTCTTGGGACACTGTTCAGGAGACAAATTTACACCTACAGGAATAGGAACATTCACCAGTTTACTATCCTGCATATTTAACATCTATAATATAGTCTCGATATACTTCCTCTGGTTTAACTAGAGCTTCCTCTTTGCTCGACCTCTCTTAATTTCCATGCCCAAAATATAGTTTGCAGCACCAAGTTCCTTCATGTCGAATTTGGAGAACAGTTGGGTCTTCAAATCTTGGATAATTTCTTTGTCATTTCCAATCAACAACATATCATCCACATATAAGACCAAATAAATAACACGGTCACCAATTAATTTAAAATAAACGTAATGATCCTCCTTACTTTTGGTGAAGCCAAATCCCCGTATATAGGTATCAAATTTTTGATACCACATCGTTGATGACTTTTTTAACCCATATAGAGACTTATTTAACCTGCATACCAGTTCTTTCTTCCCCTTTACCATAAATCCTTCAGGTTGTTTCATGTAGATCTCCTCTTTGAGATCCCCGTGAATAAATTTTGTCTTCACATCCATTTGTTCTACCTCAAAATCAAATGCAACAGCAATAGATAAAAGCAATCTAATAGAAGTAAATTTGGCAACGGGAGAAAAAATATCACCAAAATAAATTCCCGGCACCTAGGAATAACCTTTTGCTACCAACCGAGCTTTGTATGTCTCCACCTTGCCTTCTACATTCATATTCTTCTTAAACACCCATTTTCTCCCGATGGGATTCCTTCTAGCTGACAACTCCACCAGACCCCATGCCTCATTTTTATGCAAGGATGTCATTTCATCAACCATGGCCTCCTTCTATAGTTTTCCATCCTCTGAATCTATTTCCTCCCTAATGATTCCGGGATCATTATCAATTATAGTTAAAGAAAAATTTGAATAGAAAGAAGATGGACTATACCTTTATGGTTGTCTTCTTTCCCCAATTGATATTCTCACAGCTGGAGTTTGTGGCTCTTCCTCTTCTGAGTCTTCTTCTGTTTTAGAGTTTGATTCATCCTCCTTTAGCTCAAACTCTATCTTCTCGGGTTCCTTTGCTAGAACTTCATGTTTAACAACATATTTCACCTCTCTAAACACCACATCTTGGTTGTACACAACCTTCCTTGTTTTCAGGTTCCAAAGTTTGTAACCCTTTAAACCATCCTTATACCCAATAAAGATGCACCTTTCAGATTTATTAACCAACTTGGTCCTTTTATCCTTCGGAACATGTACATATACATCACATCCAAATACCCTTGGATGTGAAAGAGAGGGTTTCTTAGCAGTCCACACCTTATGTGGAGTCTTATCCTCCAAGGCTGATGAAGGTAATCTGTTAACCAAGTAACATGTAGTCTCCACTGCCTCTGCCCATAATTCTTGTCCTAACCCAATACCACTGAGCATGCTTCTTTCCTTTTCCATCAGTGTTCTGTTCATTCTTTCTGCAACTCCATTTTGTTGAGGTGTGTATGGAGTAGTCTTCTGTCGTGCTATACCCTACTTCTTACAGAACTTTTCAAATTCCTTCTTGCAGAACTCCCCACCATTATCTGTCCTCAACACATTTATCTTCTTCTCTATCTGGTTTTCCACCAGAGCCTTAAATTCTTTAAATCTATCAAAGACTTCAGATTTCTTCCTCAAGAAATATATCCATGTGTTCCTTGAGAATTCATCTATGAATGAAAAATAGTACACAGACTTACCTAGTGATGGAACCGAGACAGGTCCAAACACATCACTATGCACAAGCTCTAATATCTTGTTCGCCCTCTTAGCACTAGAATGAAAACTCACTTGATTTTGCTTCCCATATACATAATGTTCACAGAAATCGAAATCTAGAGAGATATTAGACATACCTTCTACCATACCATTTCGATGCAGTATCTGAAGGCCCTTCTCTCAAATATTTCCAAGCCTTTGATGCCATAGCATGGTATTTTCTCTAGAGACTACTAGGCTTTCCGCTCCACTTTCGGGAACCACAGAACTATTGCACCCATCAATAACAATGCTGCCCTAAAGCTTGTACAATGTTCCAATCCGAACTCCCCGCATTAATACTAGTGCTCCCCGAACCATCTTACATGTATCTTTCTCGAACATTATTTTTACACCTGCATCATCCATCTTGCTAACATAAATCAGATTTCTAGCCAATGAAGGAATGTGTAGAACACCAAGAAGTGTTCTAATCCTTCCACCTTGCAGCTTTAGATTGAATTTTCCACGTTCGAAGATTCTGGCCTTCCTATCCTCACCTAAGAAGACATCACTACCATCATATTTCTCATACTCACAGAACCACTCCCTATGGGGAGTGAAGTGAAAGGATGCACCCGATTCAATCAACCATGACTCAAGATGTACATGTGTATTTGGAGAAAAATCTGAATACACATCCCCACCTTCATTAGAAGAAGCATCATCAGATCCCGTTCCTTTCTTTGGAGCTTTAGATCTACTGTCCTTTTCGTAGTTCCCTTCCTTTCTGCGTTTCCAACACACCTTTAGATCTCCCTCTAGATTTAGATCTCCCACTCAAAACATTATTATTTTTTCTATTCTAGGACCTTCCTGATACAGATAAAGCATCTTCATTCTGACCCTCCATATTTCTCCGTCTCATTTCCTCCGACAGCAAGGCTGAGACAATGTCATCAAAATTCAAGGTATTTGTATTTCTACCTATTGCAATAACCAGACTGTCCCACGAGTCTAGTAGAGAACACAACAAACTGATGCACTTATCTTCATCTGGTATTTTAATATCAACAGATGACAACTAACTTACCACAGTATTGAAGGCATTCAGATGCTCTGTCACCGAGTCTCCATCCTTCATGCTCAAGTTATACAATTTTTTTCCGCAGGAACAATTTATTCACCAGAGACTTAGATTGGTACAAAGTCCCAAGTTTTTCCCACAAATTATTCATCGTAGCTTCCCCAGATATATTAAAAAATACCGAATCTGAGACACACAACTGTATTGTGCTCTTCACCTTCCGATCCAACTTTTTCCAGTCTTCATCTGACATTTTCGTTGGTTTAGTACTTAGATATACCACGATCCACTGGTCTTTATCCACCAACAGATCCTCCATCTTGAGCTTCCACAATTCAAAACTCTGACCATTAAATTTCTCAATCTCTATCTTTCCACTCCTCACCATCTTCTTTCACTGCAAGAATCGATCCCGTAGATCTCTCACTGAACAGGGTCTACCACAGGCCCGAGAAAAAAACCCCTTAGCAACAAAGGAATCCCCTTGAAACCGAAACAACTCTGATACCAAATGTAGGTTTTATCCCTGTATATAAATTATCTGCAAACGAATCTTAAAAACAAAAAATAAACAATAGTGAGAACATAAAAACATAAAACATATATACACAAATATTTTCCCCTGGATCCCAAATCAGGACTACCAGCTTGATTTTTCATTATATTCCTTTTAGTTTTACAACACATATACATAAATGCCAAAGCATACATAAACCCCAATCCATTAACCCTAGATTAGAACATAACCATAGTTACCTTGACCGAATCTACAAAATACCAGGGGCCAATAACCATCATGGCCCAAAACCATGTGCAAACCCATGCACAAAACCATGGGTGGGTCCGCCCACCGAAAAACCATGGGAGGGTCCGCCAACATCAACCACAAGCATATTGTCTTAGTTCTCGATAAATACATCCACATAATACTTATAAAAGCACTCAGAGAGCACCTATCTCTCTTATCATCAAAATGATCAATAGATGCACCAAGTGCATACTATCCTAGCCCCTGTTAATATATTAAAAAAAAATAGTAATACAATAAAGGAACTTACACTTCCAGTAATTCATCTTCGAGCACTAACCTCCTTTCCTATCAAGATATACATAAAATATTTACATAATTGTATAGAAAATTCACTTTTAACGTAACACATAAATTATTAGTTAATTATTTTTTTCTATGAGAACCACAATGGCAAAATAATGCTCCTCCCCACCTATGAGAACTAGTTTCCACAACCATATCGAGTCATTTTCACATCTGGATAATTGTTTGACAGAGACCATACCAAGTCCTATTTGGAATTCCACTGGCGAACCAGCTCAAGAATTTCAATGACCACATAGGGTCCAATATAGGATTCCTCTTGGAAACATCTTGCCTATTCCTCTGACATCATTTCGTCTATGAGGAATTTTGGGCCTCCTCCAACAAGCTCCAAAATCATGAGAGTTGCCTCAGTATTTTCCCCTATCACCATCTTGGCCAAATATTTTACCTTACCGAGATCATATTATCTCTAGGGAGATGAAATCCAGATAGAAAAGAACTTTGTTATTTCCAAATCCTACAACAATTTGAAGGAAGGCAAAGTTCGGGGTAACATCAAACCACGCTCGTGCAGTAGCCCTACGGAGCGAGGAAGGAGCTCTCTCAGGGTCAATCTCGAGGAAAAATGTATCAATAGGCCTTGAGATGACTGAAATGAGTGCTAATTTTAAGCCTAGGTATATGAATCAAGGTTTAGAATGATTTTTAGAGGTTTTTGTTGGAAAAAAGGGAAAAACAATTTTGGGCTTGGGGATGAGGCCAAATTCTTGTAGAGTTCAAGTTGGGGTAGGGTAGGCAATGAATTTGATGTTTTAGATTCAATGGATGGATAGAAAAAAGTGCTGAGGAGCTGAATAGGGCAAGAGAGTGCAAGGATCCTCTTCAAACTGACGAAAAACACGTAAAACTAAACAAAAGTTTAAGGCAGAGCACCAACAAATCAATGAATTCTACCTCAATTACTCATTTGTTTAATTCAGAAGCATAGAGAAGGGAAATGGAATACATATAAAATTAATGAAACTTAAAATAACATGAGAATAACATCATCAAAACTCAGAAGCCACAAGGATCCCAACAAGTGCTACAAAACTCTGGTCTTTCCTTTGCCAAAAATCTGAAATGAATGTACAATGAGGTGCCAAACTTTTCCCAAGTATCCAACCCTGAAAATGTCTCAGAAAATACAATATATAGACCATCCTAACCCCATCCCATGCCTCTAGGGGTCAAGCTCATCCTTCTAGGAGCTGTTTCAACCAATTCTAAACATGGAGCTAAAATCTAGGCAGCCAAACAACTTGCCTCTATATGCTAGGAAACTGATCCATTCACTCAATTTTCACTTTTTAGTGAATGAATCCTCTAGAACAAGTAAATATATGCCAAAATTACATCATGGTTACCAAATTACATCATGGTAGATCAATCATCACATGAAAAAGTAAAACTAGTCAAAACTGGGCGAATTTCTGAGCTAAAGAGTGAAAATGAGGCAAAATTTCTCTATGTGCCGCGCTCAAATTCTCTATGCGTCGCGCCACTTTGGAGGTGATTTTGAGGAACTTTTTGAATTCCAAATTGAGCTCATGATAGCTCGTTGGAAAGCCCCGGATGTATGCTATCCAACCCAAGTGGAATTTGTCAATTTGGATATCATTTTCCCCTCCAAAAATGCAATCTCCCAAGACTGGTTCCTGCTGGTGCAAAAAGTGGCAGAAAGGCCATTTTCAAGGTGTTTTTGGCCCTTTAGGCAGCCCAGAATTTGATGAAATTCTTCGGCCATTCCTGAACATAGATCATATATAATGAAAAACCCAAAAATGAAAAATTTTCCTCCAGAAGATGTCTCAAATGTAACCGCGCATCGAGTGGCGCGACGCGTCGAGCGGAAAAACCTGTTTTGCAACCAAAATTTTCAAAATGACAAAATCTTCTCCAAATTTGCTGAAATTTGGAGTGAAGGTCTCCCATCATGTCTCATGCTAAGCCAAGGAAGATTCGGCCAAGATTCGGAGTGGATCCGGCCTTTTCCGACGTTTTAGTGGTTTTCTCAACCTTGCCTTCAGGATCTTCATTTTTGCTCTGCAAACGTGTGTGCGGGCCCAATAGTGGTTTTTCATATGTCTGAGCATGTCTTTGTCCCTGTTGGCCTTCTCCAAGAGATTTTACAGATGAATTTTGACGTGCGTAAGGCAAGTCTCTCGCTCAAATGGTGTCATGTCACCCGGTCTCTTTCGGGCCAATTCACGGTTTTCACGGATTTGCCGCAACTCTATAAGTGTCTGCTGATCCTCCAGTTGTTTATTCCGCTGCTCCAAGTAATTTATAACCCACTAAGCTCTCTACAACTTCACGGTCAAAGTATCAATCTCATCCTTTTTTTCCTGGATGATCTCTTTCAGCTTTGAGCTAGGAGAGCTCGCATCAACATCGATCAAAATAAAATCAGTATCTTGGCCTCCCGAGGGGCCCTCATCGCATAGGCTTCTTCCCTCTGTCTTGTACCTTTGATGATGTAGAAGGCGAGACCCCTTCCACGCCATGTGGAGATAGTACTCGTGCTGCTGATGAAGATAATGAGACCCCTTCCACCCTTGGTGGAGATAGTACTCGTCGTGCTGCTGCAAATAAGGTTCTGTGGCCTCTCTGATATGTCACACACACTGGAGCACTAATAGGCTTAGTCTCAGGAACCTCGAACTGATGTGAAGGCTCTGCCTCATCATGAACAATCTTGGGAGGAGGCTGGGGGGCTGCAAAGAAGTCACGAGAAATGAACTCATCCCATGTGATGCCCTGCAAACCAAGTTGATGTACCACAATGATTTTGATGAGCGCATAATGATAAATGCTATTATGTTGCTACTCTAGAGTCTTCTTCTACACTAGGATAGTCATCCAATCTATGTTTCAGCACATGAAGTATGGAATATTCATCATTTGCACTCTCGTGAAATGCATCAAAAATCTAATATGGTATGCATAAAGGTGCGATAATCTACCCTCACAGCTGAAGTATCTAATGATGAGCTTCATTAATGGCGCATAAGGCTCCTTTAGAAACCAGAACGGGAACACTCTGCTCAACTGCCTCAAATATCCAGGCCTAATGTAAGGTTCATAATATGCTCTATCCAGTTGCTGTCTCTTATTCCACTCCTCACCAACGTTCGGTATCCCGGTCGCATCAGAAATGGTCTCTGGTGTCAAAGTGAAGTTCACTCCAGCAAGATGTACATGA
Organism: Pinus albicaulis; assembly: GCA_034641835.2. Lineage (NCBI taxonomy): Eukaryota > Viridiplantae > Streptophyta > Pinopsida > Pinales > Pinaceae > Pinus > Pinus albicaulis. The sequence continues at coordinate 236,795,466 of CM076572.1, forward strand.
CCATCACGCAAATGTAGGAGAAATAAGCGAACCAACTCTGGATGGTGCTGAATCTGAGATATCATCTCGCAATACCAAAAACATGAATGTTTCTGAAAGCATGTCATTGCAAGTGGGCAGACCTGCAATTGAGCCAAATAAGTGGGCTCCTCCCTGACCTGCCTGCCACTCTTATGAGACCTCCTCGGTACATTTAGCTCTGCAGTTGAATCACTGTCCTGCTCATATCCCTACTCATATGATGAATTTGTCTCTGACATAGTGCTGAAATGTGTTTGTTAACTGTATGTTTGGTTAGTTTGAAAATGAGCAATTGGTGTATTTGTTTCAATGCCAAATGTGTCACATATATAATAAGGTGCTGTGGAGGAATGTCACAATGGGAAAAAGGACTGTCAAGTAAGATCTAAGTATGAGGACAGTCACTGTTTGGGGAATTTAGGGATTTGGGGATTTATGAGTGATATGGGAATAAGTGATAGTTGATGGGGGGTAATTTTAGGAACAAGATTTAATGAAATGGCAACATATATGTGAAATCAAGGACATAGAGGCAGTCCTCGAATGTTGTGGAAATTAGGCTTTTTCAATGGATAGTGAATGATAGGGTTTGAGGCTTACCACATGGAAACAAAAGGGAATAAGGGATATGGGACAGCGGGAATAGAAGAGGGACTGTGTTATAATAATGTGACAACACTAGCAGTGATAACAATGATAACAAATGACAAGAGCACACATGAAAATGAAATGAGAGTTTAAGCACCAAACACCTCTTTGCAAACCCTTGGGAGCAGATTGAAATATGGGTATAGGGTTTATTATTGCACCAATTAAACTCTTGAATCTTCCTTCAAATGACACCCAACAGGAATTAAACTCATATAACAAGCACACACAACTTACTTGGAGGCAAATGAATTAACTTGATTTGAGTTTGGAGCAAGAATGATGATTTTTAAGCCTGTCGAGCCTGTGCGCCGCGCGCAGGCCCAATGCGCCGCACTCAGTCCGTGCCGCGAGAAAATAACATGGTGTTTTCCGGCTCTACCGCCACGCCTATGGGTGCGCTCGCGACCTGCCCCAATGCGCTCAAGGCTGTTTGCAAACACCCAAACTCAGCTTCTAAAAAACGCAATTCCGTCCTCTCTCCAAACTTCGAAATCGACTTTTCTCTTGGACTTGCTGAATATCTCTTGATGCAAATGAATGAATGGATTTTTGAAATATCTCATATAGACATGGTTTTAATTTTTGCTTCTTCAAAACCCATTTTGTAATGTTTTTTACTTTGGCACTTTTTCATTTAATACAACTTTTGTCTTTTGTTTCCTCACTGACTTTCTGAGCTTTGAATGATGAAATTGGTTGATTTTTTACAGGGATGTTGACATTGAACCTTGGCAAAGGAAAACCAGAGCCTGCTTTGAAGTCTTCATGGTGGGAAAAATACATATTTATTACAAAAACCATTTTGACAATTTCTTCTTCAAAACAGAGTTTTGAAGAAGAAACATCCTCGAGCATATTGACGATGAAAATTTTTGAACTGAAAACTTATTGAAAACCTCCTCATGGCCTGCGGGCATTGTTTAACATTTTGAAAGACCAAACCCTAGACCTAGAAACTAAAATGACTCTTTTTGACCAAAACAGCTTCTATGACTGTAAATAACATGAACTGAACTTTGATGAATTTTGAGAAATTTTTGACCAATCCAGCAGGTACAAGCATGAGGAAAAATTTAAGAACAAAACCCTTCCGTCAGACAATGGCATGCCCCTAATGGAATGCAAATGAATGAGCGGAATGAGACACCTAAACAATGAGATGCAATAAGAGAAATGATCTCTGACGGAGGGATGTAAAGACCGACTCTAACATTGGCTCCAATGGGGATGGTAGCTCCTTAGAGGTGCCAAGAATGACAGATATTTGGTAGAGCAGACCAGTGCCTTCGTCCATTGGGCTATGGAGTCCATTATTTTGAAAAAACAACTCAAGACCTTTGACTGAATTTATTTGACTGAAACCTTGACTCAAACTGACTCAACTTTTAAAACAGAAATGACTGAACCAAACCGACTAAACAGACTCAAACCAAAACTGAAATTCTTCTTCAGAATTATAGCCTTCACTTCGGGCCCCAGACTGAAGAAAAGACTACAGCGCACACTTACAATGAAATTTAAATACATGATATGTACAATGACAATGTGATCAATAGAAAACATCTTAGAAATGGTACCGCTTGAGCAGCCGACCATTGATCGGCCCTCCTGGACAGTCTTCACCGTTCATCTCCTTCAAAAGAAAGGCGTTCTGACCTCGATATGTTGCAATCTTGAATGGACCTTTCCAGAGATTTTCAAACTTACCGTGTTTACCTTTGTCCTCATTCCTAGCATCCCACTTCAGTACCACTTCCTCCAACTGGAATTTATCTGCCTTCGCTTTCCTGTCATAGATCTTTTTGATTCTCTCCTGCAACTTGAATGTGTTCTGGAAGACCTCTTCTCTCGTTTGTTGCAAATGAATCATCTGATTTATCCTTCTCTGCATATGGCTTTCTTCACTACCAACTTCCTTAAGAAGCTTGACCACCGGAACAGCAAGTGAGGTAGGAAAGACTGTATCCACTCCATAAACTAACTTGAAGGGGGACATACCAATGGACTTATTTTGACTTACCTGATCAAACCATAGCGCATTTACCAGCTTCTTATGCCAACTCTTCTTATTTATGTCCAGCAAATTTTTAATGATATTGACTAGAGATTTATTGGAAGATTTCGCCAAACCGTTGCCTTGCAGATGATAGGCGGTTGAATGTCCCAAAATAATTTTATACTTACCACAAAACTCAATCATCTTTCTTGATTTAAAAGCCGCTGCATTATCAGTGATCAATTTACTCGGGCAACCAAAACGAGACAAAATGTTGTTTTCAAGGAAAGAAATGATTACCGAATCGGTGGCTTGCCTTGTGGGAACTGCTTCGATCCATTTCGTAAAGTAATCGGTGGCTGTTAGAATCCATCTATGCTGTCCTGAGGAAGGAGGATGGATCTCCCCAATGAAATCCAAACCCCACTGCTGAAAAGGGGCGCTTACCTCAATAGGCTTGAGTGGCAATGGCTGTAATTTCTGTCTTCCTTCGAAAATCTGGCACTCATGGCAGCCTTTGACTGTTTTATAGACATCAACAAACAATGTCGGCCAATAGTACCCTGCTCTCAAAATCTTATTGGCAGTTGTCTTCCAAAAATGATGACCGCCACAATATCCTTTGTTGAAATCTTCCATTACCTTCTTCGCTTCTTCCTCCACCAAATAATTCAATAACACACCACCCGGATCTTTCCAAAAAAGTGCAGAATTCAAAATGCAAAATTTTGCAACTTTGAGTTTCAATGTTCTACCTTTGTTTCTAGTCATGCCAGGCGGTGATGACAAATTTTGAAGAACATAGATGATATCTAAATACCATGGGGAATCAACAAACATTTCTGATACCTGAAGTGGCGAATTCTCCTCATCCTCATCGGACATAGAAGCAATCAGATTTATCTCTAATGTGTGCAAATTCGATTCAGCCATAAGCTTCGCCAGCCCCTGTCCCTTGATCGGTTTCGTGGGCCTTATTTCCACATCATATTCCAGCAAAGCTGCGATCCACTTACCACATCTTCCTTCCGGATCAGTCTGTACTAAAACATCTTTCACAGCAGCGTTAGGAACATAAGCTAAAATATGGGAATGCAAAATGTATACCCGGAAATCCTTCAATGCCTTTACCAGTGCCAGAGCTTGTTTCTCAATGATGTTGTATTTCAAGGCTGCGTCTCTAATAGTTCGACTGAAAAACGCTATGGGCTTCTCATGTCCATCTCTTTTCTGCATTAACACAGCTGCCATGGTATTCTGAAGCAAAGGAAAACAAAATAAAGTCTTGGGTGTAATCCGGGCTGATTAACACCGGAGCTGAAGATAGTGCCAACTTCACCAAATTAAAGGACTTTACCGCATCTTCAGTCCACTTCACTTGGCTGTCCTTTTTCAACATATTTGTTATTTCTCTCAAATGTTCAGCAAGGTTTGGGACAAAACGGCGCAAAAAGTTCATCTTACCATTAAAAGACTGAATCTCTTTCTTGTTCCTGGGAGGGTCAATTTGCTGGATTGCTTCAACACGTGCTGGATCAATACGAATGCCATCTTTGGAAATAATGTGACCAAGTAATTTACCTTCATCCATGGCGAACAAGCTCTTTTTAGGATTAAGCGAGACACCATATTTTCTGCACTTTTGAAAAACAACTCTCAAGTGATACATATGCTCTTCATCTGAATTGGAAAAAACGGTCAAATCATCAAGGTATATAACAAGGAAAACATCTTTTTCATTCGCAAAAGCCATGTCCATCGCCCGCTGGAAAGTTGCACCAGCATTCTTCAAACCAAATGGCATCTTGGCATAGTGGAATGTTCCCCACGGAGTGGTGAACGCTGTTTTGTCGCGGTCGTCCTCATGAACCAAAATTTGGTTATATCCAGAATAACCGTCGAGTAGTGACATCCAAGATGCACCCACTACTCGCTGCAATATATGATCCATCTTAGGCAATGGATAATTGTCCTTCAATGACACCTTGTTCAAATTTCTGAAATCAATACACAACCGAATCTCACCTTTCTTTTTCTGCACTGGCACTAAATTGGAAATCCAATTAGAAAATCTGACGGGAACAATGATTCTTGCTTTGTAAAACCTATTTACCTCCTTCTCAATCGATGGCAGCAACTTCGGATTGATTCTTCTTAGCTTTTGTCTGAAAGGCTTCTGATTAGGCTTAATTGGGATAGTATGCTGGATTATATTGGTGTCATACGTCTTTAAATCTGAGTAATCCCAAGCGAAAGCATCAGCAAATGAAGACAACAAACTCACATATTTGGCCTTTACATCCGGTGGCAATGATTTGGATAACTTTACCATTTTGGGGTTTTCAGCTGTCCCAATATTTACATCCTCTACTCCTTTTTCAGTCGGTCGTAAAGTTGGTTTCTTGGCCACATCATCCTGATCGAAGAGCTCTTCTAAAGGTATCAAACCTTTAGGAATAATGTTATCTTTCAGCTGTAACACTTCCATTTGATTTACTTGAACATCATCACCATTATCATATTCCACATCGATTGAGGTATCTTTGAACTTACCTTTACTTTGCAGAAAATCATTAATCTCATCATCATCTTGGAAAACTTGCCAACATCTTTGATTATCCGGGACGGTAGGACGGTGCTTCACATGGATCTCGAATTTATTACTTGAATTCATTGGGATCTTCAAGTTACTTGCTGCCTTGGCAAGCGCATCTGCAATTCCATTTTGAATGCGAGGAATACAAGTCAAGGTATAATCTGAAAACTGCTTCAAAATATCAAGGACAACGTTCCGGTAAGCTCGCATCCGGGGATGTTTCGTTTGATATTCACCCTTTACCTGCTTAATCACCAATTCAGAGTCACCATAGACTGCAATTCTCTTAGCATTCAGCTTTCTAAGAATCTTTAGGCCAGCAATCAGAGCTTCATACTCAGCCTCATTGTTTGAACAATCAAATGCTAATTTGTAAGAACATACCCGTACATTGCTTGGTACCTTATTTGGAGTGGAGAAAGGGTTGCGTAGCCAAATACCAATCCCAGCACCATCATTGCCCACTGCACCATCGAAATCCATGGTCCATAGACCCTCTTCATCATCCTCTAAGTGCTGAAATTGTGCTAGCTCTGTTTTTTCTGCTTGCTGTCCACTATCTTTAGCTGATTGCTCAATTGTGCTTTCCGGTTGTTGCCTTTCTTTCTGCAAAACTTCTCTGAAATTCTCGGTAATCTCTGGAATATCTTCTGCTTGAACTAACTGACTATCTACATCATTGAAACTATCGGCAAACAAAACAAAAGACTCTAGATCTGTATGTACATAATTAATCGGATGATTAACCGGTTTCTCCTTGGTTGTAATCATATACTTCATTTTTTGTTCCCGGTACAACTTTCTCATTTGGCCAAACACGGGAATCGTTGCATAGGAGAAATCTAATTGTAATGTCCCTTTCAATTTTTCTCCCCAAGATCTGGAAAGAAACATACCAAATCTCGGAGGAATGTCTGCTACAACAACGTCCATCAAAACATTCTTTGTAGGAATCTGATCCAAACTTACAACCAAGTCTTTAATGAGCCCAATACATCTCACTCTACTAGAATCAAATGAATAAAGATCGTGGTACTTCCTGGTAATGTCTAAACCCAACTTCTCCAAGATTGCTTTCGGCATAAGGTTATGGGAAGCACCGGAATCGAACATGGCATTATGCAACACAAACTCATGCAATTGAAGACTGATATAAAAAGGAGGCACTTCGTTGTCCAGAGACTCACCATCTAAAGCTGGTCCAAATATCAGTTCCGGTTGATCATCTTCAATATTCACCATATCAGACATGGGATCGAAATTCAAAATTCTAGAAACTTGACCTTTATAACTGTTGTTCCTCATTAGTTCAGTCAAGGGAATGGATACCTTTAATTTAGAAATCTCATTCTCCAAACTAAAGGTTGAAGTCTTTTCAATCTCTTTGGCTGGAACATATTTCTTCTCAGCCTTCTCCCTCATTGTATTTGGCTGATTTGATTTTTCTACTGATGATGACTTGGTGGCAGTGGGATCAACTATCTCTTTTGCTTTCTTTTGTGCAACAGGTGAATCGTTTTTAGGTGCTGAAACTTCCTTTCTCTTTTGGATTGGGTTGACAGGCACATCTCTATTTCTAAGAGAATATTGCTTCTGCTGGGCTGACAAGGCATTCATATAACCTCTCTGATACTCATCCGACTCTTCCTCAAGAGCTGCATCATTGGCCAAGATAAAATCCTCATCTCTTTGTACAGCTGAACTTTCTGCATACTCCTCATCTTCGGTGATATAAATGGGAAAATCATCAGGAGTAAAGAAATGATTTTCCTCCCCTACTACATCATCTTCATCATCTGAATCCTGACCAACAAAATTCTGCTGAAGAGGTGTCTTTACTTGTTGCTGGACTGCTGGTTCTTTTGCTCGCTGTTCTCGTTGCTTAATCCTGAATTAGGGCTGCTACTGACCACGGAAGTTGGGATTTCAAACTTGTGGTTCAGGCTTATCAAGAGTGAACCTTTCGAACATTTTTTCCACCTTGCAAAGTATCTGATCTGTAGATGTAGAAGCTTCTTCCTTTATCACAACTTTCTTCTCAGCTTTCAATCTAGCTCTCTTGTCATTCAAATTTGCCTCAACACTCACGGCAATCTTCTGCATGTCCTCTAAAGTGGGCGGATCTCTGTCTCCTAATAAATAGGCCATCTCCGGATCAAAACCATCCGGAATTTTAACAAAGCTAATTTCTTAGAAGGCCTCAAGTCATCAGGAATTGCATTATAAACTGCATTAAATTTGATAATATAGTCTTGGACGGACTCACCAGGATTGCGCTTGATCTTAGTATACTTAGAAGTGACTTGAAGCGGATCTTTCTTCATCTCCCACCGATCTAGAAACTGTCTCTGAAGGTCTTCTAATGTATTAATACTTCTGGGCTGCAAAGCTCTGAACCACTTGCGTACCTCACCTCCAAAAGTTTGCACAAACAATCTCATGGAGACATTCTCTTCATCAATTTCATGGAGATCAAAAAAGTCTGTCATTCTATCAATATGCTGCTGAGCGGGCACACTTTGAGGAGTACCATCAAACAAAGGAATTTTACTCTGATAATCAGCGGGCATGAGATCCAAGTTTTGGGGAAAAACAAGAGGTGCGAATCTAGGAGCCATTTCTCTTGGTGGATTTATAATCTGTCTTGGAGAAACGGGTGGAGAAGGAGCAGTAGGTGTACGAGGTGTATGTGGTGGAGATAGAGGAGGAACTACTCCTGATTACTGATCAGATATCGATGGTTGTACGAGAATGGTAGCAATAAAAGAAGGCTCAGCGTGAACTTGTGAATTAGATGTAACTGCTGATGGACCAAGAGTTTCAGAAGCAGATTCAATAAACTCAGGAATATTCGTTGCCACAATAGAGTTTTGAAGGTTCAGAATGTAATTATCAATAGATCTATTAGCTTGTTCAACCTTAAGATACATAATGAACTCAGGATTTATGACGGTAGAACAAGTAGCACTTTCAGATTTAGTTTCAAACAACGACAACTCGAACTGATCATCAAACTCAATATCTTCAAGGAACTCAAATACAGTCGAGCATGAATGAGATTTAAACAAAGGGATCACGGGACTTTCTCGACGGAGGATTCTTGAAATCATATTGGGATTCTCATACACTGGAGGTGGATCAGGATCGGGATTTGATCTAGTATGTCTTCTGGAAGCCAGTGTGTTGATCTATTCAAAAATCAAAGGACAAAACCGATCTATTCAGCCTATCAAATTCTAGACTCAATCACCCAAAAGTCCATAACGATGTAATATATTGGGGTAATTCACAATTAAAATGTCATTTTCACAAGCTAAACCGGAGATTGACTGAAGCAACGTTTATCTACTTCTGCTAATGCAAAGCAAAAGCGTTTCGAAAGCTACCTGGCGTGACTTCAAGCTCCGTCTGTAACTTATGAAACAAATAACATCAACAAGCAAACCATTTTCTTCCCCAGTATGGTCGCCACTATGTTAGTTCCCAAATCCACCTCAGGCTGAAATAAGGCAGAAAAAGGACAACACCAAACCACGCTCAGCCTCGTAGCTAGCCCTACGAGGACAGGAGAGGGCTCTCTCCGGGTCAATCTCAATGAAAATATTCAAAGGGGCTTGAGATGACTAAAAAAACAACTGATCTTAGGCTAGATAAACAAATAGGAGGGTTTGATTTTGATTTTTAGGGTTTTTTGTTGGAAAAAGGGAAAAACAATTTTGGGCTTGGGGATGAGGCCAAATTCTTGCAGAGTTCAAGTTGGGGCAGGGTAGGCAATGAATTTGATGTCTTAGATTCAATGGATGGATAGAAAAGACTGCTGAGGAGCTGAAGAGGGCAAGAAAGTGCAAGGATCCTCTTCAAACTGACGAAAAACACATAAAACTAAACAAAAGTTTAAGGCAGAGCACCAGCAAATCGATGAATTCTACCTTAATTACTCATTTGTTTAATTCAGAAGCATAGAGAAGGGAAATGGCATACATATAAAATTAATGAAACTTAAAATAACATGAGAAGAACATCATCAAAACTCAGAAGCCACAAGGATCCCAACAAGTGCTGCAAAACTCTGGTCTTTCCTTTGCCAAAATCTGAAATGAATGTACAATGAGGTGCCAAACTTTTCCCAAGTATCCAACCCTGAAAATGTCTCAGAAAATACAATATATAGACCATCCTAACCCCATCCCATGCCTCTAGGGGTCAAGCTCATCCTTCTAGGAGCTGTTTCAACCAATTCTAAACATGGAGCTAAAATCTAGGCAGCCAAACAACTTGCCTCTATATGCTAGGAAACTGATCCATTCACTCAATTTTCACTTTTTAGTGAATGAATCCTCTAGAACAAGTAAATATATGCCAAAATTACATCATGGTTACCAAATTACATCATGGTAGATCAATCATCACATGAAAAAGTAAAACTAGTCAAAACTGGGCGAATTTCTGAGCTAAAGAGTGAAAATGAGGCAAAATTTCTCTATGTGCCGCGCTCAAATTCTCTATGCGTCGCGCCACTTTGGAGGTGATTTTGAGGAACTTTTTGAATTCCAAATTGAGCTCATGATAGCTCGTTGGAAAGCCCCGGATGTATGCTATCCAACCCAAGTGGAATTTGTCAATTTGGATATCATTTTCCCCTCCAAAAATGCAATCTCCCAAGACTGGTTCCTGCTGGTGCAAAAAGTGGCAGAAAGGCCATTTTCAAGGTGTTTTTGGCCCTTTAGGCAGCCCAGAATTTGATGAAATTCTTCGGCCATTCCTGAACATAGATCATATATAATGAAAAACCCAAAAATGAAAAATTTTCCTCCAGAAGATGTCTCAAATGTAACCGCGCATCGAGTGGCGCGACGCGTCGAGCGGAAAAACCTGTTTTGCAACCAAAATTTTCAAAATGACAAAATCTTCTCCAAATTTGCTGAAATTTGGAGTGAAGGTCTCCCATCATGTCTCATGCTAAGCCAAGGAAGATTCGGCCAAGATTCGGAGTGGATCCGGCCTTTTCCGACGTTTTAGTGGTTTTCTCAACCTTGCCTTCAGGATCTTCATTTTTGCTCTGCAAACGTGTGTGCGGGCCCAATAGTGGTTTTTCATATGTCTGAGCATGTCTTTGTCCCTGTTGGCCTTCTCCAAGAGATTTTACAGATGAATTTTGACGTGCGTAAGGCAAGTCTCTCGCTCAAATGGTGTCATGTCACCCGGTCTCTTTCGGGCCAATTCACGGTTTTCACGGATTTGCCGCAACTCTATAAGTGTCTGCTGATCCTCCAGTTGTTTATTCCGCTGCTCCAAGTAATTTATAACCCACTAAGCTCTCTACAACTTCACGGTCAAAGTATCAATCTCATCCTTTTTTTCCTGGATGATCTCTTTCAGCTTTGAGCTAGGAGAGCTCGCATCAACATCGATCAAAATAAAATCAGTATCTTGGCCTCCCGAGGGGCCCTCATCGCATAGGCTTCTTCCCTCTGTCTTGTACCTTTGATGATGTAGAAGGCGAGACCCCTTCCACGCCATGTGGAGATAGTACTCGTGCTGCTGATGAAGATAATGAGACCCCTTCCACCCCTGGTGGAGATAGTACTCGTCGTGCTGCTGCAAATAAGGCTTTGTGGCCTCTCTAATATGTCACACACACTAGAGCACTAATAGGCTCAATCTCAGGAACCTAAAACTGATGTGAAGGCTCTGCCTCATCATGAACAATCTCGGGAGGAGGCTGGGGGGCTACAAAGAAGTCACGAGAAATGAACTCATCCCATGTGATGCCCTGCAAACCAAGCTGATGTACCACAATGATTTTGATGAGCGCATAATGATAAATGTTGTTATGTTGTTGCTCTGGAGTCTTCTTCTGCACTAGGATAGTCATCCGCTCTATGTTTCGGCACATGAAGCATGGAATATTCATCATTCGTACCCTCGTGAAATGCATCAAAAGTCTGATATGGTATGCATAAAGGCGCGAGAATCTACCCTCACAGCTGAAGTATCTAATGATGAGCTTCATTAATGGCGCATAGGACTCCTTCAGAAACCAAAACGGGAATACCCTACTCAACTGCCTCAAATATCCAGGCCCGATGTAAGGCTCATAATATGCTCTATCCAGCTGTTGTCTCTTATTCCACTCCTCACCAATGTTCGGTATCCCGGTCGCCTCAGAAATAGTCTCTGGTGTCAAAGTGAAGTTCACTCCAGCAAGATTTACATGACCATCACGCAAATGTAGGACAAATAAGCGAACCAACTCTGGATGGTGTTGAATCTGAGATATCATTTCACAATACCGAAAACATGAATGTTGCTGAAAGCATGTCATTGCAAGCGGGCAGGCCTGCAATTGATCCAAAGAAGTGGGCTCCTCCCTGACGTGCCTGCCACTTTTATGAGACCTCCTCGGTACATTTAGCTCTGCGGTCGAATCACTGTCCTGCTCATATCCCTGCTCATATGATGAATTTGTCTCTGACATGATGCTGAAATGTGTTTGTCAACTTGTATGTTTGGTTGGTTAGAAAATGAGCAATTGTTGTATTTGTTTCAATTCCAAATGTGTACTCAAGGGATAATGAGGGACTGTGGTAAGTATAAACAGTGGGAAAGAGGACTGTCAAATAAAATTTATGATGACAGTCACTGTTTGGGAGACTTAGGGATTTGGGGATTTATGGGTGATATAGGAATAGGTGATAATGACGGGGGGTAGTTTAGGAATAAGAGTCAATGAAATGGCAACATATATGTGAAATCAAGGACATAGAGGCATTCCTCGAATGTTGTGGAAATTAGGCTTTTTCAATGGATAGTGAATGATAGGGTTTGAGGCTTACCACATGGGAACAAAAGGGAATGAGGGATATGGGACAGTGGTATAAAAATTTGATAGTACTAGCAGTGATAATAATGATAATAAATGACAAGAGCACCAATGAAAATGGAAGGAGAGTATAAGCACCAAAATTCAAGTTTTTAACCACCTCTTTTCAAACCTTTGGGAGTAGATTTCACTATAGGTATAGAGTTTATTCTTGCACCAATTAAACTCTTGAATCTTCCTTCAAATGACACCCAACAAAAATTAAACTCATATAACAAGCATACACAACTTAATTGGAGGCAAATAAATTGAATTGATTTGAGTTCGGAGCAAGAATGATGATTTTTAAGCCTGTCGAGCTTGTGCACCGCACACAGGCCCAATGCGCCGCGCTAAGTGGGTGCGCTGCACCAGAGGAAAATAACACGGTGTTTTCCAGCTCTATGCACCGCATCGTGTGTGTGCGTCGCGGCCTATCCCAATGCACCGCGCTGTTTGCAAACACCTAGTCTACCCTTCTAAAACGCAATTCCATCCCTCCAAACCTCAAACTCAACTTTCACTTGGATTTTCTAAATAATCTTGATGCAAATGAATGAATAGTCTTGGGAAATATCTCATATAGACATGGTTTTAATTTTTTCTTCTTCAAAACCCATTTTGTAATGTTTTTTGACTTTTGGCACTTTTCATTTAATACAACTTTTGTCCTTTTGTTTCCTCACTAACCTTTTGAGCTTTGAATGATGAAATTGGTTGATTTTTTGTAGGGATGTTGGTGTTGAACTTTGGCAAAGGAAAAATGGAGTCTGCTTTGAAGTCTTTATGGTAGAAAAATACATGATTATTACAAAAACAATTTTGACAATTTATTCTTCAAAACAGAGTTTTGAAGAAGAAACATCCTCGAGCATATTGACGATGAAAATTTTGAGCTGAAAAATTATTTGTAAACCTCCTCATGGCCTGCGGGCATTATTTAATATTTCGGAAGACCACACCCTAGACCTAGAAACTAGAATGACTTCTTTTGGTTCAAAACTCACATTTATGATCGTAAAGGACAAGGAACCTAATCAGGAATTTTGAAAATTCGGCTTCAACCCAGTAGGTACAAGCATGAGGGAAGATGAGAGAACAAAGCCCTTCCGTCACCAATGAATGCCTCAATAAATAATGCAACATGAATGATGGAATGAGACACCTAACAATGAAATGAAATAAGAGAAATGATCAACGACGTGAGAAGTAAAGACCGACTCTACAGAACTCAACGACGTGAGAAGTAAAGACCGACTCTACAGAACCATCAACCCCTCCTAGCAGGAAATTCCCATCAACCCAAGGCCTCCTAGCCTTTCAAAACTGTCCACAACTGTCTGGCATGTAAAATTAATGTTTAACACTATTTCCCACATTATTTTACATAATAAACCATATGCACCTTATCATTAAAACAAAATAAACATTTATGTACATCATGCATTCATACAACATGGGTCCACAATATCTATATTGACGGGAAACATAACCAACATATAAGTGGTATACATTTTTATTTTCCAAATAACACAATCATGCATATCATAATATTATACTTTCTCATTTACGATTGCAATTCACATTGTAATGTTTTACCTTCATAGGTTTTCATGTTTCCATTAAGCTACTCCTGCTTAATCCCATCATCAACGTTAGTCATAAATATGCATTTTTTGATTAATTTTTCACTTTTGCAACCATTTTAGCTTTATGCATACAACACTTTAATGCATAAAACCATACAAAAATATTCATTAATGTGAAAATTTCAATAATAGTTGGGGTAATAATCCAAACATTTCCAATTCCCACACTGTATTTTCACCAACAGACCGGTACTTGAAGTAACTACCATAATGACTTGTTTACAACTTGCAATAAGCTTAAATAAAATCCAATTTATGCATATAAGTTTTAATAGTTAGTCATGAAACACTAACTAATGAATGCTACCGACCATCTTAATGCAATCATGACAGGACTTAATCAACAACTAGCTATTATATTCAAGTCTCACTACTCGACTCATTGTTCATTTTTAACATCTAAAATGGTTCTTCCAATGCTCTTTTAAAAAAATCTAATTTCATATTCAAGGACATTCCCCATATTATACATTCATGCATTCACTCATTATAAGTAGTGCATTGTAACTTTAGTCATGTTCATGAAATGTATCATTAATATATTCATATCTGCAAAGGTTGTTAGTTGATTCTCACTTTCCTTAGTGAGTGTTCAAAATTGTTCAAAGATGTAACAAAGGTTTTATCATATTCTATCCTCATTGGGATTCAAATGTCATAAATACAGTTTTGCAATAGACTTTATTACTTACTACTCTTCAATGTGGTTATAAACATGAATCCCACATCCCATGTCAAAAGTAGTCTAGTGCATATATCAATATGTATATTGTTATATTCATACCTGAGTTGATTCCCATACCTCGATTTTATTTTCTGCTTAACAATTCCCAAAGGAGCTAGTGCTGCAACCTTCAACATTGATACCACTTGTAACATCCCCTGGTAACCTCGCATGAAAATGCATGGAGTTAGAAATTTTTTACACAATTTACCCACAGGTAACTATCCAAATTACTATTCTAGATTCCTCATTAATGATTCAATAAAATTTTCATTATTACATAGAGTAACTTTAGTAAGGAATATTAAATTACATGGCCAGTACAACCACTATTGTATCATATTAACATAAAATTTCTTATGTAACCTTACATCCATTTCATGATTCCTTTAACCAGGTTATTTAATCACATACTTGATATTATGACATCATATCATATAAGGAATCAACATCATCAAACTTAAACAATAAGAAATCATATCATTGAACATCGATATACCTTAGAAACCCCATAAGGTGAAAACTAGCAAACGTTCAATTTTATTATTAAACGCTCGTGAGGGTGTTCACCCCTCACTCAATGGCCTATAAGGGAGTCCATCCCTTAACCATTTTCATATAACATTACAAGGAAATATCACTTAAAATACAACATATCTAACTAAAAGATATTACAATCATCATGATATCATTTACCCACAAATCTTCAATTTTTATATCTATTTGGTGTGGTTGTTTCATGAGTAGACCATCCTGTAGCTCACACTCATCTGCATGGACCATTAATTCTTTACCTGCCACAATATTAAACATAATATATCCTTTGCACAATGTCACCATCATTTCTTTCCATTTTTTTCGTAATCAAACTTCGATATCATGATTACATAAAGTATTAATCAAACCAATTCATAAATCCATACTAGTGGTGTTTCACCATCTATCCATGTACATTCATGAAATGCAAACAAAATATCGCAACATGCTTCCTTTAACATCACTGCATATGCATTATTTATAAGTGTATAACCATCAATGCATGTCTATAAACAAATACCACATAAAGTAGTATTCCCCTCGCATAAGAACACATTCCTGCAAGACAAATCACTATCACTGTCTAGGAATTCCTTTAAAGGAAACTAACATATCAGTTATATTCTTCTTACAAGTGAATTACATAATATTTATCAAAAGAACTAGCCCTTCAACTATTAATTTTGGTGCATGAAAATGCATAAATAAATCTACCATAACATGTTATCACTGCCCGCATGCGAATGTATGTGATTTCCAACAAAATCTAACACAAATATTGCATGCATATACATCTTATTCCAAAAGAAACTAAGATAATAGTTATGATAGCGTAAAAGTAATCACATATAAAATTTTTAAAGAAATGTAACTCAATAGTTCTTCTATCCACACAAAGAACATATCTCTATAACACAATGACTATTATTTGTGCATGGAACAACTTATCATAATAGCTCTTCTTTAATGTATGCAACATATATTCTCTTCTCTAGAATTCTACCATCATTAGCTATTATTTTCATGTAAAAAAATACATACTTCTTTTTCAAAAGGAAGGTTATACAATCTCATTTATCTACATGCAAGTTTCTCATGCTTCCCTTTCAATAAGTTACCATAGATAACCATATTTTATGCATAAAAACTAGGTAACAATAACAAGGTTAACTTAACCTTTTATTCACTTAAATAAAAAAAATTGACGCAATTCATCTAGCCAGACAATCTTTTCAAGAGTTTATTCTTTTCAAGAAAATTAAAATAATAACTTTCTTTATCTACATGTGAAAGCATATTTTCTATATCACAATGACTACCCTTTTTTGCAGGAAACAAGTGTAATTTTTTTCTAACGCAATCACACTTCAATGCACATAAAATTTTCAAGAAACAAGCACGTTTTCTTGTTCTTGTATGAACGAGCTTCATACGCATCATTTTAGAAAACAATATTTATTTTCTTCAATTTCATGCACAAAATTCCTATGCAATCTTCTGCACTCAAACCTTGCAGTCTTTAAATAAACAACAGGGGTAGTATTGACATACATATTCATGAAAACCCTTCCATTTTTTTCAATCAAAGAACAATCACTATATTATCAGGAAACCATCAGATACAAAATACATCTTCATAAGCTTAGAAATTGTATCAAGCCTTGCTTTAAGAAGCATGTATCTTGGAGGAAGACCATGAAAATCGGTATCATTGGTTATTTCCGACTGGATTATAGGCCAGAAATTAGAAAACAAAATATAATAAAAAATATAATTAATATAAATCCACATTATGGGGGGTGGTTTTGGGGGGAAGGTTTGAGGAGCAAGAAAGAGAGTCGTACATTTGTGCATTTGAAAGTATATGTGTTCCACCCTCGCTTCCAGGGAGTGGAGGTGGTCATTTATTCATCTGTGGTGTTGACATAGACTTTCCACTAAGTCTAGGATCTCGTTCTACATGTGTTGAAGATCATTAATATAAGCTACCAATTCATTTCTATAAACATACCTTTGCTCCCTCAGTGTTTCGATATTGAGCTCAATATTGGTCAATTGGGCAACAATATATTCCAAGGAGGTAGGGGCCTCCACCTAACCTGGGAGCAGGCTGGTGACAGAGCCGATACCTCTCCTCAATGATAGTCATTAGTAGTTTCTATGTTGGAGCTTGGATCCTCGTCATGTTTTCGCCCTACCATGGACCTACTCCTCCCCTGCATGCACATCCCCTTTGTTGGGGAATTAAACCACCATCATAACCACAATCCACCCCCAATAGGATGACGTTCCACCTAACCAGAAAGAAGAACCAGAACATACTATAATAAAATTGTAGAAGAATTACACAAAGGTCGTTACCGAGAACGTTACCATCCTTATCTCGACGAGACTAAGGCACTGTTTTGAGTACCTAACAAGCGCCCACTAGGGAGACATCGACAGTAAAAGAGAAAAGCGACACATCGAGAACCCATGAGTCCAGTGAAGCTGGTCGTGCCCAGAGCTCACATAATTTCAAAGCACCTCGTGTGATATATCTAACTGATTCCTCCTTTCCAAGATATCCCCACGACAAAACCAAAAGAGGGCATGAGTGCCACAAGCTATCCCAATTCACCCAGAGGCCAGACTGATGGCTTGAAGGTTCAAACTGTCATCAAGATGAGCAAGCCCCCAGATCCCATAGCCACTCTTGTTGCTGATGGTTGCCGTCGTCCAAGCTTAAGGAAGCGTGAATGACATGACCATACACCCCTAACCAAATATGTAGCTAGGTAGCATTAAGACCAGACAAAATGTTTACCAAAAATCCCTCCTCATCGCCCAAAGTTGTCGAATGGCCTTTTGGGGTCTCTCAATATGCATATTAAGTGTCGCACGGTGGGCTGAGTGAATGGTGGGTATGATGTATCGTGTAACTTGATCAAATAACTCATGGGGCGCGTGGAGGCCCATCGGGTTCCATGTACCACCACAGCGCCATCTAGAGCCGACATTAATCACTCCCATTGGGAAACCCTTCCAAGAAAATTAATATAATTAACTTTTCTCTTTTATTTTTCACCACCCATGAAAATATTTCATGAATTAACCTCTTTAATCTATATTCATTTTCAAAAAATAACTAGAATTTCTTATCATTTCATACACCAAATACAAAATCCCTTAAAAAAACATGCATCTTATCTTTTCTTACATAAAATACATATACAATATTATATATATATATCTTTTATATATATATATATATATATATATATATATATATTCAAAAATTTAATATAATAATCATATATTATTTTCAAAAGAAACATGGCTACTTATCTCTCATGCACATGATCCTCTTCCAATATTTTCCTAAAAGTGACATGGTATCTCTAATATGTGTAAGGTTCTCATACGTTCTTTTCAAATAAATATCATAGTTAACCCAAGCAACTCCTTTTATGCAGGATAAGAAGACAAACCTTTTTAACAAAATAACAAGATTGCCTTAACTTTTCTGCATGTAAACCGCGCAATTCACCCAACTAATCTAGCAATGCAATCTTTTCACGAATTAACACAAAACAACTTATCTTATGTGCTTACGCTCTACAAATGATTTTAATACAAATGATTTCAAGACAATGACTATTTTATTTTCTTTTAAATACAATAAGAGTTGTATGCAGACTCTTCTTCAAGAAAAATGATAAAAATACTTCTCTTGAAATAAAAATGGTAAAAATACTTATGTCTTGAAATATAATGGTCAAGGAACTCCACGCTCAGAATCATCAAAATATGTTACATATGGTTTAAACAAACCGTCATATTGGACACTTCCTTGAACTCATTATCTTTTAATTCAAAAGGATTTTCATTAGATGAATCTTGTGAATCATTCTATTTTCAGTTGGAGGTAAGTATTTAGCGAACCTCGTTCACTGCCGGATGTGCTTTCCGAGTTTAGCTTAACAATCCCGCAACCATTCAAATTTACAGAATTGAGAGGGGAAGTAAGGCACGGTTTATGGACAATTAAGTTAGAATAATTATATTTGGAAAAATAGTAAATACTATATATTAAAAATATTATAGGAGGTGTAAAAAATATTAAGTAAAATATAATTATTATATTTTATCTAATATTTACTTTTATTTTTATTCACTTTTTACTAGCTTATCAAAAATATTGGATAAAATATAATACTATAATATTATATTTTATCCAATATTTCACCTTAAGCAATCCACTTTTTATTGTATTTTTTCTTTATTTTTGAAGTTTAAAAGTAAACAAACTCAACTATTAAATTAACAAGAGTGAAGGAAAATATTGAGTAAACTGTAATATTTATATTGGGAAGTGATGATAAATATTAGAATAATGTAAAATATTATATTTATATTTATATTTATAATTAACAATTAAACCACCTTAGATCCATATTATATGAGTAAAATGTAATATTTATGTTGGGGGGTGATGATAAATATTAGATAAAATGTAAAATATTATATTTATAATTATAATTATAATTAACAATTAAACCACCTTAGATCTATATTAACTTCAGATCTACCAAGCTTAGAGAGGGCTTGGTAGATCAGGAGTTAAGATGAATTTGGTGTGGTAATTTCTTAATTTAAAAATAAAATAAAAAGAAGAGTTATTTTCTTTTTTGGGAGTTTCAATGGTTTTGATTCATATATCTATGGTCTTTATGTTTGAAAAATTAGGCTTTATTTTTATATTAGAGTGTATTATAAAAAAAAAAATAGAAAACAATAGGGAATCTCATTTCAATTATTTTAATTTATGTGTCTATATTCTTCATATTTGAAAATTTAGGCTTTACTTTTGTATAATTATTGTTGTCCTAGAGCATGAGTGTTTTATAGACAACCAAGTGCTAATTTGTTGTGTTGAATTTGAGATTTGAATCCTTTTGTGTGATAGATATATTTGAATTTTTTGTATGATATATATATATATATATATATATAAACAAAGTGATTCAAGGATTAGGACCTTGAGTTGCCAACCTCATTGGTGACTATTTTTGGTAAAGGTAAGTCTCCCTTTGAAAAACACCAAACTACTCTTTATTTTTGTATCAGAGTATCTTATAGGCAACCTTTTTAAACAAATTTATGAAAATTTTTGATAATTTTTTATTTTTTTTATAATTTCTTAATTAAAAGTAAAATAAAAAAAAACACTCGTTTTCTCTTAATTTTTGTTTCTTTTTAAAATATATTTTAAATCTTTTGCAAATGGTTTGTGTAGATAAAAGAAAATTCTCATACCAAAAATACCTATATTTATTGTTGTCCTCCCACTTGAAATTGTTTTTTATGAAAGTCTATTAGCTTCTTCCTTTAAAGCTTTTATGAATAGCCTTTATGTCTGAAAAGTGAGGTTTTATTTTTGTATGTATTAGAGACAAAGTTTTCAAAAAAAAATAGGGAATCCATTTCAATTATTTTGATTAATGTATTTATTTATGCTTTATTTTTGTATAATTATCTATTATGTAAACTAGCATAGATCCATTTTAACTCTAGATATATTAAGTACTGAAAGATCAAATCTATAATATATAGAATTACAAAAAAATACATCAAATATGATATATTTTTTCCTTAATAAAATATATAAAAAAAATTAATATTACTCATTAATTAGGAATACTATTGAAATTTGATATTTGTGTTTTTTATTAAATAAAAAATTCATGTAATTTTAATCATTCATATATATATATATATATTAAATTAATAAATTTAATTTAATTAATTCAAAAGAATTATACAAAGTTGTAATAATATCTTAATTATTTTATTTTATTTAGACACTATTTAAAAATTAGAAAATTATATAAAATTGATTGAGGTCTTTAAAATAAAAAAAATTCATAATAGATTACTTAGAATTTTTTTATATATATAAGACCTTTGTAGTCATATATTACACATTTTTCTCTTTCTATTTTTTATATAATATTTTATGCATTTCAAAAGAGCAATGAATTTAAACCATCTCTTCTTTATAATCTTCAATGTTTCAACTTTTCCTTCTCCTCACGTAATATTTTCTAAACGCATAACTTTCAAAGTAAATAAATATATATATATATATACACACATGAGAGACTAGTTTGAATAATTGAGTTTTGTGAATCACATGCCAAGTTTCGGGTTGAAGTCCTTACTTTTATTGTGTGTTTGAAGTGTGAATCCTAGTGGATGTCCTTAACAATTAATCATGAATAATAATACAAAACAAAATAAAAATAAAAACAAAATATATAAAGAGTGTAGGTATTTTTTTTTAAACAGAGAAAAATAGTAAATATTTATGGGTGAAAAAATATATACATATGATGTCTGTACTGCTTTTTTAGACTGGTTCCCATGGAATTTGTCCCCTCTCCATCTAGAAATTCATCATAATTGATAGCTCCAATTGGAAAAGTAAGAGAGCCTTTTCATAGAACATAGGCTTTTGATTTTAGCTCATAGAAAATGTGATAAAATGATATTTTCTCAAAATATATACTAACATCATGGATGTTAGAGAGAAGGGTTTCCAAATTCTCACCTCAAGCTTCTATTTTTCCTAGTCAGTGACTAATTGGGAGTCCCCGACACCTAGAGGCACACTACATCTTTTTCCTTTGCCAATTCCAACATACATAGGGCCACAAACTTAGTTTTGTTGCTGGAGGCCTTTCCTGGAGCATATCTACAATGGACATAGTGTGTGTGGCTGAAATATAGGACAACCCCCATGCCACACTCAGGAGGATGACCGTGACTGGCCCCATCAAAATAGCCCACAGATGACCAAAATCTATCCTTGGCATATTAATGTGCCATCATTGTTATCTTGGTATCTAGGGGAATATAATTTCCTTGGAAGATGTTGAGATTCTGCGCCCACCACACAGGTATTTAACAGGCAACGTAAACCTGTAAAATTAGAGAATGCAATATCCAACCACTACAATCTATAGGCATCGAGGAATGAGGCTCCCAAGCATACACACTTCAACTTCAATTCGTTCTAAAGTTATCCAAAAATATGTAAAATATGGTTGTGTTGACAGGCGGAAAAATTCCTTTATGCAATAAGTGAGTATTGGCCCAATTAGGGTTCTAATTAGAACCCCTATTCAATTGGTTTGGTTGTATACTCTTCGGAATAAAGGCTCAATTTTCATTCTACTTTAAAACTAAATAAATGCTAAAATTGAAACTAAATTAGGGAAACAAATTAATATGACATAAATTAATATTTAAAATTAACTAAAAACAAATATTCAAACTTTGGCGTGTGTATGAAAATAGCTTGAGCAATCTAACAACAAGAGTGATGTGGGGAAAGGGCGATCATCCAAACACAATACTTGGATAAATATTGTGGATGTTTGACCCTTACTGAAATGTGGGGGGGATCATCCAAACATAATACTTCGATAAATATTGTGGATGTTTGACCCTTACTAAAATGTAGGTCCAGTTAGCCACATAAATTGATTTCTGGGCTCTATTTTAAAGAGCTTATGAAAAGTTGGTTTTTATTTTTTATAATTTTATATTTTATCTACATGAAATTTATTGAATTTAAATAACCGAAATTAAATATATCTTGTAAGTGAGAGAAAACCAAACAATTATAGTTTAAATATCAGATATTAATATTGATGAATGAAAAATAGATAATAAATTTGAAATAATAAACAATTTCGTCAATAAAATGGACTAAATTGTTTCAAAATAAATAATCAAAATCACATTATAATACTCTACAAAAAAACGATATGTAAATGAGGAAAGAAGACAAAAACTAGTAGTGTCTATTAAATAATTAAATACATCACAAGATATTAGACTCATAACTCTAGAAACACATCAAATTATGAAATGGTCTTCAAAAACCTGAAGATCAAAATTATGATGACAAAATCAGAGTCTTAAGTTTCAAAATTTTCCAACCCCTACACCAACATAAAGAGTAGTATAAATAAGTAAAGTGAACATGATAAGATTTTCTTTTAGCTAAAGATAGAAAATATTTAAAAAAATTCTTTAATAAAGAGAGTACTAAAAATACAAATCCTATCCAATCATGATATATTTTCCTAGAATTAAGTAGGTCGTTTTAATCTTCTCCTTAGATTTAAGAATCCAAAGCTAAGTCAACTAATATATTTTTAGGAGAATTTTCTTGAATGTATGAAAACCATTCCAAATATTTTTTTTGGGTGTGTGTTATATTATTTCCATGACTAGGCTCAGGCATTGTACGTTGCACCAGGTGCAGTGGGGTCGGAAGCTCCCCCTGTCGGGGGGTTAACAAGGGGGAAATGGCCCCCCTACATAGGGTCCAGGGCAAGACCCTGGGAATTTATTTTATTATTTGGACCCAATAATAGTTGGGTGAACCCAAGGATGGGAGGAAGACCCAAAGATGGTGGGAAAACCTACCCATGGTTTTGTGCATGGGTTTTGCACATGGTTTTGGGCGTGATGGTTTTCTG
The DNA here is from genome assembly GCA_034641835.2 of Pinus albicaulis. Classification (NCBI taxonomy): domain Eukaryota; kingdom Viridiplantae; phylum Streptophyta; class Pinopsida; order Pinales; family Pinaceae; genus Pinus; species Pinus albicaulis. Next base: position 236,819,036 of record CM076572.1, read on the forward strand.
CCCAAGGTATGTTGTAGATCCTATGGTTATGTTATAATAAAGGGTTAATGGATTGCAATTTATGAATGCTTTGACATGTATATATATGTATTGTAACATTGAAAATAATATAATGAAAAATTAATCCGGTAGTCCCAGTTTTGGGATGCATGGGAAAATATTTGTATATATGTGTTTTATGTTCTAGCTATTGTATATTTTTTGTTTTAAGAATTCACTTATAGGTAATTTTTGTACAGGGTTAAAACCTATAATTGGTATCAGAGTTGTTTCTGGTTCAAGGGGATGCCTTTGATGTTGAGGGATTTTTCTCAGGCTAGTGGTAGACCCTGTTCAATGGGAAATCTGCGGGATCAATTCTTGCGGTGAAAGAAGATGGTGAACAATGGAAAGATAGAGGTTGAGAAATTTAATGGTCAAAGTTTTGAGTTGTGGAAGCACAAGATAAATGATTTATTGGTGGACTGAGATAAGTGGATTGTTGTAGGTACATTCATGACATCAATATGAATGTCAGTAGAAGACTAGACGGAGTTAGATCAGAAGATAAAGAGCACAATACGAATTTGTCTCTCAGATTCAGTATTGATGAATGTATCAAGGGAAGCTAAGACGAAGGCTTTGTGGGACAAGTTAGGGACTTTGTACCAATCTAATTTTCTGATGAACAAAATATTCCTATGAAAAAAGATATATAACGTGAGGATTAAGGACATAGACTCATTAACAGAGTATATAAACACATCTAATAATGTGGTAAGCCAATTTTTATTTTTTGAAATTAAAATTTCAGATGATGATACGTGAATCAATTTGATTTGTTTCCTACTAGATTCATGGGATAGTATGGTTGTTGATATAGGTAGAAATACAACTACCTTGAAGTTTGATTAAATAGTCTCATCCTTGTTATGATCACTCAAAAATTTTCTCTTGGCTATGGGAGAGAAGTTTCGCAGGTAACTGTTTCAATCCAACTTGCAAATTGAAGGCTAGCCCCTTCATATAGAGAGGGATCTCTCTGAACTTTACACAGTGGCTAGATCTTTAGATACGTTGTGAAATATAGGTTTTGGTTCGGTATGGAGTAAATAGGTCATTGGGTAATGGAGTTAGATAACAAGGGTTTAAATTAATTTATCAAGATAATTGGCTATCGAATCACAATGGATAAAGGCAAGGTGGATAATAGATCCTACACCATTGTCATTGCTATAGATGGATGGAGAAAGCAGGAGAACATTACACTATAGTATGGCATACAAATTGAATCCTATAGTAGCTTTAGAGGATCAAAATGAGAATATTTTAAAATTTCAACTTAGAGCATCGAAACAAAGATGAATTCTAAATCAATTAATCCTTTTCAAATACTCAAAAGGCATACATTTGCATGAGATTATAAAATAATAAACTTTAAAACGCATATGGAATACATACTAAGACCTACTATCACATGCATATTTATATCATTGGCTAGAATCTACTGATCTTGGCAAACTGAGATGAAAAAAATCATTCAAAACACATAGGCATTGACTATTCCTTTTTTTAAAAACCAACCCTTTCTCCATATTTTTCATGTGATATATATGAAAATACAATAGAGATAAGATATTAAAAGTATGGTATCAATAATTACAAAATATTTACACAATTTTGAGAGTTTAATTGAAAAAATTCATAATAACCCTATCATCTTAGCTACTTGGATCTCTAATCTGGTACACAATCATTGGTCAAAACAGAGTACAAGACAATTATTCATCTCTCCTGCTAGTTTCTTGGAATAATAATGAAGTACTATTACCAGATAGTATCTATAATTGGATACTTGATTTACAAGCTTGATATATTGAGCCAAACTCATATTCCTTCCTTGTAGCCAACTAATGCATGAACCTAGAAATAATGCCAAAATTGTGTAACCCTTTTCCTCCTCCACTTTTTTCTTTTCTCATGTTTACTCGTACTCCCTTAGCCACAAAAATATATGATATTTGACCACAACATGTTCAAAAATAATTTACTTCTTAAATATTGACCCGAGTAAGCTAAAATGTTTGAAGAACCATTAGGGTTTGGTGCAATACTTTGCCCCTGAAGTCAAATGATCATTTCTCTATGTCTTCTGGTGCCTGAGCAAGGATTTCTAGCTTGTTTTGACTCCTTGTCACCCTTCTAGTAGGTTTTTTTAGACTACTGTTAGCCTATAGGGTTTTTTCTTTCTTCTTTTCAACTTGTTATTTTTTCATCTATCTCTTTCTACTTTTTGAAGTCTGCACAGTCTTATCTCCTGTATCAATGATAATAACTTTTTCTCTCATCTTATGGTTCATTCTAGCTTTGAAATTTAGTCTCAATTTATTAGTAGGGTGAGTGTGAGGTCTTCATCAATAAAACATAAGCTCTGTTTCATCTTCTTCATCCTCTATTTCAATTTTCTGCTTGCCCTTTTTTCTTTTTGATGTTTTTTGTTGTATTTCCTCCTCTTATACTATAATCTTCTATTGGATTCTAGTATTTCTTTCATAAAATTTAATCTCTGGTGCTTCCATAGGGGATTCACTATGTTTTTCAACCTGGAGGTGGCTAGATTCTCCCTTAGTTTCCTATGCTAAGGCTTGGGTAGGAACTTTTTTTTGGCCTCTCTTTGATCTTCTAGGTACAAGTGGGTTTGGATTTCTTTGTCTAATTTTCCTCAATTGTTCCACCTACTTATTTAACTCATGATTGTATAATATTTTAATTAGTTCGTGATGACAAATATCATGGGCTTGTAGCTCAGGTATTTTTCTTGTTTTATTGCAAATTTTTAGCAAACTTTGATGTAGGAAATATGGTAAATTTATTTGGCTAAAACCATCCAAGTGACAAAGAAATATCGTATGAAACAAGTAGACTTTGGAATACCTACCTTCACATGTGAAGAAGAGCTGAAAATTTATAAGTGCCACAAATGATTGAGAATTCAAAATAATTTGGAGGACCCCTTCATCCCAATCTTGATTCTGACAATCCTCCTTCAACAAGAAATTCAAATCTACATTCTGCAACCTCTGTTTTTTTAACCATAGTTCACTCTCTATTGGAAAACTCATTGCTTCAGTAATAAACTCCTATATAACAGAGAACTGAAGTGTCTTGATTCTAGAAGTATTTCCACTTAAGGAAAAGTTAATATCATAGCACCAAACGAGATTATTCCCATTGAAACGCTGAAATATTAGTGTTAGTATGAATCTTAATCGCAAGTGTACGAAAAAAGGCTCACTTTAACCTTGCATAAAAAACATCCCTAACAACAAAGATGGTTGCCAATTTCCTTAGATTTGCAACTAGTTGACCAAGATAAATGCTGCAAAATCTAGATTTATGCAGTAAAAGACATTAAGCAGTAAATAAAAGCAAGAGTTGCTCCATGCATCCAATAGACAAGACAAGAATATTTTTAAAGAATTTTTGTATTTTTTGACACCTGGGAAGGGAACATAGAAAGATGCTACCAGTCACCCTCAATGGGATGGGTTCTTATAAGTCCTCAGCACTTCAGATCTAAAATCTCTCTCTCTTGATGGTGTAGAAAACCTAGACAAAAATGGAACTCAAAGGGAGCTCATCAGAAAAATGGTAGCAAAATATGACAATGATGGTGGATCAAAGTCAGACCAAAAGTATAGATATAGAGTGATCTTTAGGCAAAAAAAGGTAGTGAGTGAATGGAAAAACCCTTTTATTTATAACAAAATATTGAGTTAGTCTAGATATTGGTGCATAATTAACATATTATTAACCAAATCAAGATCCAACTTTTATGGAATATTTTATTATATTTGTTGGAGGGAAAAAGAATTTAACTTTGGTCAAATCCCTTTATTTGTAAATAATAAATAAATAAATGATTTATTTATTATTTTAAGGATGTGGTTGAGTAATCATTAAATAAATAATTATTTATATAATTATTTATAAATGATTTAGTTAAATTTAACAAGGAATATTATTTAAATAAGGTTTAAATAATTATTCCTAGAAACTAATAAGATAAATAATGATTTATCTAATTAATTTTCCTATTTTGGGTTAAATATGACTAAGAATATTAATTAAAGTGATTTTTAGCTAACTATTCCTTGAGGAAAATCAAACAAATGTGGATTTATTTAATATTTCCTCATGGGGTTTCTTGTTTAGACCATAAACAACTTAATAAATGAGGTTTACTAAGTTATTTTTCATAGTGAAAGCAATTTTACTTAGGGTAAAATTGGTCTTACATGGTGTACTTTGGTCCATCTAATAGTAATAGGTTAGATGACCAAAAAATGGTGTAACAAATTTCCCCCCAGCGTGCGAGCGTTAGGAGCTAATCGTATGATCGAAGTACATTGTAAGAACTCAATCACTAGACATTGAAGAGGAAGTTAGAGAGAGAAATATAAGGTAGACCAAAGCGCTAGAGAACTATATCCCGAGGAGGCGAGACTTACAAGTGCAACAAGTCTCATTTATGAGTGAGTACCTATGTTATAGGCAGCGGGGGAGGCATACCTATGCCCACCGAGACAAAGTAAAAAGAATAATGCGTTCAGTAAACAAGGGACTGAACTATATAGTTCATGCTGGCATAAAAATGAGCCAGATAAAAACATGATAGTGAATCCCACATACATATTGTGCCTGGGATAACATCTAGGACTTGTACAATAATATTTGAGTACATGGGATATAAATACAACCAAGGTGCCCCTGTAAATAGGAAAGGGCTCTGAAAATATGACTGATACATGCAAACTAAAAGGCGCAGCAAGCGGCTGAGGCCGACATCATCAAAACAATGGAGCTGCATCAAAGGTTGTAATGAAGAGGTAATCTGAGCATGTGGGGGGCTACCTGAAGGGCCACTCCCTCATGAGGTTTGAAACATCTCACACACACCCAGGCATCATCGATACAATCTGTTGCATCACTAAACCATCAAGTATACGGATCTCAAACATGCTGGAAGGAGTTGGAGCTGAGAAACAATCAAGTCAAAGGGAAATAAGGAGTCCCTTTACCTGATCTGAGGCACCAAAAAAGAGTGGAAGCTAGAACCAAGGTATACGGCCCTCTAGACCTGTCTTCTAGAATGAATGATTTGATGTCGACAGAAGGAGTTTTGCCATAGGTGAGGCAATAAGGGATCCTCAACTAAGGCACGAGAGAAAATAGTAGAGTGACTGACAGACTGACACGAGGGATGATGATGAAATGGGGGGTATTGAGTAGTGGACGGACGACTTCCCTTGTTAGAGCGTAAAGGGCATAGATGACCTGGCAGCAACTAACACAATATCAAAGGGGATAGGGGACAGTCGGACTGAAGGCCATAATGCGCGACACGAGAGAGGAACCATGCAATGAAGGATGGAGGACTATAGCGGGATACATTGGGACCCGGGATAGACTCCATGGATGTGATGATGACTCAACTCGAATGGTCTAAACAAGGTTGACTTGATGATGTTGCCACACAGAAAAATTTAGGTGGGGACCATAAAGACATGAGTACACGATGGTTACTCACGATGAAAATTGACACAAGAATGGACAAGTATGGAGGCAAAGTGGTGCCCTAGGAACAAGTGTTGCAAGTGAAGAAATTCAATTTTTAGGAGTGGTGAAGCGACGCTTCTTGGAAAAAATGTGTCTTGGCGAAGTATCAATCACAAAAAATCATAATTTGGCTACCTAAAAGAAATAGAACATACATTTCAGGAAGGAAATGCTAAGGGTAATATTTCTTAAGATAGAGTGCATTGTGAGGATTAGGAAGGGGGTGTCCTTCAAAATCCTCTAAGAGGTATGCCCCTTTACCTAAATCCTTACTAATGATGTAAGGACCTATCCATAACGATTCAAACTTCACATGAACAAGGACGTCGTGGGCCTAGTCATACACCAAAACGAGATAACCTTCGTGAAAAGTATGAGGGTGGACTTTTCAGTCATACTAAGCTTTGGTGTGTTTCTTACCCACTTCAATGGTTTGCAATGCAACATGAAGGTCTTTGGAAGTGCACTGAAGCATGATAAGCCATTATTCTAAAGGTTGGGTGTTGGGGAGAAGTTCGACGTCTAGATGAAGAGAATGGATTTCACACTCGATCAGTAAAAATACCTCCTCTCTGAAAACAAGGTGGAAAGGAGTAAACCCAGTGGCAGTTTTAACATAAGTTCTATAGGCCTACAAAGTGTTATCACCCTAGTAATTTCTTAAGTTGTGGGATTTGAGCTTTTAGTCAAAGAAGAATAGGGGTAACCACAAACCTACTTGGAACAATAGGATCTAGCCTTCCCATAGTTCAGAGAGGGCTCTCTCTTTAAGATTTATCTTTGTTTTTTATTTATGTTTTAGGCTAGTTATGATCGAACAATTTGGTTTTTTTTTTAAGATGTTTGGTGGTTAAAAATCACTTTGAGTTAAACTAGAGAGAGATCTACTAGTCCATTGGGCTATGGAGTCTAATTCTAGATAGCAGTACTAGAAGGCAAGGCCAAAAGGGTGAAAATATAGTCAGGGAAAGGTAGATAACCCTCAAAGTTTTGGGTAAAAGGTTTTTGATGAAATGGTATAGTCGGGATAAAGGGCAATGAAGGATCCTTTGATCCGGAAAATGGAGGAAGGAGGCAGGGGTCAAACGGGAGTAGGAGCAATGAAGGATTCCCTACACCAGAAATCAACAGAAAACATTTAAATGGTAACTTAGTTAAAACATGGAGCAATAAGCTAATCTTGAATTAATATTCCTAGTTACACATTAAGACAGATCAAACACATAATGGATTGCATGGAACTCAGAAATGAAACAATGATAAGAAGAGATGCACTTTACTCTTTAACTTAACACAAGAATCCTGAATTATGATGCCCAATTAGCTTTGTCCAGACTGCTACTTCGAAATCAACACATGTAAGCCTCTAATGTATCAGCAAAAGTCTATACTAATCTTAGAAATTTTATTCCACCCATAATACTTCTAATGCAGAAGTATTTATACAAAATATTGTTTACAGATATCCTAGAGACATGTAGGAAAATCTTTAGGAAATACAAAATATCTTTACAAAATAAGGGGGTAGCCGCTTAACATATTAGAAAGTTGTCCTCTTATCCAAAATATATAGAACAACTCTATCTAATAAAGGAGCTTTTATTGGCAAGTTGTCCTAATTGTTGGCTGTTTGGGAAATATCTTTGTTTGAGCTGCCTTCACTGATACTCTTTCTTCTGATACACTTTAACGCTGTTCTTTTAACCCTTATGCACTTTGACTAATATTTTCACTCTTTACTACTGTAAAAAGAAGCCTTTACTCAGTAAAAAATTCAGTTGAATGTATTTTTGTTTCACTTTCTGTTGAACTCTTTCTCATGTAATTTTCTTCACTGTTTTGCCTTTTCAATGCTACATTAAATCTGTAAAAGCCTGCCATTTCTCGGCATTTGGTATTATCACATTTTTGAGCTTTCTAAATTTTTCATTAGCATCTGTGTACTTGGAAAAATTAGGCTTAAAGACAAAAATATGCTTGATCTCATTTTGAAGAAAAAACAAGTCTTCAATACATTGCAGAATGACCTTTCCTGTGGGAGAGCCCTATGGCAGTGGCTTGTTGATTTGTTTTTTTGCAAAATCCCTTATCTTCTTTTCATAATATTTTTGGGCCACTAATTTTTCATTTAAGACATGAATATTTGGAAGACCAGTTTGTCTCAGCATAGTGTATTTTTCTAAAAACTTGGTTATAGAAATATTCATTGCATCACACTTTTCCTCTAAATTGTTGATCAAATTTCTCTTTGTCAGAACCTTCTTGATCTGTAAAATGGTCTCTGTTATATCATGTACGTGTAACTCTTCTAGATCTATTCTACTTTTACTATTCAAGAAATTTATGAGCTTCAAAGCTTGTGTTGGTCTATCTACTAACTCTTCTTTTGTCTTTTGGATTTCAACTTGGGCTGCTAGAAGTAAGTCTCTCTGTTCATAGATAACTTGAATTGAAGGCCATTGGAGATGAATGGAATCAATTTTATTTGTCCAAAGGTAATTTCTTATGTAAGAAATTTGTTCAGTGAAATTCAAGTCTTTTTGTAGGCTTTTGATTTGCTCTTCAAGTCTCGTGGCCCTTTGCTCATGATTTTTGGCATTGATTAATGTTGTTTTGTTGGAGGTTTCCAGATTTTGAATCATCTTTTTCAAACTATTAATCTCATTGGTTTTTAGTGATAGTTCCTCCATAGCCTTTACTAACTGACCTACATCTTCTGTGTGCTATACCTGTGTTGTTGAAGAATCAGTGGCTGATGTTGTAGCCGAATGCACTGGCACTGCAGTTGCCAATGGCTCATTAGGTGCTAATTTTTCTCCCAATGTAGAGGCCACAAATGTGGTAATTACTGGTATGACTGTGGGAATAATTGGAGCTTCAGCTTCTTTGAAAATTTCTTTCTCTTTCACAAGTTGATCCAATTGTATTTCCATTCCTTTTATTTGAGCAGTTAGTTTGAGAATCAACTGCATCATGTCTTCTTTTTCTATCTGTTCTTGAAGAATTTATTTAGTTTGAGGGTGCTCACTTTGAGGAAGCTTCAACTATTTCCTCAAAGCTTCAATGTCCTCATTTTTCTTTTTAATTAATATTTCTGCTGCTGGAACATCAGAAGGATAAACTCCCACCTGCAAAACTAAGTCTTCTAAGGCTTTAATCCTTATATATTTAGCATACAAAGAGCCTTTGTCCAGCTTCATTTGATCTTGCATGTTGATAATGGTATTATACAACTTAGTAGCACTCATAGCCTTTGTTACCATAGTTGAATATAACATCTCTGAGCTATGTCTGTGGAATTCTATTTGGTCTAGTTCATGCAAATTTTCAGTATCTACTTCAAATTCAACCTTTTTGTAGTTTACCATTGTCTTAGGTGTTGAAGTAGTTGGTTGCAGATATGACATAATCATTTTATTTGTGGAATAGTCAAAGGTTGTAAGTAGCATGTTCTGATTCCCTGGCTTCTGTTTTAAGAATTCAGAGTAAATCTCACTTTTGATCTCTTCATTCTTTTGTTTGATTTGCTTGTACCTTTCTTTGATGTCTAGGTCTTTTTCCTCCACTGTCTGTGAGGAAGAAGCCTCCATGTTTTTCTTTCTTTCAATCATTTGAGTATCTTTTTCACCTCCTGTTTGATCTTTTTTTATGTCTACAAGAGTCTCATTTACTATTACTGTAGTCTCATCATTGTTTACCTCAGGCTCATTTGTATCCTCAACATCAATTACTTTTTCTTTCCCTATGGAACTGAATTTGAGCCTTTTATTGTAAATCAACTTGAATTTAGTATCTTTGGTGGTCTCAGATGTATAGGTTCCCTCATCTATGCCTCTTTTTGTTGAAGTTTCAAACTGTTTTTCAATTACCATAGCTTGTGTAGTATTCATTTGTCTTGTTGGCTTTGCATTGATGACTGTATCTGTCAATGTGTTTTCCACCCATTCTGTCTGATTTGCAAATTTTTCAATGTATGGCTTGGGCTCATGTATGAAAGGAGGCAGTTTGCAGTTGACCCTTATATTGCTGAGAATTCCTTGAGGGTCATAGCTCCAAGGGAAGCTTTCCTAAAATTTTAACTCTGATAATCTTTTCGCTATTTCTTTTTCAGTATTTATGTTATTTACAATAAAAGGACCAATATGATTTTTCAACTTGAATTGAGTTTTCTTTTTAGAAGCCACGAAATTAATGGAATTAGAGTTTAAAACTTGTCTTAAGTATTCTAATGCAAAAACCCTAATGCTCAAATGCTTAGGAAATTTGTAAGGCAGTAGGTTTGATCCAAAAATCCTCAATTCTGTGTGCTTTTAATATAAATAATAGTCTCCCATCTGGCACTATTATGATAACTGCAATATTCTCTTCATGTCCTCACTTATCCTAGGCTACTCTGCTTTATATCATATACTCATTACTGGTTGGAGGAACAGATCTGAAAATTCTGTAAAACTGAAATCATTGCTTTCTTTCCTCAGTAAGGTTGTCTAGAAGATAATGGATAGAGGTTGGCCCTCTAAGTCCATTTTTTGAAATGCAATTAGAAACTTGACAGCTTGGAAAAACAAGAACAAGTGAAATAAGTATGATGAATATCTAAACACCCCTTCAGTGGGAATTTTGGTCAATTGATGGTGGATACTATCAGCTATAAATCTTGCATAGTCAAAGATCATAACAGGAGGTTGACCAGGAGATAAGGTAGATAAAAAACCAAGGATGGATTCATCAGTGAATTCATTTGTGAAGTATGCTAGTATGAAAGAAAGCATTGATATCACATTTCTGGACCCTTCAGGAAATTTGGAAGTGGATTAAGGAGGATTTAGCTTTGGAATGTCCACATGAGATGGCATAAAGTTCTGGAAAATCATAAATCTCTTAGGAAAATCTAATCCTAAATACAACTAAGTCAATGATTCTATGGATAGAGGAACTACCTTGGGATCAAATTGTAATTGTAACATTTCATTGATAGACTCTGAAGTAATAGAAAATAGGATCTCCCTATCAGCATTAAAAATTGCTCTCTGATATGGTACATATTGTTTTTGACACAATCTTACAAGGTCCTGGCCTAGGTGTGTTACTGGAACTACATATTTGGGTAGGTTAGTTTCCCAAATAGGAATTTCATCTTTGTTTAAGAACTTATCTAAACACCAATTGTGAATATCCAATAGGTTGAATTCTACCACGGGGTCTGCAATTTTATAATCCATATCAGTCAAGAGAATGATTTCTTCAGTAGGTACTGGTGGCTGAAGGGGATTAACAGATATAGTGGTTTTTGCAGTGAGTGCAGGAGTGGATTTGATGGTTTTTTATGCTTCTGACTTAGGAGGCTTGGATCCCATAGGTTTTATAGGCTTGGAACCCCCAGCTTTGGATGTCATGTTGGGAAAAATACTAAGAGGGGGGGGGGGGGGGGGGTGAATAAGTATTTAGGGAAAACAAAAACTTTTTACTTTTTCAAGCTCTAAAACCCATACGCTACTTTGCTGAAGCCAACTAGCGTATACACGCGGATATCCTTCATAAAACTCACGTATACATAGAGATCTAAATATTCCATTAGCTCTTTAGATATATCATTCCATCATTCATTCATTAGATGTTCTATAAATAGTAAACATGTGCAGTAAGAAAAGAATAAACCATCACACATAAGCATCTCACATGAACACCAGGATTTTTAGGTGGAAACCCAAGACGGGAGAAAACCACCACTGCAGTTGCTCAGCCTTCAATATTTTATTATAGAGAAAACATCTTACAACATATGTGTCACAGACTCCTACCAAGACGTAAGGCACCCACCGCGCTCGTTTACCAGCCTCTCCTGGAAGGGAGCTACAACCCTCTGCTCTCGTTTACCAGCCTCTCCCGGAAGGGAGCTACAACCCCCTGCTCTCGTTTACCAGCCTCTCCTGGAAGGGAGCTACGACCCCCTGCTCTCGTTTACCAGCCTCACCTGGAAGGGAGCTACAACCCCCTGACTGAAGGCTACAACCCTCAGCACCACCATGGACCACGTTTCATCAATTTTCACACCGGATCCAAAGCTTCCTTTAGAACACAACTTGCAGGCCACGTTTCATCATATTTTCAGACTGGACCCACTCCATACCTTTGAGCTCAATCATACAACCAACCGAAATGCATAACTCAGAATCCGTAGAATACAAATAAAGGGATTCGAACAACAGAATGACCGGGGACGGAATGGACCCCATGCTTCAGCAAACCCTAGTTTGCATACGCACTTTCCTTTCACTAATACCGCGTATATACGCGTCTTCTAGCATACAAACCCGCGTATACTTCTGTACAAATTACAGAGATAATTTCATTGTGCATACGCGCTTTCTCTTCAGCGAAGCCGCGTATATACGCGCTTCCTCTGTGGCGAACTAGCGTATGGTTCTTCAGACATTTAGGTCATTGCAATTCTTTAGAACAGATACATCACATAGATTTAACCCTTTACTTCAGACAGATGTTCGCCTTATCTCAGATCTAATCATTCCATAAATAGATCTAGCAAATACAGACACATTTCAGATCTAGATATCCTGCTTCATCATTTCTTCATAGGTGCATCATAGATTCAGATCTATCATCAAACCTTTACCCTTTCCATACAGATATACTTCACAGAGAAGTATTCATTCAAGCTCAGACATCTTGCTCCCACACTCATGATTTGCACAATGAATTTCTTCTCTTTATATAGATTTACCCATTTCCAATACCATGAGCCAAAACCACATTATTTCCGATGGTATTTCTAGACGGGGTCATTTAGATGAATCATTACCCAATACAATGGGTCAATACCATGGTGGTTACCCCTGGTTTTGCACTTTATGAGCGCTTGTGCCCATACGTGACTTAGCACGTTGTTTCCCGCGTGCATACGCGACTTCTCCTAGGAAAATCTGCGTATTCCTTGAGACATACTCTTTTCATCATATATCTATCACAAACTGAATTTATTTCTTCATTCCCTTCTATACTCACTGTAGATACATCATATTTACTTCATCAAGAACATATTCTATCAAGCACAACTTCATCAAGTAAGTTGTCATCATCTTCATCAAGTGGGTTGCCATTCAAGGACAACACTCAGCATCATATTGCTAACAAACATCATTTCACATCAGATTTACATCATTTAGAAAGTCCATCAGGTCAAGAATAACTTCATCAGGTAGATTTCCATCAAGGAAAACACATGCCAACAATCTCATGTCTTCATTTTCTTTAAGTGGGTTGCCATCAAGGACAACACTCTGCATCATATTGCCAAAAATCTCCCCCTTTGGACTTAATGGCAACCACGATGGTGTTTGATCACCACAACAGATAGGTACATTAAGAATACAATGACACCATGTCACTCTCCCCATTCTTTGACACCATTATCTTCATTCAAACACCATGTCACTCTCCCCCTTTGACATCAAGGGCAAAGGGCGGATCAAAACCAACACACTCTCCCCCTTTTCTCCTCATGTGGAAGAAGCGTTCTGCAGATTTGATGTATACTGAAATGACCAAGCTCCCCCTGAGTTCATGCTGAATCTTCAAACATATCTTTCAATGAATTACATGACTCTATGAACTTCCTATCACAAAAGATTCATACTTACATCAAATATCCAACCAAGTGGATTTACATATGAGACTTAAATACCCAACCAAGTGGGTTTACAAATTTGACTCAGCTACCCAACCAAGTGGGTTTACAAAATTTTTCAAGTCCTTACATGACTGAATATTAAAATTTTACATCATGGGTCTCAACAAGACCTTTTCATAAAATTATAAAAATGACCATTTAAGACCAACACCAGAAATTCCTTAATAAAAAGAACATATTTCAGACTCATCATAATGCCATCAATGCATTATACTCAGCAAGACTAGGGCTCCCCCTGAAAATGTGCATCCGAACATTCTTTCCTTATGACTAATGCTCCCCCTTATTTTGTGCATCCTGAACACTTTCAATCAATCATCAAGGCATCTTTAAAACATCAGAGATTGAAACAGTATTATAAGAGCTGGAACATCACCAGAGATACCAGAGATACCAAACAGCACTACAGCTGTGCTGAAGAGAGCTGACCCCAAACAGAAATTTGTCAGCAATCAGACATACGCGGTTTTCTATGCATGAACTCGCGTATATATGCGACTGTGTATCAGGAAATCCGCGTATCCAATACCATCTTCTATACTTTAACCAGATCTGATCCTCTGTGAGAAAAAGACAGTGTTCAGCTTCTTTCTGAGATATTTGAATGCTTCCCTGGAATACAGATAGATGGAACAGATTAGTTGTGTCTTCAAGCGTCATCCAATGGTTGTAGCATAAGTACATTAGTAACCAAGCCTTCAGATTATTTGTAGCATCAATACATTCTTTCCAAGAGAAATTATCATACCAGAACAACATCTTCAAATATGTGTCAATCATCCATGTGGTCCAATGTCACCGTGATCTTTAAGATTTAACATGAAGTAACATATGTAGGGAAAAGATCTCAACCATAGTAACAAACTCTGCATGATCTATTCTTATTTCTGAATCAAACGACTTCCAACTCATCCATGTGTGAGCACAAAAGATACTTTTCAGCAAATAGGGCTCAAAATCTCATCATAATAAACCATATACCAAGTCATCATATTTTGAGCATGAGTATCACAATAACCAAAGAAGAAGAAGTCATAGTGCCAACAATGCAATCATTAGTATTCAACCTGCTGCTCCCCCTGAACCAGTGCTCCTCCTTAACTTGTGCAACCTGAATACGTTCATCAGCAATTCACCAGCAACAATCTCTGCATTAACTGTCCTTATCTCCGAATTATAAGACTTTCAGCAACGAATACTCTTCATAAAAAAGAAAATAGGACTCATCCATAATTTAGAACTGAGCAACTAAGCTGATACTGAGTTAATAATACAGTTATTAATAATCAGACTGATGCTCCCCCTAAACCTGTGCTCCAGATCTTCAGCTATCATATAAATTCTCTTATCATTAATGCATACGCGACTGTGTCTGTTGGAACTCGCGTGTATACGCGACTTTTGTTCATAGAACCCGTGTATGGAAAGTGAAGCATAGAAATTTTTCACATTCCTTCATCTCCCCCTGAACTTGTACTTCTTGTACCTGTCGTCTTCATACCAGATGCTCTGTCAGAAATACATATAACCAGAAAAATCAAATCAACCATGAGAGTCATCATACATTGCTCCCCCTGTGACGATACATTACTAAATCTCATAATGTATCCCACATCATTCCTGCAGCCAACAAGAGAAGTAAGCTTCAGAAGCGGATGACTGCAGTAGGGTCAGAATTCCCTACGTTTCTGATTGGTCCTCCTTATTTTTCCAAATTTTCTTGAACTTCCTAACTGTGTGCTGAAAATTGTCCACTTTCTCAGATCTGTTCAACCTGCATTCCTTTTCTACATGTCCATACTTGTTACAAGAATAACATCTCAAGTGTCCAGAGAAATAAGCATAAGAATCATAATGAGTATTTCTAATCTTCCTCCTTTTACAATCAGCTGCTTTATGTCCATACTTGTTACATGAAAAAAAATATCCCTTGAAGAAACCGGAGTACCTTTCTATGTAGGAACTGTTTGTTTGAGGCTTAAATGATCTGCTCCTACAATTTGCTGCAACATGCCCATAATTATGACATTTAAAGCATTCAACATTATTGACAGATTTCCTTTGAGATTTCATCATTGTTGGTTGACCTTTTGTCTCTTTCAACACTTCAGGTTTTGCATTGACATCCTCTGAATTTTTTGCACTTCCTTGTGAGCTAGATTCTCCTTTAACAGTTTCATGGAAACCAAGACCAATTTTGATAGCATGAGACCTTTGATTACTCAAAATATTGTCCAAAATATTATTACTATCTTGAAACCTCAAAAGTTTAACCTTTTCTTCTAATTTACCTTTGAGAATGTTTACCTCAACCTCCAAGGCTTGACATTGCTTTGTCATGCTTTCTTCTTTCCTTCTTCCATCTTCTACTTGATCCTTTAGATTTAGAATTTCTTCTTTCAACCAATTTTCGTTTTCTTCACATGTTTGTTGCAGCTCTTCATTCTTCTTATTTGATTTTTCCAGATCTTCCTTGAGAGAGATGATTTCTGCTTCAAGGCCTTCCTTTTCAAATGGTTGTAGAGGTTCCTCATTCTTCTTACTTGATGCTTCAAGATCTGCTTGCAGAGAGATGATTGCAGCTTCAAGTCCTTCATTCTTCTTGCTTGATTTTTTGAGATCTGTATTTAGATCGTTGATTTCTGCTTCTAGTCCTTTAATTCGATTGGATGCATAAGTATGAAACCTTTGATACTTGTCCACCTGTCCATTCAGCATTTCTATTTGTTTTTCCATTTGAGAGATCATCTCTTTGTAGATAGTTTCTTGCTTATTAGATGAACTTTGTAGTTCTTCAATTTTAATCTTGAGAGCTTCTTCTAGATCCACAACTTTACTTTCACTATCTTCACTATTGTTTGCACAAAGAAGATTATTACAAGGACCCCAATCACTACCTGATTCATCTTCTTCAATTTCTGCTATACATGTTTTCTGAGATATCTCCTTACTTCGAGTAGCCTTCTTCTTTTGCTTCTTTGCCATGAGCACTTTCAGATCATGGTCAGAATCTTCTTTATCTTCACTGGACACTTCATCATCATCTTCATTTGCATAATAAAATCTTCCTCTTTTCAAATTGTTTCCCCTTGGCATGTTTTTCTCTATAAGGACACTTAGCAGCATAGTGACCAACTTTTCCACACTCAAAACATTTGACGGGAAGCTTACCTTTGAATCTTTCAGTACCTAGTTGGAGTTTTCTCACGAAATTCGCTTCTTCTTCATCGGATATATAGCTAGATTCTTTGACAACTTCCTTTTCTTTTCCTCTTGCAGATACCTTAAAAGCAGCTTCTCTGATTTGAGAAGGACCTCCTTGTCTCATTTCAAAAGCAGTCAGAATACCATGTAATTGAACAATAGTAAGAGTTTGTAGATCTTGCCTTTCTTCAATAGCTGAAACTTTAGAGTCAAATTTTGAAGTCAAGGATCTTAAGAATTTTTCCACCAGAGTAGTATCAGTTATGGTTTCACCCAAATTTCTCATTCGATTTACAATATCGTCCAGACGTAAGAATAAATGGGCAATACTCTCATGACTATGCATCTTCAAATTTTCATATTCAATTCTAAGAGTTTGGAGTTTTGCACTTTTTACCTTTGTGTCTCCTTCATAACTCAGAATGATTTTGTCCCATATTTATTTTGCTGAATGTAGCTACATCACTTTGGCAAATTCTGGTTCAGACATGCTACCTAATAAGACATTTACTGCTTTGGCATTGATTTCATACTTCTTCCTTTCTGCTGCATCAGTAGGAATACTTGCCGGATACTGATAACCTTCTTACACGATTGCCCATACATCTGCACCAAGACTTTGTAGATATGATTTTGTTCGTAACTTCCAGAATATCAGATTGCTTCCATTGAATAGAGGTGGCTTTATAGACATTACTCCTTCAAGACTTCCCATTGCGACAGATCTCCTTCAAGCGATCAAGCTTCTGCAGAAGAACCTTCTTTGATACCAATTGTTGGGAAAAATACTGAGAGGGGGGGGTGAATCAGTATTTAGGGCAAACTAAAACTTTTTACTTTTTCATGCTCTAAAACCCATACGCTAAATTTCTGAAGCAAACTAGCGTATCCACGTGGATATCCTTCATAGAACTCGCGTATACACAGAGATCTAATTATGCCATTAATTATTCACTTATATCATTCCATCATTCATTCATTAGATGTTCTATAAACTGCAAACAAGTGCAGTAAGAACAGAATAAACCATCACACATAAGCATCACACATGAACACCAGGATTTTCAGGTGGAAACCCAAGTCGAGAGAAAACCACCGCTGCAGTTGCTCAGCCTTCAATATTTTATTATAGAGAAAACATCTTACAACATATGTGCTGGCGCAGACTCCTACCAGCACGTAGGCACCCACCTACGCTCGTTTGCCAGACTCCCCTGGAAGGGAGCTCTAACCCCCTGACTCGTTTACCAGCCTCTCCTGGAAGGGAGCTATGACCGCCTGATCTCGTTTACCAGCCTCACCTGGAAGGGAGCTACAACCCCCTGATCTCGTTTACCAGCCTCACCTGGAAGGGAGCTACAACCCCCTGACTGAAGGCTACAACCCTCAGCATCTCTATGGACCACGTTTCATCAATTTTCACACTAGATCCAAATCTTCCTTTAGGACACAACTTGAAGGCCACGTTTCATCATATTTTCGCATCGGACCCGACCATATTTAAGCTCTATCATACAACCAACCGAAATGCATAACTCTATGTAGAATATGATAAAGAACACAAAGAAACAGACGTACATTTCATAATTCCCATGCTCACAAAATAGCCAGTTTCTCATTCGCGCTTTACTTTCACTGATCCCGCGTATATACGTGTCTTCTACCATACAAACCCGCGTATACTTCTGTACATATTACAGAGTTAATTTTATTGCGCATACGCGCTTTCTCTTCAGCGAAGCCACGTATATACGCGCTTCCTCTGCGGCGAACTGGCATATGGTTCTTCACACATTTAGGTCATTGCAATTCTTCGGAACAGATACATCACACAGATTTAACCCTTTACTTCAGACAGATGTTCGCCTTATCTCAGATCTACTCATTCCATAAACAGATCTAGCAAGTACAGATACATTTCAGATCTAGATATCCCGCTTCATCATTTCTTCATAGGTGCATCATAGATTCAGATCTATCATCAAACCTTTACCCTTTCCATACAAATATACTTCACAGAGAAGTATTCATTCAAGCTCAGACATCTTTCTCGCACACTGATTATTTGCACAATGAATTTCTTCTCCTTATATAGGATTATCCTTTTTCAATACCATGCCATGAGCAAAACCACATTACTTCCGAGTGGTATTCCCTGGATCTGGGTCATTTAGACTTAATCATTACCCAATACAATGGGTCAATACCATGGTGGTTACCCCTGGTTTTTCACTTTATGAGCGCTTTTGCCCATATGCGACTTGGCACGTTGTTTCCCGCGTGCATACGCGACTTCTCCTAGGCAAATCCGCGTATGCCTTGAGACATACTCTTTTCATCATATATCTATCACAAACTAAATTTATTTCTTCATTCCCTTCTGTACTCACTGTAGATACATCAGATTTACTTCATCAAGAACATATTCTATCAAGCACAACTTCATCAAGTAAGTTGTCATCATCTTCATCAAGTGGGTTGCCATTCAAGGACAACACTCAGCATCATATTGCTAACAAACATCATTTCACATCAGATTTACATCATTTAGCAAGTCCATCAGGTCAAGAATAACTTCATCAGGTGAATTGCCATCAAGGACAACACATGCCAACAATCTCATGTCTTCATTTTCATTAAGTGGGTTGCCATCAAGGACAACACTCTGCATCATATTTCCAACATGTCATCTGTTTCTTAGTCATTTTAAATAACTAAAGCAAGCTTAAACTGTTTGCAATAGTTAAAATTCTTGAAAACAAAGGGTTATCCAACAATTTCTAGTCAAATATAATCTCAGTGGGTATTTTAGTGCTCAATTAGGTATCTGGGACATGTATAACTGGTTTAAGACAGAAAACTAGGGTTTTCTGAATAACTCAGACTGTAAAAAATGAGTTTTCAGGAGATCTGGAGACTTTAAACCTTATTGCTCCTTGAATTGACCTTTAGAGGTTTTAAACTGAGGAAGTTGGCTTTAAAAGAAGCTTTCTGAAATCAGTAATTTCTGGGGAAAATTTGCGAAGGTTTGCCTTGTTTCTGGGCTTTTTTTTGGATAAATTATATGGATGATTTTCTATTTGAAGCTTATTTGGTTTATTTGAAGGCTTAAACTTAGAAATTGTAGGTTAAATTTGATGAAAAATACCTTAATGCATGTATTTTGATGGTTGAAAGGGTTTTCAAATGCTTTTGTCGTTGAATTTGAACTTTTTTCAATTTTGTTGGAGCCGAGAAGGTCTTTTCTAGTCTTCAAATAGGATATCTATTGTGAAATCTGAGTTTTAAGGTGTAAAACTGACAAACAGAGGTTTAAAACAGAGTTGGGAAGCTTAACACGGCTAGGTGGAGTCTTTCATCAGTCGGGATACACAATTAACTTTGTTAAAATAATGAATCAAAAGGTTGTTAACCTTTATAAATCCTTATAATCAATATTAAATGCGGGTCTTATCAAGGCGGGAGTGGTTTTTATTTTCGAATCCGAAAACAATTGGTGGTTTTCGCGTTGGCATGGACTGGTAAATTTTTTTCCTCCAATCGAACACGATGCAATGAAAATGCGCCACGTCATAGGAGGCGTGAATAGTAAAACCACCCATTTCGCGTTCATTCAGTTGTTGGGCGGACGTTTATGCTATGAGCGCAAAACTCATCTTTCGTTATTGGATCTGAGAGGTTGGAGCGAACGACCAAGATTAATTTGGAAGTTGCGGTCGAAATGGTGGTGGGGCCGGGGTGACTTATGTGCTGGACAATAAGCTATGCATATAAGTGAGAATTACCAAAACCTTTGTATGACATGTATTATGACCAAAGTTTTGATATGAAAGGGTAATGTTTATGGTGGCATATGATTTAAAAGGTTCGTATATATATAAAATATTTTCATATATATGGTAAGTTTATTTGAATGGGAGGGGTGCACATGAGGCGGGTTATAGGGTTTTAACCTAGGTTAAGCTATATATAGCGTGAGGCTAATATATAGTTGGAAATAATACATGGGAAAAGCCAACGCGAAACATGGTATAATTTTTTTTGTTCTTCTACAATAAACCTTGGTTTAATTATTTAATGCGGGGATAGAAACATGTATTTGCAAAGGCTTTGGGTTTAAATTTTGGTTTAAATTAAACTTTATAATAAGCATGGAAGTATTTTTATTTTTTCAAATACATATTATACTTCCGAAGGCTTATTTGTATTTTATTTTATTATATAGTTTTTAAACCATGGGGGGTTTAATAACTATAAGGGGCGGAGTATTTATATATAGTTAGTTTTATACCAAAGGGGGTATATTTTAGGATTTTATTTCAACATGTGGATAATTAAATTTGGCATAAAATCTTATAATAGTGGGTTTTAGAAGATATTTAAATAAAAGAAACTATATTAATAGGATAAGGCTTCTTTTAGGGAGTTAATAGAATAAGTTAGAAATTAATGACAAGGAAAATTAAATACTCAAGAAATACACTTCTATGACTAAGTAAAGTTAAAACCTTAAAGTAAAGTTTATCATTTTATGATTTCACCACTTTACTTAGGATATAATGTTTTTTTAGGGTTTGTATGTTTTGTGAAATGGAGGAAGTCAATCAAAAAGAATATTATGCATTATTGAGTAAGAAAAGAGTTCTTACTCAAGAATTTGAGTTGTGATGGGTGAATGAAGGGTAAATAATGATAATTGGGGATTAATATAGGAATTCAACACTTTTAACAAACAGTCATTGAGCCTTGGGTCTGGTCCCAACAGAAGTCAAAGAAATGCTCTGAGCCCCTTTGACTGAATGCCTAGAATGCAAAAGAACTATAGGGGATGGGAAATTAGTTATTTTTGCTCGGTGATAAATATTTACAAGCTTCTTCCCACTTCTTTCTACCTACCCAACTTTAATATAACATTTTTTCTTCCATTTTGTAGGTGCACTTGAGCTTGCTACCTTGAAACATTTTATTCTTTTGAAAAGCATAAAAACTATCTAAATCTACCTTATATCATCCAAGGGCTCAGATTAAATTGATGAGCTCCTCGTTATTCTCTACCTATCTACTGATTAGTCAGGATTAAACTTTCTGACTAATCTTTATTCACTATCTAAAATATGGAAATTGAAAACATGACAAGTAAAGTTTACATAGTTTAAGTCATCATGGATTATGGCATTTATTGACACTCTGCCATAATCATCAGCAAAAAGTAAAAAAGTAGTGGCATTTGGAATTGCACACTTTCATGTTTTAGGACTTTTTCTAAGTCCTAAATCCTTTGATCTGAATTTTTTCTAAGTCCTTTGATCTTTCTTTTAGGACTTTTCCCTCTTTCTAATTTTCTATTTTTTTTTTTTTTTTTTACAAAATATGGGAAAACAACTTGCAAAAAGCAATGTATGTACATATTTACAAGACTATCATAAGTCAATTCCAAATTATGAATCCTATACTTATAGGACCCTAACAGCGGCTTCACATGGGGATGGCATTTCCTAGTGAAATGTCAAGAAATCCAAGACTAGTAGCTTCAACTTTGACTTTGATGATCTAGTAATTATCTTTTGATTTCTGCAAAAACTTATATTTATGACATTTTACTCTTCAAAGCTTAGGGCCTTCTCTCTGGGCTTCAACTTTGGAAAGAAAACATTCAATCAAATCTAAAAACTTCAATGGATATTTACGATGGTTTAAAAAGTATCTAGGACTAACTATTGGTTAACTTAGAAGAATAGTAGTGTTTGAGCATTCTACCATTAACTGGTCCATCTTGAATATATGCTCCATCCAAATCTTTATTGAAGAAAGAATTGTTACCCCTATATCCATAAATGACATAAGGCTCTTTCCATAGAAATTCAAACTTTCCATGCTTTCCTTTTTCTTCTCTCCTGGAATCCCATTTTAACACTTTATCTCCAATGGAAAAGTCATCTTCTTTACTTCTTTTGTCAAAAAATTTCTTGATTTTATCTTGAATGACTTGAGATTTTTCATAGACTTCTTCCCTTGTTTGCTATAGATGAATAGTCTGATTTATCCTTCTTTGTATATCATTGAGTTCCACTTGTGATTCTTGAATGATCTTCATTACTGGAACACCTAAAGATGATGGGAAAACTACATCCATCACATAAATAATTTGGTAAGTATAAGTTCCAATTGACTTCTTGGTAGTAATTCTATCTGCCCATAAGGCATAGACTAAATTTTTATTCCAAGTTTTCTTGTTGTCCTCAAGTAATTTTTTAATAATATTCACAAGGCTTTTATTTGAAGATTCAGCTAGGCCATTACCCTGAGGGTAATAAGCAGTAGAGTGGCCTAGGTTAATATGGTACTTGTGACAAAAGGAAATGATTTTCTTAGATTTAAATGTTGCTGCATTATCAGTAATTATTTTTTGTGGGCATCCAAATCTAGATAAAAGGTTGTTTTCTATGAAAGAGATAATGACTGAGTCAGTGGCTTGTCTGGTAGGAATAGCTTCAATCCACTTAGTAAAGTAATCTGTGATAGTCAAAATCCATTTGTGTTGGCCAGAGGATGGAGGGTGAATTTCTCCAATGAAGTCTAAACCCCATTGTTGAAATGGCCTTTCAGTAGAAATAGGTTTTAAAGGTAAAGGTAACAAATTTCTTTTTCCTTCAAAAATCTGACATTTGTGACATGAAATAACGAATTTTTTCACATCAGCAAATAAGGTAGGCCAGCAAAAACTAGCTCTAAGAATCTTATTTGCTGTACTTTTCCAATATGAGTGTCCTCCACAATCACCTACATGAAATTCTTCAAGAATTTTGTGAGCTTCTGATTACAATAAGCAGTTCAGTAGTATCCCACTTTTTTCTTTCCAAAAAATCACATTATCTCAAATAAAATATCTCATTGCTTTAAGTTTAATGAATCTGGCTTTAGTTCTAGTTAATCCAAGAGGAGCTTGTGATTTTGTAAGTACAAAGATAGTATCTGAGTACCATGGTGAATCTAGAAAGGCTTCACTGATCAATGGAGTCACCATCTCTTCCTGGTTATCAACTTGAGCAATAAAATTTATATCTAATGCATTGCAATTGGATTCAACCATTAATCTGGCTAGTCCTTGTCCTTTTATGAGCTTATTTGGTTTAATCTCTATGTCATATTCTAGGATAGTGGAAATCCACTTTCCTCTTCTTCCATCAAGACCATCCTAAGTAAGAATGTCCTTTACTACATAATTAGGGACATAGGCAATAATGTGGGAATAAAGAATGTAAACTCTGAAATCTTTTATGGCTTTAACCAAGGCTAAAGCTTTTTTCTCCATTATATCATATTTCAAAGGTGCATATCTAAGGGTTTTACTGAAAAAGGCTATAGGCTGTTCAAAACCTTGGTCATTTTTCTGCAGTAGAACTACAGCTATGGTATGCTCTAAGGCAAATGAAAAAATTATAGAGTATTTTTTAAAATCAAGACTGATTAAGACTGGTGTTTTAGTTAAAGTTTGTTTAATAGAGTCATATGATTGTTTTTCTTCAACTGTCCATTTTAAAACTGAGTCCTTTTTAAGCATATTATTCAGTTCTCTGACGATTTCTGCTAAGTTAGAAATAAATCTCTTTAAAAATTTAATTTTATCTAAAAATTCTTGTAACTCTTTGATATTTCTAGGTGGATGAATGTTTAGAATGGCCTCTATTCTTGTTGGATCTATCCTAATACCTTCATTTCAAATTATGTGTCCAAGTAATTTTCCTTCCTCTAGTCCAAAAAAAGTTTTCTTAGGGTTTAAAGATATACCAAATTTTCTACATTTAATAAAAACTTGTCTCAAATGATCCAAGTGTTCATTATTTGACTTAGGAAAAACAGTAATATCATATAAATAAATGAAAAAGAAGTCATGTATTTCCTTAGCAAAGGCTATGTCCATAGCCCTTTGAAAGGTAGCTCCAACATTCATCAAACCAAAAGGCATTTTCATATACATGAAAGTGCCCCAAGGAGTAGTAAAAGTTGTTTTGGCTTGATCTTCCTTTTGAACAAGAATCTGGTTGTATCCCAAGAAACCATCTAATAAAGATATCCTGGAAGAACCAACTACCCTTTGTAAAATATGATCCATCTTGGGTAAAGGGTAATTATCCTTCAATGATACTTTATTGAGATTCCTAAAGTCTACACATAATCTGATTTCACCTGTTTTCTTTCTGGTAGGTACTAAGTTTGATATCCAATCAGAATATCTGATTGGTGCAATGATTTGGGCATCATACATGTGTTTAACCTCCTTTTCTATCAAAGGTAATAAGACAGGATTAATCCTCCTCAATTTTTTCTTAAATGGTTTATGATCATCTTTTATAGGAATCTTATGTTGAATTATGTTTGTGTCATAAGATTTAAGATCTTCATAACTCCATGCAAACACATCTTGATACTCCTTTAAAAGTTCAATGTATTTTTCTTTTTCTTGAGGGGGTAAATATTTTGACAATTTAATCATTTTTGGTTTTACTTCTGTCCCAATGTTACATTCTTCAATGTCAGACCTTATTTGTTCCATTTTTGGTTTTTTAGGCACATCATTGGAATCAAAAAGGTCCTCCAAAGGAATTAAACCCTTAGGAAAAAAATTATCTTTTAAATCTAACATCTCAATTTCATCTTCAATAATTTCCTCGATATCTACCTTCTCTAAGTTATCTATGTCAGATTGAGTAAATATAGTGGGTTTGTTAAATTTATGTACATCTATATTATCTATTTCACAATTAAAATCTGAATCTATATTACAATTTTGAAATTCTTCCTCATTATTCAGAAAATGGTAAATCTGTTCATCTTTAGAGAAAATCTGCTAATATTTGACATTGTCTGGGACAATGGGTCTATATTTAACTTCAGCAGTATACCTATGTGTTGGTTAAAAAGTTAAGTTACATGTGCTAGAAAAGGTTGCTAGGCAATGTGCTTGAATGTTCTATTTTCTAGGTATACTAGCAAACTTACATTCCAATAAATCTTCACATAAATCAATTGTTGCATCTCTATATCTGGATAATCTAGGATTATGAATAGAATAATCTCCATTTACTTGCTTAATGATCAATTCCGAATCTCCCATGATTAAAATTCTTTTACCTCCTAATTTTCTAATGATTTGGAGGCCTAAGATAAGTGCCTCGTACTCTGCCATGTTATTAGTGCATTTGAAGTTGAGTCTAAAGGCATGTCCTTTTGAATGACCTGTCTCAATGTTTGTCATCCATATTCCAGATCCTGCTCCTGTTTTGTTTATTGAGCCATCAAAATATAAGTGCCAAAGGGCTTCATGAAAAATATTGTCATTATTTGGTTTTGGATTTATGTTAATCAGTTCTGTTTGGATTTCATTGTTATCCGAGTTACATAAAATGAAGGAATCAAGATCAGTTGGTGTTGAATAAATGGGGTAATTTATGGATCTTTCTTCACTGCTGACTATGAATTTCATTAAATTTTCCCTGTAAAGTTTCTTGGGATGTCCAAATAATTATATAGTAGCATAGCTCATGTCTAATTGTAGAGATCCCTGCAACTTTTTTCCCCGTGAGCGAGAAAGAAGCATACCATATTTTGGTGGGATGTCAGCTACTACAATATCCATAACCATGCTCTTGCCAGGGTACTGAACCAAATTCACACATAAATCTTTAATCAATCCTATGCACTTAACTTTACTAGAATCAAAAGAGAACAAATCATTATAAGGCATGGTTACTTCTAGATTAAGAGTTTCCATGATATTTGGCATTAAATTGTGGGAAGCTCATGAATCTAACATAGCATTGTGTAAAATCTGATCGTGAATAGTAAGACTAATATAGAAAGGAGGAACTGATCCGTCTGAATGCTTACCATTTATATCAAGGCAAAATATCAACTTTGGTTTATCATCATTCAAATTAATGGCATCTTCACCATCATTCATATTAAGAGTCTTAGTAATTTTTTATTTATATAAGTCATTCTTTACCAATTCAGTTAAAGGAATTGGTATTTTTAACTCAGCTATTTCAGTCTCAATGTTGAATGAGGGTTGAGACTCACTAATCTAAAGTAATTCATCTTTTGTAACTGTTATCTGAGTGGTATTTTCTTGAATTTCAACTGATGTATTTTTATCTTTGATTGCTCTAATATTCTCAGTCTGAGTTTCTTGACTTTTGTTATTTTTAATTCTTTTTTCAGGGACACTTTGTGTGGCAGCAGATGTTTTATCAGACTTTGAATTTTCAGCAGTTGTTTTTGTATTATCAGTTTTGGGATTTACTGATTTAGAATCAACAAGACTCTTTTTAGGATAAGAAATTGTTGTTTTTACTGAATTAGAGGTTTTTGTAAGATTATATTTTGGCGCATCTTTAGAAAATTGGGCCACTTCATCAGTGATGTCAACAATTTTTGGATTTGGCAATTTTTTAGGACTGGGAGGATTAGAATTTTTCTTGTTTTCCCTAGGGAGAATTTGCAAAATTTTTGTTTTTGGGGCTTCTACATTATTTTTAGTTTGATTTTGGGATTTTTTTTTTGTAGAAGTTTCATTATTTTTCTTGTTTCTAATGTTACACTGACTGTGAATTTTTTTAATAGCAAAGTCATAGCCTTGTTTATAGTCAAAGGATTCACCAGATTCTACTTTGAGTTGTTGAAGCTCAAAGAGTTCTTGATCCTCCCGAGTGAAGAAAATAGTGTTGTTTTCATCTATCCCTATTATTAGATTTATGTTATCCTCATCTTTATCATTATTTTGAGAACTCTCAGCATATTTCTCTTGAAATGGGGGCCTAATATTTTGGTTTGGAGTAGCTTCCTTAGCTTTTTCAGGGTTATTATTTTTTCTGAAGTTGGGATTTCTGATTTGAGGTTGGTTATCCCATTGTGGTTTTCTTTCAATATTATCTAATCTATGAACCACCCTTTCCAATTTTTTAGCAAATAAATCTAATTTAGCATCTGAATTTGATGTTTCTTCTTTGATTGTGACTCTCCTTTCATTTCTAAGTCTAGCCTTTCTAGCTAAAATGTTAATTTCTAGACTAACAACATTTAATTGCATTTATTCTAATGTTTGGGCATCTCTTTCTCTCAATTGATATGCCATATCTGTATCAAATCCATCAGGGAATTTGATCAGAACAGAGTATGGTGTAGGTTTAAGAGCTACAGGAATGGCATTATAAATACTATTATACCTAGTGCAGTAATCTTGTATAGACTCATTAGGGGATCTTTTTAAAGCATCAAACTCAGATAAAATTTGAAGGGGGTTCTTTTTCTTTTCCCATTTATTTAAAAATATTCTATGAAATGCAGCTAAATCAGCTATACAACCAACAACTAAATTTTTAAACCATTTTTTTACTTCTCCTGTCAAACTTTGGGCAAATAACCTCATTTGGACATTCGACTCATCAATTTCATAAATTTCACAATAGTCTATCATTTTATGACATGTTGTTGAGCAGTATATTGTGAAAGACCATCAAATAGTGGTACATTTTTTTGGTAATATTGAGGCATATCATGGAGGTTTTGGGGTAAGACAAGGGGGGCATACCTAGCAGCCATGAATTGAAGTTTTTCTGAACTGGGAGGTATAACAATAATGATGGGAGTAGTGCTAGATATGGTAGTTGAAGTGCTGAAAGTTGTACTTGAAGAACTTGGAAAAGAGCCTGGTATATATATGGAACTGCTTGGAAATAAAGATGTAGTGCTTATAAAACTAGTGGATACAGTGGATTGAGTGGATGAGGGGAATAATATCCTAGGCTGCAAAGGCAACTTAGGAATAAATTTTTATGTGGATGAACTTGCAGTGAGATCTAAAAATGAGGTGACAACATACAGAGTTGAATCTGCTGCCGGAATTATTGTTGTATGCAATTGAGAAACTGGAGGCTTGATGTAAGACAACAAATGGGCTAATTCAATGCCTTCATTAGTGTCTTTAATCAATGTAACATTAATTTTTTCTATTTGACTTTGAGATTTAGATTTGTTTAATTTTATTCTTGCTGAAATAGTTTTATGTTTTGCATTCAAAAATGAAGTAAAAATAGGATCTATTACAGTATCTTTCAAATCAGTTTCAGATTTATTTTTAAACAATGATTGTTCAAACTTGAAATCAAAATATATATCAGTTAAGCTCACTAACTCTTTGGGTAAAGAGGTAGCTTTTCTTAATGGTACTTCAATCTCTAAATTAACAAGTTGTTTTTTATTTTTTCCAATATGTTCTGGGTTGTATACTATATCTGCAGGGTTAGGATCCAGATTAGACCTGGTATAGTAGGTTTTCCTAGAAGCCAGAATGAATATTTTGAATACCCATAACCTTTAAAAAATAATCTTAAAGTAGAAAAGATAAATTAAAGATCTTCCTTCAATATTAAATTCAAGACTGGAGATTGGTTAGTTCCCCAGTATGGTCGCCAGCATGTTATCACCCTAGTAATTTCTTAAGTTGTGGGATTTGAGTTTTTAGTCAAAGAAGACTAGGGGTAACCACAAACCTACTTGGAATAATAGGATCTAACCTTCCTATAGTTTAGAGAGGGCTCTCTCTTTAAGATTTATGTTTGTTTTTTATTTATGTTTTAGGCTAGTTATGATAGAACAATTTGGTTTTTGTTTTAAGATGTTTGGTGGGTAAAAATCACTTTGAATCAAACTAGAGAGAGATATACTAGTCCATTGGGCTATGGAATCTAATTATAGATAGCAGTACTAGAAGGCAAGGCCAAAATGATACAAATGTAGTCAGGACAAGGTAGATAACCCTTAGAGTTTTGGGTAAAAGGTTTTTGATGAAATGGTATAGTCGGGAGAAAGGGAAATGAAGGATCCTTTGATCTGAACAATGGATAAAGGAGGCAGGGGTCAAACGGGAGTAGGAGTAATGAAGGATTCCTAACACCCAGAATCAACAGAAAACATTTAAATGGTAACTTAGTTAAAACGGGGAGAAATAAGATATTCATGAAGTAATATTCCTAGTTACTCATTAAGACAAATCAAACACATAATGGATTGCATGGAACTCATAAATGAAACAACGACAAGAAGAGATGCACTTTACTCTTTAACTTATCGCAAGAATCCTAAATTATGATGCCCAATTAGCTTTGTCCAGTCTGCTACTTCGAAATCAACACATGTAAGCCTCCAATGTATCAGAAAAATTCTATAGTAATCTTAGCAATTTTATTCCACCCATAATACTTCTAATGCAGAAGTATTTATACAAAATATTGTTTACAAATATCCTAGAGAGATGTAGGAATATCTCTAGGAAATACAAAATAAGGGGGGACACCTGATTAAGAGATTAGCAAGATGTCCTCTTATCCAAAATATATAGAACAACTCTATCTAATCAAGGAGCTTTTATTGGCAAGCTGCCCTACTTGCTGGCTGTTTCGGAAATATCTTTGTTTGAGCTGCCTTCACTGATAATCTTTCTTTTGATGCTCTTTAATGCTGTTCTTTTAACCCTGATAAAATTTGACTGATATTTTCACTCTTTACTACTGTAAAAAGAAGCCTTTACTCAGTAAAAAATTCAGCTGACTGTCTTTTTGTTTCACTTTCTGTTGAACTCTTTCTCATGTAATTTTCTTTACTGTTTTCCCTTTTAAATGCTACATTAAATCTTTAAAAGCCTGCCATTGCTCGGAATTTGGTATTGTCACATTTTTGAGCTTTCTAAAGTTTTCATTAACATCTGTGTACATGGAAAAATTAGGCTTAAAGACAAAAAGATGCTTGATCCCATTTTGAAGAAAAAACAAGTCTTCAATATATTGCAGAATGACCTTTCTTGTGGGAGAGCCCTGTGGCAGTGGCTTGTTGATTTTTTCTTTTGCAAAATCCCTTATATTCTTGTCTTAATCCTTTTGGGCCATTAATTTTTCAATGAAGACATGAATATCTGGAAGACCAGTTTGTCTTGACATAGTGTATTTTTCTAAAAAATTGGTTATAGAAATATTCATTCCATCACATTTTTCCTCTAAAATGTTCGTCAGATTTCTCTTTGTAAGAACCTTCTTGATCTGTAAAATGGTCTCTGTTCTATCATGTACCTATAATTCTTCTGGCTCTGTTCTATTTTTACTATTCAAGAAAGTGATGAGCTTCAAAGCTTGTGCTGGTTTATCTGCTAACTCTTCTTTTGTCTTTTGGATTTCAACTTGGGCTGCTAGAAGTAAGTCTTTCTGTTCATAGATAATTTGAATTTAAGGCCATTGGAGATGAATGGCATCAATTATATTTTTCCAAAGGTAATTTCTTATGTAAGAAATTTTTTCAGTGAAATTCAAGTCTTTTTGTAGGCTTTTGATTTGCTCTCCAAGTCTTATGGCCCTTTGCTCATGATTTTTGGCATTGATTAATGTGTTTTGTTGGAGGCTTCCAGATTCTGAATCATCTTTTTCAAACTATTAATCTCATTGGTTTTTAGTGACATTTCCTCCATAGTCTTTACTAACTGACTTGCATCATATGTGTGATGTACCTGTGTTGTTGAAGAATCAGTGGCTGATGTTGTAGCCGAATGCACTGGCACTGCAGTTGCCAATGGCTCATTAGGTGCTAATTGTTCTCCCAATGTAGAGGCCACAGCTGTGGTAATTACTGGTATGAATGTGGGAATAATTGGAGCTTCAGCTTATTTAACAATTTCTTTCTCTTTCACAAGTTGATCCAATTGTGTTTCCATTTCTTTTATTTGAGGAGATAGTTTGAGAATCAACTGGATCATGTCTTCTTTCTCTGTCTGTTCTTGAAGAATTTCTTTAGTTTGAGGGTGCTCACTTTGAGGAAGCTTCAGCTATTTCCTCAAATCTGTAATGTCCTCATTTTTCTTTTTAATTAATATTTCTACTGCTGGAACATCAGAAGGATCAACTCCCACCTACAAAACTAAGTCTTCTAAGGCTTTAATCATTATATCTTTATCATACAAAGATCCTTTGTCCAGCTTCATTTGATCCTGCATGTTGATAATGGTATTCTACAACTTAGTAGCACTCATAGCCTTTGATACCACAGTTGAATATAACATCTTTGAGCTATGTCTGTGGAATTATATTTGGTCTAGTTCATGCACATTTTCAGTATCTACTTCAAATTCAACCTTTTTGTAGTCTGCCACTATCTTAGGTGTTGAAGTATTTGGTTGTAGATATGCCATAATCATTTTATTTGTGGAATAGTCAAAGGTTGTAAGTAGCCTATTCTGATTCCATTGCTTCTGTTTTAAGAATTGGGAGTAAATATCACTTTTGATCTCTTCATTCTTTTGTTTGATTTTCTTGTACCTTTCTTTGATGTCTAGGTATTTTTCCTCCACTATCTATGAGGAAGAAGCCTCCATGTTTTTCTATATTTCAATCATCTGAGTATCTTGTTCACCTACTATTTGATCTTTTTGTATGTCTACAGGAGTCTCATTTACTATTACTGTAGCCTCATCATTGTTTACCTCAGGCTCATTTGTATCCTCAACATCAATTACTTTTTCTTTCCCTATGAAACTGAATTTGAGCCTTTTATTATAAATCAACTTGAATTTAGTATCTGTGGTGATCTCAGTTGTATAGGTTCCCTCATCTCTACCTCTTTTTGTTGAAGTTTCAAACTATTTTGCAATTACCATAGCTTGTGTAGTATTCATTTGTCCTATTGGATTTGCATTGATGACTGTATATGTCAATGTGTTTTCCACCCATTCTCTCTGATTTGAAATTTTTCAATCTCTGGCTTGGGCTCATTTATGAAAGGAGGCAGTTTTCATTTGACCCTTACATTGTTTAGAATTCCTTGAGGGTCATAGTTCCAAGGGAAGCTTCCTTGAAATTTTAACTCTGATAATCTTTTTGCTATTTCCTTTTTAGCATTTCTGTTATTTACAATAAAAGGACCAATTTGATTTTTCAACTTGAATTGAGTTTTCTTTTTAGAATCCATGAAACTAATGGAATCAGATTTTAAAACTTGTCTTAAGTATTCTAATGCAAAAACTCTAATTCTCAAATACTTACACAATTTGTAAGGCAATAGATTTGATCCAAAATCCTCAATTCTATGTGCTTTTAATATAAATACTAGTCTCCCATCTTGCACTGTTCTGGTAACTACAATATTATCTTCATGTCCTCACTTATCCTAGGCTACTCTGCTTTATATAATATACTCATTGCTGGTTGGAGGAACAGATCTGAAAAGTCTGTAAAAATAAAATCACTGCTTTCTTTCCTCAGTAAGGTTGCCCAGAAGATAATGGATAGAGGCTGGCCCTCTAAGTCCACTTTTTGAAATGTAATTGGAAACTTGTCAGCTTGGAAAAACAAGAACAAGTGAAATAAGTATGATGAATATCTAAAAATCCCTTCAGTGGGCAGTTTCATCAATTGATGGTGGATACTATCAGCTATAAATCTAGCATAGTCAAAGATCATAGCAGGAGGTTTACCAGGAGATAAGGTAGATAAAAAAACAAGGATGGATTCATCAGTGAATTCATCTGTGAAGTATCCTAGTATGAGAGAAAGCATTGAAATCACATGTCCAGACCCTTCAAGAAATTTGGAAGTGGAGTAAGGAGTATTTAGCTTTGGAATGTCCACATAAGATGGCATAAAGTTCTAGAAAATCATAAATCTCTTAGGAAAATCTAATCCTAAATACAACTAAGTCAATGATTCTATGGATAGAGGAACTGACTTGGGATCAAATTGTAATAGTAACATTTCATTGATAGACTCTGCAGTAATAGAAAATAGGATCTCCCTATCAGCATTAACAATTGCTCTCTAATCTGGTACATAGTGTTTTTGACACAATCTTACAAGGTCCTAGCCTGGGTGTGTTACTTGAACTACATATTTGGGTAGGTTAGTTTCCCAAATAGGCATTTCATCTTTATCTAAGAACTTATCTAAACACCAATTGTGAATCTCCAATAGGTTGAATTCTACCACGTGGTCTACAATTTTATAATCCATATCAGTCAAGGGGATGATTTATTCAATAGGTACTGATGGCTAAAGGGGATTAACAAATATAGTGGTTTTTGCAATGAGTGCAGGAGTGGATTTGATGGTTTTTGATGCTTCTGACTTAGAAGGCTTGGATCCCCTAGGTTTGATAGGCTTAGAACCCCCAGCTTTGGATTTCATATGTTTCTTAGTCATTTTAAATAACTAAAGCAAGCTTAAACTATTTGCAATAGTTGAAATTCTTGAAAACAGAGGGTTATCCAACAATTTCTAGGAAAAGATAGTATCAGTGGGTATTTTAGTGCTCAATTAGGTATCTGGGACATGTATAACTGGTTTAAGATAGAAAAATAGGGTTTTCTGAATAACTCAGACTGTAAAAGATGATTTTTCAGGAGATATGGAGACTTTAAAACTTATTGCTCCTTGAATTGACCTTCAGAGGTTTTAAACTGAGGAAT
Source organism: Pinus albicaulis (assembly GCA_034641835.2). NCBI lineage: Eukaryota > Viridiplantae > Streptophyta > Pinopsida > Pinales > Pinaceae > Pinus > Pinus albicaulis. The sequence continues at coordinate 236,853,046 of CM076572.1, forward strand.
TTGGCTTTAAAATAATCTTTCTGAAAACAGTAATTTCTGGGGAAAATTTGCGAGGGTTTGCCTTGTTTCTGGGCTTTTTTTTTGGATAAATTGTACGGATGATTTTTCTATTTGAAGCTTAGTTGGTTTATCTAAAGGATTAAACTGCAAAATTGCAGGTTAAATTTGATGAAAAATACCTCAATGTAGGTATTTTGATGGTCAGAAGGGTTTTCAAATGCTTTTGTGGTTGAATTTGAACTTTTTTCAACTTTTTTGGAGATGAGAAGGTCTTTTCTGGTCTTCAAATAGGATATCCGCTGTGAAATCTGAGTTTTAAGGTGTAAAACCGACAAACAGATTTTAAAATAGAGGTGGGAAGCTTAACAAAGCCATGCGAAGTCTTTCATCAGTCGGGATACACAAATAACTTTGTTAAAATAATGAATCAAAAGGTTTTTAACCTTTATAAATCATTATAATCAATATTAAATGCGGGTCTTATCAAGGGGGGAGTGGTTTTGATTTTTGAATGCGAAAACCATTGGTTGTTTTCGCGTTGGCCTAGAGTGGTAAGTTGTTTTCCTCCAAACGAATGCGATGCAATGAAAATGCGCCATGTCACAGGAGACGTGAATAGTAAAACCGCCCATTTTGTGTTCATTTGGGCATTGGGCGGACATTTATGTTATGAGCATGAAACTCATCTTCCGTCGTTGGATTTGAGAGGTTGGATTGAACGGCCAAGATTAATTTGAAAGTTGCGATCAAAATGGTGGTGGGGCTGGGGTGACTTATGTGCTGGACAATAAGCTATGTATATAAGCGGGAATTACCAAAACCTTTATATGATATGTATTATGACCAAAGTTTTGATATGAAAGGATAATGTTTATGGCGGCATATGATTTAAAAGGTTCATATATATATATATATATATATATATATATATATATATATATATATATATATATATAATATTTTCATATATATGGTAAGTTTATTTGAATGGGAGGGGTGCACATGAGGCGGGTTATAGGGTTTTAACCTAGGTTAAGCTATATATAGCATGAGGCTAATATATAGTTGGAAATAATACACGGGAAAAGCCAACGCGAAACATGGTATAAATTTTTTAGTTCTTCTGTAATAAACCTTGGGTTAATTGTTTAATGCGGGGATAGAAACATGTATTTGCAAAGGCTTTGGGTTTAAAGCTTGGTTTAAATTAAACTTTATAATAAGCGCGGAAATATTTTATTTTTTCAAATACATATCATACTTCCGAAGGCTTATTTGTATTTTATTTTATTATATATTTTTTAAACCATGGGGGGTTTAATAACTATAAGGGACAAAGTATTTATATATAGTTAGTTTTATACCAAAGGGGGTATATTTTAGGATTTTATTTCAACATGTGGATAATTAAATTTGGCATAAAATATTATAATAATGGGTTTTAGACGATATTTAAATAAAAGAAACTATATTAATAGGATAAGGCTTATTTTAGGGAGTTAATAGAAAAATTTAGAAATTAATATGACAAGGAAAATGAAATACTCGAGAAATACACTTCTATGACTAAGTAAAGTGAAAATCTTAAAGTAAATTTTATCATTTGATGATTTCACCACTTTTACCTAGGATATAATGTTTTTTAAGGGTTTGTATGTTTTGTGAAATGGAGGAAGTCAATCAAAAGGAATATTATGCATTATTGAGTAAGAAAAGAGTTCTTACTCAAGAATTTGAGTTGTGATGGGTGAATGAAGGGTAAATAATGATAATTGGGGATTAATATAGGAATTCTACACTTCTAAAAAATAGTCACTGAGCCTTGGGTTTGGTCCCAACAAAAGTCAGAGAAATGGTCTAAGCCCCTTTGACTAAAATTCTAGAATGCAAAACAACTATAGGGGATGGGAAATTAGTTATTTTTTCCTGGTGATAAATATTTACAAGCTTCTTCCCACTTCTTTCAACCTACCCAACTTTAATCTAACATTTTTTCTTCCATTTTGTAGGTGCACTTGAGCTTTCTACCTTGAAAAATTTTATTCTTTTGAAAAGCATAAAAACTATATAAATATACCTTATATAATCCGAGGGCTCATATTAAATTGATGAGCTCCTCTTTATTCTCTACCTATCTACTGATTAGTCAGGATTAAATTGTCTGACTAATATTTTTTCACTATCTAAAATATGGAAATTGAAAACATGACAAGTCAAATTTACATAGTTTAACTCATCATGGATTATGGCATTTATTGACACTCTGCCATAATCATCAGCAAAAAGTAAAAAGTAGTGTCATTTGGACTTGCACACTTTCATGTTTTATCTCTTTTTCTTTTGGGGTCTAAATTTTTTCTAAGTCCTTTGATCTTTCTTTTAGGACTTTTACCCTCTTTTTGATTTTCTATTTTTCTATTTTTTACAAAATATGGGAAAACAACTTGCAGAAAGAAAGGTATGTGCATATTTTACAAGACTATCATAATTCAATTCCAAATTATGAATCCTATACTTATAGGACCCTAACATAATGCAGAGAAGAGCATAAGGTTGCAGTTCGTTTTGTACTTATCCAACATCTGTTGAAGAATGGTTTTAAGGATTTTATTGATTGCTACAACTTGGCCATTACCTTGGGGGTAATAGGAGGAGGAATATTGGTGCTCAAAGCTAGCTCACACCATATCTCATATTCAAAATGACAGCCATGGTCAGATACCAATTGATTTAGAGCTCCAAATCCAGCGATAACATGATTAAAGTAAAAGAGGGCTACGGTAGCTTCCGTGTTGTTAAACATTGGTATGGCCTCAGCCCATTTTGTGAAATAGTCAACCGCCACAATTATATACTTGTGGTTACGAGAAGATGAAGGTTGACACTCCATAAAGTCTATGGCCCACTTACAAAAGGGACCAGCTGAGATGACAGGATGGAGGGGAGTCAGAGGGGCTCGCGCCTTAGGGGAAAAATGTTGGCAATTGGAATAGTGTTTGACTGCTTCAATGCAATCACCGAAGAGAGAAGGCCATAAATACCTAGCATGCATGATTATATGGATAGTGGCAAGACCGAAGAGGTGGCCACCACAAGCACCACTATGGTAGGAATTGAAGACTTGCTCAGCTTCAATGTGCATGAGAAAATGACGAAGGATAGTATCTACACCACGATGGTAAAGGTCGTCACTAATAAGAAGGTAGCGGGAGCCCTGGTGTCGGATACGCCATTGAGCATCATGGTCAAGATGGAGGGCGAACTTTTGGGTTCGCAAATAAGTGATGATGTCACCATACCAAGGATCATCTGTGGTAATGGAAAACAAATGCTCATCAGGGGAATCATCATTAACTGGAGGATCCTGCGTATCGGTAGGTAATTCAGAAATGAGTTCAATGAGGGCTAAACATTTCTTACTTTTGGGTGTGAAAAATTCAAGGTCGAATTCTTGGAGGATACCAATCCAATGAGCATACTTCCCATTGTTGATTCAGTGACTCAATAAGAAGGCCAGAGGGTTGGAATTAGTCACAACCTTGGTGGAATGCATGAGGATGTAATGATGAAGTTTTTGGACCAAGAACATGATAGCCAATGCTAATTTCTCTTCATGTGAGTAGGGTACAGGGGGGCCTACAAGGTTCTTACTGACATAATAGATAACATGATCGATTCCATTGTTGTATTCTTGAATAAGGACTCCAGCGACCGAATAGGTGGAAGCGGAGATGTACAAGATGAAATCCCTATCAATGTCAGGGTGACGGATCAAGGGAGCGGATGTGAGATCGTGTTTCAGGGCATCAAAAGACTCTTGAGCATAGTCATCCCACACAAATGGAATTTTAAATTGGAGGAGTCTAAGGAACCCATGCGTGGTGGTGGCATAGTCAGGTACGAACCGGTAAAGGAAATTAGCTTTGCCTTGGAGGCTTTGTAACTGGTGTAAATTATGAGGAATAGGAAGCTCAAGGATGGCTTGAAATTTCAATGGATCAAGTGTTATACCATCTTTAGAAATAATGAAGCCTATAATACAGCTGAAAGGACCACAAAAGACACACTTCAGCAGGTTGAGGCAGATATTATACTTGCAACATTGGAGAAAGACGGTACGTAGATCATGGAGGTGCTGCGCCCGATTTTTGTGCAAGGATTTGAGTTTCGGGACTAAATCGGGTACAGTAACATAGACCTCGGGGATATCATACTCCAGAAACGTCTCATTGACCATGGGCTTGAGGTGAGGCAACTCCGAACAAGTATGGGTGGCATGACCGACAACATCACACAAATCACACTGGATAGTACACTTTGGCAGCCGAGGAGGGGTAGGATTTGTTGGGGCATCCTTGTCTTTAGATGCATTCTTGCTATATTTTCCCCCATTACCCATAGTTATTGCAACAGGAGGATGTTCCTGTTGAGGTGGTTGAGGCACAGTAGCAGCGGGAGGAGTCATGGGGATAGGTTGGACCGGGGTCAAAGAAAATAAGGTTTGGGTTAGCCAGGCAGGGTATAAGTTGGGGGATCAATGTATGAGATGGGAATCCCTAGGGTCAGGTTATGAAGGGATAGGGTAGCCATAAAAGGTACTGATAACACTCCAGGAGGGGGAGCTAGGAATGGTATCTGATCAGAGGGGTAATGGCCAAGTGGGATGGCTCCGAGATGGTTAAGGCCTGGAGGAACTATTCCAAGAGAGTAAAGAGGCTCATGGATACTAGCTACAGGTGAGGGGCCAGGAGGAGGGGGTCTAGAAGGCTAAATCAAAGGGCTAGGAGCAGGTTATGGAGGGCAGGACTGCTGACTAGCCGAAGCGGGCTACTTAAGGGAAGCCCGAGACGATTGTACAATGAAAACATTTGATGAGCTAGGATCAGAGACAGGAGGAGGAAGACCAGGGAATGAACCAAGAAAAGAGGATTATTTGTATACTCCGAGTGAGACACTAGTCAAGGGGTTGACAGTTTTCTTATTGGCCACTGAAGATATGATGGACTTAGGGGAGGTCTGAGATTTCAATTCATAATATGTCAACTAGCTAATAGTGACTATCTTTCAGTTATGAGGGAAGGAAATCTTGCGGTGAACCGCAGATGGGACAATAGACATGGCATAGGATTAGCTATGACCCAATAGAATGTTGTAATCTAAGGGGACATCAATGACTTTTATGTCAACACAAACATTCTTCCCCGCAAGAGTAATAGGACAATTGCGTAACAATCCAATGGGCTTGGAGGAGTGGCCATCCCACGCTCGGAGGGTGATAGTGGAAGCGTCCAACTCAGGTGATCCGAGTTGCTTCCAAACCGAAGCGGACATCACATAGGCGGATTCCCCTTCATCAATGATATAATGGGAAACGTTGGTGTTCTGGATCTTGATAGGGATTTAGAAGGCGATGGAAGCAAGAAGAGGAGGATGCTCTGACTGGTCAACATCGAAGACGATCAAACGATCATCTGAAGGATCTACACTGCCCATGGAAAATTGTAGAGATTTTCATTCTAAAGGGCACAACTGGAGGAGTTCCATCATTGAGATGGCAGCAGGAGATTATGCCAAATCATCTACTATACTATACGGATGGGAATTTTTTCCAGAAGTAGAATTTCCGCATAATGGTCCCTTAGGGATCTTCGTATGACCCTTTGCCTTAGGCTGAGGGATCAGTAAAGGACCATTGGTTGTCATAAGAGGCTCTATAGGACCTAAAGAAGGGGGCTCAGGGGCAAACGTAGTGGAAGGCTTGTTGTATTGACGGGACCGAGTCTGAAGGTTGAGGTCAAAAATAATGGGTTGGTCAGAATTCATCATGAGAATATGGTAATCAGAGGTACCAGATGGAGGAGGTTGAGTGGCCGCCTAACCTTCAGGTGGTTGGGTAGCCACGAATCCTTGCTGAGGGAAAGGATTAGTAAACACAGCCAGCTAACTAGGCACGGCATTGGGAGGGACGGAAGGGGAGGCTTGTTGTCCTTGCGATGCTGCTTTAGTCTCCCAAATTTGTCGCATCTATGGTAAAAGAGGATAATCATGAGTGTAATGACCATATACACTACAATATGAATAAGGATTATTCATGCGAACATGCCTGTCCTGCTTGGGCTGAGTGCCCTGTTGTTGGTTAGTAGTGTTAGGTGCATTATCTTGGGGATTAGGTCTAGGATTACTAGGGGCAGATTGATTTTGGGTGCCCTTCCTCTTCTTTTTGGAAGTTGGAGGATTAGTCGCGCCCTGTTGTGCGTACACCTGCCCCTGAGGGGACAGCGGCTACTGTTGCGGGGGTTGAGAAGGCAAGGGAGGTAGGGGTGCTAATATTAGAGGAGCTGGAGCACCAGGCTGCGGATACGGATAATAAGGAGGTTGGGTAACATTATGGTAAATAGGTTTGGGAAAAGGAGGATGCATGCCGTATCCTGGATACATGCTATCAGGAGAGGAAAAGTACTGGAGGTGCTGGCCCCTCCCTGAGGGAAACCATATCCCATGGGAGGCTGAGCATATGGATGAGAAAGAGCTCCAATGATAGTGTTGGTGGCATGGGATGCCCCTGGTGCATTGACACCACTGATTCTAGGGAGATCAGGTAAGATAGTATAAACATAACCCGACTGAGTGTAGATCAGGTCATATTTTAACGCATTCTAGAGAGCAACTTCTTCAGTTTGAGGGAAATGTGATGTGACATCTTTTCCTATTGCAGGAAAAATGGATCTAAGGAACCAGTCCATGTAGACACGGTCTTCGAAGGTAGGGGCTTGACATAGGCTCTTTCTTCTTCACCATTCCTGAACATGATTGGATAGGCGGGTCGCAGATGATTGACATAAATAAGTCAAATGTTCGGTACCAGTGTCATAACGAAGGGGAAGCTAAAAATAAGACAAAAAATCCCAGGCAAGAATCTCAAAGGTGATATGAGAGGATGAGGCCTGATCAACATACCACTTAGAAGTTTCACTAGTAAGCATACGTTGGAACAAACAAAGATGGACAGAGTCATCGGTGATAGAGTTAGACGAACACCGCATGTGGAAAGATCGAACATGGTTTGTAGGATATTCCCCAGCAAGACCTTCAAACTTGGGGATGTCGGAAGGGATCTTGGTTTGCATAGTAGGCCAACCATCATCATGGTGTATAGGGTCATTCATCAACTGGTTAAAATCGGGAAGAATGAGGCCTTCCATATAGGGGAGCAAGGGAGTAGCTGGTGTAGTTCCTGTTGCGGTCCCACTAGTAGTATTCCCAACATTAGGGCTAGGGCTACCACCAGTGTGAGGTATTGAACCAGACATGGTGAAGGTGAAAGGGGGAGAACCGGGGACAGAACCAGAAGGGGAACCCAATGAACTAGAAGAAGAGTCATAGTACGGACTCGGTGGAGGACTAACTCAAATCCGACGTGGAGGAATAATTCTTCCTACTAGAAACTGAGGATGAAGGCCAAGAAGTCTCTTGGACAAATGCCTTGGGGGCGTAGTGATGAAAGCACAAACACGACAGAAATGGAAGAGAGGCCAACAAGGGAAAGGAGGTGCAGTATCAACTGATTACAATGTCGAAAAAAGGGTAGAGAGATGCAGTATCAATTGATTACAATGTTAAATTCTTTGCCTGACGATGTTAACCAAGCTCTTCTTCACTTAGGGTGTGTGTGTTAAGTGTGTAAATTTTAATTTTTAAACTCAGAAGTTTGTAGAGAAAAAATAAAAAGTGTGTTGTATAACTGTAAGTAAACCTGCATATAACAATATATGAAACTGAAATAACAAAAAATAAAAAACTAATTATGCATTAATCTAAACCCAAGGAGGCAGGCCTCTCTACAAGTAATATGTGGGTGGGAAAAAATCTAGTCAAAACACACCAAAATATCCAATAGATATTAAATCAGGAGGGACAATGATCTAAAGGTTAGACCTATTGGAAATAGATGCCAAAAAAAAACAAAAAATCAGAGGAAAAAATGTTGTAAATGAGGTGGCGAAAGGCTACAACCTGGAGGGAAACGGAGGGGACCCTAGAGGAAGACCCAAACAAAACTAAAAGGATATGTTTTGGATGGATAAATAACCAACCTAAATTGGATATGAAGGTAAGGGATTAGATCTGAAAAATGGCTAAACACACTGAAATTTTAAACGACTTGCAGCAGCTAAAACTCTTCCACGAAAGGTGGAGGGTATTGAAGCCCTAGGGGGATAGGTTACCACCTTGATGAGTAAAAAAGAACAAGTATAGGTCCAAAAATGGGTGGATATGGAGGTTATACAAACCTGAACAGAGGCCCCGATAAACACAAAAAAATCTTAGAAAAAATCTCGCAAAAAGTTCAAGTCGCATTTTGTGACCTGTTTTCTGAAGAGGTCATAGATTTTGGCCTTTTTTATGCACCCTGGAGGTTCAGGTCGCAGGTTTTTACCTAAAAAGTGTGACCTGCACTTCTGACACTCTCAGTAGCAGGTTTTAGAAAATTTTGTCGTCTCAGCTGCGGCTGATGCCTGTCACCTGCACAATAGGTCTGAAAACACACGGAAGTTATAATTTTTAATGTTTTAGGGTTTTATAGGTTAAAAACAACATCAAGAAAATAAAAACAAGAAGTTGAAGAGAAATCCTAGTGTTTGAAGTAGTTGGATATGTAGGGATCTGAAAAATGACAAAGGTCGTAATCGTAAACCCTTCTGGAGTCGCTAGTTGTTAGTATGAATCTTAATCACAAGCGTATGAAAAAGGCTCACTTTGGCCATGCATAACAAACAACCCTAACAACAAAGATGGTTGCAAATTTCTTTAGATCTGTAATTAGTTGACCAAGATAAATATTGCAAAATCTAGATCTATGCAGTAAAAGACATTAAGCAGTAAATAAAAGCAAGAGTTTCTACATGCATCCAATAGACAAGACAATAATATTTTTAAAGAATTTTTGTAATTTTTGACATCTAGGAAGGGAACCTAGAAAGATGTTACCAGTCCCCCTCAATGGGATGTGTTATTGTAATTCCTCAACACTTCAGACCTAAAATCTCTTTCTCTTGATGGTGTAGAAAACCCACACAAAAATGGAACTCAAAGGGAGCTCATAATAAAAATGGTAGCAAAATATGACAATGATGGTGGATCAAAGTCAGACCAAAATTATAGATCCAGAGTGATCTTTAGGCAACAAAAGGTAGTGAGTGAATGGAAAAAACCTTCTATTTCTAACAAAATATTGAGTTAGTCTAGATATTGGTGCATAATTAAAATATTATTAACCAAATCAAGATCCAAATTTTATGGAATATTGTATTAAATTTGTTGGAGGGAAAAAGAATTTGACTTTGGTCAAACCCCTTTATTTGTAAATAATAAAGAAATAAATGATTTATTTATTATTTTAAGGATGTGGTTGAGTAATAATTAAATAAATAATGATTTATTTAATTATTTATAAATGATTTAGTCAAATTTAACAAGGAATATTATTTAAATAAGGTTTAAATAATTATTCCTAGAAAATAATAAGATAAATAATAATTTATCTAATTAATTTTCCTGTTTTGGGTTAAATATGACCAAGAATATTAATTAAACTGTTGTTTAACTAATTATTCCTTGAGGAAAATAAAAAAAATGTGGATTTATTTAATATTTCCTCATGGGGTTTCTTGTTTAGACCATAAACAACTTAATAAATACGGTTTACTAAGTTATTTTTCATAGTGGAAGAAATTTTACTTAGGGTAAAATTGGTCTTACATGGTGTACTTCGATCAATCTAATAGTAACAGGTTAGATAACCAAAAAATGGTGTAACAATTAGCTCCCGACCTACATTTTTGAAAAGATCCAACATTTCAGGGTATGCCTCCAAATACACGCCACCGTGTTCAAATATTTTTACTTGACCAAACCGACCCATATTGCAAAGCTCCATAACCTAAAAAAACTTGCACTAACCTTGAAACACTCAAGTTGAAGGCTATAAGACACTCAACAAGCTTCATGCACACGAAAACTACAAATTTGGGTTTGCTTGAAAATTTTGTTTTAAGGAAAACATGGTAGATTAGGGTTTGTTCATTAATGAATCTATTTTTCATGAAAACACTAGAAGCTGTAAAATCATGAATAAGGAGGGCCAATATTGTATGAATAAACACTTGGCTGCTCAAAAGAATGACATTAGAGGGTCAAAACCTAGTTTTGAATTTTTTCGATACGTGCTACGAGGGTTGAAACCTAGCTGAAATTCCACTATATGTTAAAGAGCCATGAGAAATTTAGCATAAGCTTAGTGTTATGAGAAAAAAAAATGATGAGGCATGTTCCTAGGTTTAGCTATAAAAATTTACAAAAATGTCGTACCCCCTTTACGTAATCATGACCTTACAAAAAATGGACTGATAACATTTCCTTGAATTGAAGGTGAAAACTTGATGCTACCAGATGGAAAAATATGGAGAGATAGAATGGATATGCATTTTCTCTAAGAGGACAGACCCATAACAGAAACAAAAATAAGTCCTTGAGTGGGATATCTAAATCTATAGGGAGATTTAAATCTCCAAGAAAATATGCAAAGGTGTGTTGGAAATGTGGAAAGGAAGGGCACTACAAAAATGATTGTAGATCTAAAGCTCCTAAAAAAGGAAAGGGATCTGATGATGCTTCTTCTAGAGAGGCAAAAACCACCTCATATGAAGGTGGAAATGTGTACTTGTCTTATTCTTCAAGTACACATGTAGATCACGAGGCATGGTTAATTGACTTAGGTGCATCCTTTCACTTCACTCCCCATAGGGAGTGGTTCTATGAGTATAAGAAATATGATGGTAGTGATGCCTTCTTAGGGGATGACAAGAACGTTAAAATCATTGGACATGGAAATGTCAATCTGAAGTTGCAAGGTGGAAGGATTAAAACACTTCTTGGTGTTCTGCATATTCCTGCATTGGCCAAAAATATTATTTTTGTAAGTAAGATGGATGATGCAGGTGTAAAAATAGTGTTTGAGAAATATAATTGCAATATGGTTCGAGGAGAACTGGTATTGATGCAAGGAGTTCATATTGTAAATATGTACAAGTTTTTGGGTAGAATTTTTATTGATGGGTGCAACAATTATGTGGTTCCTAAAAGTGGAGTAGAAAATATAGTGGTCTATGTATAAAAGACCATACTATGCAATGAAAGGCTTGGAAAAATTGGAGAGAAGGGCCTTCGAATACTGCATGGTAATGGTATGGTATAAGGTATGCGTAATTTATCTCTAGATTTTTATTTTTGTGAACATTGTGTATATGGGAAGCATAATCGAGTGAGTTTTCCATCGAGTGCTAAGAGGGTGAAATGGATATTAGAGCTTGTGCACAATGATGTGTTTGGACCTGTGTCAGTTCCATCCCTGGGTAAGTCTATGTACTATGTCTCATTTATAGATGACTTGTCTTGGAATACATGGATATATTTCCTCAGTAAGAAATTTGAATTCTTTGAAAGGTTTAAATAATTTAAGGCTCTGGTGGAAAATCAAAAAGAGAAGAAGATTAAGGTGTTGATGACAGAAAATGGTGGAGAGCTTTGCAAGAAGGAATTTGAAGAGTTATGCAATAAGTGTGGTACAACATGGAAAAATACTACTCCATACACACCTCAGCAAAATGTAGTTGCAAAATGAATGAACAAGACATTAATGGAAAAGGAAAGAAACATGCTTAGTGACACTGGATTAGGGAAAGAATTTTATGCAAGGGCAGCAGATACTGCATGTTACCTGGTTAACATATCAACTTCATCAGTGTTAGAGGATAATACTCCAAATGAGGTATAGACTGGTAAGAAATCCTCTCTTTCACATGTGAGGGTATTTGGATGTGATGCGTATGTACACGTTCAAAGGGATAAAATAACTAAGTTGTATAGTAAATTTGTAAGGTGCATCTTTATTGGTTATAAGGATGGTTTAAAAGGTTATAATATTTGGAACCTAGAAACAAGGAAGGTTTTTTACAACCGAGATGTGGTGTTTAGAGATGTGAAAGGTGTTATTAAACATGAATTCCTACAAAAGGAACCTGAGAAGATATGTTTTAAATTAAAGGAGGAGGAATCAAAATCTACAAAAAAAAATGAATCAAAAGAGGAAGATCCATCGACTCCAATTTTGAGAACATTAGTTCAAGAGAGAAGGAAACCAGAAAGGTATATTCCATCTTCTTTCTGTTCAAATTTTTCTTTATCTATTATTGATGATGATCCCAAAACTGTTGGCAGGAAGTGGATTCAGAGGATGGAAAACTTTGGAAAGAGGCCGTGGTTGATGAAATGGCATCTTTGGGGAAAATGAGGATTCGGATCTAGTGGAGTTGTCGGCTGGAAGGAAACCCATTAGAAACAAATGAGGGTTTAAGAAGAACATGGATGCAAAAGGAAATGTGGAGAAATACAAAGCTCACATGGTAGAAAAAGTTTATTCCCAGGTGTCGGGAATGGATTTCGGCGATATTTTTTCTCATATTGCCAAGTTAGCTTATATTAGCTTACTTTTATATGTTGTTTCTTCTTTTGATTTTGAGGTAGAATAGATGGATGTGAAGATGAAATTTCTTCTTGAGGATATGGAAAAGAGATCTATGTGAAGCAACCAGAAGTCTTTGTGGTGAAGGGTAAGAAATAACTACTATGCATGTTAAAAAATTATTTGTATGGGTAATGTTATCACATGGATTGAACCTCAAGCTGAAGAAGAAAATTCTGAGGTAACCACAAACCATGTTTAGCCAAGTAGCTAGCCCTACTAGGCAAGTAGAGGGCTCTCTCCATAAGGATCACAGTCAAGATGGCTGAGTAAAGAAGATATTAAGCTAGGTATAGTAGGCCAGGTTTTGATTGTTTTAATTTGGTTGTGCTAGATCAGAAGGAGAAAAATGGTTAGGGCAAGGGAAATTAGGTCAAAATTTGTAGGGCATTCTATGGGGCAAGGTAGGCATAGTAATCTAGCACTTTAGGATTTCAATGGGTGGGATGATCAAGACAGGTGAGGATCTAGAAAGAGAATGGTGAAATCATGGGTTCTTCTAAACTGAAGAAATTTAACAGACTGTGAATATTTACCCAAAACAAAGCATAACAATTATGGATTCTATTCATCTAACTTGTAAACATTCACTTAATAGCAATGAAATGATGGATGAAATAAACAAAACATTCTAACATCTAAGCACAAAAGGAGAAACTGAAACTAAAAAACATACCACAAGGATCCCATAAAAATAGCTACAAATTTTGATTAATATTCTTGCTCAGAACTGATACAAAGTGTGTCTCTTCAAAATCCAAGCATCCAACTGAGTCTAACCCTTACTAATGAGAAAGAAGAAGAAGATATAGACCTCAAAACATCTCACCCTAGCCTCAGGGAGTCGAATCCATGAGATGAGGATTAGTTTCCACCAAATGCTGAACAAGAACCTGAAGACTAGGAAGACCCAACAACTTGCCTCTAAAAGAGAGGAAATTGATTCATTTGACCCCTATAGGACTCAAGCTAATGAATCTACCCATAGCAAAATAATCCTCATCATAATTACATTCTTTATCAATTACATTAGTGAAAACCCAAACTATTGAGGTAAAACTCAAAATTCACGTGAAAAATAGAGAAAACTCTAAAACAGAGAAAATTTGTCCTATGCGCAACGCCAAGGAGGAAAAAATAGCCTTTCTTGCAGGTCACTTTTGACTAACTTCTCTGTTTCCAAATTGAGCTCATGATAGCTCATTGGAAAGCTTATTCTTGTCTACTTTCCGGATATTCTTATGGTTTCTAATTTGGAGCTATTTTGACCCCTCAAAAGTGAAATATCTCAAGACTGGCTCTATGCATAGCACCACCTTGAAAAAGAGGCAGAAACATGATTTTTTGGGTGTTTTAGGCCCTTTTTCCTGACCAGTTTTGCTCCAAATGCTTAGAAAAAGTATGGGGGGTATGTCCTCATCATTATGAACCTACTAATTTCTTAATTTTGTACATTGGATTCCCCAAAAGAGTGCGCAGTTCCAAGGCTTTGCGCATAGAGCAGTAACACAATGAAAATTGCTCTATGCACAGCGCACTGCTCCTATGTGCAACACCATTTTACCCCAACTTGCAGGCTATTTTTGATTGCCTTCCTAGTGTTTAAATTAGGCCCATAATATATTTTTGGAAATAAATTCAAGTATAATTTCAAAATATAATTTTTGTTTTTCTGATTGGAGTTGATTTGCCTTGTCAAAAGTTGATTTTCCCAAGACTGGTCAAAAAGTTCTGAATGAGCGTGCATAAATGCAGAGTGTTGGTGCGAGAAACTTTTGGAGGCATTCCTAAACTATAAATTGATTTCATGATAGCTCATTGGAAATCTCTCTCTGTATATTTATCATTTTACTCATCAAGAAAGTCATTTGGACACCTCAGCTATGAGAAAACATTATTTTCCCAAGGTCACTCCAGAAGTGCAACAACTCTCTTGTGGCATATGTATTTTTGAAATTTCTATAAAACCATGACACCTATTTAAAAACTGATGGATTTTTTTCTTCTTGGACCTATTATGGACAAAAACCTGACTCACGTTTGTCAAATTCATCTCTGTTTGGTCATAAACATAGTTTGAAGTAAAATTGGCCCTATGAGTGGCAAATGGCTTGACTCTTGGAATGATTTCCTAGAGAATGATGGAGAAATGATGTTTATGAGTTTGGAATGACCTCATACTTACTGATATGAACTACCTTATGCCTCCTCTTCTCATATGTCCTTGATTCCATAGAAAACCCTAGCTTGGTGGGAGAGGAAATTAGGGTTTAGTGCTTGTGGAAAATGATGACTTAGGCACCCTTGGAAAAAAACAACTCCTTTTGACATTTGATAAATTTATGAAGTAGAAAATTTTTGTATTTGACACTTGTCTTAGCATGTGGAACTCTGAGTTGGCAGCCTTGGGAGACTGAGTACATATTACATTTTAACTAATATAAAATTACCTGCATAAAAATAAAAGTACATCTTGAAATGAAGCTCACACTTGAAATCAAATTACAACTTTGGAAACCATCTTGGAGATCATATTTACATGGTAAAGATACATTATTGGGATCACTCTCACACCTTTTTCCACCCTTCATTGAAAATGAGACAATGAAATGATTTGACCTAATGAAACCATAGTGACCTAATGAGAAATGAAATAAACTGACTCAATGAGTGACTTTGAATAAAGGTGGAATGAGAGCAGAATTGTTTTTCAGAATGATGAAGACATGGAAGAGGGTCAGCAGGCATATACTTGTGAAGGAAAATGAGACACTTGAAAAGGGAAACCACCAGTGGAACAATTTTATATCATGAACTAATAGAATGATTAAAAATTATTTAGAGTGAGACACCTAAGATGCACATGAAAAATGTGTTTTGATCCTTGGTGGAAGTATGAAAATACTGACACTAACATTGGCTCTAGCTGGGGATGTTAGCTCCTTGGGAGTTGCCAAGAACACCATAGAACAAGTGCCTATTCATTGGGAAATGGATTCAAAATCTAAAGACTAACTGAATACTGAAAACTTGACTCATTAAACTAACTCAAGACTAACTGAAAAAGATGTGCGGAATTGAGCTTATTCAAAAAAACCTACTCTAATTGATCCATTCATCACCTGATCAAGTGAAATGGAACAACCAATGTAACCATATAAGCATTTTGGCTACTGTTTGAATTCTCTACAAGTGCTTGCTTATGAGCAAGAAGAAAGAACTACTAAAAGGAAACTCCCATGAGAACTTGTCAACAGATTGAATCTTGATGAAATTTCAATGCATGAGCCCATCGAATGACCTCAAGAATTCTATGAAAGGATATTCATAGGAATACATATTGATTTCCAGCCCATCTAATACATTACTACTCTGCTCTAGGTAGTCTTCGTACCTTGGTTTTAAAATTTTCCTAACATTTATGCTTTCTTTCTTTGATGATTGCAACAAGTTGACAAAAGGATCCTCAAACTCGTGAATGAATAGCTTTTCTTGATGATCATCAACAAAACAAGAATATTCTTCATTACTCTCCTGATATGACTGCAAATATTGGTATGAGCTTTGTAATGAAACACCTACTGAAAAAAATAATGAAGTTGGTTGTTAGATCAAGTTTATATCAACACTCTTTTCAGGCTCACAGTTAGCTAATGGAGAAGGAATTTTACTGCAGATATCATCTAGCACATCAGCTATTGGGTCATGAAAAACTTGAAAAGACTGCTAAAACGTATACATCAGTTTTAATGAGACCGCATGACACTCTGCAGGTTGCTCATCCATTCCTTTAGAGATATTATAAAAAAAATTCTTTAAAATTTGAAATGCTTCAAAATATAATGGTACATAATCATATTGCATCATTTGATCATATGTTTTAGCTCCCAAGCCTTCATCTGCAATTTGAAATTCAATGAAACTTGGTGGTTGCAAATCTGGAGCTAAGGAGGCTTCTGTTAGGAATCTGTAATTAGCAAGATTGGCAAAGTCCAATCACAGAAACAACATCATTTCAACCACTTTGGGATTCTAGGATCTAGCCCTCCAGAATCCGGAGAGGGATCTCTCCAATAAGTGCAAAGATGGATTTGTCTTTGAAGTTTGGGGTAATGATGTTATGCTAGTTATGAAGGGCGAGGGTTTGTTTTGTTTTTGGATGGTTGAGCATGATTACTGTTTGAGGGAAAATCCTAAATGGAAAGAGTTTCAAAGGTGAGAAGTTGCAAGCAATGAGAGTAAGCTTCGGCCAAAAAGATAGATAATTGTTGGTTTTAGTCCATTGGGCTATGGAGTCAAAATAGGATTTAATTGGAATAGCAAGAGGCAAGAGTGGTCCATGGGGAAAGTCATCTATGTCTAAGGATCTCTTTGAAGTTTGATTTATGGAATGAAATGGTACAATAAGAAGGAGAATTAAATAGATGAGGAACAAAGAGAAGCCCAGGATCTGGTAAGTACTTCTAAACTAGCCAGCCTTTGACAAAGACTCAAGAAAAACATAAAGGTAAACTAGGATCTAGTAAGTATTTTGTCATTCCTAAATAACACAGATTGGAAGAAAACATGTAAATAAATATTTTCAGTCAGAGAAGGGTACTGTTATACAGCAGGTCCTAACTCTATGCATGCTATTCTTTATAAGAGAAGATGAACACAGTGGAAACAGAAACAAAACAAGAAGTTACAATGAGAAAAAAATCATCGTCAACATAGACCAGGATCCCATAAATCAGCTTGTATTGATGCTCCAAACTAGTTACAACTTTAATTCCAATGCTTAGTTTAGCAATCATCCACTCTTCTCAGCCTAACTTATCTATCACAAGCAGAGCTCCAAGGGCTAGTAAACACTATTTACAATCAGAATTTTAAGCCCAAATGTATTTCAAAATTCAACAACCGACAGTTTCTCATCTTCTACAGAATTATTTATAGAAGAATGAGGAGGTGAGACCTGATAAAAGATCTCTCAGGACAATTAATACAAATTCAAGACTTCTCGGCCTTTGAGGGGCTCGATGGAGAAGTTTACAAACATTCTGTCTGTATTAACTATTTTACATTTATGAATTAAGCTCGGTGGGAGATTTTATTGACTTTAAGGCTCTGTGTCATGTTTGGAGTAACTCTATAGATATTTTTAGCATTTAATTTCCTTACAGAAGTAACTCTCTAGTTGCGCTGAGGCGAATATCTTCATTTGATCAATAACTCCAGCCTCTGTTTTGAATGTTTTGAGGCACAGGTGGCACTTATGGGAGCTGGGAAGAATCAATTCACCTCAAATGTGGCGGTGGAGGACTTTCTATCTATTAAACACTTATGATGTTCCTTTAATTGTGTTTTAATTCTGGGAATTAGGCTTTTGATAATCATTCTTAGCCGTAATTCCCAAATCTGTCTTCAATCTTCTGTTCTGTTGCACTCAATCTTCAACACTGATACTCTTTAACTCATGGTTTGATAAAACAATGTCTTGTCGATGTGCAGGTCATGCAGGGCTCATATGGCATCAATGCCCATGAATTATTGACGAAACGTGGATCTTGAACCCTGCGAACGGTTTTCCTTTTATGAATCGAAAGCACAGGAATTGTCATTCCCAGCCTTCGGCCTTTCTTTCAATATAACGGATAAACCTTTAAACACCTGCAAAATACAAAACTTATTAAGAAATATTGCATTTTGGGTTTAACTGCTGCAGAGGATGTGGGGAGGAAGCGTGGTCG
Source organism: Pinus albicaulis (assembly GCA_034641835.2). NCBI lineage: Eukaryota > Viridiplantae > Streptophyta > Pinopsida > Pinales > Pinaceae > Pinus > Pinus albicaulis. The sequence goes on from CM076572.1 coordinate 236,871,358, forward strand.
TTGGATGGCGTCATCCAACAGTCAAGATTGATCAGAAGAATTTGGAGGAGAGCGAAAAAGGAATTTGAATCAGAGTCGTCGATCACGCAGAGATCAACGGTTGGGAGCAGATGCGAAAATTCAAAGCAGAAAATGTTGACTGGGCGATGAATCAGAGCGATGAATTGTGGGCTGTCGATCTAAAGATCAGATCGACGGTGGAGATGCTTTTACATACCATGTCGTAGCTTGGTTAACTGTTAGGCTTCTTTGGTGAGAGATCACCGTCTGATGGGCGGCCTCAGATCGGACGGTGGACGTCAATATCGCGCCGGGTCCATGTCCGATCTTTAATGCGTGATGGACGGTGGTTTTATGAACAGTGCCTAGGCCACGCGTCAAGCAGTGTATGGAATCACTGCAAAATGAAAAAAAGCCGCCCTGCTCTCAAAAGCGGTGTGATGGATACCGCATGGTTTTTTGCAACGGTGAATGGATGGCGGGGACCACTGGGGTGATTACCAGGGTGGACAAAGGAGAAGCATGAGGCCTTCAAGAGCCTTCAAGAGCCAACTCTTTTTACTCATAAAATTTGTTCCTTGAAGGCTCAAAAATTCTTAGCCACCTTTTGCTATAACAAATTTTATAGGTGGCTAACAGCTTCTATGTCACAAATTATTTCCTCAACCATTTCAGGAGAAGGTTTCTCATTAACAACTTTCTCAAGAATTTCATTATCTTCCTCAACCTCAACATCAAAACTGAAATACTGTTGATTTCTAATCTTGGAAAAATTTTATTTCATAAATTGAATGAAGAAAAACATAAAGGAAAAAATCCTTCACTTATTTCAAAGTTTTCAACATTTTCCTCATCTCTGTCATCATAAATATTCATTGGCTGATCACTATATTCGAGTTACTGAAACTGAACTTCCTCCCACAAAGCAACTGTTGATTTCTCTACAATATTAGCTTCTATTTGTAGAACATAATCATCGTCATAGTGATAAAACTTTGGAAAATCATCAATATAAATAATGTCACCAATCATACAAACTTTCTACCTACCCAATCCTACTGATCTAGCATTTTTTCTTCATTAGAGTGCACTTGGATTGGAAAACTCTTTTACAACATTTTATTCTTTTGAAAATAGGAAAACTAATCTATTTCTACTCCTTATTTCTCCATGGACTCGGATTAAACAGTTGAGCCCATGTAATTCTCTACCTAATCTACTATCTGTTGGGATTAAATTGTCCAACAGATTTTTATTCTCTAAATTCTACAACAGAAATTCAAAAGCATACAAGTCAAGATTGAACAGTCTAACTTGATGCTGGTCTATGGCATAACAAACAAGCTGCACATAGATATTATTTTGCATAAAATTAAATCAAAATGGAAGGCTTAAGATTTGAAAATTCAAAGCACTTCATTTTTTTTACAGCTCTGTTTTGACTTTTGTTTGAGCTGTTCTTTCTTTGTCGGACTGGTTCAGATTTTGAGCTGATTAGAACCAAATTTACCTCTGTTTTGACTTAGAATTTGAAACAGATTGGAGTCAATTATTTTTGGAAACTTAGGTTCAGATTTTGAGCATGTTTGAACCTTTAATTTCTAGCCTAATCTACCTACTGATAAGCCAAGATTAAACAGTTTGGCAAATCGAATTCACTATCCTATCAGCAGTAAATTTAAAACTAATTAGTCAAGATTAGGCTATTTGACTAACTAGAAGTGTGTCTTTCACGGGTGGAATTTAAGCTTGCACACTTTCAGATTTTTTTCTCTTTTTGGTATGGGGCTGTACCTTTCTTGTTGTTTACAATCTGCCCTCTTTTCTTTCTTTCAATGTTTTTGTATTTTTTGATTTTTCTAACTTTGAATGCAATAGTGGATGAATTATTTATAATGGAAAAAAGATAAAAAAAGGCCTCAAAACATAGCATGGACTAAGAGAAGTAATGTTTGAGCATCCTACCATTGACAAGACCTCCAAAAAATTCTACTCCATTCAACTCTTGTAAGAAATATGCGTTGTTACCAGCAGCTGAATGAACAGAGTAAGGGCCATGCCATAAGTTTTCAAATTTTCCATGCTTTCCCTTGTCTTCCCTCCTTGAGTCCCATTTTAAAACTTTGTCCCTAATTTTGAAATTGCTGGCCTTTGTTCTTCTATCAAAAAGCTTTTTGATGCTATCATGTTTCTGCAATTCTTTGTTATAAACTTCTTCTCTGATTTGCTGAAGATGAATGGTTTGATTTATTCTTCTGATCATGTCATTTTCTTCAGTTTTCAATTCTTGGATCAACTTCATCACTGGTACACCAAGGCTGTTTGGAAAAATTGCATCAGTACCATACACAAGCTGGAAGGGTGACATGCCAATAGATTTCTCCAAAGTCAATCTGTCAGCCCAAAGTGCATGAACTAGCTTTGTGTGCCAAGAATTTTTATTGTTTTCCAACAGTTTCTTGATTATGTTCACTAAAATTTTGTTTGAGGATTCTGCAAGTCCATTACCCTGGGGTTAATAGGCCGTGGAATGCCCCAATGTTATCTGATATCTATGACAGAACTAGACCATCTTCTTTGATCCAAATGATGCTACATTATCAGTGATAATATTAGTAGGATAGCCAAATCTAGAGAGAATGTTAGTCTCCATAAATTTTATAACAACTGAATCATTGGCCTACCTACAAGGTATGGCTTCTATCCACTTAGTGAAATAGTCTGTAGCAGTAAGGATCCATCTATGCTGGGCAGAAGATGGTGGATGGATTTCTCCTATGAAGTCAAGTCCCCACTGTTGAAATGGGGCTTCAATAGTGATTGGATGTAGAGGCAGGGGTAGCAGTTTTCTTTTGCCTTCAAAAATTTGACATTTATGATAGGCAATGATCATCTTGTGTATATCAGGAAAAAGAGTAGGCCAATAGAAGCCAGCCCTCAAATTTTTTTTGGCCGTGGTCTTCCAGTATAAATTATCTCCACACTCTCCTTCATGGAACTCACGCTTAACCTTATCTACATCAAACTCAGGCAAACATTTAAGCAATAGACCACTTGCATTTTTCCAATAAAGACATTTATCTATAATGCAATAGTTTACAGCTTTTAACTTTAGGAATCTTTCCTTTTTCTTTTTCAAACCAGGAGGTGTATTCAAATTAAGAAAAACATAAATAATATCAGCATACCAAGGAGAATTTATAAAATGGTCTTCAACCATAGGAGTTGGGAAACCTTCTTGGTCATCTAAAGCATCAATCATATTAATATCAAGAACTTCAAAATTGGTTTCAGCCATTAATCTAGCTAGACCTTGGCCTTTGATGAGTTTAGTGGGTTTTATCTCTAAATCATATTCACGGATAAAAACAATCCACTTACCTCTCTTACCATCTGGGTCCTGTGTTAGAATGTCTTTAACAACTGAGTTTGGGACAAAGGCAATGATGTGTGAGTGAAGGATGTACACTCTGAAGTATTTCAAATCTTTTACCAAAGAAAAATCTTGCTTCTCCATAATGTTGTACTTCAAAGGGGCATCCCTCAATGCCTTACTAAAGAATGCAATAGGCTACTCTTGTCCTTGTAGATTTTTCTGTAAAAGGACAACAGCTATGGTGTGTTCTAATGCAAATGAAAAAATATAAAAATCTTTTGAAAAATCAGGACTTATAAGAACCTGTGTTTTGGTTAACGCTTGCTTCACCAGTTCAAAGAAATTCTTTGCTTCCAAGGTCCATTTAACCCCTTGCTCCTTTTTCAACATGTTTGTGATATTCCTAAGGAGCTCAGCCAAGCTGGGGATGGACCTTCTCAAAAAGTTAATATTTCCAATGAAAGATTGCAACTCCTTGGCATTTCGAGGATGAGAGATTTGCAATATGGCCTCAATCCTCTTTGGATCTATCTTTATACATTCTTCAAAAATAATGTGCCCAAGAAGTTTACCTTCTTGGAGACCAAATAGTGTCTTCTTAGGGTTTAAAGATATTCCAAACTCTCTGCATTTCTTGAAAATTTTTCTCAAATGTTCTAAGTGTTCTTCATCTGTTTTCGAGAACACAGTCACATCATCAAGATAGATAATGATGAAAAAGCCCAGTTCTTCTGAGAATGCTATGTCCATGGCTCTTTGAAAAGTTGCTCCAGCGTTCATTAGACCAAAAGGAATTTTTACATACATGAAAGTGCCCCATGGTGTAGTAAAGGTTGTCTTTAATTGATCAGCAGGGTGAACTAAGATCTGATTGTACCCCGAATAGCCATCCAGCAAAGAAATTCTCTTAGACCCTACCACCCTTTGTAAAATATGATCCATCTTAGGTAAAGGGTATTTTTCCTTTAATGAAGCTTTTTTTAAGTCTCTAAAGTCTATACAAAGCCTGATCTCTCCAATTTTCTTCCTAACTGACACCAGATTAGACACCCACTCAAAATATCTAATAGGGACAATAATACCAGCCTCGTACATTTTCATGATCTCCTTCTGAACCAAAGGCAACTGGACAGCGTTTATTCTGCGCAGCTTCTACTTGAATGGTTTTTTCTTTTCTTTGAGAGGGATTTTGTGATGTATTATTTCAGTGTCATAGGATTTAAGATCTTCGTAACTCCATGCAAAAATATCAGAAAATTCTTTAAACAACTCTATGTATTTGAGTTTAATGTGAGTTGGTAAAGTCTTAGACAGTTTAATCATCATAGGTTTAAGTTTACTGCCTATATTTCACTCTTCCACTTCAGTATCTATAGGTTCTAGTTTTGATTTATTTTCCACATCGTTAAAATCAAACAACTCTTCTAAAGGGGCCAGACCCTTAGGCAAACTTTCATTTTTAGAGTGCAGAGTTTCTAACTCCTCTGTTTCAAATTCCGCATTCATTTCTATTTATTTTTCAAGTTTGCTAGATAACAGGTTTATATTAGCAAGTTCAGGAGAACTTTCTTCTTCATCAAGAAAATTTTCTTCACTAGGGCAGTTGGTTTCATAATCTGAATCTGAACTTGTTAGTTCGAATTCGTTTCTGAACTGCATGGAGTCTTCTATTTGTTTGTCTCCGTCGAACACCTACCAATATTTTTCGTTATCAGAAATGGCTGGTCTAAATTTTATCTGAGTTGTGAAGTTTTTGGTTTCATATGGCATTAAGCATGTTCTAGCTGCAAAGGCTAAATTGTGGGCGGAAATATTTCATTTTCTTGGGACAAAAACCAGTTCGGACTCCTCGAATGTTTTTAAAAGGTCCATGACATCGTTGCGGTAGGCCCAAAGTCTGGGATGATTTGCGTTATACTCCCCATTGACCTGCCTAATAACTAATTCAGAATCCTGGTGAACTTTAATTCTCTTGGCTCCTAAGTTTTTTAAGAACTGTAAGCCTAAAAGTAGGGATTCGTATTCGGCTATGTTGTTTGAACACTGAAAGTTTAATTTACAGGAAACGCATTCTGTGTGGTTTTTTTTCAGTGTTGCAAATCCAGACACCTACACCAGTGTTAGTCCTAGTGCATGACCCGTCAAAATACATACTCCATAGATGATTGTTTTCGGTTTCGTCTGTTTGGTAACTGTCCTCTTCAATTAATGTGCTTTCAAATTGTTCATGATTAGTGGCACTTAATTGAATTTGTTTTGACTCATTAGGTTTTTCGTTAAGTGGAGGAACTTTTTTTTGAGTGTCGAGGTTTAAAAGCAAAGGACACATGACTTGTATTTCAAGACCCATATTTGGTTTGCTGTTGTTTAAAGGTTCAGCAAACCGTTTTGACAGTTCTGTGGTATTTACCTCCTCCTCTCTATCAGCCACTAACTCTGTTAAAGTTACTTGTTCATCTAATGTTTCTTCATTAAAAAGTATAAATGAATCAAAGCCAGTGTTTACAGAGTAAAAAGGGGAGTTTTTTGGTCTGTCTTGACTTGTCACTGTGTATTGCATATGAGACTCCCTGTAAAGTCTCCTAGTCTGATTGAAAACAGGGATAGTCGCATAGGTCATGTCCATTTGCATAGTCCCTTATAACTTAGCCCCCCATGATCTTGATAACAACATTCCATATTTGGGGGGAACATCAGCCACAACGATATCCATTACTAAGCATTTGGCTGGAATCTGGGCTAAGTTAACACCGACATCTTTGATTAATCCTAAAAAATTTACTCTGCTTGAGTCAGAGGAGTAAAGATCTTTGTAAGTTCTGGTGATTTCTAAACCAAGGCTCTCCATTACAGCTTTTGGCATTAAATTATGAGAAGCCCCAGAATCATACATAAAGTTGTGCAAAATCTTTTCATGAATGTTTAAACTCACATAAAAGGGAGGAACAAGTCCCTCTTGATACATACCTTCAATATTTGGACCAAAGATAAGCTCTGGTTGGTCATCATTAAGATTGATAGTGTCCTCATTCTCTTCAATTTTTAAAGCCTTCAAAATTTGGGCCCTATATACATCTTGGGAAGCTAACTCAGTCAAGGGAACAGAGATTTTGATCTTTGAAATTTCCTGCTCTAGGCTGAAAGGAATTTGACTCTTTAAAGCACTTGTCTCAGCCTTATTAGCTGTCATTCTATCAGCAATATCAGCTTGATGATTTGTTCTATTTACATTTGACAAAATGGTTTTAACAGGAGTACTAGCTAAGATGTTAGTACTACTAATGCATGCACTCTATTTTTCATTGTTTTGAGTGCCTTTCTCTTTATCATTACTAGAATTTACAACCACTGTTTTTTCCTTTTGTTTCACAATTTTAGGCTTGGTTGTAGTGTTGTTTTGTGAAGATTTGTTAGAGGTTTTATTGTTGGGGGTTTGTTGACTGGTTTTGCTTCTAAGGTCATGTTATTTTTGAGATTCTATAATGACATTTTCCATGTCTTGATAATAGTTTTCATCATCATCTCTTTTGTCATCATAAGGTTTGTATAGACCTTTTTTTCTATCATAATGAATCTCAAAGTCATCATTATCTACCCCCAGCATGTTGATATCATCCTCCTCTGTTATTTCATCTGTTTCCTCAACCTCACTTACATAGTTTTGATGAAAGGGCGGAGTGATCTGCTGATCATCTTCCCTAGGCCTATTTGGAGGTTAGTTCCTTCTAAAATTCTGATTCTGGTTCTGGTTTCTATTTTGAGGAGCAGTTTGGTTTTGACTGGCTTGTGCTCTCTTAATTATGGTCATCTCTTTCATCATCTCCTCCATAATTTTCTCCATCTTTGAGTTGGAAGTAGAAGGTGTGTTTTCCTCTCTAAGAGACACTATCTTTTCATTTTTCATTCTTGCTCTCTCCTCCATTAAGTTGACTTCCACAGAAAGAGCACCCTTTTTCATATCTTCAAGAGTTGTAAAATCTCTCTCTCTCAGCTGATAGGCCATCTTAGGTTTAAACCCTTCAGGAAACTTGTTTAAAGCTGAGCCTTTTGGAGGTTTTAGTTCTGGGGAAAGTGCATTATACACACTATTGAATCTAGTGCAATAAGCTTGCACACTTTCCCCAGTGTTTCTATGGAGGTTCTTGTAGTCAGTAAGGACTTGAAGAGGTTTTTTATTTACTTCCCATTTGTTCAAGAATGTTTGATGGAAGGATTGGAGATCATTAATACTATGGGGGGTTAGGCCTTTGAACCATTTTCATGCTTCTCCCCCTAAACTCTGAGAAAATAGTCTAAGCTTGACAGAATCATCATCAATTTCATTTCTGTGAAAGTAGTCATTCATCTTATCCACATGTTGTGATGCAGTTGTAGCATTGCTAGCATCATATAATGGAATTTTGGACTGATAGTCCTGTGGGAGATTGACTAATGGTACAGGAAGGACTAAGGGAGCATACCATGTTGCCATGATATGTGGTGTAGGTGGATTCACAAGGGGTGGATTGACAAAAGGGAAATTGGGCTGAAGTGTAGTGGTTTGAACAGCGGATGTAGGGTGAGCAGAAGTGGATGGACCAGGAATAGTCTGCTGAGTTGATCTTGGATGAGAGACACCTAGGTTGTGAAGGAAATGCAAATCAGAAGGTGTTGTTTCTCTACTACCAGGATGTTCACTTGTCTCCGGTGATGAAATTGAAGACTAAAAGTCTAGCTGGATTATATCATCAAATGACCTATTTCTAAATGGATTTACTAAGTCAGCTTGTGATTAATGTAGAGCTGTAAGATTTTCAGGAACTGAATTAGCTCTCAAGGGTGATCTGAAAACAATTGATAATTTAATCTTAGGAGACTTCCTAAGGATTCTTTCTGGATTATCTTCTATCTCAGGTGGATCAGGGTTAGGATGGGCTCTAGTGTGAATCTTTCTAGTAGCCATTATGTTGTGTTTTTCAGACCCAAATAAACAAGAAAAGTTCAACCGGGTATGACAATATTTGAGAGGTTAACTAGTCTGTTTTACAAATTTAAATCCTACAGTCCTCTAACTGAGTTTGAATGATATTATGATGATAAGGGTTCTCCCCAGTGGAGTCTTAAGGTCTGTTAAGGATTGTGGAGTCGCCAAGTGGAAGTTCTTAGCTCTTTTGGAGGTAAAAGGTTTTATGGTCCACCACCATGTTTATTGAATTCCAATATGAAATATTTTTGGGTTTCTCTGAGTTTTTGTGGTTGTATGTAAAACTAAAGAGTCTATAAAAGTTGGCCAAGCAACTATGAACTCAAAAACTCCCCAGCGGAGTCGCCAGAAATGTTAGGAATTTGTAATTAGCAAGATTGGCAAAGTCCAATCATAGAAACAACATCGTTTCAACCACTTTGGGATTCTAGGATCTAGCCCTCCTGAATCTGGAGAGGGATCTCTCCAATAAGTGCAAAGATGGATTTGTCTTTGAATTTTGGGGTAATTATGTTAGGCTAGTTATGAAGGCCGAGGGTTTGTTTTGTTTTTGGATGGTTGAGCATGATTACTGTTTGAGGGAAAATCCTAAATGGAAAGAGTTTCAAAGGTGAGAAGTTGCAAGCAATGAGAGTAAGCTTCGGCCAAAAAGATAGATAATTGCTCGTTTTAGTCCATTGGGCTATGGAGTCATAATAGGATTTAATTGGAATAACAAGAGGAAAAAGTGGTCCATGGGGCAAGTCATCTATGTCTAAGGATCTCTTTGAAGTTTGATTTATGGAATGAAATGGTACAATAAGAAGGAGAATTAAATAGATGAGGAACAAAGAGCAGCCCAGGATCTGGTAGGTACTTCTAAACTAGCCATCCTTTGACATAGACTCAAGAAAAACATAAAAGTAAACTAGGATCTAGTAAGTACTTTTAAACTAGCCAGCCTTTGATACACTTTCAATAGAAAACATTTTAAAACAAAGGGAAACTTGAATGCAACTTTTGGAGTAGAAACTAGCGAGCCGGGCTCACCACAAATCCTCTCCTAGCTCTGCTTTACTTGGTTACTTTCAAGACAAACACAAAGATAACACAGAATGGCCTAAGATCTAGTAAGTACTTCTAAACTAGCCAGCTATCAGCACATTCCAAGGGAAACATTCAGACAGTCTTTGGGGATAAAACTAGGACCAGGGCACTATCATCTTCATAGTTCATCTCTATGGCTAATGTTGAACATGGTGGGGAATAATATTTAGCTAGAACTTATTAAGGCAGGGAACACAGTCGTTCTTATTGCTTAAAAGTTAGTCCAAATCATTATAAAGCAACACAGAATTGGAAAGAAAACATGTGATAAAGATTTTAGATCGAGGAGAAAGTCTTCGATATATTAGGTCCTAACTCTATACATGTTATTCTTTGTAAGGAGATAGACTCGGTGAAATAGAAACAAAACAAGTTACAATATGAGAAAAACATCAAATCAACATAGACTAGGGATCCATAAATAAACTTGTAACAAACATCTGAACTGATTATGACTTTAAGTCCAATGCTTAGTTTAGCAATCATATACTCTTCTTAGCCTAACTTATTTATCACAAGAAGAGCTCCAAGGGCCAGTAAACACTATTTACAATCAGAAGTTTAAGCTCAAATGTATTTCAAAATTCAACAACCAACAGTTTCTCATCTTCTACAGAAGTATTTATAGAAGAATGAGGAGGTGAGACCTGATAAAAGATCTCTTAGGACAATTAATACAGATTCAAGACTTCTCAGCCTTTGAGGGGCTCGATGGAGAAGTTTACAAACATTCTCTCTGTATCAACTATTTTACATTTATGAATTAAGCTCGGTGGGAGCTTTTATTGACTTTAAGGCTCTGTGTCATGTTTTGGAGTAACTCTGTAGATATTTTTATCATTTAATTTCCTTGCAGAAGTAACTCTCTAGCTGCGTTGAGGCAAATATCTTCATTTGATCAATAACTTTGGCCTTTGTTTTGAATGCTTTGAGGCACAGGTGGCACTTATGGTAACTAGGAGGAATCAATTCGCCTCAAATGTGGCGGTGGAGGCCTTTCTTTTTGTTAAACACTTATGATGTTCCTTTAATTGTGTTTTAATTCTGGGAATTAGGATTTTGATAATCATTCTTAGACGTAATTCCAAAATATGTCTTCAATCTTCTATTCTGCTGCACTCAGTCTTCAACACTGATACTCTTTAACTCGTGGTTTAATAAAATAGTGTCTTGTCGATGTGCAGGTCGCACAGGGCTCATATGGCATCAATTCCCATGAAGTATTGATGAAACGTGGATCTTGAACCCTGCAAACAGTTTTCCTTTTATGAGTCAAAAGCACAGGAATCGTCATTCCCAGCCTTCGACCTTTCTTTCAATATAATGGATAAACCTTTAAAAACCTGCAAAATATAAAACTTATTAAGAAATCCTGCGTTGCGGATTTAATTACTGTAGAGGATGTCGGGAGGAAGCGTGGCCATTGGATGGCATCATCCAACAGTCAAGATTGATCAGAAGAAGTCGGAGGAGAGTGAAAAAGGAATTTTAATCGGAGTTGTTGATCATGCAGAGATCGACGGTTGGGAGCAGATGTGAAAATTCAAAGAGGAAAATACTGACTGGGCGACGGATCAGATCAATGAATTGTGGGTTGTCGATCTACAGATCAGATCGACGGTGGATATGCTTTTACGAACCGTGCCATAGCCTAGTTAAATGTCGAGCTTCTTTGGTGAGCGATCACCATCCGATGGGCGGCCTCAGATCAGACGGTGGACGCCAATATCGCGTCGGGTCCATGTCTGATCTTTAACATGTGATGGACGATGGTTTTATGAATAGTGCCCAGGCCACACGTCAAGCGGTGTATGGAATCGCTGTGAAATGAAAAAAGACCTCCCCGCTCTCAAAAGCGGTGCGATTGATACCGCACGGTTTTTTCAACGGTGAATGGATGGCGGGGACCACCGAGGTGATTTCCGATGTGGACAGAGGAGAGGCACGAGGCCTTCAAGAGTCTTCAAAAGCAAACTCTTTTTACTCATAAAATTTGTTCCTTGAAGGCTCAAAAAGTCTTAGCCACCTTTTTCTATAACAAATTTATAGGTGGCTAACAGCTTCTATGTCACAAATTATTTCCTCAACCATTTCAAGAGAAGGTTTCTCATTAACAACTTGCTCAAGAATTTCATTATCTTCCTCAACCTCAACATCAAAACTGAAAGACTGTTGATTTCTAATCTTGGAAAATTTTTCTTTCAGAAATTGAATGAAGAAAAACATAAAGGCAAAAATCCTTCACTTATTTCAAAGTTTTCAGCATTTTCCTCATCTCTGTCATCATAAATATGCATTGGTTGATCACTATATTCGAGTTACTAAAATTGAAATTCCTCCCACAAAGCAACTGTTGATTTCTCTACAAGATTAGCTTCTATTTGGAGAACATAATCATCATCATAGTGATAAAACTTTGGAAAATCATCAATATAAATAATGTCACCAATCATACACATTGGATTATCAGATTTTTTTCTCCTCAAATTGATCTACACATCAAATTTTTGATTTGTGGTGGCTGGGATTAGCAGGAAAATCTTTAGGGCTTGCAATCTCTTCTTTTTCTGGGATAAGTGGGTCATGATGATCTTGAACGACAAATAAATATCTCATGGTGAACTTGTGCATCATTTCCTCTATTTTACTTACCAAAATTTTGAGCTTTACCTCTGAAGATGTCAGGCGCTCTATAATGTTTTTCTTCTCTTCTTCCTTCATCTTTTCCCTTCTGATCAGAAAATTAGCCTCTACGTCTACTACATTGTTCTGCATCTCTTCAAGTGTTGCAAGGTTCCTTTCTCTCAGCTAAAACTGCATTTTCGGATCAAAGGCATCCGGGTAATGTAAAAGAGCTAAGCCAGGAAGGGGTCTTATATCATAAGGTATTGAATAATAGACTTGATTGAATCTGGCAGAAAATTGTTGTACTATGTACCCTAGCTGTCTTTTTAGCTGGTCATACTCTTTTAGAATTAGGAAAGGGTTTTATTTGACCACCCACCTATCAAGGAAAAATTAGATGAACTGCAGGAAATATGAGATGCTCATGGTAGGCAAGTTTTTGAACCAAATCTTGACTTTGCCTTGCAGAAAAAGAGAAATTAGCCTGATACTGACATCCTCTTTGTCAACTTCAAAAAGGTCTAGGAAAGTCTCAAAATTTTTCATATGTCTCTGAGCAATGATGTTGTCATATTCACCATCAAACCTCATCAGATATAGGTATTGATTTTCAAGGAAAGCATGGAGTATAGGAGGTCAGATGAGTGGTTTGTGTCGATCTGGAATTTTACAAGGTGTAGGAGTATGTATAGAAGTTGTAGGATTAATATTGGTCTCCTTAGGCTCATCAATTTGAATATGGTCATCATAAGTTTCAGAAAAATGATGTGGACCAAGATCAAAGGAAAACTCGGTATTTACACTTTTCGAATAGGTAGAATCAAGATTTTTATCATCTTTATCATACAAAAAACTCTGGAAAACTTTTAGGACAGTTTCAAGAAAAGAAAAGAAGTAATTTATAAGAATTAATATTAGATCTTGAATACAATTCCACTTTGAATACCTAACCTTTATCACTCGTATATAACCTCAGGCTGAAGAAGACAATTTCAAGGTAACCAAAAACCATGCTTAGCCAAGTAGCTAGCCCTAATAGGAAAGGGGAGCGCTATCTTTGTAAGGATCACAGTCAAGATGGCTGAGTAAAGAATATATTAGGCTACGTATAGTAGCTTAGGGTTTTAATTGTTTTGATTTGGTTGTGCTGGATCAGAAGGAGCAAAACAATTAGGGAAAGATAAATTAGGTCAAAATTAGCAGGGTGTTCTATTGGGCAAGGTAGGAATAGTAATCTAGCACTTTAGGATTTCAATTGGTGGGATGATCAAGACAGGTGAGGAGCTATAAAGAGCATGGTGAAATCATGGGTTCTTTCTAAAGTGAAGAAATTTAACAGACTGTGAATATTTACCCAAAACAGAGCATAACACTTATGGATTCTATTCATCTAACTTGTAAAAATTCACTTAATAGCAATGAAATGATGGATTAAATAAAAAAAACATTCTAACATCTGATCACAACAGGAGAAACTGAAACTAAACACCGTACCACAATGATCCCATAAAAATAGCTGCAAATTTTGATTAATATTCCTGCTAAGAACTGATACTAGGTGTGTCTCTTCAAAAGCCAAGCATCCAACTGAGTCCAAACCTTACTCAAAACAACTCACCCTAGCCTTAGGGAGTCGACTTCATGAGATGAGGATTAGTTTCCACCAAATGCTGAACAATAATTTGAAGACTAGGAAGACCCGACGACTTGCCTCTAAAAGAGAGGAAACCGATTCATTTGACCTCTAGAGGACTCAAGCTAATGAATCTACCCATAGTAAAATAATCCTCATCATAGTTACATTAATATTTATCAATTATATCAGTGAAAACCCCAAATAGTGAGGTAAAACTCAAAAATCACGTGAAAAACAAACAAAACTCTAAAACAAAGAAAATTTGTCCTATGCAAAGTGCCAAGGAGGAAAAAATAACCTTTCTTGTAGGTCACTTTTGACTGACTTCCTGTTGTCAAAGTTGAGATCATGATAGCTCATTGGAAATCTTGTCCTGTCTAATTTCCATATCTACTTGTGGTTTTAGATTTAGAGCTGTTTTTACCCCTCAAAAGTACAATCTCCCAAGACTACCTCTATGTGCAGCACCACCCTGAAAATGAGGCAGAAACATGATTTTTTGGGTGTTTTAGGCCCTTTTTCTTGACGAGTTTTGCTCCAAATTCTTAGAAAACGTATAAGGGGCATGCCCTCATCATTATGAACCCACTGATGTCTTCCTTTTGTCCATTGGATGCCCCAAAAGAGTGCGGAGTGCCAACGCACTACGCATAGAGAAGTAACACTGTGAAAAATGCTCTATACGCAGCGCACTGCTCCTATGCGCAGCACCATTTTACCCCAAAATTGCAGGACATTTTTTACTTCCTTCCAAGTGTCCAAATTGGACCTAGGATAGCTCATTTGAAATCCCTTCAAGTATACTTTCAAAATCTACATTTTTTTTCTGATTGGAGTGGATTTTCCTTGTCAAAAGTTGATTTTCCTAAGACTGGTCAAAATGTTTTGAATGAGGGTGCAGAAATGCAGAGTGCTAGTGTAGGAACCTTTGGAGGCCTTCCTCAACTCAAAATTATGCTCATGATAGCTCATTGGAAATATAACTCTGGCTATTTATCATTTTACTCATCAATAAATTAATTTGGACACTCCAACTATGAGAAAACGTGATTTCCCCAAGGTCACTCCCGAAGTGAAACAACTCTACTGTGGCACCTGTAGTTTTGAAAATTCTATAAAACCATGAAACCTGTTTAAAAACTAAAGGAGGTTTTTCTTATTGGACCTATGATGGACAAAAACCTCTCTCTCTTTTTTCAAATACATCTCTTTTTGGTCAGAAATATAGCTTGAAGTAAAACTGGACCTATGTGCGGAAAATGACTTGACTCTTGGAATGATTTGATGGAGACATGATGTTTTGAGGTTGGAATGACCTCATACTTATTGATATGAACTAATGTATGCCTCCTCTGTTCATACGTCTCTGATTCCATAGTAAACCCTAGCTCAGTGGGAGAGGAAATTAGGGTTTAGTGCTTGTGGAAAATGATGACTTAGGCACCCTTGGAAAAAGACAACTCCCTTTGACATTTGATCAATTGCTAAAGTAGACACTTTTTTTATTTGACACTCGATGTGTTGGCATGTGGAACTCTAAGTTGGTAGCCTTGGGAGACTAAGTACTTATTACATTTGAACTGATATAAAATTACATGAATAAAAATAAAATTACATCTTGGAATGAAACTCACACTTGAAATCAAATTACAATTTTGGAAACAATCTTGGAGATCATCTTTACATGGCAAAGAGACATTATTTGGATCACTCTCACACCTTTTGCTTCCCTTTATTGAAAATGAGAGAATGCAATGATTTGACCTAATGAAACCCTAGTGACCTAATGAGAAATGAAAGAAATTGACTCAATGAGTGACTTTGACTAAAAGTGGAATGAGAGCAGACTTATTTTCAACATGATGAAGACATGGAAGAGGTTCAGTAGACATATACTTGTGAAGGAAAATGGGACAATTGACAAGGACAACCACCAGTGGAACAATTTTATATAATGACCAAATGGAATGATTGAAAATTATTTAGAGTGAGACACCTAAGATGTACATGCAAAATGTGTTTTGAACCCCGGTGGAAGTATGCAAATACCAAGGATGCAGAGGTATTAGAAAATTTATACATATATATGGCGACTTGGCTTCATAAGAATCAAAGAGGATCACTATGTGTATTTTAAATTAATTGGTGATTGTGTTATTTATTTGGTATTGTATGTGGATGATATGTTGTTGATTGGAAATGACAAATAAATTGTCCATGATTTGAAGACCCAATTGTCCTCCAAATTCGACATGAAGGATATTGATGTTGAAAACTATATTTTGGGCATGGAAATTAAACAAGATCGGGCAAAGAGGAAGCTCTAGTTAAACCAAACAAGATATGTCAAGACAGTATTGTGGAGATTTCATTAGGGGAATTTGGAGGTCTAAAGTGGGCATCCTAAGAAAAATTTACAGAAAAAATAAAGTTTATAAGAACCAATAGGATTCAAGATGATGATGTAAACCATGGGGTATTATTCACCATTTTTTATGTAAAAGGGTACAAATTTAAAAAAGTAATAAAATAATAAAACTACTTTTTAAACTCATATTTTCAACTTATCTCCCAAATTGTTTACTCAAATTTTGAGCAGGAGTACTCATTGGATGCAAAATTTAATTCCTCATCCAAGGAGTACCCATGTTGCATACTTTCGATAGACCCTGCTACACGAAAAATGATAAATACATTAAAAAGTGTGATTTCAATCACGTTTTTCATTTATTTCTCATTTTTCGTGTAGCAGAACCCATCGAAAGTATGAAAAATGGGTGCTCCTTGGATGAGGACTTAAATTTTGCATCCAACGAGTACACCCACTCGAAATTTGAGTAAAAAATTTGGGAGATAAGTTGAAAAAGTACTTTTGTTCTCTATTCCCTCTAAACTTTGATGATGTAGTAAAATATTAGTTCATTATTTCCACTATTATTTTATAATTTCCTTAGGAGGCCCATTTTAGACCTCAAAATTCCCCTAATGAATATGCAGGATAGTAAACTGATGAAGGTTCCTATTCTTGTAGGTGTTAAGTTATCTGCTGAATAGTGTCCCAAGGCACAAGAAGAGGAAGAGGACATGTCTCATTTTCCATATGCGAGTGCAGTTGGTAGCCTGATGTATGTAATGGTTTGTACTAGACCATACATTGCACATGCAGTGGGAGTATTGAGCAGGTTTATGTCAAAAAATAGGGAAGGAGCATTGGACAAAAATGAAGTGGGTTTCTAGGTATTTATGTGGCACTAGCGATCATTTGTTGTGCTACCAAGGAAGACCATGATTGGTCAAAGTTTTGGGCATCCATGTCTTTGTTGATGTGGACTAGGATGGAGATCTAGATCGAAGAAGATCTATAAGTGGGTATTTCATTTAACCTATTTGGAGGAGCAGCTAGTTGGATGAGAAAAATACAATCTGTAGTGGCTCTTTCAAGTACAAAGGTTGAATACATGGCATCAACTCATGCAAGCAAGGAAAAAATATAGTTGTAGAGATTTTGTTTGAGTATGGGATTGGTACAACGAGCTATAAGGACAGACTGTGATAGCCAAAGTGCATTTTTCTTTCCAAATAACCCTACTTATCATTCGAAGACAACGCACATTGATGTTTAATGTCAATTTGTGAGGGATATGGTTGAGGAAAAAAAGTGTTGCTCATAAAGATGGACACTTCGAAGAATGTTATAGATGAACTGAAAAAAGTTCGAAGAATGTTATAGATGAACTGAATGTCTGTGAGCACTGAGAATTTTTCTTGGTGTAGAGAAACAATGGGGATTTCATACCTATACCAATGACTAAGCTCTCATGTGACCGACTCTGTGGAAAGAAAACAACAATTGGAAAATTTTTGGGTGTGTGTTATATTCTTTTCACGACTAGGTCCACACGATGTATGTTGTATTTAGCACAATGGGGTTGGGTCACAACGGGGGCAACAACCCCCATGTTAGGGGGTTTGTAGGTGGGAAGTATCCCCCTTGGACAGGGTATGGGTAAGCACCCCAGGAATTTATTTATTTTATGCGGGCCCAATAATAGTTGGGCAGAACCAAGGATGGTGAGTGGAGCCAAAGATGGTGGACGGACCTACATATGGTTTTGTGCATGAATTTTGCACATGGTTTTAGGCATGATAGTTTTCTTCCCATGGTATTTTGTAGATCTAGTTAAGGGAAATACGATTATGTTCTAAACCAGGGTTAATGGATAGGGGTTTATGAATACTTTGGCATGTATATATATGTATTGTAACATTGAAAGGAATTCAATGAAAAAGAAATCTAGTAGTCCCAATTTTGGGATCTAGGCGAAAATATGTGCATATATTTGTTTTATGTTATCGCCATTGTATATTTTCTATTTTAATAATTCATTTTCAGGTAATTTCTATACAGGATTAAAACCTACCTCTTTCAGAAACACGTTAAAGATGAATTGGTATGAAGTTGATATTATTAAATTGACACAGAGAAAAAATTATTGATATGTCTCCTTTTTTGGTTATATTTTATCGATAACTTAGATATCAATTTCATTTGTTAAAAAGAGATTTGTAGAAAGTTCTAAAATACTCTGCATCCCATATACCAATTTCCTTAATTTTATTTTCACTTGATGTTATTTTGTATTCAACTTCTTGTTGATTAAGTCTCAATGGCATTTCTTCCTAGAGAGATTTAGGCTGAGGCATATCAAATTCCTCTATAATATCCAATCCTAAATCCCAACAGAATCACAAATATTAATTGCATCTTCAATCCATTCTTTAATTTCTTTGCAATTTGAATCTCTCTCATTTAATGAGGCAATCATCAGCTTTTTATCCTTCTTGGAGAATTTTGCAATATTCTTAGGACTCAATTGTTTTTCCCAATTAGAAATATATCCAAATTTTTTATCTATCATTTTTCTTCCTCCATTATTAATTCAATTATTCTAGTGAGGGACCATAATGTCTCTAAGAAAAATCTATATATTTTATCCATCTTGAAAATTTTGAGTTGAACCTTATTTAACTGTTGATTTACCAGTAAAGTTCGTTCTTTCAAAAAATTAAGATTCTTTCTTAAAGACTAAAATTTGGTTCTCTTGAGATGTCTTGAAATCTTCAATTTCTTTAGTATGTTGATTAGTCTAATCAACCAATTTTGTTTGCCACAAATATTCTAGATTTGAATTACTTATATTATGATTTTTCTCGATCTATTGAATAGTTAAGGAAAATCGTTCTCTAAGTACTATGGAATTTAATTTCCATTCTTCATTGGAAAATATGTTCTTTTCTAGTTGTTCTTTGAGTTTATTCAATTTTTTTACATATTCATCAGAGAGGTTATCAATTTCATGTTGTGTGTAGTTCATGAACCCTCCAAGGACCAAAGTAGACTCTTTAGATTTATCTTTGTGATCATATGAGGCTTTCCAACTAAATTTTGTAGTAGTTTTAGTATAATCATGCTTCCTCTTTGGTTTGATAATTGAAATAGTAATCACTTTAAGAAGGAATTGTCTCAATAACTGGTTCAACCTCAAAAAATGGTCTAAAAATAGAATAAAAAACATGAATTCTTGTCAAAATTGGAGTTAATGAAATTCCCAGAGAACAATATTTCCTAATTTTCATTAATAATTTTGGAGTCTGTGAAGCGTCTTGAACTAACTCATGAAATCTCTGAACTTCTGGAGTGACATTTACTGCACCTTTTTGAACTTGTTTGTTGATGTCCTGGACCACTGTTTGAATATTTTTCTGAGCCTTAATTTATTTTTGAACTATCTCTCCCTATGAAAAATCCATGTCTGTGGAAAATTATGGTTGATCTGGTTTGTCAGGTGACTCAACATCAATTATCATTTTTTCTACCATAGAAATATTATGTTCCTAAGTTGATTCATTCAAAGTGCTTTGAAACTTTTATTCTTGATTTTCTACATTGTTTTCCTTGTGTTTTCAATCACACCAATTGAAACATAATATTGTAATAAAGAGGTAAAAAAAAATGAAACTGGATATTTTTACACTTCGATATTTTTCTTTGGCATAGATCGAGATTCAATCTCTATAAGGATCAACAAATTCAAAATTCAAAATTTCAGATAATTTTAAATTTTCAAGAGAATTTGAAGTATAAACACTTCTCTGTTGGAGATAAAATTCATAAGTGTCTTCTTTGAATTTTTGTACTTTAGCCCTCTCCTCAACATCCATGAAATTTGGTCTTTGTGAAACTTGATGAAAATCATTAGCATGAATAAAAATATAATCATACAAGGGTTGTTGATGCTGAAAATATTTTGATAAGCTTATCAATTTATAATGACTAATGATTACATTTTGGGTGTCATATCTAAAACAATGCAAGGAATGTAGCCAAATGTTATGTAATTTCTTTGATTTTACCATGGGATGTCCTCTAACTTTAATCACCATATGACCAACTTTAATAGGAAAACTGGGGCATACTTTCTTTTTCATTTTATGAAACATTATAGCTTGGCCATGAAGTGTAGTCTAATTGGTTATTTCTCTTATGGCTAGCCTATCAAGTATATATTTTGGCAACAAATGAGGTCCTACCTCACTTCCATAAATCCTGTTAAAATAATTTTTTTCTTCTACAAACCAATTTCGTACAAGGCTTCCTAAAAATCTTTACAAATTCTTGGGGGAGTTTCCACAAACAAAAAAACATGAAGAAGAATCATCGTATTATTAAATATATCATAAAAATACTATTCAAATTGACTTTCCCATAAGATAGAAAGATAATCATGTATATCTTGTTGATGATTGATAGAATAACTCCATTCCATTAATGGAAATGGAATTGAGGCTATAACAACATCCATGAGATAAGTAGACATATACAAGAATTGTTTAAACCCAGGAGGAGAAGATACATATACCTTAATGGTTTCTAATAAATTTTGAGGCAAACTGTGTGCCCAATTGAACCTTTTTGACCATTTGTGGATTCCATAAATTAGAGGAACCCATTCAATTTTATAGTGCTCAGGATTTTCTTCTGCATATAGTATAGAAAGCTTCTTGACTATATATTTGAAAGGGGTTTTGAGGATTTCTACTGGGTGATATTTTCTTATTTTCAATTTTCATTCCTTAGGATCATAGAGCCAATATTTACTCACTAAGTTATAATCCTTGTTCTTCTTTTTTAGTACATTATCACATAATTCATCTACAAATTCTTTGTTCAAAATTATTTCGGAAGGATTTAACTTATAGATGGTACTGAGGACTTATGATCATAAATATATCAAGTTGGAACATGAACATGTATCAAAATCCAACTTATCATATTGTAACAAGGAAAAATGTTGGGCCTCACTACAATTTTATGAAATCCATTCTTTCTAATTTCTTCATAATCCAAAGAAGATTCATCGTCTGAATTCTCTTATTCTATCCAATTTATTTCTTCAAAGAAACTAAATATTTCTTCCCATTAAATATTACCTACATCCAAGTCCTATAAATTGTATTTCAAATGAGGTAACGATTTAAATTTTAATATTTAGGTCTTGGAGCTTATGATGCTTTCGTTTTCATTCTAATTTCTTAGACTACATGTCTAGAAGTATGCATTTTTCCTTTATTAACCATTTTCAAATAACCTACAGAAAAGAAAAAAGAGTTATGAGAACATGAAACTTCAAAGAGGAATGGAGTTTAGATTTAAAAAATTAAAATAGAATGAAAACTAACTAATAAAATGCAAAGTTGAAAAAATTATCTATTCCTTTTGCAAAAAATCAATAGTTTCATGCACAAACAGTAAAAGAATTTTTAACGAAGAAAAATCAAATTACAAAATTTAACTTCTTGAAAGAAACAATGGTGAATTTATCAAAGATAATGTGAAGTAAATAAAATATTGTAAATCACATACTAGTTTGTTAATGCCCATTGAATCTGATATGAAAGCCAACCATTAAATGAATCGCAAAATGATAAAATACTTGAGTATTCTTAAGGTCGATATTTTATTTAGATTTAAAGATTTTATCGAGCACCTGTCTATCAATTACCTAACCTTAAATATTATTTAATTAAAAAGAAACAAAACAAAAATAAAGAAAAATCACTTAAAAACCAAAAAGGGTGACTAGACTAGTTGGATGGTAAGGAAGGTCAGGGTAGTCGGGTTAGTTGGGAATCGGGACAATCGAGAGTTGAGAGTAGCATGAATACATGACTCATGAGATATGAAGATCAGACAGTTAGGAGGTTGGGAGTTTGGAGTCAGGACAATTTTTCAATAATATTCAAACATCCAACCTCCAACCTTAACTATTTATTATTGTATTTTTTTAATTATTTTTTAAAGTATACAATCACAAATATAAATTGGTACTGAAGGAAAATCTTAGGAAAATAAAAATGTATAAATATGAAACTATTCCAAAATATTTAAACAAGTTTTTCCAATTTCGAGATGAGCTTGGGAGCATCGGAATTACTGTGGCAGATGATGACTTGGTGAGCCTAACTCTTCTAAGACTTCCCAAGAGTTGGCATAGTTATCAGGACTCTATCAATGGGAGGGAGAAGATGCCAGATTGGGAATGCCTTTAGTCATATTTGGTGCAAGAAGAATTCAGAAGGAATACCAAGATGGATCTTCATCTAAGACAAATGATGAATAAAATTTCACCTTGGCTGGTATGGCAAAGAAGGGTAAGGGAAATAAATCCTATTCCAAATCTCAAACCGGTGAAGAAGGCAAGGAGTCCCTTGGCTGGTAAGGAGAAGAAGGGGAATCGAAACAAATCCTATTCCAAATCTCAAATCGGTGAAGAAGGCAAGGAGTGTGACATGTCTAGAGTGAAATGTTTTCACTGTCACAAGCATGGACATTATGCCACTAATTTTCCACAAAAGAAGAAGAACAAGAAGGCTTTAGGATCGAAAGCTGGTGAGGCTTTGGCCTCACAATTTGAGTTGGAGTTCTCGCTCTTCGCATGCATGGTGTAAAGTGCAATGGGATCAGTGTGGTACTTGGATAGTTGTGCATCTTTCCACATGACGGGAGACAAAGAAATTTTTAGTAGCTTGGAGGAGAAGGACCTCCATATACATATCAAAATGGGTGATGACGAGAGATACAATGCTACTGTGATTGGTACAGTTACCTTCCAGAGATATTCAGGTAAACCCTTCTTATTAAAATATGTAATGCATGTAACAAGCTTGAAGAAAATTAGTTTCAGTCGCAATATTGGAGGATAGAGGCTATGATGTGGTTTTTAGTGAAGGGAAAAATTTCCTTCGACACAAAGACATGGGATAAGCCAATATGATTGGGATGAAGAATCTCTATAAACTTGATGTAGATGGTTGTGCAACATTGATGTGTAAAGCAGACAAAGTGGTGTGCCGAGATTAGGGTGAGTTATGGCATAAGATATTGGTCCATCTACACCACGGAGCTTTGAAGGTCATGAAAAATATTTCTACAGGGCTTCCAAAGGGTACTCTTGCACAAATAGAAACATGCAAGGGATGTACCATGGGGAAGTGTGATAAATCAATGCAATTGTCCCTTGAGAGGGAGCTTGATTTGCATGCAGATGAGGAACTCTTGGTTCCAAATAATGAACCTCAATATGTGGAGTAGTCATATGTGGAGGATGATGGAGTGGCAGAAAACACTCAAGTAGATACCTCTAGGAGGGGGGAATTTTGAGCCAGAAGGGCAGAGGGAGTAGATGCAGCTATACCTCTAGGTGTGAGGTGGGGCGATGTGAAAAATTAAACCCAAGAATAAATTTGGGTAGGATTCATTGAGATCGTATGTCTCATGGATCGAACCTGGATACGAGGAGCCCATAGTACAACAATAGCAGGATCAGTTAGATTGATGCAGTCAGATTCAAGAAAATAGAAATCAGAGAGACAGGTGTTGGATACTAGAGCGCAGATCAGAGTTGGCAGCAATGCAAAGTGCATTGATGCATATGTCAACTGTTGAGAATTTGGAGGGCTAGTGAATAATTTAAATTCTCTTCTTGATAATTACTTATGGCCTTACTTGAGTTACTGATGTATTTTCTTCTTTATATTAGTTAGTCTTTCATTAAGTCAATTATCAAAATACACGAGACACAAAATTAGCTCCTAGATCCAGGGAAAAACCTCTCCCTCTTGGAGAGGAAAACCTACAAATAATTCTTCTTATAGATCTTCAGATGAAAATTACCATGACCCAGACTTAGACCCTTCTACTATGACAGCCTCTAAGATCTTGTTACTACTTCTTTGGTTGCCTTTAATGCCGATCCTTATTTTCTGCACTAAATTGAATTGAGTTTATCTTCAAACATTACTTCTCATTGATTCAGATATTAGATCATTCGAGATCGTATTATTCACTTGATATATTCCTGAATATTCTTTGAGGAGTAGTAATTTTATTGTGGGAAGGTAAATCACAAATTTACCTTCCCTACATTGCAATCCAGAATTCTTCTTAAGCATCTATATCAGAGTTATAAACTTCACATTATACCACATAATGTACCACTTCCGCACTTTAGAATAGTTACCGTTTGACTGCAATCATCCTAGGTTTGACCACAGATTTTTCTCATCAAATAGTTATGGTTTGACCACAATTTTCCAAGGCTTGACCGCTGCTTCTTCTCGTCACTCTGCACAGGAATCCTCATCTGAGTTCGCACAAGAGTCCGCATACACTTGTATTCATATTTATTTCAGAATTATATTTGTACAGGAGTCTGTATCTGTCACTGTATACATAACCACAATTCTTCTTGATTTCAGGCGAAGCCTGATCTACATATTTTTCATTAACTCGCATAGTAGCAGAATTTTATTAATGTTCTCATTATCTCTTTATAATCCACACTAAACCCTTTTTCATAATTCCGCACTTGAATCCCTTCTTATATCCGCACTAAATTCAGAGTCATCCACACTAAATGAACCATAGGACAATCATATATATATATATATGATCTGTCTCACTATCTTTGGGCTGACCTTCTAGCAAGATAGTAGGTTGAATTCGTAGCTGATTATAGGCTGGCATGAAGGAAAATTAATTCAAAATTTATAAGGGTATCTTCTTTCATATTTCAACCACCAATTCTTCATGGTATATTGCCAAGATCTTGGAGCATATTTTTTGACTAGAGTCTTCATCAACATGACTCTTAAATACATTTATATCTAGAAGACATCCTAATAGAAATCAATATGAAATATATAAACCTATAATAAAATCTTGCTCATGAAACCCATGAAGCAAGTAAAACAAAAATACATTTTATTATCTTTGTCTTCTAATTTACATAAATTCATAATTACATAGTCAATATGAAGACAGACCTAGTTACACTTTTCAACACTCCCTCATAACTAGGGAGGTATTCATATAGGTACATGGTCACTTTAAAACTGAAGAATCTCATAAGAATAATCAGATTGGTAATCACATCTGTATAGAATCATATCAACCAACATTTTCCTAGTGCAAGGCCTTGACTAACAACCCCATCTCTCAATGATACAATGGGCTACAATGCTAACGAGACACGGGACTTATAGACATGAAAGTCATTGTCTCTCCAAGGTACATACCCCACCTAGGTGTTCCCATAGTATGGCCTTCTTGGACTATTCTTTGCTTGGGTAGCCATCCCTTAAAGAATATCGATCCTTGACTACTCTTATCTTGAATTCCCTATCTCATTCTCAAGGAGTATCGAATACCAGATGATTACCCAATCCTTGATTTTGTCTTCCAGGTGAAGACCAAAATGATGTGCCTATCCATTCTCTTCACATGGCATTCACTAAGACTTATGGCTGTTAGACCTGATCTAGTGCATGACACATGTAATAGAGAATCACATACATTACTCCCTCTAAACACAAGAAGGACATAATTCAAGTTTCTTCCAAGAAATAAACTTACCACTAGGCTCCCTATTGACCAAGGTCCTATAGTAGAAATCCAGATACTCATGAAGAATTCCTCCCCTCGATGTCATGGATTTATATATTGAGGAACCTTCAAATTTTGGCTTCATAGGGAACATATCATCCATAAATTTCAATCATGAGTCATGTCCATTATCATAAAGTGATTCATTAGTCTTTCTCATCTAGTCTACCATTATGCCATGCTAATTTCCTTCAAATCATCTCCAAGGATCATACATCCTTTCTCATGATTAGCAGCCCTGAAAAAATTCATCCAAATAAACATAGGCATATGAACTTTTAAAACAAAATTTACCTCAGTGATGATCTTTCACCATGACATCTTCCTATAGGCATAGGCATCCTTTATACGGATTGACACATCTCTAGTGATATGTTTTTTCAAGGGTCTTCTTATTTGCCAGACTTCTGTCAGAGTCTACATATCTTCCCAGGAGATCTCCCAGTCACATCTACTTTGCCTCTAGATGATAACTGCCTCTTGACATGGTTGCATTTCATGATCTCCTCCTTTCTGCACATCCTTCATTCCAAGGAACTTATGCATCTTCTAGTTCCTCGTTAAGATACAACCACCTCATATTCCATGAGGATATATATTATTTTGATTTCATCTGTGAGTGCACTGATAGATCCTCCTTCATATATCATACTTATAAATATAGAATATTATTACCTGAAACCATATGACATGACTTCACAGTATCCATTGTTAGCATATAAATATATACATACCTCATACCTTCTTCATTTAAGTCATCCTTCAACAATTTTACTAGAATGAAGAGCTTCATTCCCTTGGCCTACTCCATTGATATGTCATCACATCCCAAAATTCTGTTTTTCATGATGACCATTGATCTTGATGACTGCTTTCCATTAGTATTGTTATCAAAGAGGATTTTCCTGGAGTTGTTTCACCAGTATATCCTACCATGCTTTGATCATGATGCTACATTTCTTCCTATCTTACAACCAACAGAAATCACTTAAAGAAGAAGATGATCTCAATCATAGTAAATATTCCTCTCTTCTTCTTTCTTAGATTACTTTGCATCAGGTTCTTCCCTCATTTCTGAGATATGGGATTCTTCCCTCTTTCTCTTGTCCTTTTTCATATTTAGGAAAATCTCTTTTATAATGCCCAAGTTCATCACATCTAAAGCATCATTATTTTCCCATACTATTCTGAGGACCAAACTTATCGAATCTTCCTTTCTTCCTTGATGTGGCTACAAAGTCTTGATTCCCTTCACTTGATCCTATAACACCTTTGGCTTTCAATCTTGTTTCCTCTATTTTACATAGAGACCCTAAATCGTGGAATGGTGTGGCTTATTTCTTCCCGTATAAACCTGAAGTGAATTTTCCTCATTCTTCTAGCAGAGCATTCAACACCACTGTAGTCATCTCAGTGTCAGACATTACTTCTTCTAGTTCCTACAGTTGATCTCAGATTTCTTCTCCTACAATACTCACAGAGAATAGCTCCATCAATTTCTCATATATTATTTTTTGATGATTTTATATTTGATACCTCCGAGATGAGAGAGTATTTTATGGATTCTGTAAGAATCCTTTGGGCTCTTATATCCCCCTTCATGTATTTGGCATGACTTCATTGTCATTTTCTTCCATGCAGGAAATTCTGAAACCCTAACCAGTTTGATTCTTTCTTTAAAAAGAAAACATTTTGATAGATTCATATGAATTCATAGAGATACTTACTTGAGTAGAGGCTTTTCTTCTTCTATCATCTTCCTTGTTGAAGATGATGGCAAGAACTCCCCCTTATATTGATTTCAAAGTAGGTTATTTTGGATCCCTTATGATCAAGGATTACTTCATAATGAAGATGTCTTCAATAGTTTTGAGTGATGCTTAATCGGATGTGTCTTCCAACAATGTCTTCAATATCAATAATATTTGATGTTAAATTTTATCTCCTCGATGTGTGGATTCCTTGAATAAGGGTGAAAGTATTCTTGAGATGGCTTGACAATTTCCTTGCAAACCGATTTGAACTTATAATGTATACTTTGACTTTTTCTTTGATTCTTTCTAGAAAAATGAATTTTGATCCTTGAGTGTCTCCTTGTCAAATAGCCCTTTGTCTTTATCACCTTAGCTCTGATACCATGTTGATAATTTGGAGGGCTAGTGAATAATTCAAATTCTCTTCTTGATAATTACTTGTGGGCTTACTTGAGTTACATATGTCTAATTTTATTTATCTTAGTTAGTCTTTCATCAAGTCAATTATCAAAATACACGAGACCTGAAATTAGGCTCCTAGAGCGAGGGAAAATCCTCTCCCTCTAGGAGATTAAAACTCGTAAACAATTATTCTTATAGATCTTCAAATGACAAGTACCATGACCAAGACTTAGACCCTTGATCTATGACTGCATTCAAGATCTTGTTACTGCTTCTTTAGCTGCCTTTAATTCTGATCCTTCTTTTATGCGCTAAATTGCACTGAGTTTATCTTCAAACATTAATTCTCACTTGTTCAAATATTAGATCATTCGAGATCATATTTTTCACTTGGTATCTTCTTGAATCTTCTTTAACGAGTAGTAACTTTATTGTGGGAAGGTAAATCACAGATTTACCTTCCCTACATTGCAATCCATAATTCTTCTTAAGAATCTATATCAGATTTATTAACTTCACATTATACCACATGATGTACTGCTTCCACACTTTAGAATAATTACTGTTTTACTGCAATATTCCCAGGTTTGACCGCAGATTCTTCTCATCAAATAGTTATGGTTTGACTGCAATTTTCCGAGGCTTGACCGCAGCTTCTTCTCATCACTCCACACAAGAATCCACATCTGAGTTCGCACAAGAGTCCGCATACACTTGTATTCATATTTATTTCATAATTATATTTGTACAAAAGTCTGCTTTTGTCACTGTATACATAACCACAATTCTGTTGGGTGTGGAGCCTGATGATATTGTTTATTTTGTATCACAACATTGGACCCCTATACCTTAATGGGGTAGCAACACTGCTTGAAATTAAACATTGCTTGGGGGGTCTTTGGGGGGGGGGGGCTGTGACTTTATGGAGCCCCCCCTGGCGGGGGGTTTCGGGGGCAATGCCCCCGAAGCTAAAAAATAGATGTAAAATTTCCTTGTAAAAGTATAGTAATTTCTAGTCAATTTGGGTTGTTCATTAAGCAGATGATATGACGGTAGAAGCTATGTTTAGTTTAGGGTTTTTTTCCCTAGAAGGCAACCCCTCAATTGTATGAGGGTATTGTATTGCGGCTGTGTATTGTATGTGTATTCTCGGAGTGAGAAAAAAATAGGGAGACTGTGAGAGAGAACAGAGGATATTACAGTGGATCTGTTGTAGGTTGTGTCTCTTCATTTTGCTGGATAATAGAAAGGAAGGATTAGCTGTTCGGGGTGGACGTAGCCTAAACTAGGTGAACCATGTATATCTGTGTCTCTCTAGTTTTATGTGTTTTTTGTGCTTGTGTTTTTCACATATTTTATGTGTTTCATTGCTCTATAATATTTAATTTTCTAATAACTGGTATCATATCCGAAGGTCTATTTGGCTGATAAAATTGCAGGAAAGAAGGGTTCCTAGTTCGAGTGGGAGAAATGGTGGAAGATGGTAAATTTAGGGTCGAGAAATTTAACGGCCAAAACTTCCCGCTATGGAAGATGCAGATGGAAGATTATCTGTATCAAAAAGATCTGTACCTACCATTGAGCAGAAAAAAATAAGCCGATGACTATGACAGACGTAGAATGGGATATTATTGATAGAAAGGCACTCAGAACAGTATGTTTCTGTCTCGCGGCGTCAGTAGCCTTCAATATTTCGAAGGAAACAACAACAGAGGGTTTGATTAAGGCGTTGACGAAACTATATGAAAAATTCTCGGCCTCAAACAAGGTATTTCTTATGAAACGTTTATTTAATATGAAGATGTTGGAAGGTGCATTTGTTGCATACCATTTAAATGATTTTAATACAGTTACCAGTCAGTTAAGTTATATAGGGGTAAATTTTGATGATGAATTTAGAGCTCTGTTATTTTTGTGCTCATTGCCAAAAAGCTGGAATGGTTTAGTTATGGCCATTAGTAACTCTGTCTCTAGATATAGTACTTTAAAGTTTGATGATGTTGTCAGTGCTATCCTTAAGGAGGAAATGTGACAAAAAAGCTCCGGTGAGACATCAGGTAATTCTTTGAGTGCAGAGTCTAGGGGAAGAAGAATGGAAAAAGGAAAGAGCTCGGGATATCGCAGTAAATCAAGGAAAGACAAATCCAAGTCTAGATCGGGGATAGTGTGTTGGAAATGCAGAAAGAAAGGACACCTAAAGAAAGACTGTAGATCTCGGAAGGGAAAAGAAGGAGACACACAACAAGAAAACAATCATGAAGCAAATGTGATAGGTGATGTGTTACAAGATTCTTTGATTCTTTCTTTCAAAAATGTTACTGATTCTTGGGTTGTAGATTCAGGGGCCTCATTCCACGCCACACCTGATAATAAATATTTTCATGACTATGTTCAAGGAGATTTTGGACAAGTCCGTTTGGGTGATGGTAAACCCTATAAAATTGTTGGAATGGGTAAGGTTCTTGTAAAAAAACAGAATGGAAACCAATGGCTATTAAAGGAGGTAAGGCATGTTCTAGATCTGAAGAAAAAATTGATTTCAACAGGGTAGTTAGGAAGTGAAGGTTGTGTGACAACTTTCATAGATAAAACTTGGAAGGTCACCAAAGGAGTGCTAGTAATAGCAAAAGGTGAAAAGGTTGGTACATTGTATTTATGCAATGGTATTTCTAACTATGTTAATGCTTTAACTTCCAAAGGAGAAGATGTGGAATTATGGAATCATAGGCTCGGACACGTGAGTGAGAATGGGATGAAGATTCTTCACTCAAGAAATTTTTTTCCGAGTTTGAAGAATGTTGATTTGGATTTCTATGAGAATTGTATTTATGGAAAACAGAAGAGAGTTAGATTTCTCAGAGTTGGGAAAGAAAAGAGGAGCAAAAAATTAGAGCTTTTGTATAAAAGTGTATGGGGACCTGCTCAGGTATCATCTCTTGGTGGCTCTCTTTATTATGTTACTTTTATTGATGATGCAACTAGAAAAACTTGGATTTGTTGTATTCAGAATAAATATGATGTATTTTATACTTTCAAGAAATGGAAATATTTGGTTGAGATTGAGACAGGAAAGAAGTTGAAGTGTCTCAAATCAGACAACGGAGGTGAATATTGCAGCAAAGATTTTGATAGGTATTGTTCAGAGAATGGAATTCACAAAGAGAAGAGAGTTCCAAGAACACCACAAGAAAATGGTGTGTCAAAAAGGATGAACTAAAAAATCACGGAGCATGCAAGGTGCATGAGATTGCATGTAGGATTGCCTTTACAATTTTGGGCAGATGCTGTAGATACTCTTGTTTATCTAATAAACAAAGGGCCTTCAAGTTCCTTGGATGGTGGTATTCCATAGGAAGCATGTACAGGTAAAAAGGTAAACTACTCTTTTTTAAAGCCTTTTGGTTGTGAGGCCTTTGTCCATATTAATAAAGAAAATAGAACAAAGCTTGAAGCAAAATCGAAGAAATGTACCTTTATTGGATATGGTGTTAATGATTTTGGTTATCACTTATATGATTATGAAAATCACAAAATAATTAGGAGTAGAGATGTAATATTCAATGAAAAGGTATTGTATAAGAATCAGTTGCAGGAAAAGAAACAGGAAAAAGAGAAAAAAGAATACACAGTTCTTAATGAGATCACAAAAAAGGTAAAGGTGCCTGAAAATAATAATAATCAAGAACCACAACAACAGCAATAGGCACCTCAAACACCTGAAAGTGGTGTTAGAAGATCTACCAAAATAAGTAGACCCCCTGAACGATAATCTCCTTCATTATATTATTTATTGTTGACTGATTCCAGTGAAATTGAATGTTATGAAGAAGCAATGCAGGTTGAAAGCAGGAAGAAGTGGGAGTTAGCCATGGAAGAAGAGATGGACTCCTTAATGCACAACTAGACTTGGGACTTAGTCAGGTTGCCTACAGGTAAAACTACATTGCAGAATAAATGGGTTTACAGGCTGAAGGAAGAAGATGGAGGAAAAAAAAGGTACAAAGCTAGACTTGTGGTGAAGGGGTTTGCACAGAAGAAAGGTATTTATTTTGATGAAATATTTTCTCCTGTTGTTAAGATGACTTCAATCAAAACTATCTTAAGTCTTGTAGCATCGGAAGATTTACATCTTGAACAGTTAGATGTAAAGACATCATTTCTCCATGGAGATTTGGAGGAAGAGATATACATGCAACAACTAGAAGGATATGAGGTCAAAGGGAAAGAATAATTGGTGTGCAAGTTAAAGAAGAGCTTGTATGGCTTAAAACAGGCTCCAAGGCAGTGGTATCTAAAATTTGACAAGTTTATGTCTGAACAAGGTTATACTAGATGTCACTATGATCATTGTGTTTATCTAAAAAGGCAAAATGATGGCAGCTATATTATATTGTTATTGTATGTAGATGACATGCTTGTTGCAGGGTCTAACATGTAGGAAATAAATGTGCTCAAAAGAAAATTGGCAAATTCATTTGCAATGAAGGATTTGGGAGCTGCAAAACAGATCCTTGGTATGAGAATAACCAGAGATAGGAAAAATCAAAAATTAACACTGTCTCAGAATGAGTACATACAAAAGGTGTTGAAAAGATTTAATATGCACAATGCAAAACCAGTTAGTACACCTTTTGCTAGCCATTTCAAACTTAGTAAGGAGGTGTGCCCAAAGACCCAAGAAGACATGGATTATATGTCTAAAGTTCCATATGCATCAGCAGTTGGAAGCTTAATGTATGCAATGGTCTGCACAAGGCCTAATATTGCACATGCAGTTGGAGTTGTAAGCACGTACATGAATAATCTAGGAAAAGAACATTGGATGGCAGTAAAATGGATTCTCGGATATTTGAGAGGTACCAAAAATCAAGCATTATGCTTTGGTGGTTCAAACATTGCTCTACAGGGATATGTTGATGCAGATATGGTAGGTGACAGAGATAACAGGAGGAGCACTACAGGATATGTATTTACTGTAGGTGGAACAGTTGTCAATTGGGTTTCAAAAATCCAAAGTGTTGTTGCACTTTCAACAACAGAAGCAGAGTATGTTGCTGCTACAGAGGCTAGTAAAGAAATGATTTGGTTACAAAGGCTTATGGGTGAATTGGGTAAGAAGCATGATATGGGCACGTTATACAATGATAGCCAAAGTGCCATTCATCTTTCAAAGAACTCAGCATTTCATTCCAGGACTAAACACATACATCTCAAGTACCATTTCATACGGTCAGTATTGGAAGATGGAGAGTTGAAGCTGGAAAAGATACACACTAGCCAGAATCCTGCAGATATGCTAACAAAAGTTGTAACCAAGGAGAAACTGAGAATGTGCTCAGTTTCAATTGGTCTTCAAGGATGATGATGAAGATGAGAAATAGCTAGGTCCAAAAAGGATTCATTGTCTAGCAAATGAAGAAGCGGCTCAATTGCTACAATCAGTCTCCAAGTGTGAGATTGTTGGGTGTGGAGCCTAATTATCTTGTTTATTTTGTATCAAAGCATTGAACCCTTGTACCTTAATGAGGCAGAAATGCCACCCAAAATTAAACACTTCCTGGGGGGTCCAGGGGGGGCGGCTGCGACTTTATGGAGCCCCCCCCCCCTAGCAAGGGGTTTCGAGGACAGCGCCCTCGAAGTTAAAAAATAGATGTAAAATTGTCTTGTAAAAGTATAGTAATTTCTAGTCAATCTGGGTTGTTCATTAGGCGGATGATATGACGGTAGAAGTTATGTTTAGTTTAGGGTTTTTTTCCCTAGAAGGAAACCCCTCACTTATATGAGGGTATTGTATTATGGCTGTGTAGTGTATGTGTATTCTCGGAGTGAGAAACAAATAGGGAGACTGTGAGAGAGAACAGAGGATATTACAGTGGATTTGTTGTAGGTTGTGTCTCTTCATTTTGCTGGATAATAGAAAGGAAGGATTGGCTATTCCAGGTGGACGTAGCCCAAACTGGGTGAACCACGTATATCTGTGTCTCTCTAGTTTTATGTGTTTTGTGTGCTTGTGTTTTCCGCATATTTTATGTGTTTCATTGCTTTGTAATATTTAATTTTCTAACAAATTCTTCTTGATTTCAGGTGAAAACTGATCTGCATATTTTTCATTAACTTACATATTAGCAGACTTTTATTAATGTTCTTTTTATCTCTTTATAATTCGCACTAAAACCTTCTCAGAATTCTCCACTTAAATCCCTTCTGGTATCCACACTAAATTCAGAGTCATCCACACTTCATTGCATTTCAAATGAACCACAGGATAGTCATATATATATATATATATATATATATATATATATATATGATCTGTCTCACTGTCTTTGGGATGACCTTCTAGCAAGATAGTAGGCTGACTTCCTAGCTGATTATAGGCCGACATGAAGGATAGTTAATTCAATGTTTATAAGGGTATCTTCTTGCATCTTTCAGGAGCCATTTATTCACGGTATATTGCCAAGAACTTGGAGCATATTTGTTGACTAGAATCTTCATCAACATGACTCTTAAATACATTTATATCGAGAACACATCCTAATAGACATCAAGAAGAATTATATAAACCTATAATAAAATATTGCTCATGAAACCCATGAATCAAGTAAAACAAAAATACATTTTATTATCTTTGTCTTCTACTTTATGTAAATTCATAATTACATAGTCAATATGAAGACCGACCTAGTTACACCTAGCTATGAAGAGCCCACAGTACAAAAATAGCAGGATTGGTTAGATTGATGTTGTCAGATGACAAGAAAACAGAAATCAGAGTGACAAGTGTTGGATATTGGAGTGCAGATCAGAGTTGGTAGCAGTGCAGAGTGTATGGATGCATATGTCAATAGCGTTGAGAGTCCAGTAGACATGTGTAGTAGCAGGAAACAATAAAAAGACTCTAATGACAGATGAATTATATTGATTCAGTTGTTTGGAGGCTATTTATTTTTAGAAGTGTTGCATGCAAAAGTTGCACGTGAAAACAACACTAGAGAAGTGTTGCATGTCACATGCAAGAGGTTCATGTCACATGCAATAGGTTTATGTGCGCATGAAAGGACATTCCAAGGTATCAGATCAGGACAGATTGATTCCTTTCTTGTTGAGAGGGAGTGTTTAAGTTTGCAACAAGAAACAGTAAAATTGGCATCCAAAAACAACATGACAGCACACACACTAGTGTGGGACCACAGGTGACATAGTGGTGGGTCCTAGAGATACAATAGTGTGCAATTTAATTTATTTAATAAATTGGAAATGTGTCTAATTTAATTATCCCTTAAATAAAATCGGACAATAAACTGTAATCTTATCTCATAATCACTTGTAATAGTTAACTGCATGTGATAAACTCAGTTAACTCATCAATTTCGATTTGAGGGTAGTTGGTGAGGCATGCAAAGTGATTCTATTAGTTATGGAGTTCAAGTTGCAGTTAAGTGCATGAGTTTAATGCATGAGAAATCAGTTAACTCATTTAAGTGAGTTAAAATGAGTTGAACTAGTTGTTACTATTTGTTGCACTAGTGAGAGATCAAGTAAAATAAATTAAATCATATTTAATTCACGTGCAGTGATCTTCGACGATTTACTAATAATAGTTGCATGCATGTCAGTTCTTTATTTAGAACTAGTTGAGGCAAAGGTTAAAGGGAAGTTGACTATCAGTTGTGTTATTAGAGAACTAGCCAAATGCAGTTAAAACACCACAGGATTTCCCATGATGCTTGTGCAGTTGAGGAAGGCTGAAATTCCTAAGGAGAAGGGATTGCATTCCTCGTGAATTGCATGAGCAAGGGAGGCTGAAGACAGGCTGAGAATTGGCTATGTCGACCCAATTTTATCTGGATCAGTGTGAGACGATTAGAAGAGTACGGGAGACTCTTGTGAGAAGAGTGCATTGTAATTGTTTCATGATTTCTTGATGAATATACAATAGAATATAGAGGGGTTTTGAGTATAAATCTTTCCTCGAGAAAATATCTGTGTTGTGGTTTTATTTGTTTCTTTCTACACTTGTTGTGATTGGCAATCATGTTTACTTTCCGCAATTTATTTGTAGAAGGATTCAATATCTATCTTTAGTGTATTGCTTGATCAGATTAAATCCATTGATATACATATGTTTGTATAATTTATACACTATTAAACTCCACAAGTTCTTGTCATCCAACACTTTCACAAATAGGTGAATCTCCTTTAGGCCCCACCCCCCAAGATCCTTTGTGGTAATTATTCCCCCCCACCTTGACTATCACATATCCTTTTTGATAACATGTATATATACAAAAAAGTATGAGGTAACATTTCTTGATTACGTTCAAAACTAATTTTGGAATCATTTTTATGGAATTTCAGTATATTTGGATACTTTCTAGTACAAACTTGACCAACACTAGACGACTTCCTTATGATAGGAATCAATTTTCCTACGCCTGAATGTGCCCTTCCACTTTTTGAACAATCCACATATTCTCTGTAATACTATATTTACTTGGATTTCTGAAGAACCCTAGGTACTTTAAGCCTTCATCCACATCTTTTATTGGAAATGGATAAATGTCCTTTGCTTTCACTACAAACTCCTTAGACATACCATTAAATATGATATCATATTTGAGCCCATTTATCTCCATCCTTGTAACCCTGTAAAAGAGATCCATTGCAAAATTTCAATACATAGGATCCTTATGATCTCTTGAGGTACACATGAATAGGTTGTAAACAGAAATAAAGTTTGAGATTTCCATTGAATCATAAAATTTTGACTCCTCCAATAATACCCCTCGACCTGGACTCAACTACTAGTCTACTAAAAGTATCTACAGTAATAAAAAATAGGATAGGTGATAATGGAAATACCTTTTGGAGTCTCCTCGAAGCATTAAAGAAAGAAAAATGGGTACCATTAACCATTAATGAAAATGACACATTGTGGATGCATCCCGTAATACAATTAACAAAATTAATATCAAAACTCATCTACATAAGGACTAGACAGAAAAAAATTGAATCCACCTTATCATAAACCTTTAAAAGATCTAATTTCAAAAGTGGTACTTTTGATTTTTCAATTTTCACTGAGTGAAAAACTTCCTAAGCAATGGCTACCACATCATGAATATTTCTACTATGTAGAAACCCAAATTATTCTTTAGAAATAAACAGACTAAGGATTGGATTTATTCTTCCGACTATAATTTTAGTGATCAATTTTTAAATAAGATTGTAGCAAATGATGAGCCTGTATTCGAAAAAAGAGACTTATTCTTGTGGCTTTGGAATAATACACACTAGTACAAAATGGCTATTTATTTACTAAAAAAAGGACTAAAATTTGCATATAAATGACCATTTTTTCAGTCGGTGACTAATAGTAGCTAATTTTCAGTATCTTATAACGTGACCAACTTTTAGTCGTTTTTAGCGTAGTCATGAATTGGTTGTCTCAATTTTATCATCTATTAGTATATTTATCCATAAATTTGGTCATTAATTTAGTCATTAATTGTCATAATTAATGACCAAATATACAACAAAATATATTACTATATGATCAACCCAGAAAGCCAATTAATGACCAAAACATTGGTCGTGTTATAAGATACTATAAATTAGCTACTAATAGCCACATATATGCAAATTTTAGTCATTGTTGAAACCAATTAATGACAAAATAAATATCACTAAATTTTGGTCGTGTTATAAGAGAGTGTAAATTAACTACTAATAGTCGTATATATACAAAATTTGATCGTCATTTGTAATCACAAATTTATCATTTGCAGTAGTCATTTATATTTTTTTAGTAGTTTCATATTCATTATATAAATGACTAATTTAGTAGTTTATATTCATTACATTTATTTTCATTAATAATCATTGTAAATAACTAATTTAATTGTATATTCATTTTATTTATGTTCATCATTAATCAATATAAACTACAATTTAGCAGTTTTAGATTGATTTTATGTGCTCATTATTAATCAACATAAATTATTTAGTTTGTTTTTGCAACTAAATTAAAAAATATCACACAATGTACATGTTCATCTAATATGAAAACACAAAGTTAGATATGTTAATGACAATACTAAACAATATCAAGTAAAACTATAAATAATTTCAACCACAAACTATATTATATGAAATATCAAGTATTACAATACAATTTTCCAACTTAATATTGGTTGGACTACAATTTACACATGAAATATTGTTTCATCACTTCAAAACATTATCATTGTGTTGCCAAGGCATTGCGGGTGAATTCACCAACTTTGAAGGCTTGACCATCAGCCTCTATGTGTGTGTCTCATACGGTATATTGGCTCTAAAGATATCACTAGACCAATTCTCTTCTCTCTCTCTCTCTCTCTCTTTTAATTTTTTTTCTCCACTGTTATTATTCTTTTCTTTCTTCAATTCCTTCTTCTTACCATCAATACTGAGTTCTTTTTCTGAAAACAAAAGATACAGTGCAAAGTGTAAGATATGAAAGATGACGAACGTTGAATATAAACTAAAGTAGAGGCTATAAAGGATTTATACAAAAAAATAAAAAAATGCATTAAACTCCAAACTTCACAATCAATGAATTCATTAAACTCCCTATATGGCATGAGAGATAAAGTAAATTAGACGAGGTGAAAGTTTAAGGCACTACCTCTATTAAAATCATGACTAGAAGAGGGTTACAATGGCTATGTGATCATTTTTCATGACCTACAAACATTTATATAATATTGTTAGTCCATTTATTAACTTAAAAATAGTTGAAAAAACATAAATTATATATTTTTTTGGAATCAAGAATGTGTTTCAAACATAATATAAATTATCATGATCTATATGTTATAAGAAATTAAGAATAGACCCATAATTCATAGCCACATTTTCATGACATTAAGAAATAAATGTAAAGGTTGTAAAATTGTAGATATCTAATACTATAACCTCACCTCAAAAGTTATATTTTGATACACATCAACACATGTTGAGCCAAAAGTATTAGTTTGTTCAACCTTATGTCTGAATTGCAGCTCAACCACCATCTCCAAAGAGTTCATGAAAGCAAGTACAATAAACATTAAATTTCCTTAAGCAAAAAAAAACTATCATGAAATAGCCCATGGTTTCCTTGGGTCTATAAAGTCAAAAACTAGACTTTCAAATCTCTACATGCCACACTCCCAATATCAACCAATCCCTTGATTTATTTATCCTACAAACCAAGACTACTTTAGCACCGATGAACATGGATAATTGAATGAGACTTGCACATATTTTTGCATGAAAGTGTTCATAACATTTTTCCACTAGGATTCAGGGCCTCTATTGGACCTCCATAGGCAACACCTCTACATATCCCCAACTTCAAAAGTTTTACAAAGCCCAAAACTATCCAAATGGTGCTTGATCAATATTTATATATTATGGCCTTGGAGTCAATGTTAGACCTTATGATACACATGAAATCTAAGGCTTCAATACGAAATTTACCATATTGGTTCATGCAATCCACACAACTGTTAAACAACAATTTTAAGTCAGACATACTAGTTCTATTCAAATTTTATTGTTTATGTTCTTTTGAAATGTCAAAAATAAAATTCCAAAGCAACAAAATTATGAATGCCAACCATCCTACAAAGTCTGTTAGAATTAGGCAAGGATGAACATGTTATATTAGACCTTGGTGATTTTACAAAATTTAAGGTATTATTAGATCTTCCAATAGTTCTTTTACGTAGGAGAGAGGCAAAGAGATATTTATATGCCGAGAAATAGCCATTGATAAAATAATACCTTAATTCTTGAGAATTCATTTCTGATTCTTAGATACCAAATCAAAAAATATTCTTATTGTAGTTAGGAACATATTACTTAAACTTTTCCAAACATGAAAAAACACTATTTTATATATTCCATTGATGGGTAAGGTTGAATTATACTGTATTATCTAAACTTCAATGGGCATTCAATTGATACTAATTTTAGTTTTAGGAACAAATTCATACAATTTTAGGAAGTCATTGGAGTTAGGGCCATTCTAGTAATTGTCATAGGATATGATAGATATAGAAAAAACCAAGTGAAAGGTCTAGAATAGACACTTTGTGTATCTAACATAATAATGAAAAATTCATTTTGAAATGTGATCTTGTTGATATTCTACCTGTCAATGCTAATCTCCAAATTTCTCGAGGATATTTTTATGTTTTTACATTCATACAATGCCTGCCACAATTGAAGATATGCTTACCTATTTAGTGAGCCAAGAGTGGACTATCAATGGGTTATGAAGAACAAAAGAAACACCTTAGTCGTATGAAAATTCATTATGACATAGTGGTCACAATCCACTACTATGAAAAATGAGTTGTTTTTATTTCCCAAAAATTATCATCAATGTAAGGTCTTGGATGGCTAATTTGATGATTAAATTTACCTCAAACAATTGACATAGTGCCACCTAATAAAGGTTTTTAGATAGCATTAACTAGGTAGATTTAATTTATTCTTCAATACACTATTTTCAAAGAAAAAACGAGAGGAAAATATTTAAGACCTATTATCTCTACAAAATAACCACAAGAAATTATCCTAAGATCATTTCTGCATCGCCAAGATTTTCCCAATTCCAAG
This sequence comes from Pinus albicaulis, assembly GCA_034641835.2. Taxonomy (NCBI): domain Eukaryota; kingdom Viridiplantae; phylum Streptophyta; class Pinopsida; order Pinales; family Pinaceae; genus Pinus; species Pinus albicaulis. The sequence goes on from CM076572.1 coordinate 236,911,858, forward strand.
TCTAGTAACTTTATCGATACATCAGAAATTTGACAGTGAATTTAGAAGGTTATGTAGTTTTTTCCTACATGCAAATGATTTGGGGTAGCACCGTTCACACATATAATAGTTGTAGTAGGAACAAAGACACAATTTAGAAAAAATGTAGAGAAAACCCACTACATATTTATTTTATTTTCATTCATCTAGATATTGTAACATGCTCAATAATATTCATATATAAATCCAAACTTAATTTGATCAGGACTACAGGAATAAAAAAATAAGGATTTAGATAAATATGTTTTACATACCGGTCTATGTGGAAAATTTCAACTCCAAGAACCTCATCCCAAAGGAAAATGTATTTGTAGTCAACAACTACAGCTAGATGCAACATACAATTTTCAAACCGCCTACATGAGAAGTAATCTATTGACTTAACATGAAAGATTTTTGAGTGTCCATAAAGAAGAAAAATATATTTAATAGTATCGTTACCACTTGGTTTGATTGATTTCCACTATATGAATAGCTCTATTGCTCCACTCCAAATCACTTCATTTATTTGTGACACCATAATAATGGAACAACTTCACTGTGAAGTTCTTTGAAGGAAATTGGAAAAAAAATCCCATGTAACACAACCATCAGTTAGTCCAGAAAGAAAATTTAACACATTGATAACCACCTAAATAATGCATTACAACACACCAATTATTAACTGAACTCATTGAGAAAATACCTTATAAAAAATTTGGTTTACATTCTCCTATTCTATTCCAATTGCAATGCAAGAAAGTTCTGCGAAATATTTACTCGTGACTGTAGACATAACAAAGGTACAAATAAAAATTATAATCATGAGTTATACTAATGCCAAAAAATTCAAATACCGATGAAAAAACTATCCAAATTTTTTTAAATGAGAGTAATTGGGGTTTACTTTCAGGTACTCTCTCTCTCTCTCTCTCTCTCTCTCTCTCTCTCTCTCTCTCTCTCTCTCTCTGCATGACCATTAATTGAAGTAAATGTCAGAGGCAATATTATAGCAATCTACGGGGCACCTTCCTTTAAGTTGTCTACATTATAGAAGAATCCTAGAGAATCCCCAACATCTCATTTAGAAATATCACATACAATATCATCAAATATCCTTCAAACACATTTTCTAATAACCATCTAACCCTATATTTTAATTAAGCATGGATCGAATCATTTGTTAATCTAAAATAATAATGTTATCTAAAGTGAATGCACACCCTTTCACCAGACTCGTTGATAATAATAAATATCCCATTCATCCTATTATTATAGTCAATGAATGACTACAATATGCAAGAAAGTAATAGAAGATAACTCATGTAGTAACTAAAATAAATAAATCATATGCAATGAGAGGAATGTGCCATTTTCAAATATTCTAGCACGACAATTTTTTCTGAGAGCTCTAAACACCAACATTAGTATATGGAAAACAATACTCTAAAACCATGTTAAGATGCTTTGACCAAGTTCCAGCTTTCTCGGCATTCTAACTTAGGTGGATAAAAAAATCACAAAAAAAAACATGTAGAAACACTTTTTCATAATCATATGTTAATTCTTTCTTAATTCAAATCCCTGGGGGAAAACTCAACTTAAGCAAGAAATTTATAAATTCATATATTAGAAACAAATTAAAATACACCAAGCTATTTTGTTAGCAAGGAAAAGATCAAATATTCCCAGAATAAACCCCAATTTTAGTAGAAAAATATTTCAAGTATTCAAGACTATTGTTCACTGGAACAAATTCCAAGTTTTTCTGCTTCAAAAGACGAAAAAAACAGTTATAGATATGCAATGGTATTTTCATCCCACCGGAAGGCTTGTACATGGCCTTTTTAAAATGGTTTAACATAATCAAGAAATTTAGACATGAAAAGTCAAGGTTTTGAACTCTCTATCAATAAGAGATAAAGTTCGGCTATGAACTTTCTTTGAGTCAAATAAAAGGCCTGCATTAGACCCACCTACACATACATATATTAATATATGTAACTAGAGAAAAGGTATGGCATAATACTACATATTAGGCCAAAATGCCTTCATCCTAATTTTTTAAAAGGTCATAATTATGGTGTGTCATACAAACTCAAGAAAGGTAACCCCATGCTATAAAATCATATCCCAAAGGACATGTTAAAGACCAAAAATTATGGCCTAATTCTCAATGTTGGCACTATTATATTGTAAGGATTTTAAAGCCAAGGTTTGGTAGAATGTAGAGACCCCAATATTGACATGATCACCACCCAAACCATAACAGGGAAACCCCATGTACATGAAGAAAACTTGTATAGAAATTGATAGGTCATTTACTTCATGTATTTTAATCATGAATAATACTAATGTACATTGGTTTCCCTTATACCATACTATCATTAATGACTTCTCCATTACAACTTCCTCAACCTTACATAAATTCTAGGAAACTCATCAATCCACTTAAAATTTGTTCACAGATTTGATTGATTGGGTTAAGAAGGTTATCAAGTCAAATGCCCTTATTTTTAACTTGTTAATCCATCCCTCTTCAACTCTCACTCTACTAAACAAATTCCAATGGTAAGGTATATATATAACCATACTTCCCCTGAAGTGAATTCTTGGTGCCATCATCCATTATTGCAACAAATGGATGTTCTTTATACATGAATATGTACAATTATGTGTGCATATATTGTGTGAGAGTGCATCCTTACTAACAATGCCTATTAAGCCACTCTTATTCATGGCCTATCCACACAGAATACAAGGTTGAACGCATATATACCCAAGCATAGGATTGAGAAGTAAAAGTACCACTCTAACAATATTGAATGAGAAAGTTGGAAATTAATTCCATGTTGGCTCAAAAATGGAGGTTTAAGAGATGCCATTATCAAGGATGTAATAGTCAGCTTTACTCAAGCTCAAAATATGGCTAAGAATGCTTCTTTCAAGGAAGAAGAAACATTAAGACGTTAACACTTAGTGTTGGTCAAAGTTGTCATTGATGTCAATATGGCATTTTTGGAGATGTTAACCCTTTCGTGATGTTAACCTCTCTTCATGTGATAACCCTTTCGTGATGTTGCCCTAACTACATGATAAAAATCTAAGTACATCTATGCCCTAAGCTCTAGAAGATGCTCATGATGTCCTAGTCCTTGTTTCTTTTTTAAGAAGCCTTAACCCTAAGCTTATGCCTGAATGATACCCTGAATGCATATATGAAACTTTATGCTACATACACGAATGATATAATGATGCATAATGATGAACTAAGAAGCCCTTACCATAAAACCCTCCTACGGACATGTATTCACATGTAATGAAAAACTCTTTTTCCCTAGAATGGTTCAATGCAATAAATGCATAAATTCATGAAGCCCTAAATGACTTGCTAAAGATGCCCTAATCCTAATGAGCTTAAAGGCCTAAGTCTAAGAAGAAGAAGCCCTAGTACTATCCAAAACATAATATCCTAAAGTCCACCATAAATAATATTATGATGGAAATTCACATTTTCATATCCTTGACTTCTCACAACAACTTTTGGTGGAGTTTTTATCACAAAACCTAGATTCCATCACCAAAACTAAAATTTAAATATCAATAATTTTTTTAAATCATAGTGAAATCATTATTACACCTAGGGTTTCATTATCATGCCCTGGAAAATTATATCATTCTCTACTACGGTTTTATTGTAAACCCTAGACAGAAACATCAAAATTTTAATGTTAGATATACAATAGATCAACCAAGCTAGGGTTTCAATAAAACAAAAGCATATTCATCTAGGGTTTCATTCCTAGGATTTTACATTTACTATTGCAAGGGTTTTTTCATAAACCCTAATTCATCAAACAATAAAAATCTAGGATTTTCATCATATATCTTGGACATCAATAACAAACCCTAAAAGGCTATGGTTTTATAGTGAATCCTAAAGGTTAGGTTTTTACCAAAGTGAACAAAAGATAGAGTATGACAAGGGTTGATTTAATTCGAAAATTAATCACCCTAAAGTAAGAATCTTGATGATTCAAAACCCTAGACATGAGAGAGTTAGTAATAGAAACCAAGTTTCAAAATGATTGTACCTTTTAATATGAAGAAGATTACAAATCATACGGTCTCAAACATACCTTGACTTGCTTCTTTTTACAAACCTTTTAGGGGTTTCTTTATTGAAGGGTTTCCTCTTATCATGATAGCATATTCATGGTCCATTTCCATATGAGTCATATTTTATTAGAGTGTACAAGGATCCAACTCGATATATCATGATTGCCTTATTTTTCTTCCTTTAAAATATACCTACAATACTCATTGACAAGAAAAACCAGAATATACAAGCACAATAGCGTGATGGTTATCTAGAGTTTATGTTACCCTTTAAGAGAATGAATTTCTAGGGATTATGACTACACACCTTAACTAGCTCTAAAGAGAAATATGTCAAAATCGACACATCATTCAATTTTATTTTTGCAAAAGATTGTCATATACCTCCAAAACCTAGATATCATGAACAAGAGAATTAGGATTAGGGTTTCCATATGTTCTATCTAGGATCTATAAACCTTTGACATTAAAAAACTTCAACAAAATAAGAATTTACAAAGCCTAGAATAATGTAGAAAACTAAACCCTAAAATATTTTGTAATAGAAGCTACACATACCTCAAGATTACATGCCTCTGTCTGTAATGACGTAAGAAAACTCTACCCTAGTTTTTACCTTAATTTATCTTCAAAGGGCTATGTATACAATAATTTCCGGAGATTGAACACAGCTAAAATACTTGAAATGAAAAAATATTGATGCAACAATAATTTTCCACGATCAAATAATAATGTATCCAATATCCATATTACAGTTAGACCAGTGATTTCAATAGTGTTTCAATGGAGAACATTCAGTTCAATAGTTAGTGGAAAACATCGAGAACTACAACTTGATCAATTCAAGAATTATAATTCATTCACTACCTTTATCCCAAACTTAAATAATATTGTAATGTCAAACTTAACATTTGCTTTGTGGGACCTACGCCCCTCGATTGCATTGTGGGTGATCCAAGTCTCGACGGAAAGATAGAATTCTGGGCCGCCTGAGGCGCCTCACTATGTTGGCTCAATTGCGTACTTTCACACGCAGGCAGCTGCGGTCCCCACAAAGACTGTTCACGTCACCATTGGTTTATTTGAGCTAGTTCCTAACGGTTTTTGTTTCCAGAGCTCCCCTACGATGAGATTCCACAGACATGATAATCGATTTTTTCTTCCGCTTCAATCCTTTAACACCCGGAATGGTGCCTCGGGTTATGATTATATAAATATGAATTGCTACACTCTTCAATTTAGGAATTCACTGACAAATGGAACGTTGTTATCTCCAGGGTGTCTTCTGGAAGTGATGTCGTAACCCATAATTTCGCTTTGATACAAATCACAAGAGAGTACACGGTTTTAATTGTTTCACTATTTTTCTTTGGTTTTGACCAAAAAAACAAGATTATGATGCCTAACCAAGAACCCTTACGTCCAAATAGAAATATCTTTTGTTTTCTTCTAGAGAATCCTGTACCAAATCGCTTACTCAAGAATATGCCTCCTCAGATAGGACTATGCTATAATGAGAGAAAATAGAAGCGAGCGTGCATAAATTTGTTTCAAGCGAGCGCGCTTATTATGTTTTCTCGCGGGCAATAGCAACAGCAATTCATACTAGTACTCAGATCCTCCCACCAGGCTGAAATGTTTACTCTTTAATCAGGCGAGCGTGACAACTCATACAATCAAGCGTGCCTGAACTTCTATTCATTGAATTCTGTTATATCAAGCGAGCGGGCACACTTCTCGGGTAGATGGTTATCCACATTTTCTGTTGCATATCTTTTTGCACACTACCAGGTTCTTCATCACAAGAGACAGTACAATCATCGGGTTCATCTTACCAATCTACCGAGAATGTCTCTTTATTTTTAAATCATGACTCATAATCTATAACAATCCTGGAATCTTGATGCTCAAATGCCTTCTTGTCCAATCTCTCTGATTTTCTAATACTTTACAGTCAACACAGTTCTGGGTGAGGATCGAGATGAACCCTTTCATCTCTGTTCTTACTTCTCTGTTAATTTTCTTCTTATATATCAGGAAAGATATCTGTAAGGGAAGGATCGTTTCCCCTGTTATGTGGATGCCTACTATTTTCTCTGCTCGGTATTCTGATTGAGCATTTCATTGTGGCATTATATGTTGATTTCTCGCTGCAGTACTTACGCAGCTGAGACATATTTCGTCAATATACTGGTTATATTTTAATATAATACAGCGTTTTTTTCTTTCTGAAAAAAAAAGAAATGGTCAACTAGAGTGGGATCTTTCACCATCAAAATTGACAAGAAAGAGAGGGGTCTTGAAACCCGCATAGATAATGCTCAAGAAACCAATAAGATGATCCACATTTATTATTCCAAATGAATTCAATCCCTCCCATATTTATAGATTTCTTAGAGAGGTCTCTCCTCCTTAAATGATTGAGTAAATTTGACTTCAAACGCCAGTGTTTGGTTTCTTTGCCCGACTTCCTGAGAATTGGAAATTACGGGTTTCCCCTTTAATGAGGACAGTATCCTATGGGGATTGAAAGTCTATTGCATCCATTAGGCCAATTAATCCCTTGAGAACATTATAGTTCCTCCTTCTCGGCATTTCTTTTCCTCAAGCATTTGATGCATAGCCTCTTCAACTTTGGGATGTACAAACTTAGTAGATAATTTAGAAAACAAATATATTGCTGATTCAATTGTCATCAGGGCCTTTGAATTTACTTCAAAATATTTCCAGAGACTATATATCAAATTTGCGGACTTTAGGGAAATCAAAGTATTTTTTAAGTCATCGACATTTGGTTTGTTTTCTGTCAAATGATCATCATGTATAATAAATAATTGTCATGTATTCCAAGAGCTTGTGTATACCCTCTTCTTGAAATAGTCTGGAGAAGTTACAAGGCACAAACTTTAACTCTATTGGGCAGTTTCATATCTTCAACAAATGTACTCAAATTTGACCAAGATGCATGTCTTGTCCTTTGTAAATTTACTAAATATTTCAACATCTTTAGCTGTAATAACTATAATTTTCTCTCATATTTATCCATTGTTTTTTGATGAACCATATGATCAATATATTTTAAGCTGGTATCTGACATAATACTTTCTCTTCCCTGAAAGAAAATCTGAGCAATATCGCTAATAGAATACACTGTAGTAATCATTCTTGTAAAAAAATTCAAAAGATGGTTTTTAGAAATAAACATATTTTCTGTATTACCAACACTTGATGTACATTATGGCTGAAGTCTTTCTTTTATATGCATGTAGTGGGCTAACAAAAGTTTATATAAGAAACGAAACCATTGCTCATTAGAAGCATCTAGTGCAGTGTACACGGTGGAGGAAAGCACCTTCAAAACTTGCCCCAAATGCTCCAAAAGTTCATTCGAATGTACCGAAATTTCCACTTCAATTTCCTCATTTGTCCACAATTGTGAAATAAGAAGAGATCTTAAATATCGCACAAGAACCTCTAGTCTTTTGACTCCATAAGTGTTTGATAATATTAATCCATTTAATAGAACACAATTTTCTCCACTTTGACAAACTTGGCCAAAGAAAACACTACCCTTGGTATGTATCCAGTACCTCTAGAAAAAAATATGCTTGTTTCCACCTTTTCATCCTCAATGTAGTGTTGACTTGCCTTCTTTTCAAGACATTTAAAATTTAACTAAGTAATTTTTGTAGGCTTGTTAAGTCCCTGACCTGCAAGTGAATTTTCACATACTAGAACCTCGCATTTGTTAAACTGAATAACATTCTTTAAATTTGGAAGTCTCCCATCAGTTTCCCCAAAAAACCTCACAGAACCATAACCTCTTCTACCAAAAACAAAGCCTTTGACATAGTGACAATAACCTCGCTTAACACACTCTTTAGTAGCCAATTCATGTATCTTTGGTTTTTTGTAATAGTCTGAATGCAAAATTTTAGGCAAAAGGGCTTCAATGTATGCACCATGCTCATATACTATAGCGGCTTCTCCCAGCTCTATGGCCAGAAATTGAGATATAACTATTTTCTCTATGATTATTCTCCTCATGAAGACCATTCTACCCTGAAGTGGATTTTATGTTCGCATCAACTGGCTTTGATGACAGTGGGTTATTCTGAAGGGTTATATCCTCGCCACCACACGACCAGTCGTCAACATTTTCTTCAGGCTCTTGGGTAAATTACTTCTCAAATGATGATGCCCCACTTTTACCATCTATCATCGTTCCATTATCATTGATATCCATTTCTTTCATTTTTGTTGTTGCTTGCATGTAGCATATGGATATTGGTCAGTTTGTTTAATAAAATGTGCCATTGGTTTTCTCCTGGAATAAACATGGAATCTGCCTTTGGAGGGCTATGTTATTCTTCATTATCACTAAAAAATGATACCTTAGGACTATCCTTCTTAGTATTTTATCTAAGTGAATGTATGTGGATCCTTGACCTTTGAGTGACATGCCTTGGAGACAATAGAGATGATGTCTTTACTTTAATGAGTTCTTTGTTAACAGGAAAACTAGATATTCCATATTGAACACAAGGAGAAGATACCCAACTTCGTTTGATAGACATTTGAGGCATTGCAGGAAGAGTTCCAAATATATTTTTCACATGTTGTGGTGTAGTAATCATTATTTTCTATTGCGTGGGTTGCCTAAAGGTTCTCTACCCAAAAGCTGGGGTCTCATGAGGTTCCAAAATATCTCCAGATCCAGTGCATTCATATTGTTTTACATTACAATGCTGAGTTGAAACATAGATGACACATGAAGAACCCATTGAGATAGAAGAGTTGCATCTTCAAAAAAATTTGGGGAAGATGTAAATGTATCACAATTCTCTAGATCCTTTATTGCTCACATGTCTACTATCCTGGATGTATAGATATTATTTTTGATAGAATTATTTGAAGTATAAAAGTTAGCTTCACCCTGTTATAGGTCAATTTGGGCACCATTCCCAATGACATGGTTAAACTGGACATCATCCCTAGAACCAATGAATATGGTCTATCATCCCCTATCATTTCAGTTGCTACATGCCCTAAGACAAAGTAAAAGAACAAATCATCCATGACTTCCATTGCAAGATTTCCGAAGTACATTTTATATCACCTATGAACTCATCAGCGCAATCTCTCAAGGGACTAACTGCTTTGCATATGTAGTCACCTCCATTCAAGGGTGCTTTGCAAAGCACTTCCTAATAGTCAAGGGTGTGTTGGTCAATTGGGAGTGAAATTCTCATTGTTTCAGAATCTCCACATGGCCAGTGCCTTCTAAAACAGTGCATATGTGCCAAAATTTGAATCCATGTGTCCATTCAAAAATTTCATTTTCCCTAAAAGATAAATTGTTGTTCAACTCATCGTTTCTCAAAGAAAAAATTATTTGTTTTTATTGATTTGATGCATTTATTTTCCTTTTTGCATTCACATTAAGGGGACTAAAAAGAAAAACCTGCATTTGCATATAGTGGATTGTGTGTTTTGCATAGGAACAATTAGGAAAGTTGCATATTAGTTTGTGACCTTTGTTGTTTGCTCTCAAAACTGATTTCTCTTTCCCTTTACTAGCTAAGCCTTTCATTAAAAAAGCTAAAAGTGAAAATTTTGCTTATCATTTTAGTTTTCATTTTAGGAATTTCCATCACATCATCAGTGTGAAACTTGAAAGGTAGATTGATAAACAAGATCAACTTAAGATTTACATCAATTTACCTAACAAAGCATTGGAACCATAACGGTAACATTTAGAAGGTCTAGGATACAAATGTGTTCCAGCGTCGTAAAACATAGCAGCTGTCGTTAATTGTCTACGATAAATTCTGAGTGTGATACCTTACTCCATGTACGTAAGTATATCGTAGCTTGTCCACATACTTTCAGGTATATTGAGTAGTGTTACAGTACAAAAAGTAAAAATGGGTGCTCTCACTGTGCGATTTCACATCAAACAACGCTAATATGGACTTGGACCTCAACGTACCTTTGGGTATATTTGGGAGGACAAATTTAGGTTGCTATCTATCCATAGTGAACCGAGTCGGTCACCTTGTAAATTGTGATACACCGAACACAACATTCGGGAAGATTTCCTGCCCGTACTTCTTGGTTTGCCAAGAGGTATTCTGTAGTTCACAGTTTCTTGGTAAACCTTTTGCCTAGAATTACCCTTTTATTTTGTTTATTTATTTGTGGTCATAAAATAAATCAGTCATTGTGGATGAATAAACTAACTTTCCCTGTCGTTTGCGTAGAATTGCATTGAAACCACCTTTACCACTGGAAGTTACTTCTGGTCGGAGAAGGTGACATCGCTCTACCGAAACTAGTACTATCAATACCTCTATTGGAGCATCATCTTCTCATATACCAAAGTCGGCACAAGTTGTTTATACATATCCTGGTTCATCTACTGTTTTCAATATGTAGTCCTCACATCTACCCGTGGTCACAATCCATCCAATCAGTGAGACCATACCTCCTGAACCCGACGTTGTTCAACTAGATGTTGATCCATATCCTGTCTCTTTTTTGCTAGAACATCTGCACCCAGAAATCGAACGACCAAAAGTTGTTCCTATATCGGTATTGAATCAGGCAGGTCCTTCAATGTTAGAAAATTAAATATTACAGAGCAATGCAACACATAAAATATGCAGAAAATACAAGAACACAAAACACATAAAACCAAAGAGACACAAATATACGTGGTTCACCTAGTTTGGGCTACGTCCACCCCGAACATCCAGTCCTTCTCTTCTATTATCTAGAAAAATGAAGAGACAAAACCTACAACAGATCCATTGTAATATCCTCTATTCTCTCTCACAGTCTTCCTCTCTGTTTCTCGCTCCGAGAATACACATACAATGCACAGCCACAATACAATGCCCTCATAAAAGTGAGGGGTTGCCTTCTAGGGCAAAAAAATCTAATCTAAACATAACTTCTACCGTCAGATCATTTGCCTAATGAATGGCCCAGATTGACTAGAAATTACTATTCTTTTACAAGGAAATTTTACATCTTTTTTTAGCTTCGGGGGCACTGCCCCTGAAAACCCCCGCCAGGGGGGGGCTCTGAAAAGCGCTACCGCCCCCCCTGGAACCCCCACGGCAGCGATTAATTACGAGTGGCGTTGCCGCCCCTTTTATGGTACAGGGGTCCAATGTTGTGATACAAAGTAAACAAGATAATCAAGCTTCACACCCAACAATCTCCCACTTGGAGACTGATTGTAGAAACTCCACCACTGCTTCATTTGCTAGACAATGTCTCCTCTTTGGACCTAGTTGTTCCTCATATTCATCTTCATCCTTGAAGACCAATTGAAACTGAGCACATTCTCAGTTTCTCCCTGGTTACAACTTTTGTTAGCATATCTGCAGGATTCTAGCTAGTGTGTATATTTTCTAGCTTCAACTCTCCATCTTCTAATACTGACCGTATGAAATGGTACTTGAGATGTATGTGTTTAGTCCTGGAATGAAATGCTGAGTTCTTTACAAGATGAATGGCACTTTGGCTATCACTGTATAACGTGCCCATATCATGCTTCTTACCCAATTCACCCATAAGCCTTTGTAACCAAATCATTTCTTTACTAGCCTCTGTAGCAGCAACATACTCTGCTTCTGTTGTTGAAAGTGCAACAACAATTTGGATTTTTGAAACCCAACTGACAGTTGTTCCACCTACAGTAAATACATATCCTGTAGTGCTCCTCCTGTTATCTCTGTCACCTTCCATATCTGCATCAACATATCCATGTAGAGCAATGTTTGAACCACCAAAGCATAATGCTTGATTTGTGGTACCTCTCAAATATCTGAGAATCCATTTTACTGCCATCCAATGTTCTTTTCCTAGATTATTCATGTACCTGCTTACAACTCCCACTGCATGTGCAATATAAGGCCTTGTGCAGACCATTGCATACATTAAGCTTCCAACTGCTGATGCATATGGAAATTTAGACATATAATCCATGTCTTATTGGGTCTTTGGGCACACCTCCTTACTAATTTTGAAATGGCTAGCAAAAGGTGTACTAACTAGTTTTTCATTGTGCATATTAAATATTTTCAACACCTTTTGTATGTACTCATTCTGAGACAGTGTTAATTTGTGATTTTTCCTGTCTCTAGTTATTCTCATACCAAGGACATTTGACTCCCAAATCTTCAAACTGCAAAATAATTTACTAATTTCTTTAGGCTTTATTCATTTCTGTATTGATACAAAACAAGCATGTCATCTACATACAATAACAAGATAATATAGCTGCCATCATTTTGCCTTTTTAGATAAACACAATGATCAGAGTGACATCTAGTATAACCTTGTTCGGACATAAACTTGTCAAATTTTAGATACCACTGCCTTGGAGCCTGTTTTAAGCCATACAAGCTCTTCTTTAACTTGCACACCAATTTTTCTTTCCCTTTTACCTCATATCCTTTTGGTTTCTTCATGTATATCTCTTCCTCCAAATCTCCATGGAGAAATGTTGTCTTTGCATCTAACTTTTCAAGATGTAAATATTCCGCTGCTATAAGACTTAAAATAGTTCTAATTGAATTCATCTTAACAACAGGAGAAAATATGTCATCAAAATCAATACCTTTCTTCTGTGCAAACCCCTTCACCACAAGTCTAGCTTTGTACCTCTGTTTTCCTCCATCTTCTTCGGCTGTTCTCTTTTTATTACGCAGTAGTTTTACACAGGGCAACTTCGACCAAGTCTGCAAGTCACAGTTGTACGTGGGAGTCCATCTTTTCTTCCATGGCTAGCTCCCACTTCTTCCTGATTTCAACCTGCATTGCTTCTTCATAACATTCGGGTTCACCAGAATCAGTCAACAATAAATAATATAATGAAGGAGAGTATCATTCAGGGAGTCTACTTATTCTGGTAGATCTTATAACACCACTTTCAGGTGTTTGAGGTGCCTGTTGCTGTTGTGGTGGTTGCTACTATTGTGGTTGTTGATTATTATTATTTTCAAGCACCTTTACTTTTTCAGATATCTCATCAGGAACTGCGTACCTTTTCATTGAATATTACATCTCTGCTCCTAATGATTTTGTGATTTTCATAATCATATAAGCGATAACCAAAATAATTAGCACCATATCCAATAATGGTACATTTCTTTGATTTTTCCTCAAGCTTTGTTCTGTTTTCTTTATTAATATGGACAAAGGCCTCACAACCAAAAGGCTTTAAAAAAGAGTAGTTTACCTTTTTACCTGTCCATGATTCTTCTGGAATACCACCATCCAAGGAACTTGAAGGCCCTCTGTTTATTAGATATAAACCTTGCAGTATTATCAATAACCTACATGTAGAACTAGGGGGAAAAACAATGAATGTTGGTGTCGAGGTTGTTGACAGAACCCTTGACTACAATATTCTACTTGGAAGGCTATGGGTATATGCTATGACTGCAATTGTTTCTACATATTTTAGAATGATTTCCTTTCCATCTAAAGGTGCCATCAAAGTCATCAATCAACTATCCTTCTTTGCCTCTGCTTCACAGGTAACTGGAAGTGTTATGTTCGTTCATGCACCCCAACTAGCACATCAAAACATTGGTGTAGGACTCTTAAAGGATTCCACTCTCATGGGAACCTTTGCATTACCGCCACCCGCAACGTCGGAATAAATTGCAAGTATATGGACCTGCTACATAATCTCTTCCACTCCATCTGGCTTAAGGAAGAGTACGAGTGATTTTGAAACTGTTACGTTGGATGAGTTTTTGTCGTCTAGCCCTATTGAGCTGGCACAACAATAAATATATCTAGCTTGGGTGGCGAATTAGAAATTAGCATTGCCGGTTTTTTGGGTTGATCATTCCATAGATTTTGGTACTCCATCTAATCCTTTTTCCTCAAATTTCTTGACAGATGAGAATATTTTGGAAACCATGGTGTCAGAAGGAGAACCATGGGAAGATTATCATCATCGTTCCCATATTCCTGATTATGAAGAAAATAGTCTTAGTGAACTATATCACCCATCGATCAAAAATTTCTTTTCAAATTCTTTACCTATTAATGCAATCAATTCCGAGAAAAATTTGTCAAATATTGAAGAAACCATTTCTATCAATATTTCGACCAAACTTGGTGTTGTAGAAAATATTCATGTCAGATTATCTTGTTCTCCATCAGAACTTGAAACATATCGCTCTCTCTTTCGTGAATTCCATGTTGTATTTTCCTATTCTTACAAGGAAATGCCATCCATAGATACTAGTATCGTTGAACACACTATTAATATGTATCCTAATGTCAAGCTAGTGCGTCAACGCCTTCATCCTATTCATCCAAAGAAGGATGCTACCATTAAAGCAGAAGTTGAGAAATTTTTGCGTGATGGTTTCATTTACCCTGTTCCACTAACTGAGTGGGTTTCGAACATTGTTCCTGTAATGAAAAACAAGGAACCATCAGATTTTGCGTCGATTATCGAGATGTCAATATTTCTTTTTCAAAAGACAAATATCCTACTCCCTTTATCAACCAAATTATTGGCGATTGTGCTAGATGCGAAATATTTTCATTCATGGATGGATTTCCTGGCTACAATCAAATCAATATCTGCTTAGAGGGTCAACATAATATAACATTCATCTATCCCTGGGGCACATTCACTTATAGGAAACTACCATTTGGTTTAAATAAAATTGGGGAAACTTTTCAGAGAGCAATGGATTATGATTTCAATGACATGAAGCACATTGTTCAACCATATCTAGATGATTTACCAGCACATTCACGAAATCAGATTGAACACCTGATGCATTTGAGAGCCATATTATTGCACTACTGACACAACAAAATATGCCTCAATCCACATAAATGTGTTTTTTGTGTTGTTTCTAGTCATTTTCTTTGATTCGTCGTCTCAAAAGAAGGAATTTGAATCGACCCATTGAAGTTTTAGGCTATTCTTGATTTTCCTGTGCCATCAAATTTACTTCAGATACAGAAAATTCAAGGAAAGCCTAACTTCCTAAGGAGGTTCATACCCAACTACGATGAAATGGCTAAAGGATTTACTCGACTCTTGAAAAAATGGGTTCCCTTCCATTGGGACCAAGTTTCACAAGCTTCTTTTGATGTTGTCAAGGATACTCTTGTCTGGGCGTCATTAATGTATCCCCCCAATTATCAGAGTGATTATTTCTTATATATCATCGCAGACGATATGACCATTGCTATGGTATTGGTCCAAGTAGAAAATGGGATAGAACATATGATCTATTATTTGAGTCATAATATCAATGATACGAAAGTGAAGTATTCATATGTAGAAAATATTTCCTTGGTAGTTGTTCAAGTTATCCAAAGATTTCACCACTATAACATGTTTCGGAAGACCATTGTCATTTCGGATTGCAACCCCATGACTTATATCTTACCGCATCAATTTCTGGTGGGGAAATATTCAAAATGGATTGTCATTTTACAGGAATTTAATTTTGAATTCATCAAATCAAAGTCAAATAAGTCTTTAGTTTTGGTTGAGCTTCTCTGTGGCCTTCCCTCTGATAGTACCACTACCACATCGGAACCATCTATTCCTGACAAGACTCTGTTTCTAATCAGATCATCTGATCCTTAGTATGGGGATTTTATCATTTATCTCTAGACCCAGTATTTTCGGCCTGATACTTCTCACTCTGACCAGTGACGTATTCGATACCAAGACAAATATTATCTGATCATCAGCGATACACTTTATCGTCATGGTTTCGATACAATTTTAAGAAGGTGCCTCAGTCATGAGGAGGCCAAAAAGGTTACAAATGATTTTCATGCTGGGGCTTGTGGTGGAAACTTGTCTGGATACGCTACCGTGCAAAAGATACTCTGCACTGGTTACTTTTGGCATACCATATTTCACGACTGCATTCTCGCGGTCAAAAATTGTCATACATGTTAGATATTTGATCGTAAAATCTGAAAACCGCCAGTGCCAATGCATCCTATTGTCTTTGAGAGACCATTTTTGAAATGGGGTATTGACTTCATGACCTGTAACCCTCGTTCGTCTAGGGAGCATGGTTATATTATTGTCGCAGTAGACTACTTTACCAAATGGTCTGAAGAGATACCTACATTCAACAACACATGACAAACAGTTGCATTGTTTTTCTTTAATCATGTTATTGCACGGTTTGGGGTCCCACAGGCTATAGTTACATATCATGGGAAGCATTTTCACAAACACATGATGAATGAATTGACTACCAAGTTAGGATTTTCACATGATAAATCTACTCCTTATTATCCACAATCAAATGGACATGTTGAGGCTATCAACAAGTTTCTTAAACGTATGCTTCAATGAATGATAGGAGTTCGTAAAAGAAACTGGCATTTGATCCTGTACTTGGCCTTGTGAGCATACCAAACCTTGATGAGAAACTCAACCGGATTTACCCCCTTTCAATTGGTGTATGGTCTAGAAGCTATATTACCAATCCAATGTGAAATACCATCGTTAAAACTCACAATCGACTTGTTACCTGACACCTCAGAAGAAGAAGTGTGTCTCTTTAACCTCATCCATCTTGATGAAATGTGTCGTGAAGCCCAATTGGCCAACGAAGCGCATAAGAGACATATAAAGGCGCAATACGACAAAAAATTCCATCCTTTCATTTTCTCAGAGGGTGACTTGGTCCTTCTTTATGATCAAGAAGTTGATGTAAGAGGTACAGGGACATATAAGCCATTATTGAATGGCCCCTACATTGTCAAAAGAGTTCTTACTAAAGGTGCCTATGAGTTGGTGGATTATGATGGAATTCCATTGGAACAACCCAGAAATGGGTTGCATCTGAAACATTACTATGCTTAATCATGAGCGTAGTAATTTTTTGTATTATATTGTATATATATGTTGTTGATTTGCATTCATTATCTTATTTTGTTTTTTAGATTTTTCTTGACGATAGTAATCCACTTTACATTTCATCATATATGTGTGAATCTTTGGAACCATTTGTTGGATATGCTGATGGTGCTATTCGTAGTATGCAGAATCTATCCTCTGCAGCATGGGCCATTTTTGCTCCAAACGGTGAGTTAGTGAGTTTTAAAGGGATTTGTATTGGTAGATCAACAAACAATATCGCTGAGTATAGCACGTTGATCAAAATTTTCTCTGCTATCATTTTCATTTGGTATTAACCACATCATCATAAGGTTAGACTCATAACTTGTGGTATTACAACTTACTAGTGTTTATACTTTTAGAAATCCAACACTGCATCATTTTTTCTAAGAGTTCAAATTTTGGAAAGACACTTTGATTTTATTCAATATCAACACATTTCCATAAATTTGAACACATTGACTGATTCTTTGGTTAATCAAGTTTTAGACATACATTTACAACACATGTGAAGAAATATTCACATAATTGAATAGGATTGTGCAATAAACATAGGAAAACACTGAAATCAAATAGATAGATAGTTATAGGTTTTACAAAAATTTGTGCCCAAGACACATTGGTCATCTGACCTAAAAATATATGCAATATGTCAAAATTAAATTATTGATGCTCATGGTAACATGCTATAGATCTAGCTATCCTACATAGTAACTACATCTAGTGGTTAGGAACACCTATAGTGTGGCACTATAGTCGCATGGGTAACTCTTTGATTCGACAATCCAGAATCTCGAAGGTCAACCCCTCTATATGCTACCGAAGCTCAGACATAGTCTCAGTCATGTCTAGATCCTAAAGGATTGCTCTCCCAACAACCCTCTCTACTGTCTCATCTACTCCATGCTCTGGCTCCTCAACCGGTTGAACTCGACCAACATCTGCATTACATTAAAACTTTAATTTAGTCTTGGGAAAACATCAAAATACAAAAACATTTTATAAACCCTAGAAAACTCAAAAACATGGTCAAAACATTCTTACCTATTGCACCCCACTGAGCGCCTTCTGGTAAAGCTAAGTCTTGATCTCCTTGTAAATTGATGTCTGCGTATGCATACTCATCGATGGCAACAACCTGTCGCCTAAACCAGGCGAAGAACGCAATCGAGAACACAATGGATGATTGGCCTGCATGCCTAGCCATTAGTTCTACCCATCTCTGCATCCTCATATCTCTAGGGTTAGACGCACCCATTATCACATGTTGAGGCTGCATCAGTGGAATCCACTATAAGGAAAATGAAATGAAGATCGAACCATAACTAAAGTTTTTCTTCCTCCCTCCCTTTTCCTTGTTCAATTTTTCTTTTATCCAAGAAGGTATAACTTCAAACCAGTTGAATACTGTTGGCTCCATGCACTCTATCACATACTGCATATATGATCTATTCACTACCTGTAGTGTAACAGTGTCGACAATTTTCACGATCGTGAAAAGAATGGTTCTCAAAGGAAAATCTCAAACATCACAGATTTTTATTTTCCCATCCTTTCTTGGCTCTGCCCCTGGATAGAAATATTGCAAAACATAATCTCTCATAATCTCTCCTTCGAGAGCAGATAGTGAGAGGTAAATAGGCAAGCCTCTCCTCGACAAGCCTGTAAGAAAGTATACACACTCCACTATAATATGAACCACTTTCTTCCTAATGTGAAATGCCTCGATATTTGGATCCCATGCTCGAACTAAGAACTCCAAGAGTTCTATTTTTTATCTCATCCCTGACAAACAGAAGTACTTTAACAACCCACAATATCTTAGGGCTCTTACTGTACCTGGATCATTCAAGGCAGCCATTGTTTGTTCTTCATGCTCTCTTTCTCTCCAAGTAAACATCAATCTAGTCTGATGGAATCCTGAAACATAACCATAAGACCTATTAGACTCATTTTCATGAAAAAATAGGCAAATTTTGGGTACATTGCAAGAATAAAAAATGAGAATTGCGCCCAACACATTCTTGAACAAGGGACAGTGCATTTCATATGCACCTAGGCTTCAATTTAGGTGCTCCACAACACAATTTACGATTCTCAAGGGTGCGTTGCCATCTTTTGAAAAAGAATTTACCTTAAGTGGCCCAAATCCCTAAAAACTTGCAATGAAAGGAAATGAATTGACTATTGAAAGAAAGAGAGGGTTCATGGCACCGACCTAGATCAAACAATGATGAAAACCGTCCACAGACACAATCACAATCAACGACAGAAGTTCAGTGGAAAAAATAGGTTCAGAGCTCCAAAATGCAAATGGTAAATTTCAAATGGTAAAAATGAATAGTAAAACTTTTTTTATTAATCATTTGATTATTTTCAAATCATATTTAGTGCTGTGACTATGATTTTATTATATTTTTATCATGAAACAGGTATTTTTAATCCATTTAATGTTGTTCTAAATAGGTTTTACAACTGATGAGAAAATTAGATCCTGCAGATTTATTTCAAGAATGATTTGACCACAAAGCATACTTTTATCCTTATTTTTCGAGCTTTTTTAAAAATGAAAAAGGACTTGAAGTGCACTTTTATCTCTTTTTTAAGCTTCGATAATAGCGAAAAAGGAACCCCTAGAGTCTTCTTTTAGCTCTTTTCAGACTCCGATAATGTGAAAATATTGCCAAGAACTTGTCTTTTCGAGCTCATAAAAGTAAATGAATTGATATCTACTCAGTCTAAGTTTAACCCTTTTCCAGACTGAGATAGATTATTTACAGAAAAGGAATGCCTTAGTCAAACATGGCTAAGAGGTTCTCTTAGATATTATTTTACACTTTTTCAGATCTGAGCGACAACTTTACGAAAAAGTTCGTAAAGTACTTATGGATTTATCTTTCGTCCTCTTTTTCAAAATCTCTAAATATGAAAAAGGACTGGGCTATCACTATCATTAGGCTTGTTAAAACATAAAATAGAGACAGAATTGTCGTTCATGGAAAGAATCGAGTTTTATTCATCGCTAGACTCGTTAAATTATTAAATAGTGATATATTATTCACCTGAAGTATTGAATTATAGATCAAGAATATGTTATCCTCCTCAAGCTTGTTAAAAAATAAAGAGGTACTGGTCGAAAAATGACTGTGGAAAATTTGGGAAAGTGAACAGAGCTTTTTATGGTAGCAGGTCACTCTTGAACATGACACATCACTCCATCACTATGACTTTTTGGGTTGGGTAATCTTCTTGATAGTTTATTCATACCTATGGTTCATCATACCTTCACTTAGGTTTTGGGTCAATGATGCTAACTCATCTTAGTGTCACCGATATATTCAAGAGAAGTCATCCAGTGAATACTCATGCTTCTGCAATACTCATAAACATTCATTCTCATGATAGTCATCCCTGAACATTGCTATATCAAGTCATATATTTGTCTCCAAAATCAGTAACTCTCCTTTCGCAATAAAGTGACTTCTTGTCTATGACAAATAATTATCCAAGAATTTCACTTATAAACATCATATTCCAGTACCATGAGGCTTGTTACAGCATCGATAAGATCCTCGCTTCCAGGATTTTTACCGAAAGATTTTGTTTGGCGTTCGACATCAAATCATCTATTCACACTTTACGAAATGTACTGCAGTACCTTGAGGGCCATTGACATCAATGGTGGTTCTCTCACATTTTTTAAAAAACTCACATCATTGGTTGGTAATCAAATGATGTCTTACCATGTTCACCTACAAATCATATATTCGCATAACTAGACTTGTACTTGAATGATTGAGTGAACAAGATAAGAAGACCCCAAATCTAATTTCAGCCATCCAGGCTGTGATTTCAGGATTGTTGTACACATCATCTATACGGTGACCTTACATGCAGTTCATCATTCGAACATGGGCCTATATCTGTATTGGGAAACATTCCAATGTAGACGAATTTCTGCACTATGTACATGTTATTAGATAGTTTATGTGATGATCATGGGAATTCCTTCCCTCATCGATTCATGATCAAGAGGATATATCATGATGTAATTTATTTTAAGATTGATGCAAGTCGCCACTCCGCTTCAACTCCAGCCTATCACAGTGTAAATCATCTCATTCAAAAAATATTGTTATTATTATTTCGAATTCATGCTTTAGGGGGCAATATGTTATAGGTCAATTTGGGCACCATTCCCAATGACCTGGTTACATTGGACATCATCCCCAGAACCAATGAATAGGGTTTATCATCCCCTATCATTTCAGTTGCTACATGCCCTAAGACAAAGAATAAGAACAAATAATCCATGACTTCCATTGCAAGATTTCCAAGGTTTGAAGTACATTTTATATCACCTTATGAGATCACCAATGCAATATCTCAAGGGACTAACTAATTTTCATATGCAGTCACCTACATTCAAGGTTTCTCTGCAAAGAACTTCCTGATACTCAAGGGTGCATTGGTCAATTGGGAGCGAAATTCTCATTGTTCCAGAATATGCACATGGCCAGTGCCTTCTAGAAGTGTGCATATGTGTCAAACTTTGAATCCATGTGTCCATTCAACACCTCTGAGCTTGGGAACATGTCTTTCCTATTATTAGAAAGTCATTGATTGTGAAACTACCTTCAACTCATCTATAAATTGAGCACAAATCCTAGTGCTTGAGAAGGAAGAAATTTAGTAGAGAAATGATGTGGGAATCTCAATTGAGGGTTTGATTTGAGTGATATGCTGCTAGAGAGATGTTCATTGTGATTAGGCTGGGATGATGCTAGAGTTGGTGTCATCAAATCAATCGCTAGTTGTAACCTTCCCTTCTATCCATTAATAAAATTATTGCTTACTTTCCCACATATGTATCTGTATAAGCTTATGTATTTCATATTATAGATTCTTATCTATTGTATATGTTTCATGTTTCATTGATTTAACTCATTAACATAAATAGCCATATGTATATTGAAATATATTTGATGTTTAGTGTTCATACTTGCAGGAAGTATTTTGGCGATCTAGCTTGGATTCGAAGCTACAGCAAGAGCAACATAAGGAGAAAAGGAAGTGCTTGGACTCCAAGTAAGTTTCTTAATATATTATGTGTGTCTATTTACTGTTAGGAAAATTAGTTGCAAATTCTTTAATCTGTTGTTCTAAATGCGCACCACATTTAGGGAATGTGTTTTATCCATAATCCATAATTCCGCATAACACACTCATTAACCTATCAACTTACCTCCCACCTATTAACCTATCACAATTTTATATTTTCTTCACTCATTAAAGCTGGGGCATCAAACCCACTGAAACCATTCATTATTCTGTCTTATGGGTAGTGGCCCATTTCCTCTATTGGAAGTGCTTCTAAAAACACACCACAAGGGGATGTAGTGCATAACACATACTTCCTTTGGTCTATATTCCAAGTCTGAGGGCTATATTGGTTAATATCCTAGGTATGAAAAATAAGTTTGTTTACAAGTAAGTTTCAATTCAGTTTGTTATATCCTTTTATGCAATGTTTGGATGGAGTTTTACAACTTTTTTAGTATTGGGACTAGAGCATCAAACCCATTGAAACCCTTCACAATTATATCTTATGGGAAATGGACCATTCCATACATGGATCTGGTACTTAAGATGATCTCTAATAGCATTTTAACCCCTCAATTTTTTTAATCCTAACCTTAGGGACTACAAGATGCTATAAACCAAGGCTTCCATTTTTTCTTTGATTATATGTTTCAATTACTAGGAATTGATGTAGAATAGTGATGGCATTATGTTGATGGTTCCTAAAAAATACTTCTTCCTTAGCCACACCAGATTGTCTTTCGAGGAGTCATCAATAATTAATTTTGTCCATTTTTCAGGAGAATGATTACAAAATTGCTAGCCATTAAGTGACCTAAGTCTCATTCAATAGTTATTGGCTTTGCTTTAAATATTTAATTTTGTACATTCCCTATCTGATGTTTTTCCTTACACCCTGATTTCAAAAATAGTGTCATCATTCTCACACCCATGAACCCTGGTTGGTTAGTTTGAAATACTTATGGGTTAGCTTGAAATACTTTTAGATAAAGGTGCCTACTGTTATGCCAAGATTAACATGTATATATATTGATATTTTGTATTTGATACAAATAACAAGCATGGAAAAGCTCCATGTTTAGTAATATAATCAACCAAATTATATAGGACTTCCACACTAATTTCTATGTTGCCTAGAAAGTATTTAATATTGTGGCAAGGAATATGTTTTTCTTCCATAGGACTATAAAGAAATAAGAATAAATTATACGAATCAAAGTGCTTCTAAACCTTCTCATGCAAACATAATTCTAATTCCTAGGAAATACAAACAAGCACAACTAAAATAAAGCACATGGCCATAATAATATCTCCAGAGATCCTAACAGTTTAAAATTTGAGCTTGCAAGACCATAGTGAAAAATAATTATTCCTGAAAGTTGGAATAACCCATCACCATATCAAATAAAAACTATAGTTGAACACTTTTTTCCTCAATGAAAAAACGTTTCACTTTCCAAATATTGAATTCTATAGACCTGCACTTTTACTTTCTTTTTTTTTGTGTAAACAGAATTTTAGGTACTATACAAGTGCCATAAAACGTACATTTCTCATAGAGAGTTACTTGCACATTTATCCTAAGGATTTCACCTCCACATCCATTGTTACTTGGTTTCTTTTCTTCGATGAAAAATGATTCTTTAAGGTTCAATAGTCATGGTGGTCATCTCGTTCGTTTGTGGTCATTAGCTTGAAGGACCCTGGAATATTTGATAGTTTCCTTTGTTATGATTTATAATCTATACTTCTAGTTGCATTTACACGTTTATAATACAAGTTTAATGTCACTTTATAACCAATTATAATTAATGCATGTGAACAGAGTTTTAAGGATTGGGGAGAGGAATAATAGTAATCGTGAACTCAAATGTTTGGAATGTTGCAATGGAAATTATTTAGTCACTGATTATATGCAAGGGCACTTCTTTTCCTGGTAAAAGGCTTCTAGAATATTAACATTTGAGGGTGGGAAGTCTTGACTTTTGGGCATATTCATCCTCATTCTCAGCAAGGCTAGTAGTGCCATGGTCCTAAAGTACTCATTAGGCATGTAACTATTTTGATATGCAAAAGTATCTTCTAAATCAACACCATATTTATGAGAACATGTTTGCGGCGCAACATTTTATTTTCTTTAAAAATATTGAATCTATTTCATGTGAAGAAGCTTTTGACCCTTCATTTCATTCATTATTCACCCCAAGTGAATTTCCTGAACTTCTGAAGGAGAGGAAGATGCTAAAACTTCATATTATTAAAGAACACTGTCATTCTCATGAAAATAATAAGATTGTGTGGTAAGCTAATTTTGTTTAGATCCTTGAATCTCCTCCTCAGAAAGAGAATTTGGCCCTCTAGTTCATGCATCGTTTGTATTAACTCAAACTCATGCATCTAATTCTTGAGAAAATGAAATTGATTTGTCTCCTCACATCAAGCCCCCATGCACTCTTCTTGGTTAGGAAGGGATGACAACTCACACACCATTTTTAATGGGTCTAGATTCTATCAATTTTGGAGTTACCATATCAGAATTCCTTGCCTTAATTTTATTGTTTTTTCTCACCACAAGCAGTGGGACATTCTGTTTAATAGGACAAAGGCTTTATTCCTTAGTGGAGCTGACAGGAAATATTTAGCCGTGTTTCCCAAAATATATTAAGATTAGACACATAACAGGAAACAAGAATGGCATGAGAATGCTCTCCTTTCCCTCAGGATTGTTCCATAAAAAATATTATCTTCCTAAGGAGAAAACCTCTTCCTGGAAATAATTCCAATTTATATTTTTCCCATCTATCAGTTTTCTCCAATGCTTGCTTAGGTGATTGTTAAGCAAACTCTGGCTCAGTAATTAAGATTATTTATCTAGTAGAGGGAAATCTAACTCCAAATATTTCACTTGGTTAACTACTCTATTGTCTAGGAACCCAAATCTCATGGTGGGCTTTGTTGGGCCTCAAATATGCCCAATTTTTCACTATATATGACTGCCATTCATAACCTAAATTCTGACACCTTTACACTCATTTCACATCATAATTCCATCAATTATCACAAAATCATATCCTATGCCTTGTGGTTGATTATCATTAATTTTATTAGCTTTTCTATGATTAGATATGATTTTTTCATGATTTACTGATGATGGTTTCACTAAGTTCATTTGCTGAAGAGTTCCATCGTCGAAATTCTTCACAAATAAGTTAAACTAGTCACTGTAGAGTTAAGTACGGAATTAGATTGGTGTAGATGAAGATATGAATTTTTTGACCAAATGGTGAAGAATCTCAACATTATGAGACTTACATTGTGCTTAGAATACCATGTTTCATATATCCTAGAAATTGTTCCGCAAAATTTATTACCAAAAGGGAGTGAAGGCTAAAATAATTGTTAAGTGCAGTTTACGTACAAAAATGCCCTGAACGTGAATGGTTTGGAAAATTTGGCCACGGTTTTGGGTCAACCACATGGAGGAACACGATTAGATGAGCTAAACATGGAAGAAACTCCTATATCCATTCGTTGATCAGCACAAATCCAACCATAAACTATTCTAAGGCCATCTACATAAATTAAAAACGGTGTTTTTTTGTTTGTTGTTATGTCTCATTTAGAATGTAATTATCTTTGTTTTCATCAACAAATCTGTATAAAAGGCAGAGCTCAGCATGTATGCAAGGGAAGGATAATTATAGATAGAGGCAGTTATGAATTATTTCTTTGTATCAAATACTATCAAACATTTGCATATGTAATTGAGAATTCTTCTAGTTAATACGATGGCTATGTTTTGAACCAGATCATTGCAATTGCATAGTTGACTGTAAGTCTTTAATTTAAATGTTTTATACCGTCTTTTTTTTTCCTACAAATCATTGAAGCTTCCCAGGTGTGGCAAGGGCCAACCATAATCTCGGATAAAGCTTCATTTTCAGTTAATATAGGTAGTTGTGTGTTAGTCCTATAGTATCATTTTTTCATGTAGTTAATGTGTGAATTCATTGAACTTTTATGTGTAATTCTATGAGGTATCTAGTTCGAATCCAAAAATAGTTTGATCATTATAAATACCTCACTTATCAATCGATAAAAGGAATTTTTCTATGATTTTATATTTTTTTATTAATTATATATATCTTTCATGAATATTAAGTACATAGTTATACTTTGTTTCCCTTTAAAGAGCCGGGTCTACTCATAACGAGAATAACCATTGATCGGAACGAGAACCATCTCAGTGTCATAAAATAATTTTATGCAGTGAATGATGAGGGTTTGAAATATATGTATTTATATGTATATACATATATTAAAGCTAATTGTGATTGGATGAGTGAATTCGATTTAATAGCAACTGTGGCTATGATTGGTAATCATGTAGAGAAATAGGATCTAGTGTTCATATGTGGATTGTGTGTATTGTGAAGGTTTTTTATAAATATTATGATTCCATTTAAGGTTGTATTCCTAGTAGGATTTTATTTTAACATTATATTTAGAATAAGTAATATAGTAGAGTAATGTAGAGCCGACATTTTCCAGTTAAAAGTGTGAGTTTTGTTATTTCACAACAATTTCATTTCCATCTATTTCCTAGCAGTAGTTTGCAGGAATAAAACTGAGTTACATAAGTCATGTGAGTTTTATTTATTTAGTAGTGTGAATTCTATTTCTAGCAGCATGAGTCTTTGAAGTAAATCTAGAGCATATTCGATTTGTAGAGTCTTTTAAATCTGAAGTGCGTTGACATAGTTAGTGAAGGTCAATGATTTTCTATTTAGTTTTCTTTTGAGTGATTGTAGAGTGATGATAGGAAAAATCAAGACGTTAGTTCTTATTGATTTTTTTTTATGCATTCCGAGAAATAGATTAGTTTTGTTTGAATTGTCCAATTTCTTTAGTGAGAATGAATTCTATGGAGATTGAGATTTAGCATAGTCTTAATTTCATTTTGAATTAGTTTTGGATTCTTTTACTTAGATTAAATATATTTTAGATTTATTTTTCCCATTTACTTAGATTAAAATTGTATTTTGTATTGCTTGAGCATTGATTTAAATTGTCACTCAGAATTAGATGTGTGATTAAAAAGTTTGTTTAAAATTCTTTTTAGCTTGTCTTATTTTCTCCGGGGAATTGAAATTATATTTGTTTGGATTGGGATTGACGTCGTATATTTAGTTTTGTTTTTAATTGTTTTTATTAAAATTAGTTACATGAATTGTGATTTCCACTTAATTTCTTGAAGCTTTATTTGGATGGTAGTTGGTTATTTGTTTTAATTAATATGAAACTTTAATCAAATTTATTTATATTCATCATTAGAAAAATTAAACTAGAAAATGATTTTGTACTTAAAACAACAAGTTGATTTCTTACCTTAGTTTAGGATAGATACTCTGATCTTGCGTTACCTGTGCTTGCACCTCGAAGCTTACGAGCCCCAGATTGATAATTTAACGTTGGAAATTATAGCAATATATTTCCCCAACATTTTTGGTGTTGTTGCTGGGGAGGTAATAAAGGGTTAGAGCATAGATTCTTTCAAAAAATATTGTGTGATCTTAGTTGTAGGGAAATCAGAGGGCGGCAAGTGTACGATAAGATGTGAGTGAAAAGCCACACATCCACTATGGTGGGGTTGCACCAAATTTTGGTTGTCCGAGTAAGAAAGTTTGGTGATTTTTATTGAAATTAGCAGTTTTAATTCATTTAGGTTAAAATTTTAAAGCTCTTTAAAGACAACATTTTGGGATTTTGTAAGAACCCTTTGTAATAATCCATGTTTCAAGACAGGGATCATTAACTAGTAGGAGAAATTTAATAATGATTGCGATCTTGAATAATGTCCCTCGAAGTAATTTCTCAAATCCTAGCAGTAGCTGGGGTATCAACCTCTTAGGAAGAGTTCATCCTGACCACATTTAGGAAATTATCTATCTCTCCACAACTAGAAAAGGATTTGAAAGTCTCCCTCGATTCCTCCTACCTATCTACCAAAGAGATCGATGAATCATGTACCAAATCTGATGAGGATCATCCTGCTGAACCTGAGATCGAGAAAATTTCACCATGTTAGACAATTATATATTGCGGAGCAATGGAACAAATAAAATATATGTGGAAACACAAACAAAAGAAACACATAAAACCAGAGAGACACAAATATACATGGTTCACCCAATTTGGGCTACGTCCACCCCGAACTGCCAGTCCTTCCTTTCTATTATCTAGAAAAATGAAGAGACGCAACCTACAACAGATCCGTTGTAATATCCTATGTTCTCTCTCATAGTCTCCCTATCTTTTTCTTGCTCTAAGAATACACATACAATACACAACCACAATACAATACCCTCATACAAGTGAGGGGTTTCCTTTTAGGGAAAAAAACCCTAAACCAAACATAACTTCTACCATTAGATCATCTGCCTAATGAATGGCCTAGATTGACTAGAAATTACTATACTTTTACAAGGCAATTTTACAACTGTTTTTAGCTTCGAAGGCACTGCCCCAAAAACCCCCAGTCCGGGGGGGGCTCCATAAAGTCACATTCGCCCTCTTGGACCCCCCAAGTAGCGTTTAATTATGGGTGGCATTGTCACCCCATTAAGGTACAAGGTTCCAACACTGTGATACAAAATAAACAAGATAATCAAGCTCCACACCCAACACACCATGCCCAACAACAAGCCTTGCATGCATTCTAGAGACCAACTATCCAAGTTTATCTGGCATGACCAAGGGCAGGGAAAATTTTAAGCATGGAAGTTTATCTTAAAGATTAGCAACCTTGGTGAATCTTACTAGTCCCTAATATCCAAAGTTTAAAATGTT
Organism: Pinus albicaulis; assembly: GCA_034641835.2. Lineage (NCBI taxonomy): Eukaryota > Viridiplantae > Streptophyta > Pinopsida > Pinales > Pinaceae > Pinus > Pinus albicaulis. The sequence goes on from CM076572.1 coordinate 236,940,872, forward strand.
TGATGATAATTTGATAAAAATGTTTAGATTCATAATTATTTTATATTATACAATATATAATATTAGTGATTTTTAAGGTAAAATAATTTTAAAATTTGGGTGAATTCATTTTTATAAAAGTGGAAATTGGCAAATATTTTTTTTGGAAAAAACATGGAATATTAGCCCATCTTCGAATATTAACCCCTAAAATTTTCCCTGATCGAGGAGGAATTTCATAGTGGTACAAAAGAAGAAATGAGCCAATACCACCAGGATTACATCAAGAATTGGTTCCAGATCACAAGCCAGTCAAAGTACCACTCTCATCTTCAAATACCATTTGTATCACATCTTTCAAATTTGTTGATTGTTCATGCTCATATACCTTCTAAAGTTTATATGTTAAATCTTGGCATGATTATATCTTTATACCTGATCTGGACATGGCTTCATTGGAAGTTCTCTTTCACTTGAAGGACGACATATTTTCTAGTATAGTAGGAAAGTCAGAATTCTAAATAAATAAATGAAATAGTAAAGAGAAAAATAAGTCCTTTTGTGAAAACCAACTTGTCTGGCACAACTGGACATGGACTTTGCTTGAAAACCAGGTAACTGGCGAGCAAGATTCCCAATAAAGTTTGTAAATTTGTATGAGTTATTCAAGTAATGTATATTTTAAGTTATTATGTTTGTACAAAATTTGGTTGATGTGGGATTTATTAAGGCCCACCTGCCAATGAGCCTTGTCCCATCGACATCAACACATTATCTGGGACCATCGTTAGGGTTAGATAAGGTACCTAGGAGCTTGCATGCCTTAATGGCAGGTATCATTGTCATATACTAAGGAAATACATCAATGTTTCTTGGTGGATGAATTTTGTATTCCATTCAACTCCGAAAAATCTATTCATGGCTAGTAGAATGTACTTGGTGCCTTGATTCCTATTGACATCAAGGGTGGGATATCTCGCATTGGTTAATGACATCATCAATGGTTGGTAATCCAATGGTTCTTGCTTATGTTCGACATAGACACCATTTATTCACATAACCAATATTTCACATGGGTGTGTAGCGGTTGAAGACTATATGGTTTTGAGATCTTGACACAGATTTGCAGTAGTTTGGATTTTTGTATCATCATTTCCATTATTATTTGTAGCAGCAGCAGTCACCTTTCCTTAGTTGTTTGGGGACATACAACTCCTCAAACATGGGGGAGAAGGGGACATTCAATTCATCCTTTAGCCCTTTAGTTCATCTCTTCAACTCATCCTTTAGCCTTCTTTAGTTGAGCAGATCAGCAGTCATATCAACTCCAACCATCCCATCCTCTACTTCATTTTACAACACTAGGCACATCAACGACAAAGGTAAAAATTGAGGTAAATTTGGTTTATGATTCTCTAATTCATTAGAATTTTAAATAATTTTAATGATTCACCACTTCTCATTCCACACATTTCATCTTTCATAAACAATTATCTTTCTATTTCCTTTCATTCATTGTGCATAAACTCTGATAACAAGACCATGTAAAAGCGAAACCTTATGGTGCATTAATAAAATAAGTCTCTATGGTGTCTTCTCCTTCCATGATAACAAGAATTGGGATTAATTCATTACTTCCATGAAATGATAAAGGAAACCACATATAAACATTGGCCTTATGAAGACAGAGTATGCAAGTACCCATTCACCATCTCCATCACTACTTCATTTCATCCATAATCTCTCCCCTAATCCATTCATTTCTTGTCCTCAATTTGTATTTCTCTGTAAATCAGTGTGACATATTAAATGTGAATAGTGTTTCTACACAAGAACAAGCACCTCCAAGTATTCAAGAAAGTGCTTCTCCACAAGAACCAACACCTTCAAATATCCAAGCAATGTTGTCCCACAAGAACCAACATCTACAAAATAATGTTAAGAATATTTCAATGAGAAAGATATTTTTTTTGCATGAGGACATGAAAATCCTTAGGCATGGGGGGATGTTGGGCCTCAAATATGGCCAAATTTCCACTATATATGATCGTCATTTATAACCTAAATTCCGACACCTTTACACTCACTTCACATCATAATTCCATCACTTATCGCCAATCACATCCTATGCATCGTGGTTGATTATCATTAGTTTTATTAGCTTTTCTATGATTAGAGATGATTTATTCATGATTTACTAATGTTGGTTTCACTAACTTCATTTTTCGAAGAGTTCCATCGTCGAAATTCTTCACAAGGTAGTTAAACAAGTTACTGCAGAGATAACTACAAAATGCGATTGTTGTAGGTAAAAGTATGAATTTTGTGAAAAAATGGCGAAGAATATTGACATTATGAGACTTCAATTGCATTCAAAATACCATGTTTCATATAACCCAGAAGCCGTTCGGAAAAATTCAACACCAAAAGGGATTAAAGGCTAAAACAATTGTTAAGTGCGGTTTTAAGTACAGAAATAGCTAAACGTGAACGGTTTAGAAAATTTGGCCATGGTTTTGGGTCAGCCACATGGAGGACCACGATTGGATGAGCTAAAAATGGAAACAACTCCTCCATCCATGCATTTATCAACACAAATCTAACCATAAGTTGTTCAAAGGCCATCTAGAGAAATTAAAAATGACATTTGTTTGTTTGTTGTTATGTCTCGTTTAGAATGCTATTAATCTTTGTTTTCATCAACAACTTTGTATAAAATTTAGAGCTCAACATGTATGCAGGGGAGGGAGAAATGTAGATAGAGGTAGTTACAAATTATTTCTTTGGATCATCTACTATCAAACATTTTCATTATGTAATTTAGACTTCTTCGAGTTAATACAATGGCTATTTTTTGAACTAGATATTTGCAATTGCATATTTGATTGTAAGTTTTTAATTTAAATGTTTGAAATCATTTTTTTTTACCTCCAAATCATTGAAGCTTCTGAGGTGTGGAAAGGGCCCTTTAAATATTCGTGTCTACTCATAATGAGAATAACTATTGATCAGAATGAGAACCATCTCGATGTCATAAAATAGTTTTATGCAGTGAATAGTGAGGGTTTGAAATAGATGTCTCTCTCTCTCTCTCTCTCTCTCTCTCTCTCTCTCTCTCTCTATATATATATATATATATATATATATATTGAAAAACTAATTGTGATTGGATGAGTGAATTTGATTTAATAGTAATTGTGGCTATGATTGGTAATCCTATAGTGAAATAGTATGTTGTGTTCATATTTTTTATTGTGTGTATTGTGAAGAATTTTTATAAATATTATGATTCCATTTAAGGTTGTATTCCTAGTAGGATTTTATTTTAACATTAGATTTATACTATGTAAATCGTAGAGTGATGTAGAGCCGACATTTTCTAGTTAAAAGTGTGAGTTTGATTACTGCACAATAATTTCATTTCCATCTATTTCTTAGAAGCATTATGTAAGGATAAAACTCAATTACATAAGTCGTGTGAGTTTTATTTATTTAACAGTGTGAATTTTATTTCTTAGTAGTGTGAGTCTTTGAAGTAAAGTCAAAGCATATTTCGATTTATAGTCTTTTAAATCTGATGTGAGTTGACATAGTTAGTGAAGGTCAATTATTTTCTATTTAGTTTTCTTTTGAGTGCTTGTAGAGTGATGCTAGGAAAAATCAAGAGGTTAGTTCTTATTGGTTTGTTTTATGCATTCCGGGAAATAGATTATTTTTGTTTGAATTGTCCAATTTCTTTAGTGAGAATGAATTATATGGAGATTGAGATTTAGAATAGTCTTAATTTTTTTTTGAATTAGTTTTGGATTATTGTACTTAGATTAAATAGATTTTAGATTTATTTTCCCCATTTAATTAGATTAAAATTGTAATTTGTATTGCTTCAGCATTGATTTAAATTTTCATTCAGAATTAGATGTGTGATTAAAATTTGGTTTAAAAATATTTTTATCTTCTTTTATTTTCTCCAGGGAATTGAAATTAGATTTGTTTGGATTGGGATTGACATCATAGAGTTAGTTTTGTTTTTAATTGTTTTGATTAAAATTAGTTACATGAATTGAGATTTCCATTTAATTTCTTAAAGATTTATTTGAATGGTAGTTGGTTATTTTTTTTAATTCATAGGAAAATTTAATTAGATTTATTTATATTCATCACTAGAAAAATTAAACTAGAAAACGAATTTGTACTTAAAACAAAAAATTGATTCTTACCCTAGTTTAGGATAGGTGCTCTAATCCTGTGTTACATGTTCTTGCACCTCAAAGCTTACGAGCCTTGGATTGATAACTTAATGCTGGAAATTATAGCAATATATTTCCCCTACAGGCTTGGAATCAAGGATTCTAGCAATGTGTGCTAATCTCCTATGAAGGCTAGTTTCAGGAAAGTATGGATGGCCAAAAAAGGTTTTGCAGTTGCACAACAAATATTTGATACGAGAAAGAAACTAGTCCCCAGATGATATTCTCCAATGGAGAGGATGGGACAGAACTTTAGGATTATTGAGAGGGTGGGACTTTGGGGCCCCAACTTCACACTTGTTCCATTTGGTGGCCTTAATGGAACAAAAATTGCATGGTTGTGCCCTTAATAACCTTAAGGAATTAGACTATAGACAATGGGGTTTAGATGAGTATTATGTTAAGCAGAGCTATTCCCAAAAACTTTCTCGTTGTTCACTTCCCCACAAGGCCTCAATATGGAGCAAAATATGGCATTCAGATACCTGGCCAAATATTGATATTTTCTATTTGACCCTATCTTATGACAACATATTAACCTCATAAAATATGAAAAGGATAGGAATCCAAGGTCCCTCCTAGTGTGCTCTTTTCCTTTTTAGATTGGAATCTTCTCCTTGCCTATTTTTGGATTTCCATTTCACTATGGAGGCTTGGTTATTGTGGTAAATGGCCTTGAGGGGAAATTCAAGTAGTCAAATTCACTGAAGCAACTATTTTGGATGTGTTGTTGTTATTACATAAGGTCCTTTCATTGCAAGCCTCTTTTGAAAGGGTCTAGTTTGTATTGTCTAAATTCGTATATTGGAAATTTGGCTGGAAAAAAATTGTGCCATATTCCAAATAGATGATGAGTGAAATAAAGAAGGTAGAAATTAAAGCTAAATAAATGATATCTAAACATCTTAATTGAAAATGGATTAAATGCGTTCCAGATCAAAATCTAGAAAAGTAAGAACTTCAATTATTGGATCAATGTAATTTTAGATATTCTTTTTCTTCTTCCTGACCCAGGTAAGTATGTCCATAATCATGTTGGCAGCTTCATCTAACTCCATAAGAATTTCATCAGTGGAGTCAGACTCAAAAAGCCTTCATTTTTTGTTTGGTGGCTCCTTGAAACAAAACCCCAAACTGGCAGGAGTCGATGGGGTTCTCATTAGTCTAAGAGGGAGGATAGCATGTCTCTATGGTGTTGAAATTATCGACATTGGGATATAGGAAAATTAGTACTTCTCAAGATAGGAGAGTTCCATGTTTTTTGTAATAGTTCTCACAATTAATATAAAAATTAATTATATCAAAGATAATCATCTCAATATACTTGATGGCCTTCTTATGTGCAAAGGAAATCTGGTCCCAGTTGAACCTTCAATTCATTTAATAGTAATACACAATATTATTACAAAAAATTACACACCATATCTTATCTAGAATATGGTAGACAAAAGACACAAGAATGATACATATAACCCTTGATTACAACATTGGTGTTTATACTGAGGCATTTCAGCTCAAAAAGCTCCTTTTCCACCCTCAACTAAACTCTTTTCACATGCAGATGTCATTACTGGAAACTTGATAGAAGGGAATTTTGACAAAACATATCTACCAGATTACAAATTGTTCCAGGTAATCTCCTTGCAATCAATACCATTGAAGTGTCATTAGAGAGAACATACACAGAACAACAAAATGATATCCATGGACCATAAAAATAAGGCATTAATTAATATATTTTAAGCACATGCTAAGGGTCCTTCACAACATCTAAGCAAGAATTTCTACTTTCTACAGTAAATATGTACTGGATAACTAGAACATTGAATAAGAGTCCAAGATAAATGAAAATTAATATGCATAACTAAATCAACAAGGCGATAAACCTAAAATAGCAAACCTTTGGAAGGTGTTACACAACATTCTACAAAAATTACTGAATTTCCTTCCTTAGGACTTGATACACATTTAGTTTAGAAACATGCAAAATAAATCATTACCATTAAAATGTCACTAGAGAGAACATATAGAATATAACAAAACGACAAACATGGACCATAACAGGTAGTTTTGATGTCTAAAATCATTCATAACCATAATCTAGTGAAAGGCATAGGTCTAAATTAATATGGCTGGCAAAGGAAATTAACATCTTAGAGTGTGTGCCCAGATTCCTATGCAACTTCTAGGCAAGCATCACTACACTCTACATCAATTATCTCCCAAATGAAATGAACATGGATTAAGAGTCCCACAAGATTAAATAAAGTGATATGCATGAAAAAACAAGACAACACCCTTAAAAATCAAACCTTCAGGCAATCCACAACACTCTACAAACACTGTTGAATGTCCTACCTTGGTAATTTATATGCATTCATTAACAACCCAAATCAATGGCCTGAAATGGATAAAATGACCAAACAAAGAAACAAGTCCTAAAAGGATAGGTATTTATAGTTTTCTTTATCAAAACAATGTGGCACTTCCACACTAAAACACACATTTAGGAAAATCTCAAAGAAACAACAAAATGTAGTGTGGGGATATGAAATGAAAAAACTCATAATAGACTTGCAATTTCTCTCCAAAATTTTCTAGATTTCAAATTTATGGAATTTTTTTACCTTCAGTGCTGAAGAAAAATGATAAAACATATTTCTCTAATTGAAATTGAGTAAATTATTACAGTATCCACCTTGCATAATTAGCTACACCATCTAAAAAATGAGAAGCATATGAAATTGCCAAATTTCCGATAGAAACCTATGCATATTGAAAATGAAAAATTCAATCATCCCACCCAGAAACTAAATGAAATAATGTTGTAAAGAGGAAAAAATCATGCATAAATAATTCACCAAAGTAGAAACCTACAGTATGAGTAACTCTGAACTATGACCAAACCCATAGAAATCAAAATAAATTTTACCCTGGATGGATTCATAGATTCACTAAATCCATGGTTGAAGGAATCATGCTAGTGAGTTTAACCTATAAAATTATCTCAAAGTTCATGCACATAGTTTTGGCATGTATCAAAATCACATTTGAAAAATTTGTTATCGACATGCTTAAACTTAAGCTTTTGAGCATTGCACAGTGCAACATGCTTGCACTTTTCATAATTTAGGTTGCATTTTAATTTGTTGCACTACTTTAGCATGGGCCTTTCATCTCAGTAACACCCAGTTCAATTCACAATGGGAAAACTGAAGTGGATGAGCAACTCATCTAATGGCTACACATGGAAAACCAAAAATCATTAAAGATTATCATCTTCTTCTCTATCTCTTCATCTTCCCAACTCTCATAGAATAATGTCCTATTGGATATGAACAGAAGGGACATGGAATACTTCACCTTCCCTTGGGCTATATTTTTAATACCACATTTTATAATAGTAAAAGGGTTAAGTTGGATACATTTAGTAGGATATGGGATAGTTAGTGTTGATGTAAATCTTCATGTAGTTCATATAATGTTGTACAATCTTATTCTTTAAATTAGAGTTACTAGTTGAGCCACTGCCCGATTTATCATGTCATTTTGTGAAATCATTTTGTTTGTTTGTATTTCTTAAGTAATTTTTGCACCAATTTTTAGGGACTATATATATATATATATATATTCATTGTAATTATTGTGGATGTGAATTTTTTGGTAGCATGCATTTGAAATCAAGTTGGTATCAAAGAATGTTTTTGCAAGAAGTCACTAAATATTATGCATAATTTATGGAAAAGACTCATTATCAATTAATTAATTAAATTGAGGAAGAAATTCAGTCGCATTGAACTACTCAATAGTCAAATCCAATGTTTCCCAACATGAATATGAAGATCGAGTCTATGGATTGAACACTAACTAATATTGCCCATTTTCTGCATAATTTAACATCACGCGTTGAAACTTTATAGGATTCTATCCACTAGAAGCCCTTTAGAAGTAATTCCAAACTCAAAATCAATTAGTATTGGAGGAGGATCACTAATGAATCTGGGTTCCTCCCTCAAAATGGGAACCAAGGTGGAGATTTCATCCGACAATGATCATATGGAATTCTTGCAATTGGACAATTGGATGTGTTAGTTGGATTCCTTTTATGAAGTACAGTAATTAACGTGTGAAGCTTTGAAGTTTCCTTTGCAAATTTATTCATGCAATGTGCACAAAGAAGCTTTTCTATGTGAGAATTTATGTGATCACAGAGTAATCCTCAATTCTGCATAAACCATGACATGGAATAAATTCAACATCACACTACCAAGAATAAATTAATCATTTTGATTATCATATGGTGCAACACCAATAGAGGCAATACGATTCCAACCAAATAGTAAATTCCAACATCTAGAAGTCCAACCACTATACAGTTTAGAAAAATGTGATGGACCAGAAAGAAAAACTAGTAACCAAGGTCATTAATGGACTAATTGCACAAATTTAGACGGAGTTTGAGATGCTCGACATTTGCACTCTTGTATATGCCTATCAAAAATATGATTTAGTTGGAGGAAGCTTAATAATTTTGTTGGCACTAATTCCAATTAAGGAAAGATGACCATTGAAAAATATGGTATGACCATCAAACCATTCAATAACATTTTGTAGCAGAAGACCAACACCACATTAAGGAAGACAAATTTTCCCTTTTATCACTATTGATAAGTACAAAGGAAATTCCAAAGATGGATTTTGGACACTACATTATAGAGAAGCATCAAATATCAACCGCGATAGATTAAGTAGTGAAATAGATATCAATATCTAATAGTGTGATGGATTGCATCTCTTAGATGGAAATTGTATATCCTAGTTAAAATTTGGGTTGCCTCAAAAGGAGAAATTTAAGGAGAGAGGTAGGAATATCAAACCAATCAAATAACTAAAAGGAGATAGGCATGGATATAAAACCACTAAAATATGCCTCATACTCCATCATCAGGAAAACTAGAGAAAACACATTCAAGTTTAAGTTACCACCATACAGGAGCATTTAGCTGGTCTTCAATGTGAATCACCTAAAGTTGTGCAAGTTTTCAATGATGGATGATTATGAAAAATTATTTGTTGCAATTTCTTCAAAAGTGTAAGTTGTTGAAGTTGGCACAAAGCTATAAGTAGACATAATTCTACAATGGATAAAGCATGAGCAAGTTTCAACTAGATCACACATAATTCAGTTCGGTAACATAGGAATAAATGAAATATTACTCTAAGGGGATACAAAGAATTATTATGCATTGCAGGATGGCTCAGTAGAGCCTATGGTATGAGTGAAGTCTGAACTACAACCAACTTAGGGCCCAAAAATACCAACAAAGATCAATCTATAGGCTTGAATTTTAGGCTACCCACTAGAATATTATTGTTTTCATTAAGTATAAGAGAAAAAAAATAGCATTTGGAATTCCTTAGGTCAAGTTGGATGGAACTAGCCATTTTAGTGAAAAAAATTTGGTTCAGTACCAAACCAACCATTTCTAGTTCTAAACCTTAAACCTGATCTTTTTGACCCCAAAACTAGTCAGTTTGGCTAGTTACACCACTTCCAGCCCATTTCTGATAACACTAGATATACTAGTGAGTGAGGATTGGGTTGCATCATGAATGGAAACAACATCCTTGTGTGTGCATGTACACTCATAAATATGTGAACTTGAAAAATCACCAATAGAGAATTCCCATTATTGAAAATGAAATTCCAAAACACAGGCTTCCCAACAAAAAAAATAAATGACCTAATGTTCTAAGGTGAGTACAAAAAATCACTGTGTATTAGAAATACAAATAAAGGATGACATCATATGGCTAAATTAGAGCATATCAATATTCTTAACATGAAAACAGATCATGATTGGATTACAATAGGGATCGATATCAAATACAAATTCCTCACACACAAATACACACAAAATATATGCTCCCAATAAAAAATGGAATGAACTCAAAACTAATGTTGTAAGGGGGAACAAAGCATCATTGTGGATAAGGGATTGGCTATGTAGAAAGTTGAAAAATAAAATATGAGTAAATGAAAGCCAAATCATAGTAGTGTGTATCAAACTTCTTAACACAATTGCATATGAAGATTACAATCTGCATTGCAATGTGAATGAGTACCATTTACAAACACATGCACACTCACAAACCCAAATGTGTGCTTCCAAACCATAGATGAAAAGAGTTTATTCTATAAGGGAGAAAGTGTGTATCAAAATTAGCATATGTAGGTACTGAAAAAATACCATAATATTAAACCATGATTGAGAAATAAATTATAACTAAATCAGAAGAGAGTGGATGGGTATTCTTAGCCTAGTAGTCCATGAAGAATGCATAGTAATTCATAGCAAAAACATCCTCACAAAAATCCAAAATTTAAGCTTCCCATCCATAGATGAACGAATAGATGTTATAAGGGAGAAAAAAAGAAAATAGTGTGCATTAGAAAGCGGCCTAGATAAGGTGTTAGCCACCTATAAAATTTGTTATACCAAAAGGTGGCTAAATCATTTGTGGAGCCTTCAAGGAACAAATTTTATCGCAAAAAGTGTTGGCTCTTGAAGACTCTTGAAGGCCTCATACCTCTACCCAAATTGTCACTGCTGTGCCCATTTTACACTCAGAAATTCTGCTGATTTCCAAGAGAAAATACTGCTGAAAACCCCAGCTTCCCCCCTTCCTCCTCTTCCAGAACTAACCTCATTTTCTACCTCTTTCATTCTCATAAAAAATCCTTCATTTTCATATTTTTCCCTTTTTCCCCTCCATCAAAACCCCTTTGATAAAGGTTTAACACTCTTTCTTTTCCTTACCGAAGCTCTCAAATTCCTTTGAAAACCATTGAAAATCTATAAAACCCATTTTTGTATTACAGACTTAAGCCGCCTTGGGCTAAGTCCTAAACCCCACTCCCTCTGTTTTTTACTCCATATAATTTTCACCCGGGCCCAAACGTTAAAGATCCTAAGGCGCTAATCGCATCGCAGAATATCAAATGGTTAGATTGAAAAGCCCAAGCCTGATGCTATGATTGCGATTAGCCCTTTGTTATATACGCCCAGGTCGTATTGTATTTCATATAGACCAAGGCCCACAGATGGGCACCAACCATTTCATATATAAGTCTCGCTCATAACATGAAACCTTTGTTTTTTGTTAAATTTTGGTTTTCATATTTATTTAAGAGTTTCCACCGGTTCACTTTTAAAAGCGATCTCCGTCATCGATCTCAAGCCGATCAAATGGCCTGCGCAATATTGCATCGCAAACTTTTGTTATGCGCGTTTCCCTTTCCGTCACCTCCAATTGCGATGGCCCGATCGCACAATCACATCAGCCTTCCCTAATCATACGATCGCATCAACCCACCGCCGACCACTGATTGCGATCTCCCGACGCACCTCCCACCGTTGATCTGATATGCAGATCGACGGTCTTCATCTAATTGCATTAGATCTTTCCATCGGGTGTGTTTTTAACTTTTGTTTCTCCCCCTGCCGATTACGATTTTCTGATTGGATTTGGGCCATTCCCATGTCCATATCAGATGGTCCCAGATCATTCCCACATTACTTCATCGCCTTCCACCCTCACCAAAGGTTTAAACTTGGTTTTTTGCATTCTCTTATTAAATCCGAATAATGTGAATCCTTCACATTATTATTCCACCGCTTATCCCGACCGTTGATCATTGCGTGATCGACGGTTATGAATTATTCTTCCCTCTGCTCTCCTTCTTAACCTTCTCTTAATTAATCTCGACTGTCGGACGATGCCATCTAACGGCCACACTCCTCCCCACAACCTTCTAAGCAGTTTTACCCACTACACAGGATTTTATAACATTTGTGTATTTTGCAGGGATTAAAGGTTTTCCATTGTATTGCAGAGAAAGCCGAGGGCTGGGAATGACGATTCCCATACCTTTGATTCATAAAAAAAAAACCATTCGCACGGCTCAAACTCCATGTCTCATTAGTGTTTCATGAGGCATTGATGGCATATGAGCCCTGCACAACCTGCACATCAAAAAGACACAGTGTTATTTGAACAAATTAAAAGAGTATCAGTGTCAAAGACAGAACAAAACAGAACAGAAGGATTGAAGATAATTTGGCGATTATGGCTAAGAATGATTATCAAAAGCCTAATCCCCAGAATTAAAACACAGTTAAAAGAACATGATAAGTGTTATCGGAAAAAAAGGCCTCCACCACCACATCTGAGGCAAATTGATTCCTGCCAGCTACCACAAAGCCACCCGTGCCTCAAAGCATTCAAGCAGAGGTCGTAGTTGTTGATCAAGATCAGATATTTGCCTCAGCGCAGCCAGAGAGCTCATTTTGCAAATTGTTGTGTAACCAGCTCTAGAAACAGAAGAGAAGAGATATCAACGCCTTAGAAATAAGCCACTTCGAGGGGGCAACCTCCAATACATTACATAAATGAAAAATTCTTGGATGATCCAATTTACAAAACCTCCTTTCTATATATAGGAGTCCATGGGGCCATAATGTAATCCTAGTGGGCCACAATGTAATCCTAGCCGAACTAACAATAATAATTTAAGGGCACAATAATAACAAAATGGGGGTTACAAGGGTACAATAATAAAAATAAGGGGGTTACACTAACAACAATAAGGGACTATACTAGTAATATAGGGACCTAACACAAATAAACTTAATGACGAAATATCGACGGAGGATTCTTGCATCACGAAACGAGCCTAAAAGTCAAAAAGATCTCCCACCGAGCTTAAATCTTAAATGTAAATTATTTAATACAGAGGACACCTATGTAAGCTTCTTCATCGAGCCCCCTAGAGGCTTAGAATCCATTAAGTCTGTATTAATTATCTTTGGATATCTTTTGTCGGATCTCACCTCCTCATTCTTTTATAAATACTACTGGAGAAGATGAGAGAGGGGTTGGTTGAGTTGGTTGCTGAACTTTGAAATGTAATTAAGCTTGAGACTTCTACCTGTAAATAGTGTTCACTAGCTCTTGAAGCTCTTCTTGTGATAGATAAGTTAGTCTGGGAAGTGTAGATGATTGCTAAACTAAAGCATTGGACTTAAAGCTGTAACTGGTTTGGAGCATCAATACAAGCTGATTTATGGGATCCTGGTCTATGTTGATGGTGATGTTTTTCTCATTGTAACTTGTTATTTTATTTATGTTTTCACTGTGTTTCATTTTCTCTTATAAAGAACAGCATGCATAGGGTTAGGACCTACTGTATATACAAAACCTCTGCGACTGAAAATCTTTATCTTCATGTTTTCTTCCAAATCTGTGTTATTTAGGAATGATTTAATTCAGTTTAAGCATAGGAATGCTGGCATTCCCTCGTCTTATTGTCTTAGCTGAATATTGTTCTTGGATGTTACTTTCATTTCATGTTAAGTAGAGATGAACTAAGGAAGATATGGTGTGCCCTAGTCCTATTTTTATCCCCAAAGACTGTCTGAAAGTTTCCCTTGGAATGTGTTAAAAGCTGGCTAGTTTAAAAGTACTTACCAGATCTTAGACCATTCTATGTTATCTTTGTTTTTGTCTTGAAATTTCCCAAGTAAATCAGAGCTAGGAGAGGATTTGTGGTGAGCCCGGCCCGCTAGTTTCTACTCTAACAGTTGCCTTCAAGTTTCCCTTTGTTTTAAAATGTTTTCTATTGAAAGTGTATCAAAGGCTGGCTAGTTTAAAAGTACTTACCAGATCCTAGTTTACTTTCATGTCTTTCTTAAGTGTATGTCAAAAGCTGGCTAGTTTAAAAGTACTTACCAGATCTTAGGCTGCTCTTTGTTCTTCATATGTTTAAATTCCCCTTCTTATTGTATCATTTCATTCCATAAATCAAACTTTCAAGAGATCCTTAGACATAGATGGCTTGCCCCATGGACCACTCTTGCCTCTTGCTATTTCAATTAAACCCTATTATGACTCCATAGCCCAATGGACTAAAACCTGCAATTATCTATCTTCCTGGCCAAAGCTTGTTCTATTTGCTTGCAACTTCTCACCTTTGAAACTCTTTGCACTTAGAACTTTCCACCTCAAACAGTAATCATGCTCAACCATCCAAAAACAAAAACAAACCCTCGGCCTTCATAACTAGCCTAATATCATTACCCAAAACTCCAAAGACAAATCCATCTTTGCACTTATTGGAGAGATCCCTCTCCAGATTTAGGAGGGCTAGATCCTAGAATCCCAAAGTGGTTGAAATAATGTTCTCCCTGTGGTTGGACTTTTGCCAATCTTGCTACTTACAGGGTGCTAACATCTTCGGCGACTCCGCTGGGGATCGAAGTTGAATTTTCACCTTAGGTTCCCTTAAAAACTTCATAAAACCCAGTGAGTAAAAAGCAGCCTTTTCAAGCACTACCAAGAAATGGTAATCATGGTGAAACTTGTTTGAATCAGTGACAAACTAGGTAAAACCTAGGATTCTCATAAGAGTTTTTCTAACCTTGAAAGATCAGCTGGCTTAGCCATAAGAGTAGACTGTCTTTGTCTCATAACCGTAGCTAAGTTTTGAAATAGAGTTAGGACATTCTTAGAAACCACACAACTAAAAAATAACTCAGAAAACCCAAAAATATTTCAGATTGGTATCAAATAAACATGGTGGTGGACCATAAAACCTTTTACCTCCTTAGGAGCTAAAAAATTCCACTTGGTGACTCCACAATCCTGAACAGACCTTAAGACTCCACTGGGAAGAACCCTTATCATTGTAATATCATTCAAACTCAGTTAGAGGATGGTAGGATTGGAATCGGTATAAACAGATTAGTTGTCCTCTTAAAGACCGCCACTGCTGAACTTTTTCTTGTTTATTTGGGGTTTGAAAAACATAACATAGTGGCTCCTAGAAAGATTCACACTAGAGCCTACCTCGACTCCCGATCCACCCGATAGAGTTGATAACCCAGAAAGCTTCCTAGAAGTCTCCTCTAGGGATTACTTATCAACTATTTTCGTATCACCCTTCTCGAGAGCTAATTCACTTCCTAAAATCTTTCGTACTTCACAAAATCACAAGTCGACTTAGTAAATCCCATTAGAACTAGGTCTCTTGATGATTTAGATTAGTTAGATTCTGAGTCTTCACTTTCATCTCCGAAAACAAGTGAACATCTTGGTAGTAGAGAAACAACACTTCCTGATTTACATTTCCTTCACAACTTAGGTGTCTCTCATCCAAGATTAGCTCAACAATATACTTCTAGTCCATCCACTTTTGTTCACCCTACATCCACTATTCAAGCAACTCCATTCCAGCCCACTTTCCCTCTTGTTAATCCACCTCTTGTAAATCCACCTCCACCTCCTTCCATGGCTACATGGTATGCTCCCTTAGTCCTTCCTGTACCATTAGAAAATCTTCCACAGGACTATCAGTCCAAAATTCCATTATATGATGATAACAATGCTACAACTGCATCAAAACATGTGGATAAGATGAATGACTACTTTGACAGAAATGAAATTGATAATGATTCTGTCAAGCGGATTATTTTCCTCGTAGCTTAGGGGGAAGTAATAAATGGTTTAAAGGCTTAACCCCCAGTAGCAATGATCCGACTCTAAGCTTTCCATCAAAAATTCTTAAACAAATGGAAGTAAAGAAGAATCCTCTCCAAGTCCTCTCGATTTACAAGAACCCATAGAAACATCGGGTGCGTGTGCAAGCTTTTATTGTACCGTATTTACCAAAGGTATATAATGCACTTTCCCCAGATCTAAAACCTCCACAAGGCTCAGCTTTAAACACGTTTCCTGAAGGGTTCGACCTTGATATGGCCTATCAGTTGAGAGAGAGAGATACTACAACTCTTGAAGAGATGAAAAAGGGTGCTCTTGCTGTAGAATTCAACTTGATGGAGAAGAGAGAAACAATGAAAAACGAGAAGAGAGTGTCCTTTAGAGAGGAAAGTACACCCTCTAATTCCAACTCAAAGATGGAGAGAATGATGGAGGAAATGATGAAGAAAATGAGAATCCTTGAGAGAGCACAAGCCATTCAAAACCAAACTGCTCCTCAAAACAGAAACCAGAACTAGAATCAGAATTTTAGAAGGAACCAACCTCCAAACATACCTGGGGAAGATGATCAACACATCACTCCTCCATTTAATCAAAACTATGTAAGTGAGGTTGATGAAATAGATGAGATAACAGAGGAAGATAATATCAACATGTTGGGGGTAGATAATGATGACTTTGAAGTCCATTATGATAGAAAACAAGGTCTTTATACACCTTATTATGAAAAAATAGATGATGAGGAAAGTTATTATCAATACATGGAAAATGTCATCATAGAGTCTGAAAGAGAATATGACCTTAGAAGCAAAACCAGTCAACAAACTCCCAACACCAAAACCTCTGACAAATATTCACAAAAAAACATTCCAACCAAGCCTAAAGTTGTCAAACAGAAGGACAAAACAATAGCTGTGAATTTGAATAAAAGTAGAGAGAAAGGCACTCAAAACTCTGAGAAACAGAGTGCAGACATTAGTAGTACTAACAATTCAGCTAGTACTCCTGTTAAAAGCATTTTGTCAAATGTAAATAGAACAAATCAACAAGCTGATGTTGCTGATAGACTAGCAGCTAGTAAGGCTAAAACAAGATTTTCAAAGAACCAAATTCCTTTTAGCCTAGAGCAGGAAATTTCAAAGATCAAAATCCCTATTCCCATGACAGAGTTAGCTGCCCAAAATGTATATAGGACCCAAATTTTGAAATATTTAAACATTGAGGATAATAATGACACATTCAATCTTAATGATGTCCAGCCAGAGCTCATTTTTGGTCCTAATATTGAAGGTAGATATCACGAGGGACCTGTTCCTCCCTTTTATATAAGTTTAAATGTTCATGAAAAAATTTTGCACACTACTAAGAATGATTCCGGGGCTTCTCATAATTTAATGCCTAAAGCTGTAATGGAGAGCCTTGGTCTAGAAATCACCAGACCTTACAAATACCTTTACTCCTTTGACTCAAGAAGAGTAAAATCTTTAGGATTAATTAAGGATCTCTGTGTTAACTTAGCTCAAATTCCAGAAAAAATATTTAGTCATGGTTATTTTTGTGGCTGATGTGCCCCAAAAGTATGGAATGCTATTATCTAGGTCTTGGGGAACTAAGTTACAAGGAACTATGCAGATGGACATGACCTATGCGACCATCCCTGTTTTCAATCAGACAAGAAGACTTTACAGGGAGTCTCATATGCAATATATGGTGACTAGCCAAGACGGACCACAGAACTCTCCCCTTTATTCTGTAAACTCAGGCCTGGATTCATTTATCCTTTTCAATGATGAAACTTTCAGAGAACAAGTGACCTTGTCTAATTTAATGATAACTAGGACCAAGAAAGGAAGATAACGTAGGGAGGCTTATATGTTTGGTCAACCTCGTAAACTCTAGCAAAACATAGGTCTTGGGCTACAAATCATGTGTCCTTTGCTTTTAAACATTTAGAGTCAAGAAAGAAGTCCTCAACCCAATAAAGGATCTGAGGAGTTAGAACAATTTCAACTAAGTGTTGATATTCAACAACAATCAGAAAGCACGTTAGTTGAAGAGGACACTAACCAAGATGAAACCGAAAATAGTCCTCTGTGGAGTATGTATTTTGACGAGTCATGCACTAAAACTAATGTTGGTGCAGGTGTCTGGATCTGCAACACTGAAAACAACCACACAAAAAGCATTTCCTGCAAATTAAACTTTCAATGTTCTAACAACATAGCATAATATGAATCCCTTCTCTTAGGCTTACGATTGTTGAAAAAATTAGGAGCCAAAAGAATCAATGTATATGGGGATTCAGAGTTAGTCACTAGGCAAGTCAATGGGGAGTATAACGCAAATCATCCCAGACTTAGAGCCTACCGAAATGATGTCATGGACCTTTTGAAAACATTCGAGGAGTCCAAACTGATTTTTGTCCCGAGAAAAAGAAATATTGCTGCCCACAATTTAGCCTTTGCAGCTAGAACATGCTTAACGCCATACGAAACCAAAGACTGCACAACTCAGATAAAATTTAGACCATCTGTGCCTGATAATGAAAATTATTTGCAGGTGTTTGACGGAGACAAACAAATAGAAGACTTCATGCAATTCAGAAATGAATTCGAACTAAACAATTCGGACTCAGATAATGATACAGACTGCAGTGAATAAAATTTTCTTGGTGAAGAAGAGCTGTCTCCTGAGCTTGTCAATATTAATCTTCTGACTAGCAAACTTAAAAACGAAACAGAATTGAATGCAGAGTTAGAAACTCTGCACTCTAAAGATCAGATTTTTCCAAGTGGTCTGGCCCCTTTAGAAGAGTTGTTCGATTTTAATGATGTGGCCAAGAAGCCAAAATTGGAACCTGTAGATACTGAAGTGGAAGAGTGCAATATAGGCAGTGAACTTAAACTGAAAATGATAAATTGTCTAAAACGTTACTAGCTCACATTAAACTCAAATACATAGAGTTGTTTAAAGATTTTTCTGATGTTTTTGCGTGGAGTTACGAAGATCTGAAATCCTATGACACTGAAATAATATAGCACAAAATTCCCCTCAAAGAAAACCAAAAACCATTCAAACAGAAACTGCGCAGAATAAACCCTGTTTAGTTGCCTTTAGTTCAGAAGGAGATCATGAAAATCTATGAAGCTAGTGTTATTGTCCCTATTAGATATTATGAGTGGGTGTCTAATCTGGTGTCAGGTAGGAAGAAAACTGGAGAAATTAGGCTTTGTATAGACTTTAGAGACTTAAACAAAACTTCATTAAAAGACAACTACCCTTTACCTAAGATGGATCATATTTTACAAAGGGTGGTAGGGTCTAGAAGAATTTCTTTGCTTGATGGCTACTCAGGGTACAATCAGATCTTAATTCACCCTGCTGATCAATTAAAGACAGCCTTTACTACACCATAGGGCACTTTCATGTATGTGAAAATGCCCTTTGGTCTAATGAATGCTGGAGCAACTTTTCAAAAAGCCATGGACATAGCATTCTCGGAAGAACTGGGTTTTTTCATCATTATATACCTTGATGATGTTACGGTGTTTTCAAAAATAGATGAAGAGCACTTAGAACATTTAAGAAAAATTTTCGAGAAATGCAGAAAGTTTGGGATATCTTTAAACCCTAAGAAAACACTATTTGGGCTCCAAGAAGGTAAACTTCTTGGGCACATCATTTTAGAAGAGGGTATTAAGGTAGATCCCAAAAGGATTAAGGCCATATTGCAAATCTCTCATCCTCGGAACATCAAGGAGTTGCAATCTTTCATTGGAAAGATTAACTTTCTGAGAAGGTTCATCCCCAACTTGGCTGAGCTCCTTAGGAATATAACAAACATGTTGAAGAAGGAGCAAGGGGTAAAAAGTGTTGGGAAGTAAAGAAGTCCTTTGAGTCAGGAAAATGCTTAATAACCAAAACCCTCGGTTCTAATATTTTTTGATTTTTCAAAATATTTTTATATTTTCTCATTTGCATTAGAATATACCATAGCTGATGTCCTTTTAGAAAAAAACCCACAAGGAGAAGAGCAGCCTATTGCATTCTTTAGCAAGGCGTTGAGGGATGCCCCTTTGAAGTACAACATTATGGAAAAGCAAGCATTTGATTTGGTTAAAGCATGGAAAGACTTCAGAGTATACATCCTTCATTCACACATCATTGCCTTTGTCCCAAATTCAGTGGTTAAAGACATTCTAACATAGGACCCAGATGGTAAGAGAGGTAAGTCGATTGCTATCATCCTTGAGTATGATTTAGAGATAAAACCCACTAAACTCATCAAAGGTCAAGGTCTAGCTAGATTAATGGCTGAATCAAATTTTGAAATTCTGGATATTAATATGATTGATGCTTTGGATGACCAAGAAGGATTCTCAACTCCTATTGTTGAAGACCATTTTATGAATCCTCCCTGGTATGCTGATATTATTTATGTTTTGCTTAATTTGAATACATCTTCTGGTTTGATAAAGACAAAGGCAAGATTCCTAAAGTTAAAATCTATAAACTATTGCATTATAGATAAAGGTATTTATTGGAAAAATGCAAGTGGTCTATTGCTTAAATATTTTCCTAAGTTTGATGTAGAGAAGGTTAAGCACCAGTTCCATGAAGGAGAGTGTGGAGGTCATTTGTACTGGAAGACAACAGCCAACAAAATCTTGAGGGCTGGTTTCTATTGGCCTACTCTTTTTTTTTATATACACAAGATGATCATTGCCTATCATAAATGTCAAATTTTTGAAGGCAAAGGAAAACTGCTACCCCTACCTCTGCATCCAATTACTGTTAAAGCCACTTTTCAACAGTGGGGACTTGAATTCATAGGATAAATCCATCCTCCATCTTCTACCCAACATAGATGGATTTTCACTGCCACAGACTATTTCACTAAGTGGATAGAAGCCATACCTTGTAGGCAGGCCAATGATTCTTTTATTATAAAATTCATAGAGAATAATATTCTCTCTAGATTTGGTTGTCCTACCAAGATCATCACTGATAATGCAACAGCATTTGCATAAAAGAAGATGGTCGAATTCTGTCACAGATATCAGATAACATTGGGGCATTCCACGGCCTATTACCCTCAAGGTAATGGACTTGCAGAATCCTCAAACAAGATTTTAGTGAACATAATCAAGAAACTGTTGGAGGACAAAGAAAAGTCTTGGCACACAAAGCTAGTTCATGCACTTTGGGCTAACAGATTGACTTTGAAGAAATCTATTGGCATGTCGCCTTTCCAGCTTGTGTATGGTACTGATGCAATTTTTCCAAACAGCCTTGGTGTACCAGTGATGAAGTTGATTCAAGAATTGAAAACTGAAGATAATGACATAATCAAAAGAATAAATCATACCATTCATATTCAGCAAACCAGAGAGGAGGTTTATAACAAAGCATTACAGAAGCAGGAAAGCAATAAAAAGCTTTTTGGCAGAAGAACAAAGGCCAACAATTTCAATATTGGGGACAAAGTTTTGAAGTGAGACTCAAGGAGGGAAGACAAGGGAAAGCATGAAAAATTTGACAACTTATGGCTTGGCCCTTACTCTATCCATTCAACTGCCGGTAACAATGCATTTTTCTTGCAGGATTTGAATGGAGAAGAATTGTTTGGGGGTCCCGTCAATGGAAGGATGCTTATCTTGATCCATGTTATGTTCTGAAAGCCTTTTTATATTTTTTCTCATTATAAATACTCCACCCATCATTGCATTCAAATTTATAAAAAAACAAAAATACAAAAACAAAGAAAGAAAAGAGGGTAGATTATGAAAACTAAGAAAGGTATAGCCCCATACCAAAAAGGAGAAACAAATCTGAAAGTGTGCAAGTTCAAATGCCACTCCTAAAGAACACACTTCTAATTAGTCAAACAGCCTAATCTTGACTAATTAGTTTTAAATTTTCCGCTGATAGGATAGTGAATTCGATATGCTAAACTGTTTAATCTTGGCTTATCAGTAGATAGTTTAGGATAGAAATGAAAGGTTCAAACATGCTCAAAATTTGAACCTAAGTTTCCAAACAGAATGACTCAAATCTATTTCAAGTTATGAGGCAAAAGGATGTAAATATGGTTCCAATTAGCTCAAAATCCGAACCAGTTGAAAAAGGAAGGACAGCTCAAGCAAGAGTCAAAACAGAGCCGTAAAAAGGGTGAAGGAAATGCTTTGAAATTTCATATCTTAAGCCTTCCATGTTGTTTTAATTTTCTGCAAAATAATATCTATGTGCAGCTTGTTTTGTGCTATAGACCTCAAAGATCAGGGTTAGACTGCTCAACTTCGATTGATTTGTTTTTAAATTTCTGCGTTGTAGAATTTAGTGAATAAAATCAAGTGGAGTGCCTTAATCCTAACAGATAGTAGATTAGGTAGAGAATCACATGGAGCTCAACTATTCAATCCGAGTCCATGGAGAAATAAGGAGTAGAAATAGATTATATTTTCCTATTTTCAAAAGAATAAAATGTTGTAAAAGAGCTTTCACAATCCAAGTGCACTCTAAAGAAGAAAATTTTTAGATCCGTATCATTGGGTACGGACAACTTGTTGATGAAAGATCCATTACTTTTATATCACAATATGTTTTCGAAGAGAAAAATAATATCATACAAGGAAAGAAAGGCAACCCAATGGATGAGACAACCGATCAGCCCTCTCCGTAGAATGCAACTGGTTCTGATTCCTTCAAGAAGGCACCATCCCCATGGGCTTTTGCTGTTAACCACCTATAAAATTTGTTATACCAAAAGGTGGATAAATCATTTTTGGAGCCTTCAAGGAAAAAATTTTATTGCAAAAAGCATTGGCTCTTGAAGACTCTTGAAGGCCTCATACATCTGTCCAAATCGTCACTGTTGTGCCCATTTTACAATCAGAAATTCTGCTGATTTCCAAGAGAAAATAATGCTGCAAACACCAGCTTCCCCCCTTCCTCCTCTTCCAGAACTAACCTCATTTTCTACCCCTTTCATTCTCATAAAAAATCTTTCATTTTCATATTTTTCCCCTTTTCAACTCCATCAAAACCCCTTTGATAAAGGTTTAAGACTCTTTCTTTTCCTTACTGAAGCTCTCAAATTCCTTTGAAAACCATTGAAAATATATAAAAAAACCCATTTTTGTATTACAGACTTAAGCCCCCTTGGGCTAAGTCCTAAACCCCGCCCCCTCTGTTTTTTACTCCATATGATTTTCACCTGGGACCAAACGTTAAAGATACCAAGGCGCTAATCTCATCGCAGAATATCAAATGGTTAGATTGAAAAGCCCAAGCCCGACGCTCCGATTGCGATTAACCCTTTGTTATATATGTCCCGGGCGTATTGTATTTCATATAGACCAAGGCTCGCAGATGGGCGCCAACCATTTCATATATATGCCCCGCCCATACCATGAAACCTTTTTTTTTGTTAAATTTTGGTTTTCATATTTATTTAATATTTTCCGTCGGTTCGCTTTTAAAAGTGATCTCCACCATCGATCTTGAGCCGATCAAACGGCCAGCGCAATATCACATCGCAAAATTTTGTTAAGCGTGTTTCCCTTTTTGTCACCTCCGATTGCGATGGCCCGATCGTGCAATCGCATCGGCCTTCCCCGATCACGCGATCGCGTCAACCCACCTCCGACTGCCGATTGCAATCTCCTGACACATCTCCCACCATCGATCTGATCTGCAGATTGACGATCTTCATCTAATCACATTGGATCTTTCCATTGGGTGCGTTTTTAACTTTTGTTTCTCCCCCTGCCGATTACGATTTTTCGATTGGATCTGGGCTGTCCACGTGTCCAGAACGGATGGTCCTAGATCATTCCCGCATTACTTCATCCCCCTCCACCCTCGCCAAAGGTTTAAACTTGGTTTTTAGTATTCTCTTATTAAATCTGAATAATGTGAATCCTTCACATTATTAGTCTGTCGCTTATCCTGACTGTTGATCATTGCGCGATCGATGATTTTGACTTATTCTTCCCTCTGCTCTCCTTCTTAACCTTATCTTAATTAATCTCGACCATCGGATGATGCCATCTAATGGCCACGCTCCTCCCCACTGCCTTCTAACTAGTTTTACCCACTACGCAGGATTTTATAACATTTGTGTATTTTGCAGGGATTAAAGGTTTTCCATTGTATTGTGGAGAAAGCGGAGGGCTGGGAATGACGATTCCCATACCTTTGATTCATCAAAAGGAAACCATTTGCAGGGCTCAAACTCCACGTCTCCTCAAGAGCCATGAGTGGTGGCTGATGTTACATGGAGCCCTCACAAGTACCGCACATCAACAAGACAATGTTATTTGAATAAATTAAAAGAGTATCAATGTCAAAGACAGAATACTGCAGAATGTATGATTGAATATAATTTGGGATTACGCTAAGAATGATTATCAAAAGCCTAATCCCTGCACTAAAACACAAGTTAGAACATCGTAAGTGTTATCGAGCAGAAAGGCCTCCACCTCTACATCTGCTACATCCGAGGAAAATTGATTCCTCCCAGGCCTACCAGCCATGTGCCTCAAAGCATTCAAACTAGAGGCCGAAGTTATCGATTTAGAAAAGATATTTTCCTTAGCGCAGCCGCAGATTTAATTCTTCAAATAAAATTAATGACAAAATATCAGCGTAGTTACTTTAACATAACAGAGAGCCTCAAAAGTCAAAAAGAGCTGCTACCGAGCTTAAATATTAATGTAAATTATTTAATATAGAGGACAGCTATGTAAGCTTCTTCATCGAGCCCCCCAAAGGCCGAGAAGCCATTAAGTCTGTATTAATTATCTTTGGAGATCTTTTATCAGATCTCACCTCCTCATTCTTCTATAAATACTACTGGAGAAGATGAGAGAGGGGTTGGTTGAGTTGGTTGCTGAACTTTGAAATGTAATTGAGCTTGAGACTTCTACCTGTAAATAGTGTTCACTGGCTCTTGGAGCTCTACTTGTGATAGATAAGTTAGTCTGGGAAGTGTAGATGATTGCTAAACTAAAGCATTGGACTTAAAGCTGTAACTGGTTTGGAGCATCAATACAAGCTGATTTATGGGATCCTGGTCTATGTTGACGGTGATGTTTTTCTCATTGTAACTTGTTATTTTATTTCTGTTTTCACTGTGTTCATTTTCTCTTATAAAGAACAACATGCATAGAGTTAGGACCTACTGTATATCAGTACCCTTCTCTGACTGAAAATCTTTATCTAAATGTTTTCCTCTAATCTGTGTTATTTAGGAATGATTTAAATCAGTTTAAGCATAGGAATGGTGGCTATGCCTCATCCCGTTGTCTTAGTCGAATATTTTACCTTGGATGTTACTATTGGGGTTCCCATGTTTTGGCAAGGTTGGAAATACCAAAATATGAGACAACATCAAACCACTTTCAGACCCTAGGATCTAGCCCTCCTCAGTCCAAAGAGGGATCTCTCTATGATTGTCTAAGGTATATGTCTTTGAAGTTCAAAGTTAAGATATTAGGCTAGTTATAGGAACAAGGTTTTTTTATTTATTGTATGTTTGGTTGCTGAGAATCAGGAAAGAAGGGTTCAATGTAAGACAAGGGTGAGAAAAGAGGATTTCAGGAAAAGAAGAGATAATGCCAAGGAACACTCAAGACCATTGGGAAATGGAGTCAGGAAAGGATTTGCTTGCTAATCAATATGCAGGTTTTCATTTGGGCTAGTCATCTAAAGCATTGGATCTTAAAGATGATGGTATGGTAGGATAGGCAAGAGGGAAGGTGAGAGCAAGGAAACATTAAAGATTCAAAACACAAAGTTGAAAACCTGAGATCAGAGAGACACTTTGAACTCTCAATGCTTCAGCCTCCAGCTTGAGGGATCTTAGAAAAGGTTCAATTAACTGAAAAGGATCCTAGTGAGATAAGGACAGGGTTCTAGACCTCCCAGTGTTCCCAATTCATTCAATTAAATCTTAACAAGAACATCTAAAATCAGATTTCATTAATTCGTACATCAGCTAGCAGCATATGGAACCACTACACTGGTTAAATCAATTGAAATCAAACTTCAGATACACATATAGCAGAAAAACATTGAAGGCAAGGAGAGTAGAAACATAGGGTACCTAACAAGGGTAAATCCTATGCCAAGTTTCTGATGCAAGCCAGTAGAAATGTAATGAAATGAAATAAACACAGAGATAGAAAAAAATCACCAGCTGCTTTAAATCAAGATCCAAAGAAATGTGCTTGTCATATTAAAAAACAACACCAGTCAGGTACAACATTACCAATGGCTTGGTATTCATCCTGAAAACATCTTCCTCAGCCTATATTATAACTTTACACAGAGAACATGTCTCAAAGGAAACAACTTGCAATTCTTTGATAATTGATCAACAACAACCTTTACAATGAGTTTCTTCCTGATTTTTATAGCTGAAAGATGAGTAGAAGAGGTAGGTATAAAACTCAATGTAGCATTAACACTCGGAAAAGAAAGAGGGCCAAAAACCATTCTGTTTAAACTCTCTGCTTTTATCCCTGGTACTTCTTGGATGAAATGGTGGTCTTCGTCAGGTTTCCACTTACTCCGGGTATGCCTCTGATGTACTTTGGCTGCAGAACCCTGTAGTAATTTTGGTGAATAAACAAAAGGTAAATAAATGACTGAATAGTCTGCCATACTTGTGAAACAAATGCTCTGGTAGCTTTGGACTGTGGTCAGGGTGGAAATTTCTTTAGGAACACGGTAAACAAAGGAAACAATATGGGTGCTTGGTCCCTTAGGGAATGAACAACCTGCTGATGTGAAACCCTGATAGTATTTCCCATAACGTATTTGACCTGGTACTCTACTTTCAAATCAATGGATTAGGCTTGAAACCTTCAATGATAGGCCTTGAACACTCAGTTTTCCCACTGATACTCTTTGCCACTTCCACGTTTGTCTCTGACTACGAAATCTGAGCTTTAATGGCTCTGGAGAAGATTTTACAGAGTTTAAACTATGTTCCATTAATGAATGCTCTGTCACACGTCTTCTTAGACCTTTCCTCACGATTTCAGTCCCTGAGAATGGTCCTTTCCCGTGTTTTCTGTAACTTTGACAGAGGCTATAAATCATGGTGGCTTCGGCCGCTTGTACCTGCAAAAATACGCAACTCAGTCATGAAATCAATGCATAGGGGCGGGTGGCTATGGAGGACGGGAGAATGATAGTGCGATGGTGATAAACGGTGTTTTTAGAAAAAACAATGGTGGATAATGCAATGATATGGTGCACACGGTGACTAATAGGGTTTGGTGGAAAAACTGCGCGTGGGCCATTTCATCGTGGTTTGGTGGTGGGATCGATGGCGGAGATTAATCAGTAGAATGGTTTATGAAAATGGGTGGGATGCATAGAAATGAACGAAAATACAATGAAATGCGTGTGTGGTGGGACCCGGCATGGGCGGAGGGTGAGTAGTTCTGGACCATCGATCTTAGATCTAACGGACGATTGAGATCAAGTCAGAGGATCGTAATCGGGGGTGGGCAGGTGTGACACATTACCAAAGTTCAAATTGTGATTGGGAGTGGAGATGCAATTGAGCGTCAGCCGTTGATCTTGGACCAAGATCAACGGTGGGGATTGAGTCGGTGGGGAGAAAGGGGAAAGAGGGGGGTAAATCTGAACCGTTGGATCTCAAAGGGATGGATGGCTCTGATCACATTGGGGGGAGAAATGGGCGGAATTGACAGTCCGATGGACGGTGGTACAATTAGATCCTGATCATTGGATCTGGACTAACGGACGGTCAGGATTTGATCAGGGAAATTACAATCGCAAAGGGCGAAAGGTGGCAGCGATTGGAAAATGCGATTGCGATTGGAGCGCAAAAGCGAGGGCCGTCGGATCTGGAAGGGGATGGATGGCTGTGATTTAGTTGGGAAATCGCAATCTAGGGGAACAAGTGTGACACATTACAAAAGTTCCGATTGCGATGGGGCAGGAAGTGTGATCGGTGCAGGGTTGTCCGATCAAAATAATAGATCAACAGTGGAGATTGCGTCGGAGGTCTTATAGACCAAAACCAATCGCAACATATTTTTTCAATGTTACAAAGGGAAATGCCCGCTTGACAGCTCCGATTGCGATAAGCGCCCGGGGCTTAAACTCTTGGTCCTGGGTGCAGGTCATGTGGGGAAGTGGGTAGGGGCTGGCGGAAAAGGGGATAGGCCCTATTATAAGTTGGAAAGTGGGTTTTCGGACCCTTTTTAATTAATTTTAAGATTGGGAAAGGGTAATGGTAAGGGGAAAAAAGGGGAATTTGGCCAAATAAAGGGTAAGGGTAGAATTTAAAGGGGATTTTGGGGAGATTTAGTAGGACTAAGGGAGAAATTTTGGGATGGAAATGGGACTTTGAAAAGAGGAAAAAAGGGGTAAAATGGGACATTCTGCAAGGATATAAGGGGAAAATAAAGGCCTTTTGGAGCACAATTTTCTACAATCAGTGAGGCTTATTGACTCAGGAACAGCAGAGGGAAAGGATTAAAGAGCAGGGAACATGGAAAGGCTTCAAGGATGATGTGTTTTCAAGGGAAATGCATTCCTTGAAGGCTCAGAAAACTAATTAGCCCCTTGCTTGCTTGTCAAGGAATTTATAGAGGGCTAACAGTGGCTCCACATGCGGATGGCTTCTTCTTGAAGGAGTCAAGAATTCAGAGATGATATTTGGAGTAGGCCAAATGCCTGCTGCTTGAGCCACCTTTCTTCTTTGGTTTCAGCTGCCAAAATTGTGAAGACATCTAATCAACAGAGTATTTTTCCCAAACAATCTACCTTCCC
This sequence comes from Pinus albicaulis, assembly GCA_034641835.2. NCBI lineage: Eukaryota > Viridiplantae > Streptophyta > Pinopsida > Pinales > Pinaceae > Pinus > Pinus albicaulis. The sequence continues at coordinate 236,969,473 of CM076572.1, forward strand.
ATCCTACAATCCTAGCATTTCTTCTTCTAGGGTGCATTTGAACTAGCAGACCCTTTACATCATTTTTATTTTTTACAAACAGAAAATAAACCTATTCTAAATCTACCCTTATTACTCCATGAGACCAGATTAGACTGTTGGTCTCATATGCTTCTCTACCTAATCTAATATCTGTTGGGATTAAACTGTCCAGCGGATTTCTTCTCTACATTCTACAATAGAAATTTAAAAACTGTCAAACTAGGATTAGACAGTCTAGTTTGCTGCAGATCCAAGGCATAAAGACAGTTGCACATGGACAGAAATTTGTAGAAAACTAAAAGCAAAACTTTGAAGGCTTGAGATCTGAAGCTTGAAGCATCCTTCTTTTCTTTGTGACTCAAGTTTTGAGCTTGTTAGAGTCACTTTCGTTTCTTCATTTTACCTCTGATTTTGGGCTTGTTAGAGCTGATTCTTCTTTCTTCTTTGTTGGTCCAGGTTTTGGGCATGTTTGAACCAGATATCTTTTACTTTCTTTGGCTTAGGTTTCAATCATATTAGAGCCAATATTTTCACTTCAGAGGTCCATGTTTTGAGCATGTCTGAACCTCTCCTTTTTCTTTGTTTTTTTGAACATTTTCTCTTTTTCTTGAAAACAAAACACTACAATGGTATGTACAATGGAAATGGAAACTGGAAATTGGAAATGAGTAGAAGTAGTGTTTGAGCATCCTTCCATTAACATGACCCAGAAAAAGCTCTGTACCATCTAATTATTGTAGGAAAAAGGCATTCGGGCCCACAGTGGCCTGGATGATGTATGGACCTTGCCAAAAACTGTCAAACTTGTCGTGCTTTCCTTTATCCTCTCTCCTTGAGTCCCACTTCAGAACTTTATCTCCGATTTTGAAATCAGCAGCTTTGGTTCTTTTAACAAAAAACCTCTTTATGTTTTCTTGAACTTTGATAGCTCTGTTATAGACCTCCTCCCTTTTTTGCTGGAGATGAATTGTCTGGTTTATCCTTCTCACCATACTGTATTCTTCTGTTTGAATCTCTTGGACCAGCTTAATCACTGGTACCCCAAGGCTGGTAGGAAACACTGCTTCTGTTCCATATACAAGATGGTATGGTGACATGCCAATGAATTTCTTTGTTTTAAGCCTGTCGGCCCATAGGGCATGCACTAACTTGTTGTGCCATGAATTTTTGTTCTCTTCTAACAAATTTTTGATGATGGCCACCAGGCTTTTGTTTGATGATTCAGCTAAGCCATTACCTTATGGGTAATAGGCAGTTGAATGACCAAGTGCTATTTGATATCTGTGAAAAAAATTAACCATTTTCTTGGACCCAAAATAAGCAGCATTGTCAGTGATTATTTTCCTTGGGAAACCAAACCGAGAGAGGATATGACCCTCTAGGAACCTAATGATGACTGAATCTGTGGAATTCCTAGTAGGTATGGCCTCTATCCACTTAGTGAAGTAGTTTGTGGCTGTTAAGATCCATTTTTGTTGTGCAGAAGAAGCTAGGTGAATTTATCCTATGAAATATAGGCCCCATTGCATAAAGGGACCTTCGACAGTGATGGGTTGTAGAGGTAAAGGGAGGAGCTTTCTTTTGCCTTCAAAAATATGGAATTTGTGGTAGGCGATTATCATCTTATGGATGTCATTGAAGAGCGTAGGCCAGTAGTAACCAGCTCTGAGTATTTTTTTTGCAGTGGCCTTCCAGCTCAGGTGGATTTCTTGTTTAATCCTCTCTGCCTCATTTTCAGGCAAACATTTAAGCAATAGGCCATTTGGATTTTTCCAGTATAAGCCTTCATTCATTATGCAATAGCTTCTGGCTTTTAGCTTTAAGAATCTGGATTTGGTCTTTGATAGTTCAAGAGGGGCATTGAGGTATGTAAGCACATATAGAATGTCAGAATACCAAGGAGAGCCCTGAAACTTCTCTTCAACAGTGGGATCAGACTCATATAAGGTATCCACCATGTTAATGTCAAGGGCTTGTAGATTTGATTCAGCCATTAGTCGAGCTAAGCCCTGACCTTTGATCAGTTTGTTTGGTTTTATTTCAAGGTCGTATTCTAAGATCACAACAATCCATTTGCCCCTCTTCCCATCTGGGTCTTGGGACAAGATATCTTTGACCACTATGCTAGGCATATAGGCTATGGTGTGGGAATGTAGAATGTACACCCTAAAGTCTCTCAAGGCCTTGACTAAGGCATAGGCCTTTTTTTCCATTATGTTGTATTTCAAGGGTGCATCTCTCAGTGCTTTGCTGAAGAAGGAAATGGGCTGTTCCATTCCCTCTGGGTTTTTTTGCAGTAAAACTGCAGCAACTGTATGCTTGGACGCAAATGAGAAAATCAGAAAATCCTTTGAGAAATCAGGGCTAATTAGGACAGGAACCCGGGTGAGTGCAAGTTTTGTTAGTTTCAAAATATTTTTTGGCCTCTACAGTCCATTTAACTCCCACACCTTTCTTCAACATGTTTGTCATATTCTTAAGTTGTTCAGCTAGGTTGGGAATAAACCTCCTTAAGAAGTTTATCTTTCCAATGAAGGATTGTAACTCTTTGATGTTTCTTGGGTGTGTGATTTGTAGTATTCCCTCAACCCTTTGAGGATCTATCCTAATCCCCTTTTCAGATATGATGTGGCCAAGAATCTTACCTTCTTGCAGCCCAAATACAGTCTTTTTAGGATTCAATGACAGACCGAACCTTCTACACTTTTCAAAGACCTTTCTCAAATGTTTTAGGTGTTCTTCTTCGGTCTTGGAATAGACTGTTATGTCATCCAGGTAGATGATAATGAAGTGTCCTATTTCATCTGAAAAATCTATGTCCATTGCTCTCTGGAAGGTTGCACCAGCGTTCATCAGTCCAAAGGTAATTTTAACATACATAAAGGTGCCCCATGGGGTGGTAAAGGCTATCTTGAGTTGATCTTATGGGATTACCAAGTCTTGGTTGTAACCTGAAAAACCATCTAGCGAGAAATCCTTTTTGAGTCTACTAACCTCTGAAGAATATGTTCCATTTTTGGCAAAGGGTAATTGTCTTTGAGTGAGGCTCTATTAAGATTCCTGAAATCTATACATAATTTGATTTCACCTTTTTTCTTTCTCATAGCTACAAGGTTTGAGACCCAATCAGAAAAACTCACAGGAACTATTATGCCTACCTCATACATATTTTTAATCTCTTTTTCAACTGCAGGCAATTGCTTTGGGTTTATTCGGCGAAGCTTTTGTCTAAAGGGCTTCTGATTTTCTTTCAAAGGTATTTTGTGTTGTATAATGTTCGTGTCATAGGCCTTTAAGTCTTCATAGCTCCAAGCAAACACGTCAATAAATTCCTTGAATAAGTCAATGTGTTTCTTTTTTATGTTTGTCGGCAAGGACTTAGCCCATTTAATCATTTTGGGTTTATCTTCTATGCCTATGTTGCATTCTTCAACGTCAGAGTCCGCGTGTTCTATGGTAGGCTTCTTTGCTACATCATCAAAGTCAAAAAGGTCCTCTAAAGGTTCCAGACCCCGAGGTATGTTCTTATCTTTGGTCTGTAGCACCTCAACTTCTTCATTTTCCGCGTTTTCACAATTTCTGTTTAGGTTTCCAATCTATTCGTTCAAAGTGTTTATTTATATGTTACAGGGTGGTTCTTCCTCATCTGAGGGTTCCTCACTTAGGAAACTATCACTGAACATAGAGTTTGAATCAGAAAATTCGAACTCATTCCTACCTATCAGGAATCTTCAATCTGCTTATCGCCCTCGAACACCTACCAATATTTTTCGTTATCCGGCACTGCAGGTCTGAATCTGGTTTGTATTATGATTTTTCGGTCGCTTAGTGTCTTAGGGTATGAACTGGCTAGGAAAGCTAATCCATTTGCAATGAAGTTTTGACTCCTAGGGACAAACACTATTTCATATTCAACAAATGTTTTTAATATATCCATGGCATCGTTCCTATATGCTCTCAACCTAGGGTGTTTGGCTGTGTAGTCACCGTTCACCTGTTTTATAACCAACTCAGAGTCTCCCTGCACAACTATCTTACGGGCTCCTAATTTCTTCAACATATTTAAGCCTAGGATCAGAGCCTTGTACTTTGCAATATTATTTGTACATTTCAAATGTAGGTTGCAGGCATGGCTCTCTGCGTAGTCACTCTCGGTGTTATGTAGCCACACCCCAGCTCCGGCAGTTCTCTTGGTGCAAGACCCATCAAAGTTCATTTCCCACAGGGGTTAATTTTTTGTTTTATCCTCGTTTCCCTCCCGGATGTGGGTTTCACTGGTCTGTTGTGTGATGGGTTCTGCGTGGAGTGTATGAGTTATTGAGGGGTGACTAACCGGTTGATTGCATTCCTTTTCTCGTTTTGTCTGGATCTCTGTTTCAGTGCACTGTCTAAGGGTTTCTTCTCTGTTTTCCTCTAAGTTGAGTGTAGCCATTATGTTAAGGTCCGTAGTCTCAAAAACTCTGTGTTCATCTATGTTTTCTGGTTCTGGCCCTCCCAAAGATTCATCGTTGCAGAAGATAAAGGAGTCCAGGTCAGTGTGTACAGAGTATAAAGGTGCATTTTCAGGCTTTTCGGGGCTACTAACCAGGAACTTCATTTGTGCCTCCCTGTACAGTCTTCTAAGTTGGATAAAAATAGGGATTGTGGCATATGCCCCATCCATCTGCATTGTACCCTGCAGCTTGGCTCCCCAAGACCTTGACAATAGCATGCCATACTTGGGTGGCACATATTCCACGACAACATCCATGACCATGCACTTGGTTGGGATCTGGGTAAGGCTCACACACAAATATTTAATTAGGCCAAGATACTTTACCCTGCTAGAGTCAAATGAATATAAGTCTTTGTAGGGCCGGGTTATCTCTAGGCCTAACCTTTCCATAACCACTTTAGGCATCAAGTTGTGTGAGGCACTAGAGTCATGCATTGCATTATGAAGGATCTTATCATGAATATTGAGACTAATATAAAAAGGAGGTATTACCCCTTCCTGAAATTTCCCTTCAATATTTGGACCAAACAGAAGGGCTGGTTGATCATCGCTCAGATTTATAGTGTCACTATTCTCACCTAGATTTAATGCTTTCAAAATTTGGCCTTTATATACATCGTGAGTGGCAAACTCAAAGAGTGGGATAGAGATTTTAATTCTTGCAATCTCACTCTCTAAATTGAAAGTGGACTGACTCCTTGGAATGCTCAACTCTTTTTTGTTAGCCACTACCTTAGTGGCTGAATCAGTGGGCTGCTTCTCATTATGTATAGTGTTGATGACAGTTTTATCAGGGGAACTGACTGCAGTGCTAGTGCTGCCAGTTGGTTGACTCTGTTTATCATCGTTTTGGTTGTATTTTTCCTTTTTCTTCTCAGAACTCTCGGCTACTGATTTGTTACTTTCAATAGCTTCTTTTGAAGTTTTCTCAGGCCTCTTTTTGATGGTAACCTCAAAAGCTTTTGGTTTTTAAGTGTCTAGGTTATTTTTGCTTCTCAGTTCATATTGTTCTTTGACCTGCATGATGGCATCCTCAAACCCTAACCTGTAATCCTCATATTCTAACCATTCCTCATCCCAATAGGAGGGTGAGGGTTGATCTTCTTCTATGGAACAGTTGTGGATTGAGTTTTCCACTTCAAACATGTTTATTATGTTTCCCTCAGACTCCTCTATGATTCCCTCATCTTCATCAAGAAATTTCTCCTGGAATGGGGGAATAACTTGCTGATCGGATTCTCTTTGTCTGTTGGGAGTGGTGTTGTTTCTTCTAAAGTTTTGGTTCTGGTTATGATTTTGATTTCTGTTTAGATTACTAACTGTGACAACCATATTTTCCATCATTTGTTGTAGCTTTTCTACGTTCTTGGATAAGCGGTCATTATTGGGGTCAGATGTGGAAGCTACATTGTCATCCCTATATGTTACCCTTTTCTCAACTCTCAATCTTGCTCTCTTCTCAATCAGATTAGCTTCTACACTCACTGCTCCTTTTTGCATGTCTTCCAACGTGTTGTACTCTCTTTCCCTAAGCTGGTAGGCCATGTCAGCATCAAAGCCTTCAGGTTATTTCTCTAGAGCCATACCTTGGAGAGGTTTCATGTGTGGAGGAAGGGCGTTATAAATTTTGTTGAACCTTGTAGTGTAGTCATGGACACTCTCTCCTGCGTTTATTTTAAGGTTCATATATTCTGCTAGGATTTGGCGAGGGTTTGCCTTAAATTCCCATTTTTTTATGAAGGTCTGATATAAGCAGGGAGGTCTTGGATACTATCAGGAGTTAGGCCTTTGAACCATTTCTTCACATCACCTCCTAAGCTCTGGGCAAAGATTCTCATTTTGATTTTATCATCATCTATCTCCATGTAGTCAAAAGAATCTTCCATCCTGTCTACATGGTGTTGTGCTGTGGTAGATTCTTTGGTAGTGAAGTGTGGGATTTTTGATCGATAATCATTGGGTAAAGGTACCAGAGGCTGAGGTAGAACCAAAGGTGCATACCAGGCTACCATGATGATGTTCTGATGAGGTAAGGGTTTAACTTGAGCAACTGGTACATGGATGACAGGGATACTAGGACCAACAGAATTCTGTTGAGCAGATTTAGGATGACTGAGCCCCAAGTTCTGAATAAAGTGAATGTCAGGCGGTGTGGATGGAGGGGTCTCCTCGTCCCTAATGTGTTTACCACTATGAGGTGGTGAACGAGAGGTCTCAAGGCTTGGCTGGTCTAGGACACTGAATGACCTAGTTCTTGGTAGTCTGTTTGGTAGGTCTAGGTCAAAAAATGGGTCTAATAGAGCTGTAAAGTTTTCTGGAGCAGAGTTAGCTCTATGGATGTGGCTGGAAATAGTTGGTCTTTTAGGTGTAGGAGACCTCTTGAGGATGCTCTCAGGGTTTTCAACTATTTCGAGTGGGTTTCGGTTAGGATAAGATCTTGTGTGAATGGTTCTGGAAGCCAAAATGTTTTTTTCCAACCAAGCAGCTTAACCTTACTTGTTCCTTCTATTGTGGCTGATGTTGTTTCAGAGGCTGGTTTTCCAGTGGAGTCTTATGTGAAACTAAGATAATCAGCAGGCCTACTAATCACCAGTGGAGTCTTTGATCTTTCAGGTGCTATGGAGTCACCAGGTGGAAGGTTTAGGATGCTTTTGGAGGGTACACTGTCCACCACAGTGCTTATGAGATGTCCTTTTTCGAGGATATCTTTAAAACACATCAAACTCTAACTAGAGATTGACTGGGAGGGCTTTTACTAGATATGTCACCTCTAAAGAGTGTGAGATATGGAGGCTACTTGGCCCTTCCCAGACTCTGTCTAAGAGTGTGGGAGAAACACAACAAATGGTAGAGAATTTAGAATGAAAATGGAAGTGTTTCACTACCAACCTGACCAGAGTTTCTAGGTTTTCTGAGGCTCTTATGATGTAGTATGGTGGAAAAAAATCAAAAGTTCCCCAACAAAGTCGCCATTATGTTGGGGTTCCCATGTTTTGGCAAGGTTGGCAATACCAAAATATGAGACAACATCAAACCACTTTCAGACCCTAGGATCTAGCCCTCCTGAGTCCAGAGAGGGATCTCTCTATGATTGTCTAAGGTATATGTCTTTGAAGTTCAAAGTTAAGATATTAGGCTAGTTATAGTCGCAAGGTTTGTTTGTTTAATTGTATGTTTGGTTGCTGAGAATCAGGAAAGAAGGGTTCAATGTAAGACAAGGGTGAGCAAAGAGGATTTTAGGCAAAGGAGAGATAATTCCAGCGAACATTCAAGACCATTGGGCAATGGAGTCAGGAAAGGATTTGCTTGCTAATCAATATGCAGGCTTTCAATTGGGCTAGTCATATAAATCATTGGATCTTAAAGATGATAATGTGGTAGGATAGGAAAGAAGGGAGGTAAGAGCAAGGAAACATTAAATATTCAGAACACAAAGTTGAAAACCTGAGATCAGAGAGAGACTTTGAACTCTCAATGCTTCGACCTCTAGCTTGAGGGAACTTAGATAGGCTTAATTAACTGAAAAGGATCCTAGTGAGATAGAGACATAGTTCTAGACCTCCCAGTGTTCCCAATTCATTCAATTAAATCCTAACAAGAACATCTAAAATCAGATTTCATCAATTCATACATCAGCTAGAAGCATATGGAATCACTACACTAGTTAAATTAAATGAAATAAAACCTCAGATACACATATAACATAAAAAAATTAAAGGAAAGGAGAGCAAAAACATAGGCTACCTAGCAAGGGTAAATCCTATGCTGAATTTCTGATGCAAGCCAACAGAAATGTCATGAAATGAAATAAACACAGAGATAGAAAACATCACCAGCTTTTTTAAATCAGGATCCAAAGAAATGTGCTTGTCATATTAAAAGCAACACCAGTCAAATACAACATTGCCAACAGCTTGAAATTTCAGTCTGAATACATCTTCCTCAACCTATCTTACCACTTTACACAGAGAACATGTCTCAAAGGAAACAGCTTGCAATTCTCTGATAATCGATCAACAACAACCTTTACAATGAGTTTCTTCCTAGTCCCACAGGGCTTTGGTTTCTCCCATGGGTGCTGACTAAAAAAAATAAAAATGAGTTTCTTCCTGATTTTTATAGCTGAAAGATGAGAAGAGGAGGTAGGTGGAAAACTAAATGCAACATTAACACTTAGAAAAGAAAGAGGGCTGAAACTAATTTTGTTTAAACTCTTTGCATTTATCCTTGGTACTTCTTGGATGAAATGGTGGTCTTCGTCTGGTTTCCACTTAGTCCAGGTATGCCTCTGATGTACTTTGGCTGTAGAACCTTGTAGTAATTTTGGTGAATAAACAAAAGGTAAATAAATTACTGAATAGTCCACCATACTTGCGAAACAAATTCTCTAGTATCTTTGTACTGTGGTTAGGGCGGAAATTTCTTCAGGAACACGGTAAACAAAGGAAACAATATGGGCGCTTGGTCCTTTAGGGAACGAACAATCTACTGATGTAAAACTCTAATAGCATTTCCCATGACGTCTTTGACTTGGTACTCTGCCTTCAAATCGATGGATTAGGCTCGAAACCTTCAATGATAGGCCTTGAACACTCATTTTTCCCACTGATACTCTTTGCAGCTTCCACGTTTTTCTCTGACTGCGAAATCTGGGCTTTAATGGCTCTGGAGAAGATTTTACAGAGTTTAACTCTGTTCCTTTAATGTGTGCTCTGTCACACATCTTCTCAGACATTTCCTCATGATATCAGTCCCTAAGAATGGTCCTTTCTTGTGTTTTCTGTAACTGTGACAGAGGCTGTAAATCATGGTGGCTTCTGCCGCTTGTACCTGCAAAAATACGCAACTCAGTCATGAAATCCATGCATAGGGGCAGGTGGCTATGGAGGATGGGAGAATGATAGTGCGGTGGTGATAAACATTGTTTTTAGACAAAACAATGGTGGATAATGCAATGATATGGTGCACACAGCGACTAATAGGGTTTGGTGGAAAAACTGCACGTGGGTCATTTGATTGTGGTCTGGTGGTGGGATCGACGAAAGAGATTAATCAGCAGAATGATTTATGAAAATGGGTGGGATGCATAGAAATGAATGAAAATACAATGAAATGCATGTGTGGTAGGACCTAGCGTGGGCGGAGGGTGATTAGTTCTGGACCATCGATCTTAGATCTAACGGACGGTTGAGATCAAGTTGGAGGATCGCAATCGGGGGTGGGCAGGGGTGACACATTACCAAAGTTCCGATTGCGATTGGGAGCGGAGATGCGATTGAGCGTTAGCCATTGTTCTTGGACCAAGATCAACGACAGGGATTGAGTAGGTGGGGAGAAAGGGGAAAGAGGGGGATAAATCTGAATCGTTGGATCTCAAAGGGATGGATGGCTCCGATCAAATCGAGGGGAGAAATGGGCGGAATCGATAGTCCGATGGACGGTGGTGCAATTGGATCCTGACCGTTGGATCTGGACTAACGGATGGTCAGGATTTGATTGGGGAAATCGCAATCGCAAAGGGCGGAAGGTGGCAGCGATTGGAAAATGCGATTGCGATTGGAGCAGAAAAGTGAGGGCCGTCGGATCGTGGATTAAATGGACGGCTGAGATTGGATCGGCGAATCGCAATCAGAGTGGAATAAAGGGTGACACGGTGAATGTTGCGATTGAAATCGGGGCGGGAGGTGAGATCGGCACAGGGCCGTCTGATCAAAACAATAGATCAACGGTGGAGATTGCGTCGAAGGTCTTATAGACCAAAACCAATCGCATCGGAGTTTTTCAATGTTACGAAGGGAAATGCCCACCCAACAGCTCTGATTTCGATAAGTGCCTGGGGCTTAAACACTTGGTCCTGGGTGCGGGTCACGTGGGGAAGTGGTTAGGGGCTGGCAGAAAAGGGGCTAGGCCCTATTATAAGTTGGAAAGTGGGTTTTCGGGCCCTTTTTAATGAATTTTAAGTTTGGGAAAGGGTAACGGTAAGGGGAAAAAAGGGGAATTTGGCTAAACAAAGGGTAAGGGTAGAATTTAAAGGGGATTTTGGGGAGATTTAAGAGGACTAAGGGAGAAATTTTGGGATGGAAAGGGGACTTTGAAAAAGGAAAAAAGGGGTAAAATGGGACATTTTGCAGGGATACAAGGGGCAAATAAAGGCCTTTTGGAGCACAATTTTTTTGCAATCATTGAGGCTTATAAACTCAGGAACAACAGAGGGAAAGGATTAAAGAGCATGGAACATGGAAAGGCTTCAAGGATGATGTGTTTTCAAGGGAAATGCACTCCTTGAAGGCTCATAAAACTAATTAGCCCCTTGCTTGCTTGTCAAGGAATTTATAGGGGGCTAACAGTGGCTCCACATGGGGATGGCTTCTTCTTGAAGGAGTCAAGAATTCAGAGATGATTAAAATTTAAAATGAAGATGAAAAAGGTAGACAAATGCCTAGCCTGAAAAATTTCAAAAGGGTCACCTTCGGTGTAACTTGATACTCTAGGAAACATATACAGAAAATTACAAATTTTCAAGGCCTGCCTCTCAAGCCACCTCCATTTAAAGACACTGTAATATGGCAAGAATTTTTGACATTATAGAGTCTTGATATAATTGGTTAAGTTGTACAACAACCTTCAAAAGACCAATTTACTTGTCCATGATGATCATAAAATACTTTTACCTTCAAAAGCAGAGCTTCACTACAGGTTTGTGTGTCAATGATGTACATTCATCAAAATATTTAGACCTTATTTATTTTTCTAAGAATATTTTTTAATCTTAATCATTGATGTTTATCTTGCAAGTGACAAATTATGTTCCTTATATCTATTTCAGTACCCTCCAAGTTGAACTCTGGCTCAGACATAGACATGAAAACGTGGGCATTCGTGAAGTCAAAATAAAAGATTTGAATGGTAAATATGACCTACATATGTCGAATATCCTTGTTGGAATTATGATGTAATATGTTTTCCTTGATAAAAACCTACTTGATGAGTTTCCTTTTGATAGCAACCTATTTGTTGAAGATGTAAAATTGATGTATCTACATGTCAGTTCAGATGTGACAAATAAAGGAATTCCAGTCAATGATAGAGAAATTATTAAGGTAAAATTTCAAGATCTATACACAGGTTTGCTAAAGGGAACCCACGTGTACCCATAGTTTTGATGAAGACAACCTAAGTATACATCCAGAACCAGTGTATACACAGTTTTGGTGAAGAAAAGTCGCGTATACACGCAAGTACTAAGAAGAAAATTAGTGTATGTACTTACGCATTCAATTTATGATACCAGGGGTCCTTACCATGGTATTAGACAACAATATTGAGTGTAATAACAACTATTTTATCTCATCTAAGAATACCACAGACACTTGTGTGGTTTTTGGCTCATGGTATTGGTTAAGGCTCAAACTATATAAGGAGGGGAATATGATAGTGCAAGGAGGGGTCTGTGCATGGGTATTGATTGAATACTTCACTCTGAAGTATGTCTACATGGAATGGGTTATAGTTTATTGATATATATAAAATAACGACGCACCTATGAATTCAATGATGGATCAAGATCTCTAGACCTGAAATGAATAGGTATTTTCTTGATTTGTTTGTAATATTTTTAGATCTATGATCTGGCACATGTTTTCTAAAGTGAAGGGTATGATCTGAGTAAGTCTGTTGATCTGAAGTCTTATGAAATCTTGAAAATTTAAAAATATATATGCTCGTTCATCACGGTGAAAGCGCGTATACCCGCGAGTTGGTTTCAGCAAAAGCAACTATACCTGCAGGTTCGTTTCAGCAAAAGAGCATATGGAAGTTAGGGTTTTTATTAATATTTTTGAAGAAAATTTCTGATCATTTCTACTATATTTATGTTGTATGTCAATGAAGTCTTCATGTAGATTTGGATTGTTTGAATGCTATTTATGCTCCTAGTTGATTATGTATAAATATGATCAATGACTGGGTGATTGAATATGATGGATGCTGCTGGCTGAATAAGGGTTCTGTAAATATAAAAAAGTATGCCTAAATGTCTCTGATCTGTTATGATTTAGGTTAGATTCCTAATTTCAGTATATAAAGATCTATACATAGGTTCATCACAGGAAATTGTGTATACACACAGATTACAGTAAGTAAAGTAGCGTATACATTTGGTTTTATTAATGGTCAGGGTTGAACTTGATTATGCCTGTGTGTTAATTTATAAGTATGGTTTTACTTCTGTGAACTAGTTATAGTGATCTCACTATTCTATTTGAAGACTTGTTTATGGCTATTGGTGTTGATCTACAAATTTTGTTGTGTTTAAAATTTTGGATCCAGTGTGAAAAATTATGAAATATGGTCTGTAGTGGATTTGAGGGGAGAAGCCTTTAGTGTGGAAGTAAAAGATTCCTTCCAACATAAGCTAGTGATCAATTCAGGGGGTTGAAGCTCCCTTCCACTAGTGGATGGTAAATGAGATCAAGGGATTGGAGCTCCCTTCTAGTAGCAGCTAGAAAACGTGAGAAAGTTGCAACCTTCTACAGGTGGGTGCCTGCGTAGTGACATGAGTCTGCATCAGTACAAAATTGTAACAAATTTTCTATATAATAAAAATTGAATATAGAGAAAACAATAACGACGTTTTTCCCCTGACATGGGTTTCCACCTTAAATATTGGTGTTCATGTGTGATGCCCTTTTGTGATGATTTACTATGTTATTACTGCACATGTTTACTACTTAACTGTTTGATGCATAACTGATGAAATGGGCTAAGTAATGTTTCTGAATATTTATCTAAACATTAAGATATTTGGGTATACATAAGTTTCATTTAAGATAGTTGTGTGGATATGATAGTCAAACTAATCAGAGTCATGTATAGAAATCAGTAAAAGAAACGTAAAATATTGTGATTCTTGTAAAGAAGGATTCACCCCCCCCCTCTCAGTATTTTCCCAACAATTGGTATCAGAGGCGGTCCTTCTAAATAAGCTTAATCGCTAGAAGGAAGATCATCCAAGATGAGAAATCAAGATGGAACATCATCTATCAGACCACCACTCTTTAAGGGAAACAATTTAATCTTCTGGAAGACAAGAAAAATATTGTATCTTCAGTCTCTTGGAGAATATGTTTGGGCAATAGTTGAAGGTGGTTACCAATATTGAGCTACAGTTCCCACAGATCCAACAACAAGGAAGAACTATGAAACTAATGAAAAGCTATCAATGCTTTATTAGGAAGCCTAACCAAATAAATGTTTTTCAAGCTTATGGAGATATGGGACAAAATCATTCTGAGCTATGAAGGTGATGCCAAGGTAAAATTTTTAAAATCCAATATCTTAGAATTCAATACGAAAAATCTCAGAATGCATAATGATGAAAGTATTGCTAGTTTCTTTTTACGTCTAAAGTAGATTGTAAATCATATGAGAAATATGGGTGAAGACATAAGAGACACAACTTTAGTAGAGAAAATTTTAAGATCTCTAACTCCTAAATTCAAGTCAAAAGTGTTTGCTATTGAAGAGAAGCAGGATCTACAGACTCTTATTGTTGTTCAAATTCATGGGATCCTAATTTCTTTTCAAATGAGAAAAGGAGGTTTGTCTGAAGTCAAAGAAGCATTTTTTATAGCTACTACAAAAGGAAAGGACAAGGAAGAACAAAAAGAATTAGGGTATGTATCAGAAGAAGATGAGGTAAATTTCGTAAAGAAAATTCAACTTAGCACTGGAAGGTTTAGAGGTAAGCTTCCATTAAAATGTTTTTATTGTGGAAGAGTGGGTCAATATGTTGCTAAATTTCCCCATAAAGATAATCATGATAAGGTAAATGATTTAGAAAAAGGTAATAGGAGACGATTTGTCAATAAAAGAAGTTACTATACTCATGAAGATAGTGATGGCTTGTCAAATAGTGAAGAAGGAGAATCTGGTCAGGATATTAGGCTGCTCATGGCATTTGAAAAAGAAACTAGTGAGGCTAAAGATACTTTTATGGATGCTTTAGAAGAAAATGATTTTCTTGAAGAAATCACTCAACTCAAAATATGCTTGGAAGAGAAAAAAAATAGCCATAGATACTCTAAAGAATCAAATCGTAGAAAAGGAGAAGCACAATGATAAATTAGAATGTGAAATAGTAAGTCTAAGAAAGGAACTTGAGAAAGTAAAAACTCTAAATATTAGAGTTTCCAAAGGATATGAAACCTTATATCAAATTATCAAGGTTAAACACTCTCCTCTTGCGAAGACAGGTCTTGGATATATTGGTGAATCTTCTCATTTAGAAAATTCCTCGACTACAAGCTATCTAAATCCAGCGAAAGCCAGTCGGCAAAGCTTCATCACTCAGCAAAAGAACAAAGACAATTTCCAGGTAAAGCGTGATCATTCAAATTCAAGGATGAACGATAACACAAATATCAGTCAAAAGGTAAACAACACTAGAAGGTTCTATGATCGCAGAAATTTCTTTTTTAATGGATAATGTTTTTCATGTCATAATTTTGGTCACAAAGCTTCTCAATGTGTTTCATATAAAACCATCATGACTAGAGAAGCAAGAAAGAAAATAAGTGAGACAGGAACAAAGAAGAATACTTATAAAAAAATTTCTCCTTTTCAAGACAAAATTGAATGTTCATTTTGCAATAACTTTGGACATGAGGAATTTGAATGCAGAAGAAAACTTCAGCCAAAGGATCAAATATCCACAAATTCCAAGGTATGTAGAAGGAAGGACTTACTATTTGAAAGTTGTTTCATAGCCTTGTTTTAAGGAGAAGAAAATAAATGCTACATTGATAGCAGATGTTCAAAACATATGTTATGTGATAAAGATAAACTTATTACATACAATGAATTAGAGAAGGAAAATAATGTTACTTTTGGAAATGACTCTCCTACTATCATTAAGGGTAAAGTATTTGTTTTTCTAAAAGAAAATTCTAAAGCTAATAGTGTTATGTATGTTGATGGATTAAATCATAAATTGTTGAGTGTTAGTCAAATGTGTGATCAAGGAAATGAATTTTTCTTTAGATCAAAAGAGTGTGTCATTCGTGAACCTGACACAGGAAAGATCGTAATAAAATGGAAAAGAACACCAAGAAATCTGTATATATTGAAAGGTGGCCACGAGAAATTTTATCTAGGTAAATCTACAGAAAAATGGTTATGGCACAGAATATTGGGACATCTTAGCTTTTCTCAAATAAGAAAATCAAGCAGGCTCAAAGGTGTTCATGATATACCCATGATTAATTTACCCGAAAGTATCATATGCAAATCATGCCAATTCGATAATCAAACCAGGGTTCAATTTAATGCCAAAGAAGGATCAACAAGTAAGCCTCTTCAACTTATACACATTGATTTGTGTGGACCTGTAGGAATAAGTTACCTCGTGGAGAACAATACTATATCTTATTCATTGATGACTTTTCTAGAATGTGTTGGATCAATTATTGAAACATAAAGATGAAGCATTTGAAAAAATTAAGGTCTTCAAAGCTCTAGTTGAAAATGAATTAGATCTAAAAATAAAATGTCTTAGATCTGACCAAGGAGGAGAATGCATATCATATGAATTCTTTGATTTCTATGAACAATATGGCATAAAATGGAAATTTTTTGTAGTTGGAACTCTGCAAAAAATAGCATGGTGGAAAGAATGAATAGAACAGTTCAGCAAATGGCTCGTGCTATGCTTGATGAATCTGGGACTCTTGACACCTTTTGGGATGAAGTTCCTCATACTGCAGTAAATATTCTCAATAAGGCTCATGTTCATGTAAACAGTGATAATACTCCTTATGAACTCTGGTATGGTAATATTCCCACTGTGAAGCACTTTAAATTTTTTAGATGCAAATTTTATATCAAAAATAATGACAAAATATTTCTCAGCTACTCCTCTAGAAGGAAAGCATACAAATTCTACAATAAGAGACTTTAAAATATTGTTGAATGTATTGATGTTGTGATTGATGAATCTCCCACAAATCCAAAAAGGAAAATAACAACAAATGAAGATGATGATGATGAATGTTTTCCCTCATCAAATAACAATAATATAGAAGGTGAACCTAATGAATCACCAGAAGAAGGTACATCAGAAAGAGAAAATCCTCCATCCAAGTATGTTCAAAAGAATCATCCAAAATCTCAAATTTTAGGAGAAAAGGAATCAGTGGTACAAACAAGAAGAACGCTTGTAGGATCTCCTAGTTATCTAGCATTTTTATCCACCATTGAACCACAAAATGTAAATCAAGCTAGTAAATATGAATGTTGGATTCAGGCCATGAATAAAGAACTTGATCAAATTGAAAATAAAAATACTTGGGAATTGGTTCTGAGACCTCATGATAAAAATGTAATTGGAACAAAGTGGATATTCAAAAAAAAATTAAATGAAAATGGAGATGTCATTAGAAACAAAGATAATTTTTTTTGTAAAGGGTATGCTCAACAAGAAGGTATAGAATTTGAAGAAGAATTTTCACCAGTAGCCAAACTTGAAGCCATAAGAGTGTTTCCTGCATTTTCAAGTTTTCAACAATTCAAGATTTATCAAGTTGATGTAAAATTCACTTTCCTTAATGGTGATCTGGAAGAATAAGTTTATATAGAACATCCAGAAGGATTAATTCTGGGAAATTATGAAAAACTTGTTTGCAAACTTAAAAATGCCCTATATGGTCTAAAACAAGCCCCACCGGCATGGTACTATCTTCTTGAGAAATATCTTCAACAACAAGGTTTCAAAAAAGGATATGTAGACATTAACTTATACACAAAAGTTGAGAATGATAAATTGTTAATTATTGTTATTTATGTTGATGACATCATTTTTGGGAGTAATGAAGAATCCATGAGCTAGAAATTTTCTTCTGTTATGAAACAAGAATTTGAAATGTCTTTACTTTGGGAACTAACATATTTTATTGGCTTACAAGTGCAACAACAAAACTATGGCATATTTCTCTCGCAAGAAAAATATCTCAAATAGATGCTCAAGAAGTATGTGATGGAAAACTGCAAACCTATCAGCTCTCCAATGGTGATCGGATGTAACCTCAATTCTCATGATGTTTCTCCCATGGTAAAACAACCAGAGTATATATCTATGATTGGAAGTCTGCTATATCTAACAGGGACTAGACCGGATATCATGCATGCATTTTGGATTTTTGGATTATTCTAAGCAAACCCAAAAGAGTCACATCTTCAGGCCGTAAAGATAATATTCAAATATCTATAAAGAACTCAAGATTTTGGTCTATGGTATCCAAAGAATGTTGATCTTACTCTTCATGCTTACACATATGCAGACTGGGCTAGAAATGTTGATGATCGGAAAAGCACTAGTGGTGGTGCATTTTATATGGGGCCCCGATTAGTGTCATGGTTTATCAAGAAGCAAAGTTCCATTGCCTTATCTATAGCATAAGCAGAATATGTGGTCGCTGCATCATGTTTCACACAACTTATTTCGATGATGTAGACATTACAAGATATTCAAATTAAATGATATCCTCCCATATCCATCCTATGTGATAATACAAGTGCCATTAGTATCTTGAAAAATCATGTTATGCATTCCAAAACCAAACACATTCCTATCAAGTATCACTTTTTACGAGAACACGTGCTTGAGAAAAATGTTAAATTGGACCCTCCAAAGTGTTATCACTCCAATAGTTCTCAAAGGGTTGTTTTTTTTTTGGTTTAAAGAATATTAGAGGTAACCACAAACCTACTTTAAAGTCTTAGGATCTAGCCTTCCTAATGCTCAGAGAGGGGTCTCTCTATATGATTTATCTTTGTTGATTGTTGTTGATTTTAGGCTAGTTATGTAGGATTACTTGGGATTTTGATTTTAGATTTAGTTTGGTGGTGAAATCACTTACTCAAATGTATAGATGTAGGTCTGTATTCCATTGGGCTAATGGAGTCAAAGTGTCAAGCATCAGAAGCAAGATCAAGGTTCTAAAGGGAATTATTCATAGGGAAAGATAGTTTAGTCACTTTAGATCCTTAGGCTGATGGTGAAAATGGTTTCAATCGGGGTAAGAGAGAAATTAAGGGTTATCAAATCTGGATAATGAGTGAAAAGATAGAGGTCAATCGAAACAAGGGAGAAATTAAGAATTCCCTAATATGGATATCAGAAGAAAAAAATATAAATGATAAAGAGTTGAAGATAGAGTGTAATTAAACATATTCTATAATAACATTCCAATTATATCATTTAGATTTAGAAAAACATAAAAGTATTTGTGAAAAATTTAGAAAGAAAGAATTGAACAAGTAGAAATTACTTCACTATAATGGGCCAACACATGAATCCTATAATATAATCTCTTTATTGCTTTAATCTAGTCTGCTGACTTGAAATTGGTACAATCACCCTCAGGTTCCAGAATAGTACAACTATAGAAATGTTAAGCATTCATCCACACTCAATACTTTGAAATGTGAAGTATTTATACAAAACTCTTAAATATTTTCCTAAAACAAACTTAGGAATTATTCAAGGAAAAAGAAATATATTCATGCAAGAAAATAGAGACATCTATCTAACTAATGCAAGTTGTCCCTGCTTTTATTTATTTGTTGTTTAATTGTTGATATTTTGTTGTTTATTTGTCCTTGACTATTGCTCAACGAAGGCTGCAGTTAGGCAGTGAAGTTTCCTCTACATTCGCAGCTTTATCTATGTTTTGACTTTCTCTCTAACCTTTAAACTGATAGACTTTAAAATTTGCTTTGTAATTTCTGATTTGGCTTTAAACCATGTCTTTCTTCTGATACTCTTTAACCTTGCTTGATACTCTTTGACGGTCTCTTTTTACTATAAAATTTAAATATTGTTTTAACCTTTTGAATGCTTTGTTTTTGTAATATTTCTAAATTAGCATGTAGCTAATAAGAATATTAATTTTTCTTGTAATATATAGTTAGATGAATAAATGGGAAAGGAGGCTCATAAGTTTCTTAAGTAGGAATAAAAACCCTCATAATGTGAAAAGGGATCATGTTAATAACCAGATCAAGCATCCAAATGTATGAACAGGGTCTAACATGTGTGGACAAAGTCAAGTTTGACCAAGTCAACAGTATTAATATTTGAAGAGTGGATCCTAAATAAAGACATCTCAATGTGAATGAAGATCAATATAGCTAGTAAAAATGAAGATACTCCAGTCAATATTGACTAAATCAAACAGCGTTGTAAAAATATGAGCAAGACTAATGCGAACAACATAATTTTGGTGGAGGAGCCTTAGCATGGAGGCAACCTCATAATTGGGTGGGACCCTTGGTGAGGAAGCTCATCAACTATATAATGAAGGGAATGGAAACCATATATAGGATGATTGAAGATTATATTTCTTATGTGGTCTGTTTAGACTTTTTGCATTCTTTGGCTGTTTAGCTAAGTTTGCTACACTGTTTAGTGCAAGGGTTTTCTCATGCGAGGGTTCCCTACTCTTTCTTGGAGATCTTGTTTAAGAGATCTAAGAGGAGATTTCTGAGCTGTATTTTCCACTATCAGGCAGTTGGCCAAGTATTCACCAACAGCTACAGTGCATTCCCTTGGAGAAACTACATTATTTTCAGGGTGTTGCAGTGGAAGGGGATAAAAGCCCCACTTTTATGAGCTAACTTCCCAGGAGGACGATCAACCTTTTTCCCGGAAAGCTAGTAGGAGAGTCTACAACCATTTCTTTACATGTTCAACCATTTTTATGTAGGATTCAACTTTACATTGTGACTCAACCATAGATCAGCAGAAGGAAATTTCATGTATATCATTTCTTTCAAGAAACCCTTTTCGGGTCATCTTGGATCTATGTAAAAGAGACGAGATCTCTATTTTTGAGAATTATTGATTAATATATGAGTAGATCTGTTTTGTCTCTATATTTCTGAGTATAACCCTTGATAAACTTCTTATTTATTTGCTGCAGTATTTTTTTGTTGCAGTAAATTTGTGGTTTCATCAATTTTGAGCTATTTTGAGCATGGGAGGCCTGTTTAACTAGGCTATGATGATTTTTTTTGGATTTCCTCTTGGATTGGGTTGTAATAATGTCAAATATAATGGATCCATGGGCTGCATTTTTCTGTTGATGCTTATATTTCTGAAAAATTCGTTTTATGTGCAAGTATTGCTGATTTTCCCATTTTGGGATATTACAGTGGTATCAAAGCCTTAATCTTGGCTCAGCCTGTGTTCTTCAATAATTATGGAGTCTTCTCATGTGGAGGAGAAGATCTACAAGAGAGATCAAAGCAAAACCTTATTGTATGGAGGAAAGAGGTTCTCAAAACTTCTCTCTCAAACTCTGCAGGGTATAAGCAAAGACATCAAAGAAATGAGGAGGGAAATACATGGAAGTCCCTCAAAAAGATCTGCAAGATCTATATATGAAAAAAGCTCTAATTCCTCATCTTATGGGTGTGAGAATTTAGCCACATCATCAAATTTACAACTCTCTATTAGCCACTTGTTCATGAAAAAGAAGAAGAAGAAAGGAGATGTGCTAAAGAAGGAGACTCTTGCTGATTATTTGCAAGAGTATGAAGCTCAATCTAAGGGGTTCAAAGATCACTTGAACTTCCAAGGGTTTTGCAAGATCAGGGAGGAAAGAAGCACAAGGAGAAAGCAGCATGGTGTGGGTATATTCTTCCTATCTACTTTTGATGGATCACCTAAATGTCCAGCTAGGGCTTGGGTGAAGGGGCTAGACACCAACCTGCAACAACATCAAGTTTCAGAAAAGGAAGCCATCAAAGTAGCAACACTGCATATTGAGGGTAAGTCTTATGCTTGGTGGTTGTTTGAATATTTTTCCTTAAATAATGAAAATACATCTACTTATGCAAGTTCATTAGAAGAGTAGTGGAAAGGTTTGATGAAAAATCTTATGAAACATCTTCTATGGAGTTTATCAAACCAAATCAAACAAAACTTTTGCATGGGTTGGAAGGGTCCATAAAATCAACTCCATTTAAGAAAACCATTGAAGGGGATGGAGACTTGTATGATATCTTGCCAAGGGAAAAGTCCCCATTGCATGAAGAGCTCTCTTCTCAAGGGGAATACATGGAGATTCCTCCTTCAAAAGAAGACCAAGATATAAGGTCTCTTATTGATGATGAGGTATTTTCAAATATTGAAGAGGAGGAAGAGAAGGCTAGAGGTAATGGTGTAGTCATGACAAGAGCACATCTAGGACCTCATGAAGAGGAATATGGAGTACTTACTCTAAGGAGAGAAACTGGGTTGGTTGCACTCGAGGGATCATTGTCCTTCTCCTTTACTTCATATGGTAGCTAGCATGACTCTAATTATGATTCTGTATTCTCAAAAGGTTCTTATCTTTGTTGAGGACATGGTTGGAGGAGAGACACATTGGTTGGATGTGTCCTTGGGGAAAGAAATTTCCCACACTCTTTGCACTACATGTTTCAAGGGGAGCATGGGAAAAGATATGGTTACCATAGTAGATCACTTGTTTCTTTATGAGGTAGACCATATGATTGTTTGGAGCACTTGGAACATACCTCTCATGAGCATTTGGTAGGATATTTTCTATGAATTACCAAGTTGGGAGGTGATTCATTTCATTTGGATGATAGCATGGAGATGGGAGTCCTTCATTGATGATGGAATTCCCCATGATTTTCATCACTTCTATCTTGAGGAGGCCATTGATAATCAAAGAGGTTTCCACATAGACCTTCCATTCTTTCATGATGAGAGCCATTTGGTTTATTTACCAAAAGCCAACTTGCACACTTGGGAGGAACCATTGGGAGAAAAAATTGTTGCAGAATATCTAAAGCAATGGTGGAGACTGCTGGATAAGCAGGCCCCAAGAGGAGGAGGGGAGATTTTGCAGCACCCTTGCAGTTGCTTGATGAAAAGAAAAATTTGGGAGGGGAAGACTGTAATATTCCTAAATTAGCATGCAGCTAATAGAAATATTATTTTTTCTTGTAATATCTAGTTAGATGAATAAATGGGCAAGGAGGCCCATAAGTTTCTTAAGTAGGAATAAAAACCCTCATAATGTGAAAATGGTTCATATTAATAACCAGATCAAGCATCCACATGTATGAATAGGGTCTAAAATGTGTGGACAAAGTCAATTTTGACCAAGTCAATAGTATTAATATTTGAAGAGTGGATCCTAAATAAAGACAGCTCAATGTGAATGAAGATCAATCTATCTAGTCAAAATGAAGATACCTTGAGTGTGAAAAGAGAAAATGCATGAAGATCCAGTCAAGGTTGATCCAATCAATATTGATCCAGTCAAGATTGACTAAATCAAACATTGTTGTAAAAAGATGAGCAAGACTAATGGGAATAATGTAATTTTGGTGGAGGAGCCTTAGCATGGAAGCAACCTCATAATTGGGTGGGACCCTTGGTGAGGAAGCTCATCAACTATATAATGAAGGGAATGGAAACCATATAGAGGATGATTGAAGATTATATTTTTTATGTGATCTGTTTAGACTTTTTTCATTCTTTGGCTGTTTAGCTAAGTTTGTTGCACTGTTTAGTGCAAGGGAATTCTCATGCAGGGATTCCCTACTCTTTCTTGGAGATCTTGTTTAATAGATCTAAGAGGAGCTTTCTAAGATAAATTTTCCACTATCAGTCACTTTTCCAAGTATTCACTTACAGCTACAACGCAGTCCCCTGGAGAAACTCTGTTATTTTCAGGGTGTTGCAGTGGAAGGGGATAAAAGCCCCACTTTTATGAGCTAGCTTCCGAGGAGGAGGATTAGCCTTTTTCCCGGAAAGCTAGTAGGAGAGTCTACAACCATTTATTTTCCTTTTCAGCCATTTCTATGCAGAGCTTCAGCTATACAACATGATTTAGCCATAGATCTATAGCAGGAAATTTCATGTATATCATTTCTGTCAAGAAACCCTTGCCGGGTCATCTTGGATCTATGTAAAAGAGACTAGATCTCTATTTTTGAGCATTATTGATTAATATATGAGCAGATCTATTTTGTATCTATATTTTTTAGTATAAACCTTGATAAACTACGCAGTTATGTGCTGCAGTATTTCTGTGTTGCAGTAGTCTTGGGGTTTCATCAATTTTGAGCTATTATCAGCATGGGAGGCCTGTTTAACTAGGCTACAATGATTTTCTTCTGATTTCCTCTTGGATTGGGTTGTAATAATGTCAATTCTAATGGATCCATGGGCTCAATTTTTCTATTGATGCTTATATTTCTAAAAAATGTGTTTTATGTGCAAGTATTGCTGATTTTCCCATTTTTTGATATTATAGTGGTATCAGAGCCTTAATCTTGGCTCAGCCTATGTTATTCAACCATTATGGAGTGTTCTCATGGGGAGGAGAAGATATAAAAGAAAGATCAAAGAAAACCCTTATTTTCTAGAGGAAATAGGTTCTCAAAACTTCTCTCTCAAACTCTGCAGGGTATAAGCAAAGACAGTAAATAAATGAGGAGGGAAAGACATGGAAGTCCCTCAACAAGATCCGCAAGATATATACATGAGGAAAGCTCTAATTCCTCATCTTATGGGTGTGAGAATTCAGCTACATCATCATATTTACAACGCTCTATCAACCACTTGTTCATGAAAAAGAAGAAGAGGAAAGGAGATGTGCCAAAGAAGGAGACTCTTGGTGATTATTTGCAAGAGTATGAGGCTCAATCTAAGGGGTTCAAAGATCACTTGAACTTCCAAGGGTTTTGCAAGATCAGGGAGGAAAGAAGCACAAGGAGCAAGCAACATGGTGTGGGTAGATTCTTCCTATCTACTTTTGATGGATCACCTAAATGTCCAGCTAGGGCTTGGGTGAAGGAGCTAGACACCGACATGCAACAACATCAAGTTTCAGAAAAGGAAGCCATCAAAGTAGCAGCGCTGCATCTTGAGGGTAAGTCTTATGCTTGGTGGTTGTTTGAATATTTTTCCTTAAAGAATGAAAATACATCTACTTATGAAAGGTTCATTAGAAGAGTAGTGGAAAGGTTTGATGAAAAATATTATGAAACATATTCTATGGAGTTTATCAAACCAAATCAAACAAAACTTTTGCATGGGTTGGAAGGGTCCATAAAATCAGCTCCATTTCAGAAAACCATTGAAGGGGATGGAGACTTGTATGATATCTTGCCAAGGGAAAAGTCCCCATTGCATTAAGAGCTCTCTTCTCAAGGAGAAGACATGGATATTCCTCCTTCAAAAGAATACCAAGATCTAAGGTCTTTTATTGATGATAAGGTATTTTCAACTATTGAAGAGGAGGAAGAGAAGGCTGGAGATAACAGTGCAGTCATGACAAGAGCACATCTAGGACCTCATGAAAAGGAAGATGGAGTACTTACTCTAAGGAGAGAAACTCTTGCACTCTTGTAAGGAGTTACAAAGAATATCACATATGGAGATCATGGCACAATCCATGTGTAGCATGTGCCATCATTATCCCATGGTGAGATATTGAAGATAGAAGAGGATAAAATGGATGGAAAGCATCATATGATGAGGAGTATACACCCCTCTCTATTTCATAATTTTGATGTACAAAGGAGGCAGGAGGATTTTTGCAGTGAAGGAAAATCAGTCCACACACATATACATCCTGCTCTATATCTTGATGTCTCTTTGCATGGAGGCATTCCACCAGGGAGACCCCTTGATTGGAAGAAGAATAAAGTGTTATCTCAACTATTGGTAGCATTTACATATTTTGCTAAGGAGGGAACCTTGGGAGAAGCTAACACAGCACAGAGAATCTTTCATGAGTTCAAAGGAGAGGTAAGAAATTTTCTGAAATGGACATTGCCATCTCCCACACAACAACTTGCACTAGAAAAGGAGAATTCAAAAATATATGATGGAATGAGTATGATGTCAAATAGCCACTCCATATCTTTAAGGCATACAATGATATTCTCACACACAAAGAATATTTCTGAACATGACAAGAGGATATCAACACTCTTGTATGCATGGGAAAAATTAAGGAAGTTTTAGAAGACAAGGACTTTCCAAGGGGAGGTTTACTTCCATATACTTCATCTTGTCTTGAGAAAGATTAGCTACAAAAGAGGCAGCAAAAGAAAGTTGATAGTACTCCAACATGTGACTTTGGCATCAAGCATGTCAAAGAGGAGAGCCATGTTATGACAGGGGCTGCATTTCAGATTTCTAGAGTGTTGTCATTGTTGGGGAGCCTAGATCCTTATTGGGAGTCCCAACTCTTGATGGAATATTCCAAGGACCTCTTCACATGTAAGGTTATTGATGGGAAAGTGATGGATGGGAGGTATAAATTAGTTGATGGAGTCATCTATTTCCATGATTAGATCTACTTAACTAGATATTCCAAGCTCAAGTATAGACTACTTAATGTAGCCTATGAGATCTTGCTTTCTAAACCAACTAGCTTCATTAAAACATACCATAATATCTTAGATGGATTCATGTGGGTAAAATTCAAAGGGGAGATGCACTCTCATATGAGGAATTTCATGGATCATTTTCTGGTTGAGGAGGAACATATCTCTTGGGAAGAGTTATCATCACTACCTCCTTATTCATTGGGTGTGAGAAGGAGCTCATCCATGAGCTACCTCACTGATTTAAATCAAGTGTATGGTGAAACTTGTATTTCTAAACATCATAATGTATCTACTATATGCTTGTATTTTCTTAACACTCATGTGCAAGGCCTTGCTCCAAGAGGGGGCACTTTTTTCTTATGGGCTTCATGGGCCACTTTGGGCCATGAGCAATGGTGATGTTGGTAATTCCTTGGAAGATCTTGGAGAGATGACGTACTCTTCATGGTATGATTAATTAAAACCAACCATCATACAACTTCTCCAAGAATGCAAGAAGGATGGGTCAGCAAACAAGTGTTGGGAAAAACACTTGTCATATCAGATCCTATGGGAGTTAGGAGTAAAATTGTGTTGGTTGCACTTGAGGGATCAGTGTCCTTCTCCTTTACTTCATATGGCAGCTAGCATGACTCTAATTATGATTTCATATTCTGAAAATGTTCTTATATTTGTTGAGGACATGGTTGGAGGAGAGACACATTGGTTGGATGTGTCCTTGGGGAAAGAAATTTCCCACACTCTTTGCACTACATGTTTCAAGGGGAGCATGGGAAAAGATATGGCTACCATAGTAGATCACTTGTTTCTTTATGGGGTAGACCATATGATTATTTGGAGCACTTGGGAAATACCTCTGATGATAATTTGGGAGGATTTTTTCTATGAATTACCAAGCTGGGAGGTGATTCATTTCATTTGGATGATAACATGGAGATGGGAGTCCTTCATTGATGATGGAATTCCCCATGATTGTCATCACTTCTATCTTGAGGAGGCCATTGATAAGAAAAGAGGTTTCCACATAGACCTTCCATTCTTTCATGATGAGAGCCATTTGGTTTATTTACCAAAAGCCAACTTGCACACTTGGGAGGAACCATTGGGAGACAAAATTATTGCGGAATATCTGAAGCAATGGTGGAGATTGTTGGATAAGGAGGCCCCAAGAGGAGGAGGGGAGATTTTGTAGCACCCTTGCAGTTGCTTGAGGACAAGAAAAATTTGGGAGGGGAAGACTGTAATATTCCTAAATTAGCATGCAGCTAATAGAAATATTATTTTTTCTTGTAATATCTAGTTAGATGAATAAATGGGCAAGGGGGCTCATAAGTTGCTTAAGTAGGAATAAACACCCTCATAATGTGAAAAGGGATCATGTTAATAACTAGATCAAGCATCCACATGTATGAATAGGGTCTAAAATGTGTGGACAAAGTCAAGTTTTTCCAAGTCAATAGCATTAATATTTGAAGAGTGGATCCTAAATAAAGACAGCTCAATGTGAATGAAGATCAATCTAGCTAGTCAAAATGAAGACACCTTGAGTGTGAAAAGAGACAATGCATGAAGATCCAATCAAGGTTGATCTGGTCAAGATTGATCCAGTCAAGATTGACTAAATTGAACAGCGCTGTAAAAAGATGAGCAAGACTAATGGGAACAACATAATTTTGGTGGAGGAGCCTTAGCATGGAAACAACCTCATAATTGGGTGGGACCCTTGGTGAGGAAGCTCATCAAATATATAATGAAGGGAATGGAAACCATATGGAGGATGATTGAAGATTACATTTTTTATGTGGTTTTTTTAGAATTCTTGCATTCTTTGGCTATTTAGCTAAGTTTTCCGCATTGTTTAGTGCAAGGGTTTTCTCATGCGGGGATTCCCTACTCCTTCTTGGAGATCTTGTTTAAGAGATCTAAGAGGAGATTTCTGAGTTTCATTTTCCACTATCAAGCACTTGGCCAGGCATTCACTTACAGCTACAGTGCATTCCCTTGGAGAAACTGCATTATTTTCAGGGTGTTGCAGTGGAAGGGGATAAAAGCCCCACTTTTATGAGCTAGCTTCCTAGGAGGAGGATCAACCCTTTTCCCCAGAAAGCTAGTAAGAGAGTATACAGGCATTTATTTGAATTTTTAGCCATTTTCATGCAGATATCAAACTATATAATGTGATTCAGCCATAGATCTACAACAAGAAATTTCATGTATATCATTTCTGTCAAGAAACCCTTGCTGAGTCATCTTGTATCTATGTAAAAGAGACTAGATCTCTATTTTTAAGAATTATCGATTAATATATGAGAATATCTATTTTTCTCTATATTTTTTAGTATAACCCTTGATAAACTACGCAATTATTTGCTGCAGTATTTCTGTGCTGCAGTAGTCTTGGGGTTTCATAAATTTTGAGCTGTTTTGATCATGGGAGGCTTGTTTAACTAGGATATGATGATTTGTTTCTGATTTCGTCTTGGATTGGGTTGTAATAATGTTAGATCTAATGGATCCATGGGTTTCATTTTTCTATTGATGCTTATGTTTCTGCAAAATGCTTTTTCTGTGCAAGTATTGCTGATTTCCCATTTTCGGATATTACAATTTTACTGTTGTTCTCTTCATATTAAATCAATCATTTTTTCCCAAAATTATGCCTCTAGAAATTTTATCTTCATCATCCTTCTGAATATTTCATCTGCCTCCGTATACTTTGAGAATGTAGGCTTGTTGACAAATAGGTGTTTTACCTCATGTTGCAGGTAAAAGAGATTCTCAAAATTATTGTAGAGAACTTTCCCTGTTGGAATTCCTTGTGAAGA
The DNA here is from genome assembly GCA_034641835.2 of Pinus albicaulis. Taxonomy (NCBI): domain Eukaryota; kingdom Viridiplantae; phylum Streptophyta; class Pinopsida; order Pinales; family Pinaceae; genus Pinus; species Pinus albicaulis. The sequence continues at coordinate 236,998,231 of CM076572.1, forward strand.
AGGGAGATTAGCCTGATCCTTGGTAACTTATCTAATTTTTCTTATCATAATCATCCTGCTTCATTGATTTTTCATGAATAACTAGAGGATTGGGAAGGCCTTTCTGCCTTAGGACATCAAACTTCATCATGAACCTTGTGATGGAAACCTCCATGTTTTGAAAATTTTCTTCTAGCAATATCATCAAATTCTTTTTATAAGTTATGTTCCTAAATTATAGGATGGTTTATGTCTTGTCACTAATTCCAACATCTTCTAACTCCTTCTTATTATTGGAATTAATAAATTTGATGATTTCAAGAGCTTCTTCATGTTTCTTACCAAGTTCTTCTTTTATCCTGTGAATGGATTCTCTTGCTTCTTTGAATAAATCTTTTTTTTCATATATAACCTATATGGATGGCCAAATATCATTGATAGATTCAATGATATTGGCCCATAGTTGTTGCTTGGCTTGTGCCATGGGTTCTTTCAGTGTTAGATATTTTTCTAACTTCTTCAATTTATCATTCAACCTATTTGCCTTTTATTCTTCATTCTTGTGCATTATATTAGCAAGTTTCTTTTCATATTCTAGACCCTTAAGCTGTTCTTTAAGTATATTTATTTCATTTTTCTAAATAGACATGTCCTACATAGCTTTTACTAGCTTACTTGCTTCATCTGTAGGCTGTGTTGTTGTTGTTGAAGACTTTGTTACTGAAGCTATTTATGAGGTGATAGGAAGTGTTGTAGCCATTGGTACTATAGGGGCCAATGATTCTGCTAGTGTAGAAGGCACAACTGTTGTGACTACAGGAATTACAGTGACATGGACTTCTTCTTTGGCCTCTTTCTCCTGGACCAACTTGTCCATTTCATTCTCCATTTCTTTTATCTGGGCAGTCAACTGAAGAATGAGACTCATCATCTCATCTTTCTGAATTGCATCTTTTAACACTTCCTTTTCTTGAGGATGTTCAGTAGGAGGCAGCTTAAGTTGCTTCTTTAATGTAGCAATATCTTCATTTTTCTTCTTTATCAATTCATCTACAACTTTTACATTTGTTGGATCATATCCTACTTCAATAATCAAATGTTCTAATGATTTGATTATGTTATCCTTAGCCTGTGAGGATGCCTTTTCCAATTTAAGCTGATATTTGATGTTTCTAATATTTTTTTGTAGCTTCTGTACACTCATGTCTTTATTTTTCATTGTGGAATAAAGCATTTCACCAGCTTGTTTGTGAAATTCTATCTGATCAATAGGATGAAGATCTTCTTCTTGAACTTCATATGATGATTTTTTCTAATCTGCTGATGTTTTGGGATGCTTTACTTTAGGCTACAGGAAGGTCATCTGCATCTTCCTAGTCTTATAGTCAAAAGCAGAAAGCAATATTCTTGGGTCACTGGGTAACTGTTTCCAAAATTGGTTATATGTATCAGTCTTCAAGGCTTCATTTCTCATATTTATCTCTTTATTTTTCTGCATAATGTCCATTTCCTTCTCTTCTTGTTTGCTGGATGAGGGCATTTCAACACTGTGATGCTTCTAAATTAGCTGAGTATTTGAAGTTGAAGGTTGATGTGTTTCTTTAGCAACTGCAGGTGGTGCATTTTCTTTCACCACTATTTCAGTATCAATTACTTTGATTGTTTCTACTTGCTCATTGATAGAATTTAATTTAGGCTTCTTCCTGTACATCAATTTAAATGTGGTTTCAGTTGTAGTCTCTGCAGTGTATGATCCTTCTTCTCTGATTCTTTTTGAGTTTTTATCTTCTTGGGCTAGAGTCTGCAATATTTGACTAGTATCACTTTGCGTCTCTGCCTCTGTTAAGGTTTTTTCCAACCATTCATACTGGTTCGAGTATTTCTCAATGTCTAGTTTCTTCTCATGTACATAAGGAGTTATTTTGCATTTAACTCGAAATTTACTTATTGCTCCTAGAGGATCATAATACCACAAAAAACTCTTACTAAATTTAAACTCCTGCAAATAATTTTCAGCCTCTGGTCCTGCATCTCTACTATTACAAATAAATGGGCCAACTTGATTCTTTATTTTGAACTGTGTCTTCTTTTTGGCTGCCAAGAAGTTGATTCCATCAAAATTAATAATCTGCCTTATGAACTCAAGGGAAAATAAACTCATTGGGAGGTATTTGGGAATTTTATATGGAATAAGATTTGATCCATATGCCCTTATCTCTGTGTGGTTTTTATACAAGTACCAATCTCATGTCCTATTATGCTCTGATAGTTGTAGGAAATTCTTATTTTCCTCAATGATTTTGGGTTGACTGCTACTGTTCAACATATTAACCATAGGATGAATAAAAGAATCAATGAACTCTGTGTAGGTGGACTGTGTGGAGTATTTTCTTATTAAGGGAGTCCAAAATACAAGTAACTGTGGGTTGCCTTCAACAACAAGCTTTTGAAGGTTAATGGAAAATTTCTCTGATTGAAAATAGAAAAACAGATGGAATAGGACTGATGAATACTTGAAAACACCTTCTTCAGGAATTTTAACAAGTTTTTCATGCATATTGTTAGCAAGGTGTTAGGGTCCTATAGATATAGGATTCATAATTTTTGAATTTACTTTGATAGTCTTGTAAATATGTACATACCTTGATTTTTGCAAGTTGATTTCCCATATTTGAAAATAATAAAAAATGAAAAAAGAGGGTAAAAAGTCCTAAAAGAAATATCAAAGGACTTAGAAAAATAAAGACCCCAAAAGAAAAATAAATAAGAACTGAAAGTGAGCAAGTCCAAATGCCACTACTTTTACTTTTTACTGCAAAAATAATGATTATGTGTAGAGTGTCAATAAATGTCATAATCCACTATCAATTAAACAACTTATTCTTAACTCTTCATGCTTTCAATTTCATGTTTTAGATAGAGAATAAAGATTTTTCAAACGGTTTAAACTTGAAAAATCAGTAGATAGGTAGAGAATAATGAGGATCTCAACAATTTAATTTGAGCCTTCGGATGAAATAAGGTATACTTAGATGGTTTTATGTTTTGAAAGAAAAATGTTTTAAGGTTGCAAGCCTAAATGCACCTACAAAATGAAGAAAAAATGTTAGAAATAAAGTTGGGCAGGTAGAAATCAGTTGAGCAATCATATAAATAGCACATCATTGGGAAAAATCACTAATTTCCCCTCCCATATAGGTATTCAATATTCTTAACTATCAGTAAAAAACGCTCAGAGGATTTCTCTGACTTTTTTTTGGACCGGACCCAAGGCTCTATGACTGGTCAGTTAAAAATATTGAATTCCTACCTTAAACCCTCATTCATCAACATTTACCCTTCATTCATACATCAAAATCCCTTTTTCCTAAGTAAAACACATTTTTTACTTAGTAAAATTGTAACCCTAAAATAATTAACTTCATTCCCTTCAAAATCATTCATAAAACCCTCAAAATACATTTATCCTAAGTATTAGTGAAGTAATATAAAAGATGAGCACTGCTTTATTTTTATACTTTACATAGAGATAATATTTGTTTTGTTTCCTTTTACTATCCCTTTATTCATATTAACATCTAACTTATTGTAGTAAATCCCTAAAACTACACCTACCCGTATATATTAAATCCATTATATCTAAAATAACCCCCTTAAACCCACTATTTTAAACTTTAGACCAAAGTTAATATATCCCGTGTTTGCAAATAAAAACCCCAAATTATGAAGCCCTTTGGTCTAAAAAACTATCACTATTCCATGTATCCCACCCCTATGGTCTTTAAACCATTAATTTTTTTTTTTTAAACTATATAATATATATTAACCCACCCGCATATGTTTTATTTAAACATTTCACAAAGGTTTTAAATAAAAAACATTAACCCCACCTATATTCACGTAATCCAAAGTTTTTTGAATTAAACAAATGTTTATTCATAAAAACTTGGACACAATAAGCATAAACACCTACCCCACGTATATTGATTAAAACCCTATATATATGTGTTAAATATTATATCCTCCCGCTACATCTTAAACCTTTCACCTATGCAAAGGCCCAGTCCCACCTTTCCATTTCAATGCAACTCCCAAAACGATTTCATCCCTTCGCATTAAACTCCTAGATTTGATGGTTGGAGGATGATATCGCATAGAAAAGATGCAAGAACGCCCAAAAGCCAAAGCCACGCAAAATGGGTGGCTTCACCCATTTCTCTCCCATCCACGTGGCCTTTCCTCACTGGATCGCATGGGTTTGGGTCAAAAAATCTTACCGCTCGATAGCCATATGATAACCACTCACGGTTTTCATCCATTTCATTCTGAAACCACCTTCCCACTGAACAAGACATACATTCAATAAAATTAACATGTTTTGATAAAACCTTTCGTTAATGTATTTATTCATTTATCTTGCACGCTTAACCTCTGCATTGCTTCCCCGACTGTATAAACCTATTAAAGCCTGTTTCTTCCATTTTTTATGCCCAAAACATGTGAAATATTTCCCTAAAACTTCTGAAGACTGTTGAGGAGCTAAGCATTGCTCTAAGCAATTTACTGAAGTCGTCAATTCACCTAAGAACCTCAAAAACCTTTCCAGAAGTCGATACTTGCATCATATCAGGTATTTTTCTCAGAATTCAACTTGCAATCAAGTTGGAAAACCATTTTTAAATAAAGAAAAACATTTTAAGTTAAGAAATTGAGTAATTAAATTGCCCAAAAAGTCCCAAAAATAGGCCAAAATCTAGAAAAGTTTTCCCAGAAACTCTGTTTGTCTACTGCGCGTTGTTTCAAATAAATTTATCAAATTTCTCACTGTTTAATGATCCATTTCAAGCTCTAAAAGGCCAGAAAACCTTTGCAGGTACGTACCCTGAACCTTCTTTAACCCTTTTCTACATAGTTTTAGCCCCATTTCTCAGTCAAGAAACTCATAAAACCCCTGTTTTCTATTTTAGACCAGTTTTAAAGCCTCATAATTTCTTTGATAAACCTAATTGGGCAGAAAACCCAAAAAGAGACTCTATTTTGCTAAAATTTTCCCAATTAAGCCTCTGCTATAGTAAAATTACCTCTGAAAACTATTTAAACTTGCAGAAGAAAATCAAGATGCCTAAAAAACGGAGTGTAAGCAAGCCTGAAAGTCCTAAGGCTCCTAAACCTACTCCTGCCATGACTCCAAATACTTCAATTATGGTCAATCCATTACAACCCCTAGTTGTTGATATTGAACGCATTCCCCTTGCTAATACTGATTACAAAATAAAAGATCCTAAATTCTAATTCTATTAACTTCATGGCAGCCAAGAAGAAGACCCAATTCAAAATTTAAAATTAAATTGGGCCATTCATATGTAATCATAGAGATGTAGAAAATGAATCAACAAATCAACTACTGGAATATAAATTGGAAGAAATTTTCCCTTGGAACTATGATCCACAAGGGATATTAAGTAAACTAAGGGTAAAATGTAAATTGACACCCTTTATCCATGAATCAAAACCAGAAATAGAGAGGTTTTCTAATCAAATTGAGTGGGTTGAAAATACTTTAATAGAGGCAGTAAACCAAAGGAATACTAGTCACACTTTGGAAATTTCCAAACAGACAGAGACATCCACTAAGAGAATCAGAGAAGAGGGAGCTTATACTGCAGAGACTACAACAGAAAAAAAGTTCAAGATCATTTACAACAAAAGGCCAAAATTAGATACAACAGCTAAAGGTAAAGTAACAGTAAATGTTGAAGAAATAGAGCCCTTGAAAACCAACACTGATTTGCCAGAGAGAAATGTAGCTATTGTAGTTATCAATGAGCCAAATCAGAATGAAGAACAACTAAATAATGAAGATACATAGATGATGGAAAGACAACAAAGCATGGAGGCTTCTTCCTCACATTTAGCTGAAGAAAAGGATTTGGATATTAAGGAGAAATACAAGTAAATCAAGTTGAAGAATGAGGAAATCAAACTGAAATTTATTCTCAGTTTTTGAAACAAAATCCAGGTAATCAAAATAATCCTATCAGCATTTGATTACTCAAGTAAAAAATTATTATGTCAGTATTACAGCCCACAGTATCAGTGCCAAAGACAAATGCTGACTATAAGAAAGTTGATATGGAAGTAGCTACAAACAAAATCCATGAATTAGATCAAATAGAGTTTCATAGGCAAACCTTAGAGAAGTTATATTCCACAGTTACAACAAAAGCTATGAGTGCTCATAAGCTTCAAAACACCATCTCTAATATGCAATATCACATGAATATAGATAAAGCGTCATTATATGCAAAGGATCTAAGGATAAAAACCTTAGAAGATTTAGTATTGCAGGTAGGGTATGATCCTACAAACATCAAAGTAGTAGAAGCATTGGTAAAGAATAAAAATGAGGATATATCTACCTTGAGTAAACAACTCAAACTTCCTCAAAGTGAGCATCCTCAGACAAAGTAAGTCTTACAGGAACAAAAAGAAAAATATGAAATGATGAGTTTAATTCTTCAACTAACAGCTCAGATTAAGGAAATGGAAATACAGATGGACCAACTTGTCCAAGAAAAGGAGACAGTAAAAGAACCAATGATTCCTACAGTCATCCCAGTCATCACTACAGCAGTGCCTTCAACCTTAGGAGAAAATTTGGCACCCAAAGAACCACTAGCCACTGCATTTCCAATGACTTCTTCAACAATTTCAGCTACTGAATCCTCTACAATAGCATTGCAGCCTATAGATGAAAGTAGTCAACTAGTGAAAGCAATGGAAGAGATGTCTTTGAAGACAAATGAAATTAACAGGTTGACAAAGATGATTGAAAATCTTGAGAAAAAAAATAAATCAGCTTCGGTAAATGCTAAAATACATGAACAAAATGCCAATAGATTGAGTGAAAAGGTAAAGAAATTACAAAAAAAATTAACTCTCAAGAATCAAATATCATACATAAAAAATTACCTATGGAATAATGTAATTGAAGCCATCCATGATGTATGGCCTTCAATTCAAGTAATTTTTTAGCAAAGAGAGTTATTATTGGCAGCACAAGTAGAAATCCAAAAGACACAAACTGATTTGGTTGATAAACCAGAACAAGCTGTGAGATTAATCAATTTCATCAACAGCAAGAATAGACAGGAATTGGAAGAAGTAAAAATCAATGACAGGACAACAACTATCCTATAAACTAGGAAAGTTACCACCAAAAGAAATTTGATGAGGCTGCTTGAAGAAAAATGTGAAGCTATGAATACTGCTATAACTAGATTCATGGTTAAGTTCACCAATTTAAGACAAAAAGGACTTCCTGATATCATTGTTATTAATGATAATTTAATGCCTAAAAATGATTATGACAAGAAGATAAGAGAATATGCCAAGGAACAGGGGAATAAGCCAACAATTCAAGGCATCCCCACAGGAAAGGTGTTACTGAAAAGTTTTGAAGATTTGTTTTATTTTCAATATGAGATCAAACACCTATTTGTCATCAAGCCAACCTTTACTAGGTATACTAAAGCTGATAGGAATTTTAGGAAACTGAAAAATATTCAAATTCCTAAAAATGAGGATTGGCGAGCACTTACTGATTTATTATGAAGAATAAAAGACAAAGAAATGAAAAAGAATTTTTTTTTGTTGATTTCACTGTCAAAACAGATTTTACAGCAGTAAAGTAGTTTGAGTAAATGTTAAAAATTATCCGAAATGAAAGAGTATCAGTAAAGGCAAGTTAGATTTAAAAAAAATATCTAAGAGCCAGCAAGGAGGACACATAAGCAGCCAGCTGCTTCTTATCCTAAAACAGTTTCTATTTCTTTTGAATAAAATAGGACAACTTACTGATTTGTTAAGCACCTGTCACTATTATTGTTGTAAGATATTTATTTTTCCTGAGTTAATTCCTAGAATTCATCTAGGATATCTTGTAAAACATTATATATAAATAATTCACTCTTTTGAAGTATTTGTGTGGAATAAAATTGTTGGGATTATTATAGTCATTTCTTCTTGGACTTTAAAGCTTTTGCGTGTCAAAAATTCGAGTAGCAGGCTGGATCAAAGATAATTGGCATCATATTTCAAGATTCTTGTGATGAACTATTTGGAGTGAAGTATTTTCTTCACTTGTCATTGTTTCCTTTATTTGTTACATGCATCCATTTATGTTTATGCTAAATTTGAATGTATAACTAGGAGTATTACTACAGGATTTGTTAAAAGCACCATGTTTTTAGCTAGTTATCATTTATATGTTTTCCTCTAATTTCCAGTGTAGGGAACCCTTAATTTCTCCCTCTCTCATTTGACCTCTTCCTAATACTTCCTTTTCTGGATTTAAGGATTCTTAAGTGCCCTTTATCTTGATCATACCACCTCACAAAAACAACTTTCCAAGATCTCCAAGGGTTATCTATCTTGCCCTGAAGACATTTGGCCTTTTTTCCCTTGATCCTAGTCCTGTTTGCTTAATTTTGACTCCATAGCCCAATGGATAAATATATTTCCCACTATCCATCCTTTCATGTGATTTTTCCCACCAAATCTATCAAAACAAAACCAAAACTGCACTTTCATAACTAGCCTAATATTTACAAATCAAAAAAACGTTAAATTTTAAAGAGAGAGCCCTCTTTGAACCCTAGGAAGGCCAGATCCTAAAGTTTGAAGTTATTTTGTGGTTACCTTGGTGAGTTCTCTCATGAACCTGGAGAAATTACTGAGTGATAACATAATGGAAACTCCACTGGGGAAGACTAACATTTTCTTCAGAAATATTTTACAGGTTCAGATCTGATTTATGATGGTGGACAGTGATCAGACATACAAAGGTTAAAATCATCCACCTGGCGACTCCATTATCCAAGATCTATAACTTCAAATTTCAGAAGAAACACCATAACCAAAAAAAAATCCATATTCCAAATGATTAATGGTGATACAAGATGATAGGGTCTGTGACAAACCTTTCATCTCATGAGATTTTCAATGAATTCAGGGATGGCTTATTAGAATTTCAGCTTCATGAGGATTTTCTAAGAGCTGTCTTTCTTATTTTGAAATCAAGAAAATGTTATCCTCAACTTAAAATATGTGTTCTTGAGTTAATTTCTAATAAATATGAAAATGACATTAAAATTTTTCATTCTCAAATTCAATCTTATAATTTTCGAGATCCTAAAGAATTCTTGGAAAATCTTCCTTCTCCAAAGCAAGAGGAAATTGTACTACCTTTTGACTTGTAGATTGAGGATGATTATTCTTTCAAGCACAAGACTGAAGAAATAGTTTCAGGGTTTAATATTAATAATACAACTAATCAATTGGTCATTGAAGGCATATAAGCACAAATCATACATTATACTTTTGATGATCCTATAGCAAATTATATGGAGACTATTTTTAGCTCAAGTATGCAAAAATGTTTTATCTATGAGGATCAAATATATCAGCAATTTCCATTACATATCATATATTTTATTATGAAGAGACATGATCAAGTTATGCTTCTAAGTTTGATGACAAGTAGTCAAATTATCCATTCATTTCGACAACTACTTGACTAGCTTCATTGGAATATTTTTATTACCAGAATCAATAAGATTATCAGTATATTAGAGTAGGTAGATGAGTGCAAATAAGCTCAGAATTCTGAGCATATTTTCATTTTTTAGTTTTTAGCTAGTTTTGAAATAATTCATTAAAATTTGAATCCAAGGAAAAGGCCCTAAGATATTGATGATTCAGTAGTTTAGTTTGAAGGTTGCAACACCTTTTAGTCTCAGATCAGATTTTAGTTTACAGAAAAAGGTGTAAATTCAGTTCAAGATTTTCAGTCACAAAGATTTTATAACAAAGAAAATGCATTTTTAGGATTGGCCCAAACGATCAGGCTACTAGTCGAAGATGTTCTTGACATCTCACAAGGAGATGCCATCCCCATGTGAAGCCGCTGCTAAGGTCCTATAAATATAGGCTTCATTATTTTTGAATTTATTTTGATAGTCTTGTAAATATGTACATACCTTGCTTTCTGCAAGTTGTTTTCCCATATTTGAAAATAATAAAAAATGAAAAAAGAGGGTAAAAAGTCCTAAAATAAAGATCAAAGGACTTAGAAAAATAAAGACCCCAAAAGAAAATAAATAAGAACTGAAAGTGAGAAAGTCCAAATGCCACTACTTTTACTTTTTACTGCAAGAATAATGATTATGTGTAGAGTGTCGATAAATGCCATAATCCATGATCAGTTAAAAAGTTTAATATTAACTCTTAATGCTTTCAATTTCATGTTTTAGATAGAGAATAAAGATTTGTCAAATAGTTTAAACTTGAAAAATCAGTAGATAGGTAGAGAATAATGAGGAGCTCAACAATTTAATCTGAGCCTTCAGATGAAATAAGGTAGACTTAGATAGTTTTATGTTTTGAAAGAAAAAATTTTTAAGGTTGCAAGCCTAAATGCACCTACAAAATGAAGAAAAAATGTTAGAAATAAAGTTGGGTAGGTAGAAAGTAGTTGAGAAATCATGTAAATATCACATCATTGGGAAAAATCACTAATTTCCCCTCCCATATAGGTATTCAATATTCTAAACTATCAGTAAAAAAGGCTCAGAGCATTTCTCTGACTTTTTTTCGGACCGAACCCAAGGCTCGATGACTAGTCAGTTAAAAATATTGAATTTCTACCTTGAGCCCTCATTCATCAAAATTTACCCTTCATTCATACATAAAAATCCCTTTTTCCTAAGTAAAACACATTTTTTACTTAGTAAAATTGTAACCCTCAAATAATTAACTTCATTCCCTTCAAAATCATTCATAAAACCCTCAATACATTTATCCTAAGTATTAGTGAAGTAATATAAAAGATGAGAAATCATTTATTTTTATACTTTTCTTAGAGATAATATGTGTTTTGTTTCATTTTACTATCCCTTTATTCATATTAACATCTAACTTATTGTAGTAAATCCCTATAACTACACCTACCTGTATACATATTGAATCCATTATATTTAAAATAACCCCCTTAAACCCACTATTTTAAACTTTAGATCAAAGTTAATATATCCCATGTGCGCAGATAAAAACCACAAATTATGAAGCCCTTTGGTCTAAAAAACTATCATTATTCCATGTATCCTGCCCCTATGGTCTTTAAACCATTAAAAAAGGTTTAAAAACTATATAATATATATTAACTCTCCCACAGATGTTTTATTAAAAAATTTCACAAAGGTTTTAAATAAAAAACATTAACCCTGCCTATATTCATATAATCTGAAGTTTTTTGAACTAAACAAATTTTTATTCATAAAACCTTGGACACCTAAGCATAAACACCCGCCCCACATATATTGATTAAAACCCTATATATATGTGTTAAACCATATATCCCCCCACTACATCTTAAACCTTTCACCAATGCAAAGGCCCGGTCCCACCTTTCCATTTCAATGCAACTCCCAAAACAATCTCAACCCTTCGCATTAAACTCCCAAATCTGATTTTCGAAGGATGATATCACATAGAAAAGATGAAAGATCACCAAAAAGACAAAGCCACGCGAAATGGGCGGTTTCACCCATTTCTCTTGCATCCACGTGGCCTTTCCTCACTGGATCGCATGGGTTTGGGTCAGAACATGTTACTGCTCAATAGCCACGCAATAACCACTCGCGGTTTTCGTCCATTGCATTCAGAAACCACCTTCCCTCTGGACAAGACCTACATTCAATAAAATTAACATGTTTCGATAAAACCTTTGGTTAATGCGTTTATTCATTTATCTTGCGTGCTTAACCTCTGCATTGCTTCCTCGACTGTATAAACTTGTTAAATCCTGTTTCTACCATTTTGTATACCCAAAACCTGTGAAATATTTCCCTAAAAATTCTAAATATTTTTGAGGAGCTAAGCATTGCTCCGAGCAATTTACTGAAGTCATCAATTCACCTCCGAACCTCAAAAACCTTTCCAGAAGTCGATATCTGCATCATACTAGGTATTTTTCTCAGAATTCAACCTGCAATCAAGTTGGAAAACCATTTTTAAAGAAATAAAAACATTTCAAGTTAAGAAATTGAGTAATTAAATTTCCCAAAAAGTCCCCAAAACAGGACAAACTCTGGCAAATTTTTCCCAGAAACCCTGTTTGTCTACTCCGTGCTTTTTCAAATAAATTTATCAAATTTCTCATTGTTTAATGATCCATTTCAAGCTCTAAAAGGCCAAAAAACCTTTACAGGTACCCTGAACCTTTTGTAACCCTTTTCTACATAGTTTTAGCCCCATTTCTGAGTCAAGAAACTCAGAAAACCCCTGTTTTCTGTTTTAGACCAGTTTTAAAGCCATTGAATTTCTTTGATAAACCTAATTGGGTAGAAAACCCAAAAAGGGACTCTATTTAGCTAAAATTTTCTCAATTAAGCCTCCGCTATAGTAAAATTTCCTTTGAAAACTGTTTGAACTTGCAGAAGCAAATCACGATGCCTAAAAAACAAAGTGTAAGCAAGCCTAAAATTTCTAAGGCTCCTAAACCTACTCCTGTAATGACTCCAAATATTGCAATTGTGTTCAATCCATTACAACCCCCAGTTGTTGATATTGAACACATTCCCCTTGCTCATACTGATTTCAAAATAGTAGATCCTAAATTTTGATTCTATTAACTTCATGGCAGCCAAGAAGAAGACCCAATTCAAACTTAAAAATCAAATTGGGCCATTCATATGTAATCATAGAGATGCAGAAAAGGAAGCAACAAATCAACTACTAGAATATAAATTGGAAGAAAGTTTCCCTTAGAACTATGATCCACAAGGGATCTTAAGTAAAATAATGGTAAAATTTAAATTAACACGCTTTATCCATGGACCAAAACTAGAAATAGAGAAGTTTTCTAATCAAATTGAGTGGGTTGAAAATACTTTAACAGAGGCAGTAAACCAAAGGAATACTAGTCACACTTTGGAAATTGCCGAACAACCAGAGACATCCACTGAGAGAATCAGAGAAGAGGGAGTTTATACAGTAGAGACTACAACAGAAACAAAGTTCAAGATCATTTACAACAAAAGGCCAAAATTAGATACAACAGCTAAAGGTAAAGTAATAGTAAATGTTGAAGAAACAGAGCCCTTAAAAACCAACACTGATTTTCTAGAGAGAAATGTAGTTATTGTAGTTATCAGTGAGCCAAATCAGAATGAAGAACAACTGAATAATGAAGATGCACAGATGATTTAAAGATAACAATGTATGGAGGCTTCTTCCTCACATTCAGCTGAAGAAAAGGATTTGGATATTAAGGATAAATACAAGAAAATCAAGTTGAAGAATGAGGAAATCAAAACTGAAATTTATTCTCAGTTTTTGAAACAAAAGCCAGGTAATCAAAACATACTCCTATCAGAATTTGATTACTCAAGTAAAAAATTGATTATTTTAGTATTACAGCCCATAGTATCAATGCCAAAGACAATTGCTGACTATAAGAAAGTTGATATGGAAGTAGCTACAGAAAAAATCCATGAATTATATCAAATAGAGTTTCATAGGAAAAACATAGAGATGTTATATTCAGTTACAAAAAAAGCTATGAGTGCTCATAAGCTTCAAAACACCATCTCTAATATGAAATATCAAATGAATATAGGTAAAGCTTCATTATATGCAAAAGATCTAAGGATAAAAGCCAAGATTTAGTATTGCAGGTAGGATATGATCCTACAAACATCAAAGCAGCAGAAGCATTGGTAAAGAAGAAAAATGAGGATATAGTGACCTTGAGGAAACAACTCAAACTTCCTCAAAGTGGGAATTCTCAGACAAAGGAAGTCTTACAAGAACAAAAAGAAAAATATGAAATGATGAGTTTAATTCTTCAACTGGCAGCTCATATTAAGGAAATGGAAGTACAGATGCACCAACTTGTCCAAGAAAAGGAGACAGTAAAAGAACCAGTGATTCCTACAGTCATCCCAGTCATCATTGCAGCAGTGCCTTCAACCTTAGGAGAAAATTTGGCACCCAAAGAACCACTAGCCACTGCAGTGCCAATGACTTCTTCAACAACTTCAGCTACTGAATCCTCTACAACATTGCAACCTACAGATGAAAGTAGTCAACTAGTGAAAGCAATGGAGGAGATGTATTTGAAGACAAATGAAATTAATAGGTTGACAAAGATGATTGAAAATATTTAGAAAACAAATAAATCATCTCCGGTAAATGCTAAAATACACGAACAAAATGCCAACAGATTGAGTGAAGAGGTAAAGAAGCTACAAAAATAATTAACTCTCAAGGATCAGATATCATACATAAAAAATTACCTATGGAATAATGTAATTGAAGCCATCCATGATGTATGGCCTTTAATTCAGGTAATTTTTTAGCAAAGAGAGTTATTATTGGCAGCCCAAGAAGAAATCCAAAAGACACAAACTGATTTGGCTGATAAACCAAAACAGGCTGTAAGATTAATCAATTTCCTCAACAGCAAGAATAAACAAGAATTGGAAGAAGTAAAATTCAATGACAGGACAACAACTATCCTAGAAATTAGGAAAGTTACCACCAAAAGAAATTTGATGAGACAGCTTGAAGAAAAATGTGAAGGTATGAATACTGCTATAACCAAATCCATGGTTAATTTCACTAATTTAAGGAAAAAATGACTTTCTGATATCATGGTTATTAATGATAAGTTAATGCCTCAAAATGATTATGACAAGAAGATAAGATAATATGCCAAAGAACAGGTGAATAAGCCAACAGGTCAATGCATCCCCACAGGAAAGGTGTTACCGAAAAGTTTTGAAGACTTGTTTTATTTGCAATATGAGATCAAACACCTATTTTTCATCAAGCCAACCTTTGCTAGGTATACTGAAGCTTATGAGAATTTTAGGAAACTAAAAAATATTAAAATTCCTAAAAATGAGGATTGGTAAGCACTTAATGATTTATTATGAAGAATAAAATACAAATAAATGAAAAAGAAAAAAAATATGTTTGTTGATTTCACTGTCAAAACAGATTTTACAGTAGTAAAGCAGTTTGACTAAAGGTTAAAGAGTATCCATAATGAAAGAGTATCAGTGAGAAAGAGTATCAGTAAAGGCAAGTTATATTCCAAGAAAATATCTAAGAGCCAGCAAGGAGGATACATAAGCATCCAACTGCTTCTTATCCTAAAACAGTTTCTATTTCTTTTGAATAAAATAGGATAGCTTGCTGATTTGTTAAGCAACTATCCCTATTATTGTTGTAATATATTTTACTTTTCCTAAGTTAATTCCTAGAAGTCATCTAGGATATTTTGTAAAAAATTATGTATAAATACTTCACCCTTTTGAAGTATTTGTGTGGAACAAAATTGTTGGGATTGTTATATTCATTTCTTCTTGGAATTTAAAGCTTTTGTGTGTCAAAAATTCGAGTAGCAGGCTGCATCAAAGAAAATTGGCATCATATTTTAGGATTCCTGTGATGAACTATTTGGAGTAAAGTATTTTATTCACTTTTCATTGTTTCCTTTCTTTGTTAGATGCATCCATTTATGTTTATGCTAAATCTGAATGTATAACTAGGAGTATTACTACAGGATTTGTTAAAAGCACCTTGTTTTTAACTAGTTATCATTTATATGTTTTCCTTTGATTTCTAGTGTAGGGAACCCTTAATTTCTCCCTCTCTTGTTTGACCTCTTCCTATTACTTCCTTTTCTGGATTTAAGGATTCTTAAGTGCCCTTTATCCCAATCATACCACCTGACAAAAACAACTTCCCAAGATCTCCAAGGGTTATCTATCTTGCCTTAAAGACATTTGACCTTTTTTCCCTTGATCCTAGGCCTATTTGCTTATTTTTGACTCCATAGCCCAATGGACAAGTAGATTTCCCACTATCCATCCTTTCAAGTGATTTTTCCCACCAAATCTATCAAAACAAAACCAAAACTACACTTTCATAACTAGCCTAATATTTACAAATAAAAAAAAGGTTAAATTTTAAAGAGAGAACCCTTTCTGAACCTTGGGAAGGCTAGATCTTAGAGTTTGAAGTTGGTTTGTGGTTACCTCGGTGAGTTATCTCATGAACCTAGAGAAATTACTGAGTGATAACACAAGGTACTGGCGAAAATAAAAAATGGTAGTAGGACGCTGACTAAGTGTGAAATTAGACAAAAAACCTAAGACTGCAACATCAACATGCTCATCTGAAAAATAACCCAGAATGGAAGACAACATGGAGATGATATGTTTGGTTCTCTCAGAAAATATTACAGATGGGTAAGGAGGCTTTGTCTTGGGAGTTTCCACAGATGAAGGCATGAAAGTTTGGAATATCTGGAACCTCCTAGGGAAGTCTAGATTTAGGTATAACTGTGTAAGAGCCTCAATGGACAAAGGGGTTTCATCTATCTTGGATTGGATCTACAACATTTGATTTATTGACTCTTCTATAATAGTGAATAGAATTTTTTTTAGGGTTTATTATGGCTCTCTAATCAGGAAAATAGCGTGATTGACAAAGTCTAATCACTTCTTGGCATTTGAAATTTTGTGGGACTACGTATTTTGGCAAATTAAATTCCTAAATGAAAACCTCTTATGCTTGATCTATGGATTTTTCATGGATCCAGCAGTGGAGCTCAAGAAGGTTAAATTCAGTGACTATGTCATTAATTTTAAAATCTTTATCTACTAAAGGAGTATATTCCACATCTACAATTGGAGGTTGTAGAGTATTGAAAGATATAATGCTTTTGGAAGCCATTGTTTTGTTAATTTCTTCAATTGATTAATCTTTGACTTAAGAAAAGTGATTTAGGCATTTAGGAGCACCTATGAAAGATTATAACAGTTTGCAGATTGATTTAGGATGAAAAAGAGGTCTATCTTATGATCTTCAAAGGTTTAAAATTGTTCAATTTGTAATCTTTGTGATTAAAAACAGTCTTAGTACCTCAAAATTATGTAAAAATAGGTCTAGGGTTTGCAGAAAAAAGGATTAGGGAAGCTACAGGGATTTTGTTTAGGTTTGCAGAGGCTTCTACTTGATTCAATTAATAAAAATATACTTTCTATGAAAAAAATCAATCTCAGGATCTCAGAATTCTTGTGAAAGGGAAACTAGGGTTTGCAGAAAAGGATAGGGAAGGTAATAGGTGTTTTTGGTCTGCTAAAACTCCTAAATTGACTCAATTACTTTGAATTACTTCTTTATAGATTTAAGGAATAGGTATTTTCTTTGAGGAATGACAGGATAAAACGAGGATTCTGGTTTGCATAAGGGTTCTAAGGTAGAGGAAGTTCTCTAAAGCTCTTCTGGTCTTTATAGTGTTTCAATTTGGTTTTGTAATGTATTTGGCAGCAAATTGGTTGAATTATGGTTGAATTGTGCTTAAAATGAGGTCAGCATAAATTAATTTAGGTTAGAAATTTTCATTTTGTATGAATGATAACAGAATGCAATGAAAAAGGCATAAAAGGGTAGTTATATGGCTTTTTTAACCAACAGTGATTAGCATTTAAAGTGTGGGATTAATTCAAATTGATAGTCTATTTTTTGCAGCGGGCAGGAGAAACTTCTGAGTGGTTTTCCCATGAGACAAAAGTGGTAAGAGGTAAAGTTTGGATCGATGCAATCGAATAGAAACTGGCCACGTAGCTAGGAGTGGAGCTCCAAAAACCACGGGTATTGCAAGGCCTTGGGTTTGTTAAGGATCGGGCAATGAAATGTGCGATAGGCGATAAGGGCCATCGGATATGATCGATTAAGATCTGATGGTTGGGAGGATGCGATGGAGTAATGGGTATTGGATAGGCATGGGGCCTGGGGTAATATGATGCGATAGGTTATATATTCATAGGGTTGGGATCTTAAGTTTATGTGAATGGGGTTAGGGAAAGTGGGACTTGTGTATAGGCAGGGTTTATAACAAGTCGGGTATGGAAATATATTACATGTGAGGAAATAAAACTATAGGTTATAAATAAAACATGGGTTGGGGAAATATATATATATATATATATATATATAATGGAATTAATTAAATATGAGATAAAGGTATTTTAGGTGATTTAATATATAAAGTCAAATGTTAATATGTGCGGGATTTATCATTAAGTTTTCATGTAAAAATTTATATCGGGGAGGGATATTTGTAGTGGGGCTCGACATATAATTTAATCATTTAAACTTACGATAAAGGTTTTTTAGGGGTTTTTGGTGTTTTCTGAATAAAGGGAAATTAGTAAAGGTACCTTTTACTTTTCCAAAGGGAAATATGCATTTTAACTTAGGAAATGGGATTTTTTGTGGGGGAAGAAGAGTGAAATAAGGGGAAAGATTAGAAATGAAGGGATGGGGTATTTTTACAAGGGGAATGATTTTGAAAGGAAGTTAGTAAATGAAATGACCAATTTTCTACTATCCATGCCTTGCAAAAACTCCTTCTTCCTACCCATCAACTACCCTAACATTTTTTCTTCATTTACATGGGTGCATTTGAGCTTGTAGACCCTTATTCATTTTTATTTTAACAACAAATTAACTAATTATATCCTTGTTTCTTCCAAAGGCTCAGATTAAACTATTGAGCTCATTTTTATTCTCTACCTAACTATTGATCTGCCAAGATTAAACAGTTTTGCTAGATCTTTATTCTCTATCTATCAACATGAAATTTAAAGCATGAAAGATCAAGATTAAGCAATTTGACCTTCATGGATTGTGGCATTTTTGACAAGCTACACACAATATTATTTTTTCAAATTGAAGTAAAAAGTAGTGGCATTTGAATTTGCATCACTTTCATGATCTATTTTTATGTATTTTTTGTTTGGTGTTCATTTTTTATTATTTTTTATCCCTTTTCTTTCAATTCCATTGATTTTTATTTTAGGACTTTTACACTCTTTACATTTCTTATTCTTAATATGGGAAAACAATTTTGCAGATAGCAAAGTATGTACATATTACAAGACTTAATCAAAGTCAATTCAAAATTATGAATCCTATTATTATAGGACCCTAACAGTGGCTCCACATGGGGATGGAATATCCTGGTGAAATGTCAAGAACTTTAAGATTAGTGGCCTTGAAATTTGACTGTGATTTTGCCTTGGAAATGTTTTCTGAGCTCTGCATTATTCGTACTTGTGATATTTTTTCTTTCAAAGCTTAGGGCCTTCTCTTCGAGCTTCAACTTTGTAAGGAAAACATCCAATCCAATTTAAATTCTGCAATGTTATGTACAAGAGTAAAGTAAAAAAATTGAAATACTATCATTTCGAGGAATAGCAATGCTTCAACATCTTACCATTGATAGGTCTACTTGGTAGATCTGATCCATCCAACTCCTTCAAAAAGAAAGCATTGTTACCTCTATAACCATAAATGACATAGGGATTTTTCCATAGTAAATCAAATTTACAATGTTTACCTTTCTCTTATATCCTAGAATCCCACTTAAGAACTTTTTTACCTATGTTAAAATCACCTTCCTTAGTCTTCTCATCAAATATCTTTGTAATATTATCTTGAACAACCTAAGACTTGATATAGACTTCCTCTCTAGTTTGCTGCAAGTGTATGGTTTGATTTATCCTTCTCTGGATATCATTGGTTTCTGCCTGCAGTTCTTGGATCATCTTCATCATTAGTACTCCTAAAGAATATGGAAAAAAAACATCCATCCCATATACAAGCTGATAAGGGGATGTACCAATGGACTTCTTTGTGGTGAGTTTGTTTTCCCATAAGGCATTAACTAACCTTTTGTTCCAGGTCTTTTTATTTTCTTCTAGTAGTTTCTTGATGATATTAACAAGGATTTTATTTGAGGATTCAACAAGACCACTACCTTGAGGGTAGTAAGCAATGAAATGGCCAAGGGTAATGTGGTATTTATTACAAAATTCAATCATCTTTTTAGACTTGAAATCAGCTGCATTATCAGTAATGAGCTTTTGGGGGCATCCAAATCTAGAGAGTATATTTTTTTCTAAGAATGAGATTATGACAGTATTAGTGGCTTGCCTGGAAGGAATGGCTTCTATCCACTTGGTGAAATAGTCTGTGACTGTCAAAATCCATTTGTGTTGGGTTGAGGATGGTGGGTGAATTTCACCAATGAATTCTAAACCCCATTACTAAAAAGACATTCATGTGGATATGGGTTTAAGGGGTAAAGGTAGTAGTTTTTTCTTCCCTTCAAAGATTTGGCATTTGTGATAGGAGGTCACATACCTTTTCACAACTGCAAAAAGTGTAGGCCAGTAAAAACCAGCTCTCAAGATTTTATCTGCAGTTGACTTCCAGTAAAGGTTTCCTCCACAGTCACCTGTATGAAACTCTTCCATAACTTTATCAGCTTCATCTTTAAGTAAAAAATTCATTAAAATGCCACCATAATCTTTCCAAATTAGAGAATTATCTATGATACAAAATTTCATTTCCTTTAACTTTAAAAATCTGTCTTTAGTTCTTAACAATCCAGGAGGAGCTTATAAATTTAGTAATACAGATATGATATTTGCATACCATGGTGAATCTGAAAAGGCTTCACTAATCTATGTAGTTGCCATCTCTTCCTAATCATCTAATTGGGAAATAAAATTTATATCTAAAGCATGACAATTTGATTCAGCCATGCGTTTGGTTAAACCTTGGCCTTTAATGAGTTTGGTGGGCTGAATTTCCATGTCATATTCCAAAATGGTGGCAATCCATTTTCCTCTTTACCATCAGTCCCATTCTAAGTTAGAATGTCCTTCACTATAGAATTTGGAACATAAGCTATGATGTGTGGATACAAGATGTACACTCTAAAGTCTTTGATAGCCTTCACTAATGCTAGTTCCCGCTTTTCCATTATGTTATACTTTAAAGTGGCATCTCTAAGTGATTTGGTAAAAAAATCAATGGGATGCTCATAACCCTGATCATTATTTTGCAATAAAACTACAACAATAGTATGTTCTGAAGCAAAATAAAAAATAATAAAATCTTTTTTTGAAAGGGCTTATTAGGATTGGTGTTCTTATAAGGGCTTGTTTGATTGATTCAAATGATTTTTTGGCCTCTGCTGTCCATTTAAGTGCTGAGTATTTTTTCAACATGTTATTGAGTTCTCTAATCATTTCTGCTAAGTTTCAAATGAATCTTCTGAGAAAATTTATTTTAGCTAAGAAAGCCTACAATGGCTTATGTTCAAAATGGCCTCTATTCTAGCTGGTTCTATCCTAAATCCCTCTTTTGATATAATATGCCTTAATATTTTGCCTTCTTCAAGTCCAAAGAGAGTCTTTTTGGGATTCAAAGAAATGTCAAATTCCCTGCATTTGATAAACACCTGTCTCAGATGACCTAGATGTTCATTGTTAGTTTTTGAAAATACAGTTATATCATCTAGATATATCACAAGAAAATCATGAATTTCTTTAGCAAAATCTATTTCCATAGCTCTCTAAAAGGTGTCTCCTACATTCATTAATCCGAAAAGAATTTTCAAATAAATTAAAGTGCCCCAAGGAATAGTAAATGATGTCTTTGGTTGGTCTTCTGGCTGAACTTAAATCTGGTTATACCAAGAGAATCCATCAAGTAATGAAATCTTGGAAGAACCAAAAAATCTCTATATAATATGGTCCATATTAGAAAGAGGTTAGTTATCTTTTAGGGACAGTTTATCTAAATTCCAGAAATCAACACAAAGCCTAATTTCCCCTGTTTTCTTACTAGTGGGAGCTAGGTTTGAAACCAAATCAGAATATCTGATAGGTGTAATTATCTGAGCTTCATACATTCTCTTTACCTATTTTTCAATTAAAGGCCTTAAAACTGGATTGATTCTCCTGAGATTCTGTTTGAAAGGTTTTTGATCTTATTTTATAGGTATTTTGTATTTTATTGTGCTAATGTAATAAGATTTTAAGTCTTCATAAATCCATGCAAATACATCCTAAAATTCCTTAAACAGATCTATGTATTTCAGTTTTTCTTCTTGAGGTAGGGCTTTTGAAAGTTTGATGAGTTTTTGCCTTTGTTCTATTCCTATATTGCATTCCTCTATATCTAATCTTAATGTTTCCATATTTGGTTTTCTTGAAACCTCACTTGAATCAAAAAGATCTTCTAATGGGGAAAATCCCTTAGGTAAAAAGTGATTCTTTAAGGTTTAAAATGTCAGAATCATCATCTATTAATTCTTCAATCTCTACCTTTTCTCAATTATCTATTTCTACTTCAGTGAATTTAGTTGGTTTAGTGAAATCTAAGTTATTTACATATATTTCATTGTCTATTTTATCATTTATTGTACAATCTGTGTCTATGTTACAATTCTGAAATTCTCCCTCAACATTCATGAAATGATGGATTTGTTCATCCTATGAAAATATTTGCCAGTATTTTAGATTCTCTAATATAGTAGGCCTATGTTTTACCTCTGTTGTATATTGGTGATTTTTTTGAAATGACAGATTACAAGTACCAGCAAAATTTGCTAAACCATGTGTTAGTATGTTTTGTTTTCTAGGAATTACAGCAAAGTCACGCTCAAGCAATTCTTTGATCAGATCTAAAATTGTTTCTCTATATTGGCTTAATCTATGATTATATACATAATATTATCCTCTAAATTGTTTCACAATTGAATCAGAGTCTCCCATGATATAAACTCTTTTTCCTCCTAAATTTCTAACAATTTTCAATCCTAAAATCAGAACTTCATACTCTACCATGTTTTTTGTAAATTTGAAGTTTAATCTAAAGGCATGAACTTCTGCATGATTATTTTCCATGTTATGAATCCAAACTCCTGCTTCTGATCCTAATTTATTCATTGATCCATCAAAGTCTAGGTGCCACATTGATTCATGAAATATGTTCTCACTGTCTGGGTATTTCTTTTTTTGTTTTAATTATGTGTTGTTCTTTATGCCAGTTTCATAATTACATCGAATGAAGGAGTCCATATCAGTAGGTGTAGAATAAATAGGATATTTTTGAGGTCTTTATACACTTCTAACCATGTACTTCATTAATGTCTCTCTATAAAGTTTCTTGGGTTGACCAAATACTGAAATAGTGGCATAAGACATATCTAATTATGTAGATCCCTACAGTTTCGCTCCCCATGAGTGAGATAAGAGCATTCCATACTTAGGAGGGATATCAGCTACTACAATATCCATAACTATACTTTTTCCAGGGTATTGAACTAGAGTGACACATAAATCTTTGATTAAGCCTAAACATTTCACTTTACTGGAATCAAATGAGAAAAGATCTTTATAAGGTCTAGTGATGTCTAGATTCAAAGTTTCCATAATGGCTTTTGGCATTAAATTATGTGAAGCGTAAAATTTGATCATGAATAGTCAAGCTATGTAGAAAGGAGGAACTCCTACTTCTTGGTGTTTTCCATTTACTTCAGGACCAAATATTAGTTTTGGTTGGTCATCACTAAAATTAACAAAGTCTTCTCCTTCATTTATGTTTAATGTGGTAGTGATCTGTGATTTGTATAATCCATGCTTAACCAACTTTGTTAAAGGAATAGGTATCTTCAGTTTGGAAATTTCATTTTGGATGTTGAATGGTGCTTCTGTTTTTCCTAACTGAATTATTTCTTCTTTTGTAACTGCAGTTTGGGTATGTTTCTCTTCTTTTTCTACAATTGTTTTTTCATTTTCTATTTGTGTTTCCACCGTTTTGCTTTTTTTTATCTTATTTTCAGGGACGATTTGAGTTTTAGTGGTAACTTTGGCAATATTGGAAGTTTCAACAACTGTTTTGGAAACAGTTGTTTTAGGATCAACTCATTTTGGATCAGCAGTAGATGTTTTAGGATCAGTAATGGTTTCTTTAGCATAAATTGTTGTTTTAGTAGCAACAGATTTTTGAGGATCAGCTGAATTTTGAACATTGGTATCTGTAATGTCAATAATTTTAGGACTGGGTGTAATTTTAGGACTAGAAATTTTTTGACTAGGATTTGAATTTTTCTTATTTGAACTAGAGTTTTATTAGGTTTCCTTGGGGAGGATTTGCAGTATTTTTGTTGTAGGAGCTTCTACTATTTTCTTTGTCTGAGTTTGGGCAGATTTCTTAGTAGGGGCTTCTACATTTTTCTTACTCCTAAGGTTATATTTCTTATGAACTTCATTAATGGAAAACTCATAACCTTGCTTGTAATCAACTTAGACTCCCCGGATTCTAATTGTAATTGTTGTAATTCATATAATTCTTACTCTTCTTGTGTAAGAAAAACGGTATTATCATCATTAATTCTCATTATATTAATTTGAGTGTCTTCATCATCTTCATTTTGGTGAGAAATTTCATCATATTTCTCTTGGAAAGGTGGTATTATTGTTTGATCAGGTGTTGATTCTCTAGATTTACCAATGTTGGTGTTTTTTTGAAATTGGGATTTCTTATTTGAGGGCCTTGTTTTTGCTTATCCCACTGTGGCTTCATTTCCATATTATCTAATATATCCATCATTCCTTATAATGTTTTTGCTAAATTATCTATTTTCAGATCTGAGGTTGATGTTTCCTCTTTTATTGTCACTCTTATTTCATTTCTTAATCTAGCTTTCTTGGCTAACATATTTTCTTCTACACT
Source organism: Pinus albicaulis (assembly GCA_034641835.2). NCBI lineage: Eukaryota > Viridiplantae > Streptophyta > Pinopsida > Pinales > Pinaceae > Pinus > Pinus albicaulis. Next base: position 237,022,879 of record CM076572.1, read on the forward strand.
TACAACGTTACTTTACATCTGCTCTAAGGTTTCTGGGTTTCTCTCTCTAAGTTGGTAAGCCATATCTGTATCAATTCCATCAGAGAATTTGATCAGGGCAGAGTCTGGAGGAGGTTTAAGGTTGGTATGGATTGCATTATAAATATTGTTATATCTTATACAATAGTCCTGAACTGTTTCATTAGGTGCTCTTTTTATGTTTTCAAACTTAGATAAAATTTGTAAAGGATTATTTTTATTTTCCCATCTATTAAGAAACATCCTATGGAAAGCAGCTAAATCAGCAATACTACCAGCATGCAAACCTTTAAACCACTTCTTTACGTCACCATCTAAATTTTGAGCAAAAAGTCTCATTTGAACATCAGCTTCATCTATTTCATGCAGTTCAAAGTAGTATGTCATTTTGTTAACATGTTGTTGGGTAGTGTAATGACTAGTACCATCAACTTGAAAAAAATTTCTTTGGTAATCTTGGCACATGGCATGTAGAGGGGCTAGTAGGAACAATGGGGCATATCTGGCAGCCATAGCTTGGATTATAGCTTGGCTAGGAGGTAAGTTTGAAGTTCTTAATGATGATCTTGAAGTACTTGCAGATGAGGTAGGAACACTTGAAGAGGTAGCTGGGATGCTAGAAGAGGTTCTTGGAAATGTGGTTGAAGTGCTTGAAAATGAAACAGCAATGCTAGAGGATGAACTTGCAGTATTTTGGGTTGGAAATAAAACTCTAGGTTGAAGTGGAAGCTCAGGAATGAAGGATTCTATGGAATGATGTGTGGTGGAAATAATAGATGATGTGGTAGTAAACAAAGATGAACCTACAGATTATAAATGTCTAGTGTCTAAATGATTGGTAGAAGGCTTGGGAGTGTAGGAAGATAAAGCAGTAAATTCAACTGAATGTTGAAAATAAGTTTCATCAATTTCCTTAATCAAAATTGCAGTTAAAGAATCAAGTTTCTCATATACTTCTAGGGCTTTTTCATTTCAATCCAGTGAAACAGTTTCCTTCTTACTTTCAATAAATGAAATGAAATTAGGATTTATTACACTATTATATATGTCACTTTTTGATTTAGTTTTAAACAAAGATTGCTCAAAAGCTAAATCAAATTTAATGTCTTGTAAACTTGATAATTTATTAGGAAGGGAATTTCCTTTGATCAATGAGTTTGTATTACCTAAACTTTTTACTTTTTTGTTTTTCTTTACAATTCTCTCAGGATTATCTACTATGAAAGTAGGTTCTGGATATGGATTAGACCTGGTATAGTAGACTCTTCTAAAAGCCGAAAATTCAAATTTTTATGAAAATTTTACTAACAACCCTTTAAAACAATATTAAGGTGAAAAGGTAAATACAAGTATTTCCTTTAAGATTAATTTTAAACACTGGGGACTGGTTACTTCCCCAGTATGGTCACCAAGATGTTATCACTCCAATAATTATCAAAGGGTTGTTTATTTTTTTGGTTTAAAGAATATTAGAGGTAACCACAAACCTATTTTTAAGCCTTAGGATCTAACCTTCCTAATGCTCAGAGAGGGCTCTCTCTATATGATTTATATTTGTTGAATGTAGTTGATTTTAGGCTAGTTATGTAGGATTACTTGGGATTTTGATTTTGGATTTGGTTTGGTGGTGAAATCACTTACTCATATGGATAGATGTAGGTTTGTATTCCATTGGGCTAATGGAGTCAAAGTGTTAAGAAGAAGAAGTAGGATCAAGGTTCTAAAGGGAAGTATTCACAAGGAAAGATAGTTTATTCAATTCAGATCCTTAGGCTGATGATGAAAATGGTTTCAATTGAGGTAAGAGAGCAATTAAGGGTTCTCAAATCCAGATAATGAGTGAAAAGGCAGAGATCAATCGAAACAAGGGAGCAATTAAGAATTCCCTAATCTGTATATCAGAATAAAAATGTATAAATGATAAACAGTTCAAGACATAGTGTAATTAAACATATTCTCTAATAACATTCCAGTTATATCATTTAGATTTAGAAAAACATAAAAGTATTTATGAAAACTTCAGAAAGAAACAATTGAACAAGTAGAAAGTAATTCATTGTAATGGCCCAACACATGAATCCTGTAATATAATCTCTTTATTGCTTTAATCCAGTCTGTTGACTTGAAATTGCTACAGTCACCCTTAGGTTCCAGAATAGTACAACTATAGAAATGTTCAAAAATTCATCCACACTCAATACTTTGAAAGGTGAAGTATTTATAAAAAAAAATCTTAAAAAATATCCTAAAACAAACTTAGGAATTATTCAAGGAAAAAGAAATATCTTCATGCAAGAAGATAGAGATAGCTATCTAACTAATGCAAGTTGTCCCTGCTTTTATTGATTTACTATTTAATTGTTGATATTTTGTTGTTGATTTGTCTCTGATTGTTGCTCAACGAAGGTTGCAGTTAGGTAGTGAAGTGTCTTCTACGTTGGAAACTTTATCTCCGACCTTTCAGATACACTTTAAACTCTGCTTTGTAATTTCTGATTTGACTTTAAAACATATCTTTCATCTAATACTCTCTAACCATGTTTGATACTCTTTGACTGTCTCTTTTTAATATAAACTGTAAATGTTGTTTTAAATTTTTGATTGCTTTGTTTTATTGTTCTTCTCTTCACAATAAATCAATCACTTTTTCCGAAAATTCTTCCTGTGGAAATTTGATCTTCAGCATCCTTCTGAATATTTCATCTGCCTCTATATACTTTGAGAATGTAGGCTTGTTGACAAATAGGTGTTTTACCTCATGTTGCAAGTAAAACAGATTCTCAAAATTATTATAGAAAACTTTCCTTGTTGGAATTCCTTGTGAAGAAGGTAGATTAGCTTGATCCTTGGCAAATTCTCTCATTTTATTATCACAATCATCCTGCTTCATTAATTTTTCATGAATAACCAGAATATTGGGAAGGCCTTTCTGCCTTAGGACGTCAAACTTCATCATGAACCTTGTGATGGAAACCTCCATGTTTTGACATTTTTCTTCTAGTTGTATCATCAAATTATTTTTAGAAGTTACCTTCCTAACTTCTAGGATGTTTTATGTCCTGTCACTAATCTCAATCTCTTCTAACTCTTGTTTATTTTTGGAATTAAGAAATTCGATGATTTCAAGGGCTTCTTCAGGTTTCTTACTGGGTTCTTCTTTTATCTTCTGAATGGATTCTCTTGCTGCTTTGAATAAATATTTTTGTACATAGATAACATGTATGGATGACAAAATATCATTGACATATTCAATGATATTGGCCCATAGTTGTTGCTTGGCTTGTGCCATGGGTTCTTTTAGTGTTAGATCTTTTTCTAACTTCTTCAATTTCTCATTCAACCTGTTTTACTTTTGTTCTTCACTCTTGTGCATTATCTTAGCAAGTTTCTTTTCATCTTCTAGACATTTAACCTATTCTTTAAGTCTGTTGATTTCATTTGTCCAAATAGACATGCCCTGCATAGCTTTTACTAGTTTACTTGTTTCATCTGTAGGTTGTGTTGTTGTTGTTGAAGACTCTATTCCTGAAGTTGTTGATGAGGTGATAGGAGGTTCGATAGCCATTGGGACTGTAGGGGCCAATGATTCTGCTAGTGTAGAAGGCACAACTGTTGTGACTACAAGAATTATAGTGACAGGGACTTCTTCTCTCGCCTTTTTCTCCTAGACCATCTTTTCCATTTCATTATCCATTTCTTTTATCTCGGCAGTCAACTAAATAATGAGACTCGTCTTCTCATCTTTTCGATTTGCATCTTGTAACACTTCCTTTGCTTAAGGATGTTCAATAGAAGGTAGCTTAAGTTGCTTCTTTAATGTAGCAATATCTGCATTTTTCTTCTTTATCAATACATCTGCAAATTTTACATTTATTGTATCATATCCTACTTCAATAATCAAATATTCCAGTGATTTTATTTTGTTATCCCTAGCCTTGAGGATGCCTTTTCCAATTTAAGCTGATATTTGATGTTTCCAAGAGTGTTTTGTAGCTTCTGTACACTCATGGGTTTATTTTTCATTATGGAATAAATCATTTCACCAACTTCTTTGTGAAATTCTATCTGATCAATAGGATGAAGATATTCTACTTGAACTTCATATGATGACTTTTTTTAATCTGCTGATGTTTTGGGATGCTCTACTTTACGCTGCAGGAAGGTCATCTACATCTTCCTAGTCTTATAGTCAAAAGCAGAAAGCAATCTGCTTTGGTCACTGGGTGACTATTTCCGATACTGGTTATATGTATCAGTCTTCAAGGCTTCATTTCTCATATTTATCTCTTCGTTTTTATGCATAATGTCCATTTCCTTCTCTGCTAGTTTGTTGGATGAGGACATTTCAACACTGTGTTGCTTTTGAATTAGCTGAGTGTTTGAAGTTGAAGTTTGATGTGTTTCTTTAGCAATTGTAGGTGGTGCATTGTCTTTCACCATTGTTTTAGTATCAATTTCTTAGATTGTTTCAACTTTCTCATTGACAGGATTTAATTTAGGCTTCTTCCTGTACATCAATTTAAATTTGGTTTCAGTTGTTGTCTCTATAGTGTATGATCCTTCTTCTCTGATTCTTTCTGAGTTTCTATCTTCTTGGGCTGGAGTCTACAAGATTTGACTAGTATCACCTTGCTTCTCTGCCTCTGTTAAGGTGTTTTCCAACCATTCAGACTGGTTGGAGTTTTTATCAATGTCTGGTTTCTTCTCTTGTACGTAAGGAGCTAGCTTTCATTTAACTCTAAATTTACTTATTACTCCTAGAGGATCATAACACCACAGAAAACTCTTACTGAATTTAAACTCCTGAAAATACTTTTCAGCCTCTGGTCCTGCATCTCTATTGTTACAAATAAATGGGCCAACTTGATTCTTTATTTTGAACTATGTCCTATTTTTGGCTGCCAAGAAGTTTAATCCATCAGAATTAATAATATGCATTATGTACTCAAGGGAAAATAAACTCATTGAGAGGTATTTGGGTAGTTTATATGGAATAATATTTGATCCATATACCCTTATCTCTGTGTGGTTTTGATACAAGTACCAATATCCTGTCCTATTATGCTCTGATATTTGTACGACCTTCTTAATTTCCTAATTGATTCTTGGTTGATTGCTACTGTTCAACATATTGACCATAGGATGAATAAAATAATAAATGAAAACTATGTAGGTGGACTGTGTGGAGTATTTTTTTATTAAAGGAGTCCAAAATACAACTAACTATGGGTTACCTTCAACATCAAGATTTTGAAGGTTAATGGCAAATTTATCTTATTGAAAATAGAAAAACATATGGAATAGGACTGATGAATACTTAAAAACACCTCCTTCAGGAATTTTAACAAGTTGTTCATGCATATTGTTAGCAAGGTACTGGGAAAAATTAAAAATTGTAGCAGGAGGCTGACCAAGTGTGAAAGTAGGCAAAAAAACTAAGACTGCAACATCAACATGTTCATCTGAAAAATAACCCAGAATGGAAGACAACATGGAGATGATATGTTTGGTTCTCTCAGAAAATATTGCAGATGGGTAACGAGGGTTTGTCCTGGGATTTTCCACAGATGAAGGCATGAAAGCTTGGAATATATGGAACCTCTTGGGGAAGTCCAAATTTAGGTATATTTGTGTAAGAGCCTCAATAGACAAAGGGGTTTCATCTGGCCTAGATTGGATCTGCAGCATTTGATTGATTGAATATGTTGTAATAGTGAATAGATTTTTTTTTCAGGGTTTATTATGGCTCTTTGATCAGGAAAATAGTAGGATTGACAGAGTCTAATCACTTCTCGACATTGTAAATTCTATGGGACTACATAGTTTTGAAAATTACATTCCCAAATGAAAACCTCATCTCCTTGATCTATGGATTTGTCATGGCCCCAACAGTGGAGCTCAAGAAGGTTAAATTTAGTGACTGTGTCATTGTTTTAAAAACTTTATCTGCTAAAGGATTATGCTCCACATCTACAACTGGAGGTTGTAGAGGATTGATAGATACAATTCTTTTGGAAGCCATTGTTTTGATAATTTCTTCAATTGATTAATCTTTGACTTAAGAAAAAGTGATTTAGGGCTTTAGGAGCACCTTTGAAAGATTATAACAGTTTGCAGACTGATTTAGGATGAAATAGGGGTCTATCTTCTAATCTTAAAAGGTTTAAACTTGTTCAATTTGTAATCTTTCCGATTAAAAACAGTCTTAGTACCTCAAAATTCTGTAAAAATAGGTCTAGGGTTTGCAGAAAAAAGGATTTGGGAAGCTACAGTGATTCTTTTTAGGTCTGCAGAGGCTTCTACTTGATTCAATTAATCAAACTGTACTTTCTGTGACAAAAAGAAATCTCAAGACCTCAGAATTCTTGTGACAGGGAAACGAGGGTCTGCAGAAAAGGATAGGGAAGGCAATAGGTGCTTTTGGTCTGCTAAAGCTCCTAAATTGACTAAATTACTTTGAATTACTTCCTTATTTCTTTAAGGAACCGGTCTTTTCTTTGAGGAATGCCTAGATAAAATGAGGATTCTAGTTTGCAGAAGGGTTTCGAGGTAGTGGAAGTTCTCTGAAGCTCTTCTGGTATTTATAGTGCTTCAATTTGGTTCCTCAATGTCTTTGGCAACAAATTGGTTGAATTATGGTTACATTGTGCTTAAAATGAGGTCGAAATCAATTCTTTTAGGTAGGAAATGCTTCTTCTGCGCGAATGATAACAGAAAGTAATGAAAAAGGCACAAAAGGGTGGTTATATAGATTTTTTAACCAACAGTGATTAGCATTTAAAGCACGGGGTTAATTCAAATTGATAGGCTGGTTTTCACAATGGGTAGGAGAAACTGTTGAGCAATTTTCACATGAGTGAAAAGTGGTAAGCAGTGAATTTTGGATCGATACAATCGAATAGAAACTGGCCACCTAGCTAGGAGTGGAGCTCTGAAAACCACAGTTATCACAAGGTCTTGGGTTTGTTAAGGATTGAGTAATGAAATGTTCGATAGGCAATAAGGGCCATCGGATCGGATCAATTAAGATCCGACGGTTGGGAGGATGCGATGGAGTAATGGGTATTGGATAGGCGTGGGGCCCAGGGTAATATGACGCGATAGGTTATATATGCATAGGGTCGAGATCTTAATTTTATGCGAATGGGGTTAGGGAAAGTTGGACTTGTGTATAGGCGGGGTTTATAACAAGTGGGGTACGGAAATATATTACATGTGGGAAAATAAAACATGGGTTGGGGAAATATATATATATAAGGGAATTAATTGAATACGGCATAAAGGTATTTTAGGGGATTTAATATATAAAGTCAAATGTTAATATGTGCGGGATTTATCTTTAAGTTTTCATGTAAAAATTTATATCGTGGAGGGATATTTGTAGTGGGGCCCGAAATATAATTTAATCATTTAAACTTAGGATAAAGGTTTTTTAGGGGTTTATGGTGTTTTTTGAATAAAGGGAAATCAATAAAGGTAATTTTTACTTTTCCAAAGGGAAATATTGCTTTAAAATCTATTAATTATTTATTAAAATCATTAATATAATTAATTAATTATAAATATGATTAATTAAACAAATAATTAATTATATTTATAATTAATTAGATTATTATTTATCTTTAATAATTAATTATAATTAGGTTATTATTAGGTTATTATTATAATTATTAGGTTATTTTTAGGTTATAATTATTGGGTTATTATTAGGTTATTATTATAATTAGGTTGTTATTAGGTTATTATTTAATATATATTTATAATTAATTAGGCTACTATTTATATTTAATTAATTAATTAATTAATTAAATTTATGATTAATTAATTAATTGATTATAAAATTCTTATAATTAATTAATTTATTATATTTATAATTAGTTATTATAAATATTAATTATTAATAATTTTCATAAAATATAAAAGAATGAATTTATATATTATATTTTTAAAAAACCTTCCCTAAAATTATAACCCCTACTAGTAAATTATAATAAAATAAACATAATTAGAATGAAAACAAAATTAGAAATATTAAATATTAATAATAATAAATTTATTAAATTTAGAAATGAAATTAATTAATATTCTGAAATAAAAACTTAGTCTTCTCTTTTCATAAAATTAATCTCTATTAATATTCTGATGCCCTTCTCTAAATTTCTTCATTCTAAAATTGTCTTGATGATGGATCCCAGTTGGGATTCGAAACGTTTTCTTTTTTACACATGTTCCTCAATACTGTGGATAATCCAGAAAGCTTCTTACAAAAGAAATATGCATTTTAACTTAGGAAAAGGGATTTTTTGTGTGGGGAAAAGAGTGAAATAAGGGGAAAGATTAAAAATGAAGGGGATGGGGTATTTTTACAAGGGAAATGATTTTGAAAGGAAGTAAATGAAATGACCAATTTTCTGCTATCCATGCCTTGTGAAAATTGCTTCTTCCTACCCATCAACTACCCTAACATTTTTTCTTCATTTACATGGATTCATTTGAGCTTGCAGACCCTTATTCATTTTTCTTTTAACAACAAATTAACTAATTCTATCCTCATTTCCTCCAAAGGCTTAGATTAAATTGTTGAGCTCCTTTTTATTCTCTACCTAACTACTGATCTACCAAGATTAAATAGTTTGGCTAGGCCTTTATTCTCTATCTATCAACATGAAATTTAAAGCATGGAAGATCAAGATTAAGCAGTTTGACCTTCATGGATTGTGGCATTTTTGACAAGCTACACATAATATTATTTTTGCAAAGTGAAGTAAAAAGTAGTGGCATTTGAATTTGCATCACTTTAATGATCTATTTTTATCTCTTTATTGTTTCGGATTCATTTTTTCTTCTTTTTTATCTTTTTTCTTTCAAGTCCATTGATTTTTATTTTAGGAATTTTACCCTCTTTACATTTTTTATTTTTAGGATGGGAAAACAATTTTTCAGAAAGAAAAGTACGTACATATTACAAGACTTAATCAAATTCAATTCAAAATTATGAATCTTATTATTATAGGACCCTAACACAAAGAACAAGTTGACGACATATTTACTAAAGCTCTTCCCAAAGAAGCAATTGAATATCTCAAAATGAAGCTGGGAGTTGTATCTGCCTCACTTATCTAATATGTTTGATTTCAGAGGATTAAATTCGGTACCAGGTTTCATGACGCATAGTCACGTATATACGTGAGTTTATCGCTATAGAGTCATATATGGATCTTTTTGTCATAAAATCTATGGGTCTGACTTCAGAACAGCCTTTGTCATGTATGGTTTGTCTCTATTGCTCAGGTGTTGATGGGTACATTCTGCGGTTCTAGTTTTAAACTTAATTTTCCTTTCCTTGATATTTATCTTCTTGATGAAGATGTGTTGATGAATTGGTTATTCAAAATGTTCAGGATGCATAGGTTTAGGGGAGAATTAGCCTTGTTGGATATAATGCATTGTTGGCATTCAGTTGTTTACTGAAGTGTGTTCAATGATCTCTCTCTATTGAGGTCCTTTGGTCTTGGTTATAAAGTCATATATGTAATTTTATGTAAGGGTCATGTTGAGACCTATAACTTGTCATATTTAGTCATGTATGGACTTTTTCAAAATTGTAAACCTACTTGGTTGGGTGCTTGAGTAAAAAATTTAAACCCACCTAGTTGGGTAATTGATGTCGATAGGTAAGGTTATAAAGTCTTGCAAATTTGTTTTGAAGCTTCAACATGTGTTCAGGGAGAGTATGGTGCATATAGTGCATCACAGATCTTGGCATTCTTGTATTGGTCCACACTTTTCCCTTGATGTCAAAGGGGGAGAGTGACTTGGTGTTTGAATAATGCTTATGATTCATATGTATATCTACAAGTTGTGGTGATCAAACACCAACATGGTTGCCATCAAGTCCAAAGGGGGAGATTGATGGCATTATGATGTAATATTTTTTCCTTGATGGAAACCTACTTGATGAGTTGCCTTTTGATAGCAACCTATTTGTTAAAGATGTAAAATTGATGTATCTACAGGTCAATTAAGATGTGAGAAAGAAAGGAATTCCAATTTGTGATAGACAAATGGTTAAGGTAAAATTTCAAGATGTATACGTAGGTTTGATGAATTGAACCCACGTATACTCATAGGTTTGATGAATGCAACCCGAGTATACATCCAGAACTAGTGTATACGCAATTTGGTGAAGAAAAGTTGCATATACATGCAGGTACAAAGGAGAAAAGTAGTGTATGTTCTTACGCACTAAATTTATGATATCATGGGTCCTTACCATGGTATTATCCCACAATATTGAGCGTAATAACGACTATTTTATCCTGTCTAAGAATACCACCGGCACTTGTGTGGTTTTTGGCTCATGGTATTGGCTAAGGCTCAAACTATATAAGGAGGAGAAGATCACAGTGCAAGGAAGGGTGTGTGCATGGGCATTTATTGAATACTTCACTATGAAGTATATATGCATGGAATGAGTCATAGTTTATTGATAGATCAGAAATAATGATGCGCCTATGAATTCAATGATGGATCAAGATCTCTAGACCTGAAATGACTATGTATTTTCTTTATCTGTTTGTAAGATGTTTAGATCTGTGATCTGGCACATGTTTGCTGAAGTGAAGGGTATGATCTGAGTAAGTCTATTGATATGAAGTGTTACGTAGTCCTAAAAATTTACAAATCTATACGCTGGTTCGTCAAGGTGAAAGTGTGTATACCCATGGGTTTGTTTCATCAAAAGCACGTACGGAAGTTAGGGTTTTTATGAAGATTGTTAAAGAAAATGTCTTATCATTTATGCTATATTTCTGTTGTCTATCAATGAAGACTTCACGTAGATCTGGATGGTTTGAATATTGTTTATGTTGCTAGTTGATTATGTATAAATATTATCAGTGACTAGGTGATTAAATATGATGGATGTTGTTGACTAAATAAGGGTTCTGTAAATCTGAAAAAGTATGCCTAAATGTCTTTGATCTGTTTTGAGTCTGGTTAGATTCATAATTTCAGTATATAAAGATCTATATGTAGGTTAGTCCACAGGAAATCGCATATACACGCAAATTGAAGTAAGTAAACTAGCGTATACATTTGGTTTTATGAATGGTCAGGGTTGAATTTGATTATGTGTGCATGTTAATTCAGAAGTATGGATTTATTGTTGTGAACTGGTTACAGTGATCTCACTATTCTATCTGAATATTGGTTTATGGTTATTGGTGTTGATCTACAAATTGTGTTGTGTTGAAGTTGTTGGATCCAATGTGAAAATTTATGAAACGTGGTTTGTAGTGGTTCTTAGGGGAGAAGCCTTCAGTGTGGAAGTCGAAGCTTCCTTCCAACAGAATCTGGTGATTAGCTTAGGGGGTTGAAGCTCCCTTACAGTAGTGGCTGGTAAACAAGATCAGAGGGTTGCAACTCCCTTCCAGTAGCAGCTGGAAAATGAGAGAAGGTTGCAGCCTTCTGCAGGTGGTTTCTTGTGTATTGACATGATTCTGCATCAGTAAAACATTATAAGAATTTTTATATATAATAAATATTGAAGACAGAGATGGAAATGACGACGGTTTTCTCCCGACATAGGTTTCCACCTTAAATATTGGTGTTCATGTGTGATGCCCTTATGTGATGATTTATTATGTTATTACTGCACATGTTTACTACTTAAATGTCTGATGCATAACTGATGAACTGGGCTAAGTAATGTTTTTGAATATTTATCTAAACGTTAAGATATTTGGGTATACAAAAGTTTCATTTAAAATAGCCACATGCATACGCTACTTGGACTAATCAGAGTCGCTCATAGAAATCAATAAAATAAAAGTAAAAGATTGTGATTCATGTAAATATTGATTCACCCCACCTCTCAATATTTTTCCCAACACTCTTGGGACATCCTCCCATCTATAATGGCACACAAAGGGTTTGAACCTTCAACCAAGATCCCAATAAAATAAAAAAGCACACACTTAATTGCTAGAAGGTAACATGTACTTGAACCCTAAAACTTGTCAACTCAAAATAAAAAACTCCTCGCAGTCTTCTATGTTGGAAAAGCTCAAAGTACTTATGACCATTTATAGCTGAACATAAACCTCCATTTAATTTTTTTTGTGGAAGAACGTCTGACCCAGATCATATTGTCAAAGGACCAAACTCAAAATAATGCATGGCTGGTTTTACAGAGTTTTGTGAGATCTCACATGTCTACGATGTAGACAAAACTAACTACATTGGGATTTTTATACTATAATAGAATTTTGTCACATGCATGCAATTGAAATTGGGCCTATCCCATGGTTTCTCATATATCCACAACCACTTTAAATCAAACATATTATTTTGTCTCATGAAAAGTCCAATATGAATCACATGCCGAAAAAATACTTACACCTGTAAAATATCTTGTTTAATCGTATTTACCCACAACAGCGTGTGGAAATTACATCAATTAGAACTAGTTTCGACTGGAGGCTCCATCATATGACCATCAAGAGCATGCATTGTTATTAACAATGAGAGTAGCAATAACTCGTTCTCTGGTCTGTTGTGGATTTTTAAGGAATAAAAATAAATGAGAGTAGAACAAAGTGGACATCTAATGGTCTTGGGGTGATTCTTTGTCATAGGATGTACATTTAGGTGGCGAAGGTAGATAATTTTCCCTTTAATTCGATTGATTCTTCATTCTGTAACCAATAATTAATAATTCATTATACAACCTACCATATTTCAAATTTTGTAATGAAGAACATTACACACGAAATACTTTTCTAGTGGTATAGGTTCAAGTCATACATACCTTAGTAACCTTAGCATAAGTAACCCATATGAAAACCACAACGTTAATCAGCACCAACCCTACCCTATATCACCAACCCTGCTTTGTATTCCCAAATCCATTATTGGGAATGGCCCTCCTAAATCACATACTTGAGTGACTTCAACATAGGTAACCCATATGAGAACCACAAAACCAATCAGTACCATCCATGCTCTATATTTTCAATCCATTATTGGGAATGGCCCTCCTAAATCTCCCACCGAACAACCATAGATCGAAACACCGATCCAGCTCGATTGGATAGTTGTCCGCCCTTGGTGTTTGATTATTTGTGCAGTTTCCCCGATAAAAATTATAGTAATACTCTGAACATACTGCCATTTTCCATGGTTCGTCCTTTCAATTTTTTGGCACAAACCAAATTATATATTCCCGTGTATGATAAAGATGGCCAAACCAAAATTCAGGAGTCAGTGCAACAATGCCAAAATGTCTATTCGACTTATCTATCAATCATATTACTCATGTGGGTATATATATATATCAAAATCTCTTTACCTTACCAATGCATGAAACTATTGTATATTAAAACTATTATATATCAATAACTATTTATATATTATAAACTATTATGTAGTGTATCAAAACTATTATATGTCATAAACTATTATATACTGTAATAAACCAATGGTACAATGGTATGAGAAGGACTAGTATAAAATTATAAGCTATTATATATTGTAATAAACCAATGTACAATGGTATGAGAATAAGGACTAGTATAAAATTATAAACTATTATATAGTGTAATAAATCAATGGTACAATGGTATGAGAAGAAGGACTAGTATAAAATTATTATATTTTATAAACTATTATACAACTTGAGTGGGCCTAATTGTTAAGAGTATGTGCTTCCTCCTAATAGGTCACATGTTTGAATCCAGATGGGAGTAGAGTATGTATGCCTTCGTAAACTTAGCAGTCAAATCACTACCGGAGGTGGGTCCCTTGTCCCACAAACAAGGGGGTCTCATGCACCAATTTGGAGTCTAGCTTGGTCGTGACCTTAAAATTGGATAGTAACAATAATAATTTGGTACAAGGGTAATGAAACTATAATATATATATATATATATATATATATATATATATATATATATATATATATATATATATATATATATATATATATATATATATATATATATATATATATATATATATATTGTATAATGTCAAATCTCACTAGCACAACTGGTTGAGGATGGGCCTCGTCAGCTGTAATATTCCCAAATGGGGAAGCAACAATACATGAACACAAAAATGGAAAGAAAAATGAATAAATAAACACACCATGATCTGAGAAAAATGTACAACCATCTTATTAAACATATTAGCAAATAGCAAGCACAAGATCTTGAGGATAAAGTCACTCAAGCAATACAAAACAAGCCTCTACAAGCAAAATATGCAAATACATGAGAAATAGTTGCCATAAAAATGCCTTAGCTATGACAGTGCAGTTTTAGGGCATTAACAGCTGTATAAGAATAGATCAATGTAGATCTATTGTTATATAGTGAGCTGTTGCAGTGGGCAACCCAAAAATGGATGAAAATCCAAAGTTAAAATGTGGCCAAACCATTTCTGGGTTTTTCTGGGTGTTTTTCGTAGAATCCATGGTTAAAATCCCGAATAATTCTAAGCACTCCAATAGCCTTCTGCACATGGTTCTTCTCCTCAGAAGTAGTAGTTTCCAGCAGTAGTAGTTTCCTCAGCAGCAGTAGCTTGATTTCCATTGAAGGGATCAACCCTTCATTGAGAGAGTCCTTTTGGAGGAGTTCTTTCATATCTACATTAGATTCAGCCACCTCCTTCTATGTGCTTCAGTTGCAGTGCATCTTCATCCCTAGGGCTTTAGATCCACCATTCATATTTAGCGTATTTCCAGAAACCCATCCTGGGTTGTCTTGGAAAAGTGTTGAGGAGCATAGATCTCCATTTTTGGCCCTGTATGAGCATGATCTTATCAGATCCATTTATATATATGTTCCAGCTACAGTATTAGTGACTAAAACTGCGATGTTCTTGCTTCAATACTTTGTGTAGCATTGTATTACATGTTTTGGGTGCATTTTGGCATTAGAGGCTTCTTTTGCCTATCTTGAGGGGCTTGATCCCCAAGATCTTGTGACTATTTATTGCTGTTATACATAATACCATGGATCTATCTTTTGGCTCAAATGTAATGTGTTAATACTTACTATTATTTCCATTATTATGAGTTATATTCCTGCTTTTCCCATTTGGGAATATTAGAGTGGTATCAGAGCATGATCTTGGCTCAGCCTGTGAAGACATTGCATCTATGTTCTCAGAAGAACAAGAAGCTTCTCACATAAAAGAGAAGGCTTACATAAGAGACAAAAGCAAGTCTCCATTATTTGGAGAAATGGAGCGAAAGAATTTTTCAGAACTTCTTCTCCAAACTATGCATGAGCTTAAAAGAGAAATCAAGGGAATGAGGAGTGAAAGACATGAGGATCCCTCAAGAATATTTTCACATGAAGAAAGCTCCAGATCTTTATATTATGGGTGTGAGCATTTAGCCACACAATCAGATCTACAACTCTCTACCATGCCTACATTCTTGGCAAGAGAAGAAGAAGGAGGAGAAACACCAAAGTAGGAGACTCTTGGTGACTATCTCCAAGAATATGAATCTCGGTCTAGAAGATCCAAGGAGCATCTAAGATTCCAAGGGTTTTTTCAAATCAAAGAAGATAGAAGACCCAGTAACTACAATAGAAGAAGAGGGTGCATGCATCACACTTTGGGTAGATTCTTTCTACCTACTTTTGATGGGTCACCCAAGAGCATATCCAAGGCTTGGGTAAAAAATCTAGACACATATTTCCAGCTGCATCAAGTTTTAGAAGAGGAAGCCATTAGAGTAGCAGCTTTGCATCTTGAAGGTAATTCTTATGCCTAGTGGTTATTTGAATATTCTTCATTGAATAATGAAAATATATCTACTTATGCAAAGTTCACTAGGAGGTTAGTGAAAATATTTGATTTAAAACAATCTAAAACTTCGTTGGGAGAGAAAACCAAGCCTAAGAAATCAGAACCTTTGCATGAGTTGGAAGGATCCATGAAGCCAACTCCATTTCAAAACATTGTTGAGGGGGTTAAATATCTGCAACATGCTTTGCCAAGGGCAAAGGCCCCACTTCAGCAAGAAATTTATTCTCAAGAAGAAGACATGATGATTCCTTTTTCAAAAGGAGATCAAGTCAAAGGATATCTTAATGATGAGGTATTATCCGTTGATGAGGAGAAGGAAGAGGAAGAGCTAGAAATATCCTCCAGCACTGTGACAACAAGAGGAGATCTACTTCTATTTGGAGATGGAGATGAAGCAATTTCTTCAACTAGAGGAGCTCTTGCATCTTTGCAAGAAGTTCCAACAGATCTTACATATGAAAATCATGAGCAACATGTGTCTATGTTGATAAGAAATGAGACAAAAAAATGGAGGAAGTGTGTCCCAACATTGAATGCAATCTTGGGGACACACACTATGATAGATCATTCCTTTGTGATCAAGAATTTTGACACCAATGAGATGTTGGATGTACATAGATTGATTACAATTGAAAAAAACACCTTAGACTGTGAGATCTTGCAGAAGGTAGGAGGAAATGAGGAGGGCCAACACCAAATGATTGGGAACATATACACCCATCCTTTTCAGGAGGTTTATGTACAGAAGCAGGAGGATGATTTGCATAGTGAGAGAAGGGACAAATTAGTCCACTCACATTTACAACCTGCTCTAAGCCTTGATGTTTCATTACATGGAGGCATTCTATCAGGGAGAACCCCTTATTGGAAGAGGATCAAATATTTCTCTCAACATGTTTCACCACTCATAGATCCAGGAGGAGTGGGAAAAATGGGAGGTCATTGTACAACACTAATAGTCTTGCGTAGACTCAAGGAGGAGGGAGAAATTCTCCCAACATCAACATTACCCACTCTCATTTCAGATTCTGCGATGTGAGAGGAGAAACATGGGAAGGATAACCTCCTTCCAATATGTACATTTGGCATGGGAGATGTCAAAGAGGAGGACAGCCATATGATAGATGTTCTTTGTGCTATATCTTCAACGCTGTCACTATGGAGGATAGATCCGTATTGGAAATCCCAGCTATTTGTGCATTATTCGAAGGATCTTTTCACATGCATGATACTTGATGACCAGCTACGTGAAGAGGGTTATTCAGTCCAATATTAAGTCATCTATTATCATGGAAGGATCTTCTTATCTAGAGTCTCCAAGCTCAAGGAGAATTTGTTACAAAGAGCACATGAAGATTTTCTTTTCAGCCATACTTATTCCATGAGAGCCTACAACACTATCATAGAGAGCTACACTTGGGAAGGATTTGAAGAGGAACTATATCAACATTTGAAAAGATGCATGGACCATGTGGAGGTGGGAAAGACACATAACTCAATGAAGGAGTTATCACAGCCGCCTCTTTCCTCTTTTGGAATGAGAGGGGATCTATCTATGGACCACTCCATTTGTATGAACAGAAATTTTGGTAAGGAACATGCTTATGTACATGATGTTTCATTTGATGATTATTTTCATTCCTTTACCATGTATATGCAGGCCATTTCTCCGAGGAGGAGGATTATTCCATATAAACTTCATGGCCAACTTTGGGCCATAAAAATTTTTGAACATGGCCACTCCCTTGGAGGATATAGGGAGATGTTGTATCACTGTGGGTGCACACCAAAAGTACCAACCATTTCTCACCTTTTCAGCCATTGTGAGAAGACTTGGGCAACAAGTAAGTGGTGGGGAAACCACTTACCATGCATTCAAGAGATATACTGTGGTGGTTCCACGTGTGGGACTGTGATCCACCTCCATTATTGCATTTGAATGTTTATGTATCACTGGTTTTGATCCCATATGTTGATGATGTTCTTATTATTGTTGGGGACATGATCGGAGGGATGACACATTGATTGGATGTTTCCATTGGGAATGAAACTTCCCACATTTCTTCATGCTTCAAGGGGAGCATGGGACATTATGTGGTTGCTACATTTTATCACTTGTTTCCTTATGAAGGGAGCCATATGATTGACTTATGTCTTTGGGAGGAGCCTCTCACATGGGAGGAATTTTACTATGAATTACCATTATGGAGGGTGATTTATTTTATATGGGTGATAGCTTGGAGGATGGAGCTTCACATGGGGATGAAGGTTCCATATATTTTGCAGATCTATCCTTGCTGTTGCTTGAGGAAAATCAAAATTTGGGAGGAGAGGATTGTAATATTCCTAAATTAGCATACAACTAATTGGAATATTAAAATCTAATTTTTCTTATTTGTTTGATGAATAAGTGGGTAGGGAGACCCATAGATATCTTTATTAGGAATAAAAACACTTCTCATGTGAAAGCGGATCATCTTTTCAGCTTAATAAAGCATCCTTAGGTGTGAAAAGGGGCTAAAGCATGTGGGTCAACCTTGAAAAAATCAACAACATTATCATAGAGGAGTGGCATTCAATGAGGGGTAGAGTAGTTTTAGATGGAGACACATTGCATGGAAGTAGTGTCATTAATGGATGGGGCTTAGGGTTTGGAAGCTCATTTCTTATAAAAGGAAGAGGATGGTAGCCATATTATTCATGTTATGATATCTTATGTTTTAGATTATATGGTTTGTTTAGACATATATATTTCTATAGTTTTTTAGCTGAGATTGAGTGTTGTTTAGCATCGGGTGTTCCTGATCGGGAATCCCACCTCTTCCATTGAGAAGCTCTTGGAGGAGTTTGCACTAAATTTCCACATTCAGGTTTCAAACCAAGCTTCAGTCTTATGTTACAACACATTTTTTGTTGAGAGATGTGCTAAGTTGCAGGGTGCAACAGTGGAGATTGTATTGGGTGTTTTCTGAGCTAGTTTTGCAGTGGATGAAGGTTTCCTTCCATTGGGAGGATAGTAAAGGAGCCCCTTGGGCTTATTTGATATATTTTGCATTATTCCAATGTGATTTTATTCCCTACAGTGCAGTTCCAGTCCATATCTGCGTTATTTTAGTGAGTTGTTGCAGTGAGCAACCCAAAAATGGCTGAAAATCTAAAGTTAAAATCTAGCCAAACAATATCTGGGTTTTTCGAGTAGAATCCATGGTTAAAATCTTGTATCATTCTGAGCACTCCAATATCCTTCCGCACATGGTTGTTCTCCTCAGAAGTAGCAGTTTCCAACAGCAGTAGTTTCCTCAGTAGCAATAGTTTTCTTTCCATTGAAGGGATTAACCCTTCATTGAGAGAGTCCTTTTGGAGGAGTTCTTTCAGATATACATCATATTCACCCACCTCCTTTTATGTGATTCAGTTGTAGTGCATCTTCAGCCCTAGGGCTTTAGATCCACCATTCATATTTAGTGTATATCCGGAAACCCATCCCGAGTTGTCTTGGAAAAGTGTTGAGGAGCATAGATCTCCATTTTTGTCCCTATATGAGCATGATATTATCAGATCCATTTATATATATGTTCCATCTTCGGTATTAATGACTAAAACTGTGTTGTGCTTGCTTCAGTACTTTGTGTAGCAATGTATTACATGTTTTGGGTGCATTTTGGCATTGGAGGCTTCTTTTGCCTATCTTGAGGGGCTTGATCCCCAAGATATTGTACTTATTTATTGTTGTTATACATAATATCATGGATCTATCATTTGGATCACATTTAATATGTTCATACTTGTTGTTATTTCCATTATTATGAGCTATACCACTGTAATATTCCCAAATGGGAAAAGCAGGAATATAGCTCATAATAATGGAAATAGTAGCAAGTATTAACACATTACATGTGATCAAAATGATATATCCATGGCATTATTTATAAAAACAATGAATAAGTACAAGATCTTGGGGATCAAGCCACTCAAGATAGGCAAAAGAAGCCTCCAATGCCAAAATGCACCCAAAACATGTAATACACTACTACACAAAGTACTGAAGCAAGCACAGTGTAGTTTTAGTCACTAATACTATAGTTGTAACATATATATAAATGGATTTGATATGTTCATGCTCATACAAGGCCAAAAATGGAGATCTATGCTCCTCATCACTTTTCCAAGACAACCTAAGATGGGTTTCTGGAAATACACTAAATATGAATGGTGGATCTAAAGCCCTAGGGTTGAAGATGCACTGCAATTGAAGCACATAGAAGGAGGTGGATGAATCTGATGTAGATCTGAAATAAATCCTCCAAAAGGACTCTCTCAATGAAGGGTTGATCCCTTCAATGGAAAGAAAACTATTGCTGCTAAGGAAACTGCTACTGTTGGAAACTCCTACTTCCGAGGAGAAGAACCATGTGTGGAAGGCTATTATATTGCTCTAAATGATCTGGGATTTTAACCATGGATTCTACTCAGTAAACCCAGAAAAACACAGAAACAGTTTGGCCAAATTTTAACTTTGAATTTTCAGCCATTTTTTAGTTGCCCACTGCAACAACTCACTAAAATAACATAGATCTGGACTGGAATTGCATTTTAGGGGATAAAATCACCTTTTTCTGATGCCACATATATCAAGTAAGCCGAAGGGGCTCCTTTACTAGCCTCCCAATGGAAGGAAACCTTCCTCCACTGCAAAAATAGCTCAGAAAACACCCAATACAATCTTCCACTGTTGCACCCTGCAACTCAGCACATCTCTCAACAGAAACTGTGTTGTACCACAAGTCTAAAGCTTGGTATGAAACCTGGATGTGGATATGTAGTGCAAACTCCTCCAAGAGCTTCTCAATGGAAGAGGTGGGATTACCGATCAGGAACACCCGGTGCTAAACAACACTCAATCTCAGCTAAACAACTAGAGAAAGATATATGTCTAAATAGACCATATAATCTAAAACATAACATATCATAACATGAATAATATGGCTGTCATCCTCTTTCTTTTATAAGAAATGAGCTTCCAAACCCTAAGCCCCATCCATTAATGACACTACTTCCATGCAATGTGTCTCCATCTAAAACTGCTCTGTCCCTAATTGAATGCCACTCCTCCATGACAGTGATGTTGATTTGGTCAAGGTTGACCCAGTCCACATGCTTTAGCCCATTTTCACACCTAATGATGCTTTATTAAGCTGAAAATATGATCCACTTTCACATGAGAAGTGGTTTTATTCCTAATAAAGAGATTTATGGGTCTCCCTACCCGCTTATTCATCAAACAAGAAAACAAAATTAGATTTTAATATTCCAATTAGCTGTATGCTAATTTAGGAATATTACATCAGCAAGGCGGTCCCAGATCAAACCTCATGGGGGATGGTTGTGCCTTGTGTTAGGGGATAAAGACATGTTAAAAAACCCAGTCAGCGAAGGGCTGGTGTGGTCCAAGCCAAGTGTGATCCTTGGGTGATTTTAATAGCTAATTAGATGCCACTAGGTTCCGACTCCTCAAGCCATAGGTCAAGCCCGGAGGATCACAAACAACTTGAAAAAAAAAAAAATTTATATAGTGTATACAACTCTTATAATTTTAGCATTATAAATGGATTCATAGACTCTTCTAAGGGGCCATTGAATTCATCTACCTAAATTTTAACACTAGATGGATTTATATAACCCTTTGTCTCTAAATATTAATGTTACAATTTGATTCAGAGACCATGGATCTGTAGTGTTAAAATTTAGTGAAATGTAACACCTCAATATCAAAATTTCAATTTTTCATTTTCGAAGTGACACAATTAAAAATGACTAGCATAAATGACTAATTCATATACTTGTTGTACTTGTTAGTTGGTCATATTTTTATTCTTGGACTATAGTAGCCATTTACGTTAATTATTTTTTATTTTTTCACTTATTATCTAGTCATATATTTTAGTCTTGGACTAAATTATTCATTTAAGTTAGTCATTTTTAGTTGGGTCATTTCTTATATAGTCGTATATTTTATCCCTAGACTAAATTATTTGTTTAAGTTAGTCATTTTTAGTTCGGTCACTTAAAATTTCTCAATTTTAGTAGTAATTCACTTGAAATGATTGTGGTGACTATCTTTTTTAGTCACCTAGTCACTAATTTCATAATTTTTTACTAGTGACACAAACAAGTTAAATTAAATGAATCCACCATCTTACCTAAAGATCGAGATTCATAGACAAACTTAATAAAATCTTCTTTAATCAGTTCATAGGAACCCAAATTAAATTCCATAAGGAAGCCATCTGTACCTATACTCTTAGAGCTTTGCATAGATGTTAATACTTCCCATAATTCTTGCATAGTAACTTCTGTTGATAGGAAGGAGTTCATCTATTATGTTATAACTCCATGAAATTTCATTACCATCTATATAATATCTTGAATAGGGCATATTGGAGGACATGAGAATAGGTTTTGAAAGTATATAACCACTTCCTCCACTTTATCTATGAAAGAGTAAAGAGGAGAGCCATTTGGGTCAAATAAACTCCAAATGGTATTGAATTTCTCTCTCCCATTAGCAGAGTGATGAAAACACCCTATGTTATTGTCCCTTAAGGATAGCCAAATGGGCATATTTTTAATATCCACCTCTCCTCCTCCTCCAAAAATAAAGCATGCCTCTTTGACTTGAGTGATTTCAGTAGCTCCAAATGCTCAAAGGAAATATAATTTGGGTCCATTGTAATGTATACGTCTTCAATATGACCCTATACCTCCACCAATCTCTATTTTTTCTGAGAAAAATACTTAGCGTGTTAATTTCCAAATTGTTATATGTTGTATCAACTACTTTAACCCAATTCCAAACTTCAATTAGAAATATTTCCAATTATAATTAGTATTTCCATCCATCAACAGTAATTTAAGATAGAACAATAAATGCAATGAAAAAGGAAACAATCAACACATCAATAAGAGACACCAAATTTGGTCAATGACCAAGGAAAAACCCACTACAGGGAAAACCCTTTGAAATTCTTCTTCTATTATATTGTCATAAAATGTTCAGTAGAGAGTACAATGAGCCCAATACAATATGATCAGAAATATAACCCAACAACTTCAGAAGCCCATATACAATGGAATAGTATATTAGAGACAACTTGATTCATACTTCAGACAACTTTAGAAAACCTTGAATGATGGTCAACTATGGTCAAAACCCTGGACACTCCCTTTAGGTTAGCATGGGTGCATATTTAGGTCCTGGATGCTACCTTTCCCATAGCATGCATGCATCCAGGGATGAAATTATCTAGTTTTGTGCCAATTTCTGGAACATATACCGTAATTTTGTGCAAGCTTCGGATCTAAGGCTTTAGAACTTTATACGACCTTTTCCTTCGCCAATGTGTTGAAACAAATTAGATAGAAGAGAAGAATATGCTTGAATTTGTGATGTCCAAATGAGCATCTAAGTCACTTGTATTTATAGTCTTCTAAGGGGTGTCCAATGATGTCCATTTGATGTTGAGGTCGACCTATCAAAACGTGTATGGAGTGAAGTTGACCTAATCCAATATCCATGAATCGGTGCATAAAATCAAAAACCAACTTCTACTTATCCGAACAAGGTGATATTTAGGTCCATTTTGGTCCTCATGAAAAGAGGAACTCAATGCCATAATCATCTCCATAAAATGAGTAGTCTAAATTGGAATTTGATCACATTTGCATAACTTTAACGCTCTCTCTCAACTAGGGATAATTCCACCTATAGAACTTGTCCATCGATAAATTGTCATCCTATCATCATGTGTATCAATATGCTCAACTCTATCTGCTGAAAAATTATCGAATATAAAGAAGAAGAATCGTCAAGGAGAAAAAGCTACCACCCTCTATCCATCGGGCTACTACCTGAAATATCAATGAGTGGGCTACTACCTGGAAATGTGTAAGTGGGCTACTACCTGGAAATATTTCATTGAGATACTACCCATAAATATGTCAACAAGATACTACCAAAAAATATCATCAGGGTACTACCTAAAAATGTCACCGGGCTACTACCTAGAAATATCATCAAGCTACTACCTAGAAATTTCATTGGGATACTACCCAGAAATGTCATGGGGGAGCTACAACTCAACCCATATTGAGCAATAGGTGATGTAGGGGAGCTACTACTGAACCCATCCTATCGCCTACTGACATTCCCAACAATGACCCATAAAATTCATGTGGTAGAACACTTGCATCATAATATATCTTGGACGAGATAGCTGACTTACCAAGAGGTAAGGATCACACACCTCCAAGCCTCCTCAACTGTTGTCCAGATGGAAAGGGATAATCCAAAAAATCCTATCTTTTGGGTATGATGCCAACTGGGGTAAACTCTGCAAATACCAAGATAGGGTGAGCTAATAATACAACCCTATGGGTAACAGATAGGGGTGACACCCTATTTTCTAGAGTTTCCTTAACCCCAGGATCCCTCTATCTCAATTCCTCACCTTTAGAGCTTATAAAAGGGGTAATATTATGGCTTAGTGCCCTCAATTAGTGGTGCCCCTTATTAGGAGGGGTCACATCCATCATTCTAAGTTGTTCTATGAAGACCAAGAACTTCCCTTTCCACAAAGCCTTGGTAATAACATTTTAAATATTATTATCTATTGATATGTGATGGAGATGAATGACTAATCTATGTACCATATCACGAATGAAGTGGTATCAGATATCTATGTGCTTGGAATTGTCATGAAATACAATATTCTTTTCCAAACAGATTCCACTCTTGTTGTTGCAATATATCAATATAGTGTCTAAGACCTGCTCAAATAGCTCTCCAAAGAGCTACCTCACCCAAAATTCTTCACAACTAACCATGCTAGTGGCAATATAATCTGCCTTGGTGGTACTCAATACTATTGAATTATGTTTCCTACTTGTTATCATTCGGATTGAACCTGGGGTTGAAGAAGGAAATTTTGAGGTAACCTCAAACCACGCTTAGCAAAGTAGCTAGCCCTACTAGGCCAGGAGAGGGCTCTCTCTGTAAATATCACAGCCAAGATGATTGTGGAAAGAAGAAATTAGGCTAGGTATAGTAGCTCAAATTTTTTATTTTGATTGTATAGGGTTGTGTTGGATCAAGAGGAGTCAAAGAGTCAGGGCAAGGAAATTAGGTCAAGATTTGCAGGGTGTTTTATGGGGCAAGGCAGGTACAATGTTTAGAAATTTAGGGTTTTGATGATGGGATGATCAAGAAAGGTGAGGAGCTAGAAAGAGCATGGTGAATTCATGGTTTCTTTCTAAACTAAAGAAATTACAAATTATGAATGTTTACCCAAAACAGAGCATAGAAATGATGGATTATGTTAATCTAACTTGAAAACATTCATTTAATAGAAATGAAATGATGGATGAAGTAACAAAACATACTAACATGTGAGCACAAAAGAAGAAACTAAAACTAAACATAATACCACATGGATCCCATAAAAATAGCTGCAAATTTTATTAATGTCCAGGCCAAAACTGATACAAAAATATGTCTCTTGAGATGCCAAACCTCCAAGTGAGTCAAACCATTTCAAAAACTGAGAAAATACGTCATATAGACCTCAAAACTGCTCTCCCTAGCCTCAAGGAGTCGAATCCATGAGATAGGAATCAATTTCACCTATTCCCAAACAAGAAACTGAAGACTAGGAAGACCCAACAATTTACCTCTAAAAGAGAGGAAACTGATTCATTTGACCTCTAAAGGACTCACCTAATGTATCCACCTTAGATGAAACTAAAAAATTGACATTTACATTCACCATGACCATTTACATCAGTAATGTTTTCATTTTCCCAATTAAAAATTCAAATTGGAGTGAAACTTCAAAATTTCTTGAAGATGGTGAAAATGCAATTTTCCTCGCAAACGCGCAGCGCCCTAACAGGAAAAATAACCTCTTTTCCAAGAAACTTTGGGAGGCCTTCCTGGTGTCAAAATCATCTCCAAGATAGCTCATTGTCAAGCTCTTTAAGTCTAGTTTCCAAATATACCTCAATTTTCCAAAATGGTTCTCATCTGCCTTGTCAAAAAGTGAATCTCCCAAGACTAGTAAATGCGCAGCACCTACGTCAAAAAGGAGGCAGAAACATGAAAATTTGGTGGTTTTTTGCACTTTTGAGTGACCATTTCTCCTCCAAATTTTCTAAAACTTGCTAGTTTTGATCTCTTAATCATTTTTAAAACGATGTTGGTGGCCATTTTCCATTTGGATGCCCCAAAAAAGAGCGCAGCGCCAAGGTCGCTGCGCGTTTGGAAAATTTTCTGAGTGCGAAAATACTCAAAAACACAGAATTGTCGCCTTTTTTAAGACCAAATTTGGAGGTCTTCATGGTGTAAAAATTGGGCCCATGATATCTCGTTGCAACGCGTATCCTGTATAATTTCCAAATATGCCTTTTATTTTCTTATTGGAGTTTATTTTCCTTGTCAAAAGTTGTTGTTCCCAAGACTGGTCAAAACGTCTTGAAGAGGGTGCATAAATGCACAATGCCGGTGCAGGAAAATTTTGGAGGCCTTCCTCAAATCCAAATTTAGCTCAAGATAGCTCATTGGAAATATCTCTCTATCTAGCTATCGTTTGACTCATCAAGAAAGTCATTTGGACACTCCAACTATGAGAAAACTTGATTTTCCCAAGGTTACTCTAGAAGTGAAACAACTCTCCCATGGCACCTGTATTTTTGGCATTTCTCAAAAACCATGAAACCTATGTAAAAAATGGATGATTTTTTCCTTCCTTGACCTATTAATGATTAACATCTCTCTCATTTTTTTCAAATTCACCTCTCTTTGGTCAGAAACATAGTTTGAAAAAACTGACCCTATGAGTGGAAAATGACTTGACTCTTGGAAGGAATTCTCAAAAAATTATGGAGAAATAATGTTTATGAGCTGAAATGACCTCATACTTAATGATATGACCTACCTTATGGCTCCTCTACTCAAATTTCTCATTTCCATAGCAAATCCTAGCTCAGTGGGAGAGGAAATTAGGTTTGTGAAGCATTCTGACTCTAGTAGCTCTTTTTTGGTTGTTGGTTCATATTTGATTATTTTTCCTTCTTTATTACATGATTTCTTCTTTGGTGTTTGTTCCTCACTGACATTTCTATCCTTCTCTTCAGACTTTTCGAATTTTAAGGCTTTGGAAACCCTAAGGTAAATGGAATGAGATGAAGGGAGTGAGAGATGAGATGACTAGCTTAGGAAAATGGAGGGAATGAATGTAAATGAAAACCTAGGTCTATGAAAACCATAGGATTTAACAATATTTATGACTGATATGTGTTTAGGGATATGCATATGGATTTAGTGCATTAAAATGGGAAGGAAATGGAAGCTAGGGTTTCATACCAACAAGCACTTCAATTCAACTTTATTATGAAACACCAAATATATTAGAGAAAAGGTGTCTTAGGCTCCACTTACTAATTTAAATCTCTTTGAAGAAATTGGTGAGGAAATGAAACTTGATGGAGGTGGTGAAATGCTTTGAAACTCTCTCTATGCAAACGCACAGCAATCTGGAGGTGCGTGCAGCACTCGAGCAAATGCGCAACATCTGAGTGCAAACGCGCAACCCCTATGTAATTTGGTCTAGAGTTGTCGGGAAAATGTGCAACGCCTCTGGGTAAATGCGTAGTGCCTAATAAAAAGCGCAACGCCTGGGTGCAAATGCGCAACACCCTTGAATTTTTCTCAAAATTCTCAAAAAACTTGAAATTTTCTCCTTTGCTGGAAACTTCTGATGGCTGAATGGATGAAATGACTTGCTTTGAGGTGTCTTGAAAGGATTTATAGCATAATGGATTTTAAATTTTAATTTGAGTCACCCACTTTTCTAATGTTCACTTTTCCACTCTGGCACTGATACTCTTTAACTTTCTGACTTTTTGGCATTGAAGGTTGATCAAACATGGAGTTTGGGTTTATTTGATTCATTTAGGTAGGACATGATTGCATTTAACAACTTGGGATTGAATTTATTAGACATGATAACATAAAATTACATTTGGAAAAATATAAATAAATTACATATTAAATTTTATATCAAAATGACATTTTGATATAAAAATCATTAAATTCAAAAATTACAACTCTGAAAATATGATAATTACATCATGATGATCTTATTTAGTCCATCTCATATATGCACTGACTTCATCTGAAATGAAAGAGTGACCTTGAGAAATATACAAAACCTAATGACCTAATGGGATTGCTTTAGACTTGACTTTCATGAATGAGATTTTGACTTTAAAGAATTCTAGGAGAAAAGAGCATTTCCATAGGTGTTGTTATGCTAAAGGAGACATGAGAATGAGTCAGCCAATATGATATTCTGAGGGAGAATGAAGTTTTATTGACAAGAAAAACCACCAGTGGAACAATTTTATATCATTACCTAATGGAATGATGGAAAAATTCTTTAGAATGGGACACCTAAGATGCACATGCAAAATGTGTTTTTATCCATGGTGGAAGTATGCAAATACTGAAACTAACATTGGCTCCATCTGGGGATGGTAGCTCCTTGGAGGTGCCAAGAACACCATCGACCAAGTGCCTATTCAATTGACATGGAGTCAAAAGCTAAAGACTTATTGAATACTGAAAACTTGACTCAATAAACTGAACTCACTAAAACATAACTGAAAAACTAAAAAATATGCTCAGAATTGAGTTTATTCAAAAAAACATACTCTAATTGATCCATTCATCACCCGATCAAGTGAAATGGAACAACCAATGCAACCATGTAAGAATTATGGTTGTTGTTTGAATTATCCGCAAGTGATTTCTTATGAGCAAGAAGAAAGAACTACTAAAAGGCAACTCCCATGAAAACTTGTCAACATATTGAATCTTGATGAAATTTCAAAGCACAAGCCCACCAACTAACGTCATGAATGCTACGAAGGGATCTTCATAGGAATATATATTGATTTCCAGCCCATCTAATATGTTACTGCTCTGCTCTAGGTAGTCTTCGTTCCTTGGTTTTAAAATTTTCCTCACATCTGTGTGTTCTTTCTTTGATTACTATATCAAGTTGACAAGAGGATCCTGAAACTCGTGAATAACTATTTTTTCCTAATGATAAAAAAAAATAAAAAATATTCTTCATTACTCTCCTAATATGACTGCAAATCTTGGTATGAGCTTCGTAATGAAACACTTGCTGAACAAGACAATGAAGTCGGTTGTCAGATCAAATTTATATCAACACTCTTTTCAGGCTCAAATTTAGCTAATGGAGAAGGACTTTTACTGTAGATATAATCTAACACATCAGCTATAGGGTCATGAAAAACTTGAAAAGACTGCTGCAACATATCCATCAGTTTTAATGAGACTGCATGACACTCAACAGGTTTCCCATCCTTTTCTTTAAAGATATTATGAAATTTTGCTTTAAAAATTGAAATTCTTCAAAACATAGTGGTACAGAATAGTCTTGCATCATTTGATCATGTATTTCAAATTCCAAACATTCATCTGCAACCTAACATTCAATGGCATTCGGCGGCTGCAAATATGGAGCTAAAGAGGACTCTATGTCGCAAATGATTTCCTCAACCGATTTAGGAGAATGCTCATCCTTTATAATGTTGACCACTCGCTTATCTGCTTGCTTATAGTTTTCTCTTATTTTTTAAAATAAGAAGAAACACAAGGGTAAGGAGCTCTGATAAAAAATTTGATTATCCTCTTGATTGTCAATATCAAAACTCAATCAGTGTTGATTTCTGATCGCATGAAAGTTATCTTTGATGAACTGAAATGAAGTAAAAAAAAAGAGGCAAAGATCCTTTACTTACTTCCAAATTTTCTTCATTTTCCTCGTCACTTTCATAGCTTATATGAATTGGTTGATCACTGTTTTCAAGTTCCTTAAATTGAAATTCCTCCCACAAACCAACTGTTGATTGATCTGCAAGATTAGCTTCTATTTGGAGAACATAATCATCATCATACTGATAAAATTTTGTAAAATCATCAATATAATTAATGTCACCAATCATACACAATAGATTATGAGATTTTTTCTCCTCGGATTGATCTACAAATCCATTTTCTGATCTATGGTGGCTTGGATTAGTAGGAAAATCCTTAGGGCTTGCAATCTCTTCTTTTTCTGGGATAAGTGGGTCATGATGATCTTGAACGAAAAATACATCTCTCACGGTGATCCTTTGCATAATTTCCTCTATTTTAATTACCAAAATGTCGAGCTTTACCTCTGAATATGTCAAGTTCTCTACAATGTTCTTCTTCGCTTCTTGTTTCAGCTTTTCCCTTCTGATCAACATATTAGCCTCTACATATATTGCACTATTCTAAATCTCTTCAAGTGTTGCAAGGTTCCTTTCTCTCAGCTGAAACTCCATTTCTGGATCAAAGGCATCCAGGTAATGTAAACGAGTTGAGCTAGGAGGGGGTCTTATATCAGCAAGTATCAAATAATACTTGATTGAATCTGGCATAAAACTGTTGTACTGTCTCCCCTAGCTATCTTTTCAGATGGTCATACTCTGTCAGAATTAGGAAAGGGTTTTGTTTGACCACCCACCTATCGAGGAAAACTTTGACGAACTATGGGAAATCTGAGCTTCTCATGGCAGGAAAGTTTTTGAACCAACTCTTGACTGTGCCTTGCAAAGAAAGAGAAAATAGCCTAACACTGACATCCTCTTCGTCAACTTCAAAATGGTCAAGGAAAGTCTCAAAATTCTGCATATTTCTCTCAGCAGTGATGTTGTCATATTCACCATCAAACCTCAATAGATACAGATAATTATTTTCAGGGAAATCATGGAGTATAGGAGGTAACATGAGCCATGTGTATCGATCCAGGACTATAGAAGGTGTAGGAGTACGTACATAAGTTGTAGGACCAATCTTGATCTCTTTAGGCTCATCAATTTGAAGATGGTCATCATAAGATTCAGAAAAAGGATGTGGACCAAGATCAAAGGAAAACTCGGTATTTACACTTTTCGAATAGGTAGAATCAAGATTTTGATCATCTTTATCATACAAAAAACTTTGGAAAAATTTCAAGATAGTTTCAAGAAAATAAAAGAATTAATTTACAAGAAACAAGATTAGATATTGAATACAATTCCACTTTGAATACCTGACCTTTTTGTAAGATCCTTCCATTTTCCTACGGGCAAGGTCGATCCTCCGGTGGAGTCTTTACATCAAGTAGGTGTTTTCAGGCGAAGATTTCAACCTTCATATGCATCTGATTACTGTCCACCATTAGCAATCATATCTAAACTCTGTCGTTATTTCCCAGGGAAGATATGATCTTTCGTTCCCCAGTGAAGTCACCAAAATGTTATCACTCAGACTGAACCTCAGGCTGAAGAAGGAAATTCCTAGGTAACCTCAAAACATGCTTAGCCAAGTAGCTAGCCCTCCTAGGCCAGGGGAGGACTCTCTACATAAAGATCACAACTAAGATGACTGTGGAAAGAAGATATTAGGCTAGGTATAGTAGCTCATAGTTTTGATCTTGATTGTATATGGTTGTGTTGGATCAAGAGGACTCAAAAATTCAGGGCAAGGAAATTAGGTCAAGAGTTTCAGGGTGTTCTATGGGGAAAGTTAGGTACAATGTTTAGAACGTTAGGGTTTTGATGATGGGATGATAAAGATAGGTGAAGAGCTAGAAAGAGCATGGTGAATTCATGGTTTCTTTCTAAACTGAAGAAATTACAAATTATGAATGTTTACCCAAAACAGAGCATATAAATTATGGATTATGTTAATCTAACTTGAAAACATTCATTTAATAGCAATGAAATGATGGATGAAGTAAAAAACCATTCTAACATATGAGCACAAAAGAAGAAACTGAAACTAAAAGCAATACCACATAGATCCCATAAAAATAGCTGCAAATTTGATTAATATTCAGGCCAAAATTGATACAGAAGTATGTCTCTTGAGATTTCAAACCTCCAAGTGAGTCCAACCATTACAATGACTAAGAAACTACATCCTATAGACCTCAAAACCACTCTCCCTAGCCTCAATGAGTCGAATCCATGAGATAGGAATCAGTTTCACCTACTCCCAAACAAGAAATTGAAGGCTAGGAAGACCCAACAATTTGCCTCTAAAAGAGAGGAAACTGATTCATTTGACCTCTAGAGGACTCACCTAGTGTATCTACCTTAGATGAAATTCAAAACATGACATTTTTTGGAAATACTGAGAGCGGGGGTGGGGGGGGGGTGAATCAGTATTCCTTTCAATTAGAGCAGCAGTTAAATTCAATTATTATCAGTGTTTGTACAATGATAGCTGCAAACAAGAGGAACACAAATGCACACAGTTTTTAAGGTGGAAACCCACTCTGCGACAAAAACCACCTAATGCTTTAATATTAAACTCCAATTGAAAATAAAGATCCAATGTCCTAGAATCTAGAAAAGGATTCTTCTCTAGCTCCCACTGGATCGACGCTCCAATGCCCGAGATTCTTCAATAGTAAACTGAACGGATGCCTCAACACCCAATGAGCTACAACTCACCCTACCACCACCATACCACCCTATAGAAGAATAAAATAAGAATGGACTCTCATACCAAGGAAAATAGTCCACTTTACAATGATATAGAATGATGCAGAAGAAGAAGATATACAGTATACTAGACCATAACCCTAGCTTTGACATAACCACCTAATGATGATCCTAGACCTCCAAGCACTACCTCTTCAACCCTTGGTAGATAGACACTAGTACAATTTGTACAATATTGTGTTTACAATGACTAAGTACAGTGATACCTTTACAATGATTGTATGCAGTGATGCCCACTTGAAGACTTCATATGATGAACTTCTTGCTGTTGTTATGCACCTTGGTTGTTGCTCATGTCATGCTACCCTCTGCTACACCTTGCTTTGCTTTTCTGCTGTAGAAATTCTGGTCCTTTGCAACCCTTGACAACACATGATCTAGCTTTTTCTTTCCTTCTAGGAGCTCGATATTGAATCTGGTTTATCTCTGTTATTTCAGATCCTCAATATCTGATTTTTAGTATCGCAGTAGTCCTCTGAGTCATATTTCCAATGCCATAGTTTTGACCCAATTTAGATTCTTCAAGAGAGAGTTATACCCAATCTCTCACAATGCCCTAATTATGGATTGTTTCAGCAGAGCGCACTTGTACGGCATGACACTTCTCACTGTTTCTTCATTTGGCTCTGAAATTGATAGAGTGAAAATTATAGACCATGCACTATCTATATATTTTTACATAATTCCAATCCGATACTTAGATAAATAGTTATGATGAATTTACCAATCTCACTTATTTGAGATGAATTTCAGGAGCCTGCAAAAACCCTAACTTCCACAGATCATATCTCCAAAAATATTGTGCACCTTGATCTGAAATATTTACAGAAACTTCCTCAGGATTTTAGCTTCGCCTCATAAAAATTTCAGTTTCTGAACCTTCATAGAGAAAACGTTAGAGTGCAAATTCCACGATGACCTATTTCAGATGGCGAAATCCCTTGCCTAAGGAGGAAATGAAGATCACAATTTATATAAATGCTTAAGTTGAGAGGGGCTTCATAAAGTGAACATGGGAGGGATTTTAGGGACTTAAAAAATATTAATTATGACTTTTTAATGAGCCATATCCCAACCCCATGGGGTTTTAGCCCACTAACTAGGGGTACAAACTTCAAACATGAATATCTCTCAAACTGTGAAGAATTACATGGCGTGTCATATATCAACGAAAACATCTCTACAAGCAGAAACCATCAAAAACATTATTGACATAGAATATATTAATTTGGTAGGTCAAAATTCCCATGAAATATTGGGTTAGCCCGTGGTGCTGCTTGGGTTGTCATCAATGACAACTGCTAATCAACAATCTCCCCCTTTGGCATTGATGGCAACACAAGTACTCCCCCTGCAATCATGAAACCTATTCCTACAACATTATCTCCCCCTTTGACATCAATGGAAAAGGGTAACTCCCCCTGAAACACAACCATGTTGTGGACCTGTACACACTTCCACTCCCACTGACACACAACCATCCTACAGACCTGTAATCTACTTCCACTCCCCCTTTATGTTCTGAAAAAGGAAAATCTAATGAGAACTTGGGAGAATCCCAAGCTTCTGGCGAAGATATTCTAATGCTGGTGAATATTTAATATGTGATTCTTTTGGTGCTTCTTGGAATCTTGCTACTTGTACAACTTCTTGCATAACATTTCGTCGAGAGGCTGTTACATATAGAAGACTAATAATCATAGAGTTGTACAACCTTTGATCCACATCCTTAGATGAGTCATCTATGATCAATTTGCAACCTGTTACCATTGGAGTAAGGATGGGTTTGCAATCTTTCATTTTAAATTTCTTGAGCATTTCCTTGATGTACTTGGCTTGACATATAAATATTCCTTTCTCTTGCTGAGATATTTGAAGCCCTAAGAATTATGTCAGCTCACCAACTAAAGACATATCGAAATCACTTTACACATTTGTAGCAAAATTATTACTTAGTTGATCATCATTTCTACCAATTACTGTATCATCCTCTTTAGCTATTAGACATGATTTAGTTGCTTCATCCAGAACATATATGTCGTTTGGAGCTCGACATGCTGTAGCCACAATTTCACCATACACACCTTTCCTGATTTCACATTTCGTGGAGTTGAATAGTATTGTGTGTCCTTGATCACACATTTGTCCAACACTGAGCAAATTGTGATTCATGTTTTCAACTAATAGAACGTTCTTGGCTAGATCATATTTTCTTCCGAGAGTGACAGTACCTGATCCTATAACATTTGAAGATCCATCATTTCCAAAGGATATGGTTCCATCCTTCTTCTCTTTCAGAGATACAAATTTATTTTTATCTCCAGTCATATGTGTTGAGAAACCGCTATCAACATACCACACATATTTTTTCTTTTGAGCCTTGAAAGCGAGAGCACAATTATCATTCTTCTTCTTCTTCCATGTTCGTTCGTTCTGTGGCTTCAAATATTCTTCTGGAGGATTTTCAAGTCTGCAGTCTTTGGATATGTGTCCAAAGTTTCAAAATTTGTAACATTCAATATTATTTCTTAAATGTTAAAATCTATTGATGTTTCGCTGAGCCCTGGGAGGTTCATATTTGATAGATCTCCTGGAATTGTATTCATTCCTAAGGTACATGTGACATTCTACAGCTTTATGACCAAAATTTTCCACATGAATAACAGTAGCCATAAAAAATATGTTGGTACCTGGATGAAAATTTTCATCGAGGAATTGTCTTCCAAGGCTGTTCTTGCGAATCTTGTCCAATGAAGTCTACATGCATGTCAAATCTCATATGTTCATTGTATTTTGTTGTAGAAGGTCCTGCTTCTTCTTCTTTCTAACCGATGCAAGTTTTGTCGTTGTGAGATCATTGATTGTTGATGAGTTCTTCCAATTCCCTTGAGTTGTTGGCATAGTTTTGGATAGTTTTTCCTTTCTTCACTTCCTCACGTAACAAGACTACTTCGACTTCTAATTCTTCCCTTTCTTGGTTTCTTTCTTCCAACTTCTTTTGAAGTGACTCTTCAATGCATTTGTGTTCTTCAACTTCAATTTTGATACCTTGAACTTGTTCTTCAAGATTTTTGGAACGGATCTTCTCCACCTTGAGATCTTTTATAAGCTTGATTGCTTCCTCATAAAATTCTTCTATGGTCCATCCTTCTTCTTCATTATTTTATACCTCTTGTTTATTTTTCTTAGGTTTATTGTGCTTGGCCATAAATAATACTCTTTCATTGGATTCTTCTTCACTGTCATTGTCTTCATCGGATGATGAGCTATCTTCTTGAGAGAGAAAGTTCCTTTTGGATCCTTTCTTGTTGAATTTCTTAAATTCTTTCTTTCCTTTTGAGTTTCCATTACTTCTGTTTGGAAATTTTGCTGCAAAATGCCCAACCTCCTTACAGTTGAAACATATCAATGGAATTTTACCTTTGAATTGTCCCTTACCAATTTTTAGTTTTCTCGTGAAGTAAGAATATTTTTCATCTAAAAGACCTTCTTCATCATCTCCATTTTCTTCACACTTGCAGGTGCATGTATTTTCAATTGAAGGTTGTTTATCCTTATTGGTTTTCTTAGATGCAACAAACGCAGTTTCTAGATGCGAAGTACCCTCTTCTTCATCAAGTCTCATTTCATATGCTATGAGAACTCCATGTAATTCCTCTTTGCTGAGTTTGTCCAGATCTGCACTGTATTCTAAGACCGATACCTTTGGGTTGAATCTCCCTAGTAACGTTCTAAGAATCTTCCGTATAATAGTATTCTCATCAACTGGCTCTCCCAATCCTTCTAGAGTATTGGTTATTTCATCAATGTATTGGAAATGTGTAGCAATGTTGCAATCTTCTTTCATTCTGAGTTGCTCAAATTCTTTTCTATAGATTTGAAGCTTTGCTTCTTTGAAATTTGAGTCACCTGCATATATATTCTCAAGCTTGTCCCATACATTTTTGGAAGTTTTACAACCCAACACCTTATGATAAGAAGATTCAATAAGTCCACTGATAATAATATTCTTTGATTTTTCATCATTTACCAAATTATTCTTACCTTGTTCATCCGTAGTTGATGTAAATCCATTTTGAACAGTGTCCCATACTTCGTAACCTTGCACCAAGAGATAGACCTCCATTCTTCCTTTCTAGAGTGCATAATTATTTTCATTGAATAGAGGTACACCATGCTTGGTATGTTCCATGACCTCCTTCCAGCTGTTAAACTGCTATTGAAGGAACCAAGCTCTGAAACCAATTGTTGGAAATACTGAGAAGGGTAGGGGGGGTGAATCAGTATTCCTTTCAATTAGAGCATTAGTTAATCTTTAATTATTATCAGTGTTTGTACAATGATAGCAGAAAACAAGAGGAAAATAAATGCACACAGTTTTTAAGGTGGAAACCCACTCCGGGACAAAAACCACCTATTGCTTTTCTAATAATGCCTTAATATTCAACTCTAATTGAAAATAAAGCTCCAACTTCCTAGAATCTATAAAAGCATTCTTCTCCAGCTCCCATTGGATCGATGCTCCAATGCCTGAGATTCTTCAGTAGTCAACTGAACGGATGCCCCAACGCCCAATGAGCTACAACTCACCCTAGCACCACCGGCCTACCACCCGATAGAAGAATAAAAGAAGAATGGACTCTCGTACCAGGGAAAATGGTCCACTTTACAATGATATAGAATGATGTAGAAGAAGAAGATATAATAGACCATAACCCCAAATTTGACACAACCACCTAATGATGATCCTAGATCTCCCAACACTGCCTCTTCAACCCTTGGCAGATAGACACTAGTACAATTTGTACAATAATGTATTTACAATGACTAAGTACAATTATACCTTTACAATGATTGTATGCAGTGTTGCCCACTTGAAGACTTCATATGATGAACTTCTTGCTGCTGTAATGCACCTTGGTTGGTGCTCTTGTCATGCTACCCTTTGTTGCACCTTTCTTTTCTTTGCTGCTGTAGAAATTTTGGTCCTTTGCAACCCTTGACAACACATGATCTAGCCTTTTCTTGCCTTCTAGGAGCTCGATATTGAATCTAGTGTATCTATGTTATTTCAGATCCTCAATGTCTGATTTTCAGTCCTATAGTAGTCCTCTAAGTCATATTTCCAATGCCACAGGTCTGACTCAATTTGGATTCTTCAAGAGACAGTTATACCCAATCTCTCACAATGCCCTAATTATGGACTGTTTCAGCAGAGCACACTTGTATGGCATGAAATGTGTTACTGTTTCTTCATTTGGCTCTGAAATTGATAGAGAGAAAATTAAAGACTATGCAATATCTGCCACTTTTTACGAAATTCCAATCCGATACACAGAGAGAGAGTTATGATGAATTTACCAAGGTCACTTATTTGAGATGAATTTCAGGAGCCTGAAAAAACCCTGAACTCCATAGATCATATCTCCAAAAATATTGTGCACATTGATCTAAAATGTTTACAGTAGCTTCCTCAGGATTTCAGCTTTTCCTCATACAAATTCCAGCTTCTGAACCTTCGTAGAAAAAAAATTAGAGCGCAAATTCCACGATGACTTGTTTCAGATGGCGAAATCCCTTGCCTAAGGAGGAAATGAAGATCACAATAAATGCTTAAGTTGAGAGGGGCTTCATATAGTGAACGTGGGAGGGATTTTAGGGGCTTAAAAAATATTAATTATGAATTTTCAATGACCCATGACCCAACCCCATGGGTTTTTAGCCCACTAATTGGGGGTACAAACTTCGAACATGAATATCTCTCAAACCGTGAAGAATTACATAGCGTGCCATATATCAACGGAAACATCTCGACAAGTAGAAACCATCAAAATAATTATTGACCCAGAATATATTAATTTAGTTGGTAAAAATTCCCATGCAATATTAGGTTAGCCCCTAGTGCTGCTTGGGTTGACATCAATGAAAACCGCTAATCAACAACATTTACATTCACCATGACCATTTACAACATTAATTTCTTCATTTTCCCAAGTGAAAATTCAAACTGGATTGAAACTTCAAAATTTGTTGAAGATGGTGAAAATGCAATTTTCCTAGCAAACGTGCAATGCCTTAATAGGAAAAATAGCCTCTTTTGGAAGAAACTTTTGGAGGCCTTCCTGGTGTCCAAATCAACTCAAAGATATCTCATTGGAAAGCTCTCTAAGTCTAGTTTCAAAATATACCTCTAGTTTCCAAAATGGTGCTCATTTTCCTTGTCAAAAAGTGAATCTCCCAAGACTGGTAAACGTGTAGTGCCTAGGTCAAAAAGGAAGCAGAAACATGAAAAATTGGTGGTTTTTTTCACTTTTGAGGGACCAGTTCTCCTCCAAATTTTTTGAATATTGCTAGGGTTGATGTCTTCATCATTATAAAAATTATGGTGGTGGCCATTTTTCATTTGGATGCCCCAAAAAAAGGGCACAATGCCCTGGTCGTTGTGTGTTTGGCAAATTTTATGAGTGCAAAAATACTCAAAAACATAGAATTTTTACCTTTTTGAAGACCACATTTGGAAGTCTTCCTGGTGTCTAGATTGGGCCCATGATAGATCATTGGAAATATTATCATGTCTAATCTCCAAATATACTTTTTTTTTATTGGAGTTGATTGGCCTTGTAAAATGTTGTTTTTCCCAAGACTAGTGAAAAGGTGCTAAAGAGGGTGCAGAAATGTAGAAATCTATCTTTGTCTAATTATCTTTGGACTCATCAATAAATTCATTTGGACACTTCGGCTATGAGAAAGCTTGATTTTTCCAAGGTTACTCTAGAAGTGCAGCAACTCTCTTGTGGCACCTATATTTTTGACATTTCTCAAAAACCATGACACTTGTGTAAAAAATTATGATGTTTTCCTTCCTTGACCTATTAAGGACAAAAACCTCCCTCATGTTTTTCAAATTCATCTTTGTTTGGTTGGAAACATAGTTTGAAAAAACTGGTCGTATAAGTGGCAAATGAATTGACTCTTGGAATGAATTATAAAAAAATGATGGAGACATAATGTTTATGAGCTGAAATGACCTCATACTTAATGATATGACCTACCTTATGGCTCCTCTACTCAAATTTTTCATTTCCATAGCAAACCCTAGCTCAGTGGGAGAGGAAATTAGGGTTTTTGAAGCATTCTGACTCTAGTAGCACTTTTTTGGTTGCTGGTTCATATTTTATGATTTTTCATCCTTTCTTACATGATTTCTTCTTTAGTGTTTGTTCCTCACTAACACTTCTATCCTCCTCCTTAGACATTTTGAATTTGAAGGCTTTGCAAAACCCTTGGGTAAATGGAATGATATGAAGGGAGTGAGAGATGAGATGACTAGCTTAGGAAAATGGAGGGAATGAATGTAAATGAAACCCTAGGTCTATGAAAACCCTAGGATTTAACAATATTTATGACTGATATGTGTTTAGGGATATGAATATGGATTTAGTGCATGAAAATAGGAAGGAAATGGAAACTAGGGTTTCATAGCAACAAGCACTTCAATTCAAATTTCTTTTGAAACACCAAATATATTAGAGGAAAGGTTTCATAGGCTTCACTTATTTATTTAAAGATATTTGAAGAAATTGGTGAGAAAATGATGCTTACTGGAGGTGGCAAAATTCTTTGAAACCCTCCTTGTGCAAACGCGCAATGTTCTGGAGGAACGCACTGCGCACGGGAAAATGCGCAGAACCTAAGTGCAAATGCATAGCGTGTGTGTAATTTGGTCTGGAGTTCTCGGGAAAATGTGTGGTGCCTAAGAAAATGCATAGCGCCTGGGTGCAAACGTGCAGCGCCTTGAATTTTTCTCAAAATGCTCAAAAAAATTGAAATTTTCTCCTTCACTGGAAACTTCTGATGGCTGAATGGATGCAATGAATTGCTTTGAGGTGTCTTGAAAGGATTTATAGCATAGTGGATTTGAAATTTTAATTTGAATCACCCACTTTTATAATGTTCAATTTTACACTTTGGCACTGATACTCTTTAAATTTCTGACTTTTTGGCATTACAGGTTGATCAAACATGGAGTTTGTCTTTCTTTGCTTCACTTAGGCCAAACATGAATGCATTTAAAATTTTGGGATTGAATTTATTACATATGAGAACATAAAATTGCTTTTGGAAAAATATAATCATGATGATCTTCTTTAGTCCCTCTCATATATGCATTGAATTCATCTGAAATGAAAGAGTGACCTTGAGAAATATAAAACCTAATGACCTAATGGGACTACTTTAGACCTAACTTGCATGAATGAGATTTTGACTTAAAAGACTTCCAATTGAAAAGAGAATTTCCA
This sequence comes from Pinus albicaulis, assembly GCA_034641835.2. Classification (NCBI taxonomy): domain Eukaryota; kingdom Viridiplantae; phylum Streptophyta; class Pinopsida; order Pinales; family Pinaceae; genus Pinus; species Pinus albicaulis. The sequence goes on from CM076572.1 coordinate 237,063,681, forward strand.
TAGGTGCTGGTATGCTCAAGGAGACATGAGAATGAGTCAGCCAATATGATATTCTAAGGGAGAATGAAGTTTTATTGACAAGGACAACCACCAGTGGAACAATTTTTTATCATGACCTAATGGAATGATGGAAAATTTATTTAGAATGGGACACCTAAGATGCACATGAAAAACGTGTTTTGATCCCTAGTGGAAGTATGAAAACACTGACACTAACATTGGCTCCAACTGGGGATGGCAGCTCCTTGGAGGTGCGAAGAACACCATAGAACAAGTGCCTATTCATTGGGCATGGAGTAAAAAGCTAAAGACTAACTGAATACTAAAAAACTTGACTCAATAAACTAAATTGACTAAAACACAACTGAAAAACTAAAAAATATGCTCGGAATTGAGCTTATTCAACAAAAGATATCTAATTGATCCATTAATCACTTGACCAAGTGAAATGGAACAACCAATGCAACCATGTAAGAATTCCGGCTGTTGTTTGAATTCTCCGCAAGTGCTTGCTTATGAGCAAGAAGAGAGAACTACTAAAAGGCAACTCCCATGAAATCTTGTCAACATATTGAATCTTGATGAAATTACAAAGCACAAACCCACTAACTGACCTCAAGAATGTTGTGAAGGGATCTTCATAGGAGTATATATTTATTTCTAGCCCATCTAATACTTACTACTCTGCTCTAGGTAGTTTTCGTACCTTGGTTTTAAAATTTTCCTAACATCTGTGCTTTCTTTCTTTGATGACTACAGCAAGTTGAAAAAAGGATCCTGAAACTTGTGAATAACTATTTTTTCCTAATGAGAAAAAACAAAACAAAAAAATTCTTCATTACTCTCTTGATATGACTGCAAATCTTGGTATGAGCTTCGTAATGAAACACCTGCTGAATAAGACAATGAAGTCAGTTGTTAGATAAATTTTATATCAACACTCTTTTTAGGCACATAGTTAGCTAATGGAGAAGGACTTTTACTATAGATATAATCTAACACATCAGCTATGGGGTCATGAAAAACTTGGAAAGACTACTCCAATGTATCAATTGGTTTTAATGAGACTGCATGACACTCTACAGGTTGCTCATCCTTTTCCTTAAATATATTATGAAATTTTTTCTTTAAAAATTGAAATACTTCAAAGCATAGTGGTACAAAATCATCTTGCATCATTTGATCATGTGTTTCAAATTCCAAGCCTACATCTGCAACTTGACATTCAATGGCATTCGGCAGCTGCAAATCTAGAGCTAAAGAGGATTCTATGTCACAAATGATTTCCTCATCCAATTTAGGAAAATGTTCATCGTTTATAGTGTTGACCACTCGCTTATCTTCTTGCTTATAATTCTCTCTTATTTTTGAAAATGAGAATAAACACAAGGGTAAGGAGCTCGAATAAAAAATTTGATTATCCTCTTGATTGTCAAGATCAAAACTTAATGAGTGTTGATTTCTAATCGCATGAAAGTTATCTCTGATGAACTGAAATGAAGTAAAACAAAGAGGCAAAGATCCTTCACTTACTTCCAAATTTTTTTCATTTTCCTCATCACTGTCATAGCTGATATGCATCAGTTGATCATTGTTTTCAAGCTGCTGAATCTAAACTTCTCCCACAAACCAAATGTTGATTTTTCTACAAGATTAGCCTGTATTTGGAGAACATAATCATCATCATAGTGATCAAAATTTGGCACATCATCAATATAAGTAATGTCACCAATCATACACATTAGATTATCATATTGTTTCTCCTCGGATTGATCTACAAATCCATTTTCTGATCTATGGTGGCTTGGATTAGCAGGAAAATATTTAGGGCTTGCAATCTCTTCTTTTTCTAGGATAAGTGGGTCATGATGATCTTGAATGGAAAATACATCTCTCATGGTGATCCTTTGTATCATTTCTTCTATTGTGCTTACCAAAATGTTTGGATTTACCTCTAAAGATGTCAAGTGCTTTGCAATTTTCTTATTCTCTTCTTCTTTCATCTTTACCCTTTTGATCAGTAGATTAGCCTCTACATCTTCTGCGATGTTCTTCATCTCTTCAAGTGTTGCAAGGTTCCTTTCTCTTAGCTGAAACTCCATTTCTGGATAAAAGGCATCTGGGTAATGTGAAAGAGTTGAGCCAAGAGGGGGTCTTATATCCGCAGGTATCGAATAATAGACTTGATTGAATTTGAAAGAAAATTTTTGTACTGTCTCCCCTAGCTATCCTTTTAGCTGGTCATATTCTGTTAGAATTAGGAAATGGTTTTGTTTGACCACCCACCTATCGAGGAAAACTTAGACGAACTGCGGGAAACATGAGATGCTCACGGCAGGTAATTTTTTGAACCAACTCTTGACTTTGCCTTGCAAAGAAAGAGAAAATAGCCTGATACTGATATCCTCTTCGTCAACTTCAAAAAGGTCAAGGAAAGTCTCAAAATTCTACATATGTCTCTCAGTAGTGGTGTTTTCATATTCACCATCAAACTCGGCAGATATAGGTAATGATTTTTATGGAAAGCATGGATTATAGGATGTAAGATGAGTGGTTTTTCTCGATCCGGGACTATAGAAGGTGTAGGAGTATGTACAGAAGTTGTAGGATCAGTCTTGACCTCTTTAGGCTCATAAATTTTAAGATGGTCATCATAAGATTCAAAAAAATGATGTGGACCAAGATCAAAGGAAAACTCAGTATTTACACTTTTCGAAGAGGTAGAATCAAGATTTTGATCATCTTTATCATACAACAAACTCTGGAATACTTTTAGGATAGTTTCAAGAAAAGAAAAGAAGTAATTTACAAGAAAGTAGATTATATCTTGAGTAAAATTCCACTTTGAATACCTGAACTTTGTGTAAGATCCTTCCATTTTCCTGCGAGCAAGGTCAATCCTCCAGTGGAGTCTTTACATCAAGTTGGAGTCGCCAGGTGAAGAGTTCAGCCTTCATATGCATCTGATTGTTGTCCACCATCAACAATGAGATCTTAACTTTTTCATTATTTCCTAGGGAAGATATGATATTTCGTTCCCCAGTGAAGTTGCCAAAATTTTATCACTCGGATTGAACCTCAGGCTAAAGATGGAAATTCCGAGGTAACCTCAAACCATGCTTAGCCAAGTAGCTAACCCTACTAGGCCAGAAGAGGGCTCTCTTTGTAAAGATCACAACCAAGATGACTGTGGAAAGAAGATATTAGGCTAGGTATAGTAGCTTAGAGTTTTGATTTTGATTGTATAGGATTGTGTTGGATCTGGAGGAGTCAAATAGTCATTGCAACAAAATTAGGTCAAGATTTGCCGAGTGTTCTATGAGGCAAGGTAGGAATAATGTTTATCACTTTAGATTTTTGATGATGGTTGATCAAGATAAGTAAGGAGCTAGAAATAGCATGGTGAATTCATGGTTTCTTTCTAAACTGAAGAAATTACAAATTATGAATGTTTACCCAAAATAGAAAATAGAAATTATGGATTATGTTCATCTAACTTGAAAACATTGATTTAATAGAAATGAAATGATGGATGAAGTAACAAAACATTATAACATATGAGCACAAAAGAAGAAACTAAAACTAAACACAATACCACATGGATCCCATAAAAATAGCTGCAAATTTGATTAATGTCCAGGTCAAAACTGATACAAAATTATGTCTCTTGAGATGCCAAACCTCCAAGTGAGTCCAACCATTACAATTACTGAGAAACTACCTCATATAGACCTCAAAACCACTCTCCCTAGCCTCAAGGAGTTGAATCCATGAGATAGGAATCTTCACCTACTCCCAAACAAGAAACTAAAGACTAGGAAGACCCAACAATTTGCATCTAAAAGAGAGGAAACAAATTCATTTGACCTCTAGAGAACTCACCTAATGTATCTACCTTAGATTAAAGTCCAAACATGAAATTTACATTCACCATGACCATTTACATCAATAATTTCTTCATTTTCCCAAGTAAAAAGTCAAACTGGAGTGAAAATTCAAAATTTATTGAAGATGGTGAAAATGCAATTTTCCTGGCAAACGCGGAGCACCCTAACAGGAAACATAGCCTCTTTTGCAAGCAACATTTGGAAGCCTTTCGATGTCAAAATCCGCTCTAAGATATCTCATTGGAAATATATCTGGTCTAGTTTCCAAATATGCCTCCATTTTCCAAAATTTGGCTCATATTCCTTGTCAAAAATTGAATCTCCCAAGACCGGTAAACGCGTAGCGCCTAGGTCAAAAAGGAGGTTGAGACATGAACAATTGGTGGTTTTTTGCACTTTTGAGGGACCAGTTCTCCTCCAAATTTTCTGAAACTTTCTAGGGTTGATGTATTAATCATTATGAAAACGATGGTGGTGGAACTTTTTCATTTGGACTCCCCAAAAAAGAGCGTAGCACCTAGGTCTCTGTGTGTTTGGCAAATTTTCTTAGTGCAAAAATACTCAAAAACACATAATTTTCACCTTTTTTAAGACCACATTTAGAGGTCTTCTTGGTGTCCAAATTGGGCCCATGATAGATCGTTGGAAATCATATCTTGTCTACTTTCCACATATACCTTTTTTTTTCTGATTAGAGTTGATTTTCCTTGTCAAAAATTGTTTTTCCCAAGACTTGTCAAAAAGTGTTGAAAAGGGTGCAAAAATGAAGAGTGTTGGTGCAGGAAAATTTTGGAGGCCTTACGCAACTCAAAAGTGAGCTCAAGGTACCTAATTGGAAATCTCTCTATGTCTGGTTATCTTTTGACTCATCAAGCATGTCATTTGGACACTCTGGCTATGAGAAAACGTGATTTTCCCAAGGTTACTTCAAAAGTGCATCAACTCTCCCATGGCACCTATATTTTTGACATTTCTCTAAAACCATGACACCTGTATAAAAAATGAATGAGGTTTTACTTCATTGAATTATTAAGGAAAAAAACCTCTCTCATTTTCTTCAAATTCATCTCTGTTTGGTCAGAAACACAGTTTGAAAAAACTGGCCCTATGAATGGAAAATGACTTGACTCTTGGAATGAATTCTCAAAAAATGATGGAGACATGCTGTTTATGAGATGAAATGACCTCATACTTAATGATATGACATACCTTATGGCTCCTCTTCTCAAATTTCTCATTTCCATAGAAAACCCTAGCACAATGGGAGAGGAAATTAGGCTTTGTGAATCATTTTGACTCTAGTAGCTCTTTTGTGGTTGCTGGTTCATATCTGATGATTTTTCCTCCTTTCTTGCATGATTTATTCTTTGGTGTTTGTTCCTCACTGACACTTCTATCCTCCTCTTTAGAAATTTTAAATTCGAAGGCTTTGGAAACCTTAGGGTAAATGGAATGAGATGAAGGGAGTGAGAGATGAGATGACTAGCTTAGGAAAATGGAGGGAATGAATGTAAATGAAAACCTAGGTCTATGAAAACCCTAGGATTTAACAATATCTATGACTGATATGTGTGTAGGGATATGAATATGGATTTAGTGCATGAAAATGGGAAGGAAATGGAAACTAGGGTTTCATAGCAACAAGCACTTCAATTCAACTTTCTTATGAAACACCAAATATATTAAAGGAAAGGTGTCTTAGGCTCCACTTACTTATTTAAAACTCTTTGAATAAATTGGTTAGGAAATGAAGCTTACTGGAGGTGGTGAAATGATTGGAAACCCTCTCTGTGCAAACGCGCAACGTTTTGGAGGAACTCGCAGTGCCCGGGAAAACGTCCAGCGCCTGAGTGAAAATGTGCAGCGCCTATGTAATTTGGTCTAGATTTGTCAGGAAAACATGTAGTGCCTAAGAAAACATGCAACATCTCGGTGCAAATGCGCAACGCCCTTGAATTTTTCTCAAAATGCTCAGAAAAATTGAAATTTTCTCCTTTGCTGGAAACTTCTGATGGATGAATGGATGCAATGACTTGCTTTGAGGTGTCCTTAAAGGCTTTATAGCATAGTGGATTTGAAATTTTAATTTGAATCACCCACTTTTCTAATTTTCACTTTTCCACTTTGGCACTGATAATCTTTAACTTTCTGATTTTTTGGCATTGCAGATTGATCAAACATGGAGTTTGGCTTTATTTGCTTCACTTAGGCTGGATATGATTAAATTTAATAGCTTGGAATTGAATTTATTACATATGAGAGCATAAAATTACATTTGGAAAAATATAAGTAAATTACATATTGAATTTTATATCAAAATGACATCTTGATATAAAAGTCATTAAATTCAAAAATTACAACTCTGAAAATATGATAATTACATCATGATGATATTATTTAGTCCCTCTCATATATGTGTTTAATTCATTTGAAATGAAAGAGTGACCTTGAGAAATATAAAAACCTAATGACCTAATGGGACTGCTTTAGACCTAACCTTCATGAATGATATTTTGACTTAAAATACTTCCAAGTGAAAAGAGCATTTCGATAGGTGTTTTTATGCTCAAGGAGACATGAGAATGAGTCAACCAATATGATCTTCTGAGGGAGAATGAAGTTTTATTGACAAGGACAACCACCAGTGGAACAATTTTATATCATGACCTAATGGAATGATGGAAAATTTCTTTAGAATGGGACACCTAAGATGCACATGCAAAATGTGTTTTGATCCCTTGTGGAAGTATGCAAATACTGACACTAACACTACTCATCCAAGATTTCATAGAAGATCCAATATTAAAAAAGCATCCATATGTACTCTTTCTGTCAATAAAATTTCCCGCCCAATCAACATCGATGTATCCATGAAGTCTAACATCTCCAATAGAGTATCTCAAACCAAGTGTAATCATCCCCTACAAATATATCATAATGTGTTTGGTAGTGGTATAATATGCATGGAGAGGCTCAGTCATAAATTGAATCAATGTGTTCACTTCATAGCATATGTCCGGATGGGTGTTCACAAGGAACATTAGAGCCCTAATCAACTGTCTATACTCGGATGGATTCTCCAAATCGGGTCATGTGGCTTCTCCACATAATTTATTGAAGTTTATTTCCATTGGTGTGGGTAGAGACTTATTCATTCATTCCAAATCTTTCCAGCAGCTTCACAACATATTTTCCTTATGAAAGGAAAATATCACTGAGCCTTTACCACACATAAATGCCTAGAAAGTAGTGCATCAGTCAAAGGTCCTTCATTTTGAATTTAGAGGATAGCTCCCTCTAACAATAAATAATTACAGGCTCACTACCCTCCAGGAATAGATAGTCAACATATAAAACTAATATCAGTGAGATACCTTGGACTAACTTGAAGTAGAGTTTGGGATCAACTTTGCTTCTCATGAATCCCGGCTTCACCAAATAATTGTCTATGTAGGTGTACCATGCTCCTGGGGCTTTCTTCAAATGATACAATGCCTTCTTCGATCTACAAATATGTGTCCTTCGATACTCTACTTAAAATCCCAGTGGTTTCTCAACTTATACTTATTCTTGTAGCATTCCACGGAGAAATGAAGTATTTATGTCCATCTGATGAAGTATCCATCCTTGACTTGCGATAAGGGAAATTATCAAACGAATTGTTGTATATTGAGCCATAGGTGCAAATATATCATCATAATCCTCTCCCTATTTCTGGGAGAATCCTCTAGCCATAAACTTCACCTTGTATTTTGCAGTGCTTCCATCAATTCCGTGTTTGATCTTTAATATCCACTTCAAAGTTACCACATATTTATCCTTCGATCTTGACGCAAAATCCTAAAGATCATATTTCATAATAGATTCATATTCTTCGGCCATATCATCTTTCCAGACTTGTTCTTTTACGACTTCTTTGAATGTGGAAGGTTTGGCTTGAATCATTGTGCTCACGGTTACAAGATGTCCCTAGTAGTTGCATGGCTTCTTCCTCTCTCTAAATGATCTACAGATGAGAACACGAATCTCAACATCCTGTAGTGTCATAGAGCCAAAGTGGTATATTCCTAGTAGGATTATTACTAGGAGGAGAATCTAAGGTTTCCATGGGCTCCAAGGGATCGATCATCAACAATATCAATCTCAAATTTGAGCACAGATGGACCATCCAAGATATCCATATCACCATTATTCTTGGAAGGAGGAAGTGAAGGAAGATCTCTAGCTTTTCCAAGAGCAACATCTTCATTTAATGTGACGTCCTTTCTAATTTAGACCTTCCTTTGAACCGTAATATATATTATAAATTCTTTAGAATTTTAACAATACCCAAAAAACATACCTTTCCTTCCATTGGCTTCTAGCTTGTTTCTTTTCTCTTTCAGCACATGAAATTATTTAGGGAAACCAAATATACAGAGATGAATCACATTAGGCTTGACACCTTTGAAGACTTCTTTGGTTTTTTTTTTTTCTAATGCTTGATGAAGCACCCTGTTTTGAACATATAAAAAACCTTAAATGAAATGACCTTAAAGAGTGACCTTGAGAAATATAAAAACCTAATGACCTAATGGGACTGCTTTAGACCTGACCTTCATGAATGATATTTTGACTTAAAATACTTCCAAGTGAAAAGAACATTTCGATAGGTGTTTTTATGCTCAAGGAGACATGAGAATGAGTCAGCCAATATGATCTTCTGAGGGAGAATGAAGTTTTATTGACAAGGACAACCACCAGTGGAACAATTTTATATCATGACCTAATGGAATGATGGAAAATTTCTTTAGAATGGGACACCTAAGATGCACATGCAAAATGTGTTTTGATCCCTTGTGGAAGTATGCAAATACTGACACTAACACTACTCATCCAAGATTTCATAGAAGATCCAATATTAAAAAAGCATCCATATGTACTCTTTCTGTCAATAAAATTTCCTGGCCAATCAACATCGATGTATCCATGAAGTCTAACATCTCCAATAGAGTATCTCAAACCAAGTGTAATCCTCCCCTACAAATATCTCATAATGTGTTTGGCAGTGGTCTAATATGCATGGAGAGGCTCATTCATAAATTGAATCAATGTGTTCACTTCATAGCATATGTCCGGATGGGTGTTCACAAGGAACATTAGAGCCCTAATCAACTGTCTATACTCGGATGGATTCTCCAAATCAGGTCATGTGGCTTCTCCACATAATTTATTGAAGTTTATTTCCATTGGTGTGGGTAGAGACTTGCATTCATTCATTCCAAATCTTTCCAGCAGCTTCACAACATATTTTCCTTATGAAAGGAAAATATCACTGAGCCTTTACCACACATAAATGCCTAGAAAGTAGTGCATCAATCCAAGGTCCTTCATTTTGAATTTAGAGGATAGCTCCCTCTAACAATAAATAATTACAGGCTTACTACCCTCCAGGAATAGATATTCAACATATAAAACTAATATCAGTGAGATACCTTGGACTAACTTGAAGTAGAGGCTGGGATCAACTTTGCTTCTCATGAATCTCGGCTTCACCAAATAATTGTCTATGTAGGTGTACCATGCTCCTGGGGCTTTCTTCAAATGATACAATGCCTTCTTCGATCTACAAATATGTGTCCTTCAATACTCTACTTCAAATCCCAGTGGTTTCTCAAATTATACTTATTCTTGTAGCATTCCACGGAGAAATGAAGTATTTATGTCCATCTGATGAAGTATCCATCCTTGACTTGCGATAAGGGAAATTATCAAACGAATTGTTGTATATTGAGCCATAGGTGCAAATATATCATCATAATCCTCTCCCTATTTCTGGGAGAATCCTCTAGCCATAAAATTCACCTTGTATTTTGCAGTGCTTCCATCAATTCTGTGTTTGATCTTTAATATCCACTTCAAAGTTACCACATATTTATCCTTCGATCTTGGCGCAAAATCCTAAAGATCATATTTCATAATAGATTCATATTCTTCGGCCATATCATCTTTCCAGACTTGTTCTTTTACGACTTCTTTGAATGTGGAAGGTTTGGCTTGAATCATTGTGCTCATGGTTACAAGATGTCCCTAGTAGTTGCATGGCTTCTTCCTCTCTCTAAATGATCTACAGATGAGAACACGAATCTCAAAATCCTATAGTGTCATAGAGCCAAAGTGGTATATTCCTAGTAGGATTATTACTAGGAGGAGAATCTAAGGTTTCCATGGGCTCCAAGGGATTGATCATCAACAATATCAATCTCAAATTTGAGCACAGATGGACCATCCAAGATATCCATATCACCATTATTCTTGGAAGGAGGAAGTGAAGGAAGATCTCTAGCTTTTCCAAGAGCAACATCTTCATTTAATGTGACATCCTTTCTAATTTAGACCTTCCTTTGAACCATAATATATATTATAAATTCTTTAGAATTTTAACAATACCCAAAAAACATACCTTTCCTTCCATTGGCTTCTAGGTTGTTTCTTTTCTCTTTCAGCACATGAAATTATTTAGGGAAACCAAATATACAGAGATGAATCACATTAGGCTTGACACCTTTGAAGACTTCTGTGGTTTTTTTTCTTTCTAATGCTTGATGAGGCACCCTATTTTGAACATATAAAAAACCTTAAATGAAATGACCTTAAAGAGTGACCTTGAGAAATATAAAAACCTAATGACCTAATGGGACTGCTTTAGACCTGACCTTCATGAATGATATTTTGACTTAAAATACTTCCAAGTGAAAAGAGAATTTTGATAGGTGTTTTTATGCTCAAGGAGACATGAGAATGAGTCAGCCAATATGATCTTCTGAGGGAGAATGAAGTTTTATTGACAAGAACAACCACCAGTGGAACAATTTTATATCATGACCTAATGGAATGATGGAAAATTTCTTTAGAATGGGACACCTAAGATGCACATGAAAAATGTGTTTTGATCCCTTGTGGAAGTATGAAAATACTAACACTAACACTACTCATCTAAGATTTCATAGAAGATCCAATAATAAAAAAGCATCCATATGTACTCTTTCTATCAATAAAATTTCCCGCCCAATCAACATTGATGTATCCATGAAGTCTAACATCTCCACTAGAGTATCTCAAACCAAGTGCAATCATCCCCTACAAATATCTCATAATGTGTTTGGCAGTGGTCTAATATGCATGGAGAGGCTCAGTCATAAATTGAATCAATGTGTTCACTTCATAGCATATGTCCGGATGGGTGTTCACAAGGAACATTAGAGCCCTAATGAACTGTCTATACTCGGATGGATTCTCCAGATCAGGTCATGTGGCTTCTCCACATAATTTATTGAAGTTTATTTCCATTGGTGTGGGTAGGGACTTGCATTCATTCATTCCAAATCTTTCCAGCAGCTTCACAACATATTTTCCTTATGAAAGGAAAATATCACTGAGCCTTTACCACACATAAACGCCTAGAAAGTAGTGCATCAATCCAAGGTCCTTCATTTTGAATTTAGAGGATAGATCCCTCTAACAATAAATAATTACAGGCTCACTACCCTCCAGGAATAGATAGTCAACATATAAAACTAATATCAGTGAGATACCTTGGACTAACTTGAAGTAGAGGTTGGGATCAACTTTGCTTCTCATGAATCCTGGCTTCACCAAATAATTGTCTATGTAGGTGTACCATGCTCCTAGGGCTTTCTTCAAATAATACAATGCCTTCTTCGATCTACAAATATGTGTCCTTCGATACTCTACTTCAAATCCCAGTGGTTTCTCAACTTATACTTATTCTTGTAGCATTCCACGGAGAAATGAAGTATTTATGTCCATCTGATGAAGTATCCATCCTTGACTTGCGATAAGGGAAATTATCAAACGAATTTTTGTATATTGAGCCATAGGTGCAAATATATCATCATAATCCTCTCCCTATTTCTGGGAGAATCCTCTAGCCATAAACTTCACCTTGTATTTTGCAGTGCTTCCATCAATTCCGTGTTTGATCTTTAATATCCACTTCAAAGTTACCACATATTTATCCTTCGATCTCGGCGCAAAATCCTAAAGATCATATTTCAGAATAGATTCATATTCTTCGGCCATATCATCTTTCCATACTTTTTCTTTTACGACTTCTTTGAATGTGGAAGGTTTGGCTTGAATCATTGTGCTCATGGTTACAAGATGTCCCTAGTAGTTGCATGGCTTCTTCCTCTCTCTAAATGATCTACAGATGAGAACACGAATCTCAACATCCTATAGTGTCATAGAGCCAAAGTAGTATATTCCTAGTAGGATTATTACTAGGAGGAGAATCTAAGGTTTCCATGGGCTCCAAGGGATCGATCATCAACAATATCAATCTCAAATTTGAGCACAGATGGACCATCCAAGATATCCATATCACCATTATTCTTGGAAGGAGGAAGTGAAGGAAGATCTCTAGCTTTTCCAAGAGCAACATTTTCATTTAATGTGACATCCTTTCTAATTTAGACCTTCCTTTGAACCGTAATATATATTATAAATTCTTTAGAATTTTCACAATACCCAAAAAACATACCTTTCCTTCCATTGGCTTCTAACTTGTTTCTTTTCTCTTTCAGCACATGAAATTATTTAGGGAAACCAAATATACAGAGATGAATCACATTAGGCTTGACACCTTTGAAGACTTCTTTGGTTTTTTTTTTTCCAATGCTTGATGAGGCACCCTGTTTTGAACATATAAAAAACCTTAAATGAAATGACCTTAAAGAGTAACCTTGAGAAATATAAAAACCTAATGACCTAATGGGATTGCTTTAGACCTGACCTTCATGAATGATATTTTGACTTAAAATACTTCCAAGTGAAAAGAACATTTCGATAGGTGTTTTTATGCTCAAGGAGACATGAGAATGAGTCAGCCAATATGATCTTCTGAGGGAGAATGAAGTTTTATTGACAAGGACAACCACCAGTGGAAAAATTTTATATCATGACCTAATGGAATGATGGAAAATTTCTTTAGAATGGGACACCTAAGATGCACATGCAAAATGTGTTTTGATCCCTTGTGGAAGTATGCAAATACTGACACTAACACTACTCATCCAAGATTTCATAGAAGATCCAATATTAAAAAAGCATCCATATGTACTCTTTCTGTCAATAAAATTTCCTGCCCAATCAACATCGATGTATCCATGAAGTCTAACATCTCCAATAGAGTATCTCAAACCAAGTGTAATCTTCCCCTACAAATATCTCATAATGTGTTTGGCAGTGGTCTAATATGCATGGAGAGGCTCATTCATAAATTGAATCAATGTGTTCACTTCATAGCATATGTCCGGATGGGTGTTCACAAGGAACATTAGAGCCCTAATCAACTGTTTATACTCGGATGGATTCTCCAAATCAGGTCATGTGGCTTCTCCACATAATTTATTGAAGTTTATTTCCATTGGTGTGGGTAGAGACTTGCATTCATTCATTCCAAATCTTTCCAGCAGCTTCACAACATATTTTCCTTATGAAAGGAAAATATCACTGAGCCTTTACCACACATAAACGCCTAGAAAGTAGTGCATCAGTCCAAGGTCCTTCATTTTGAATTTAGAGGATAGCTCCCTCTAACAATAAATAATTACAGGCTCACTACCCTCCAGGAATAGATAGTCAACATATAAAACTAATATCAGTGAGATACCTTGGACTAACTTGAAGTAGAGGTTGGGATCAACTTTGCTTCTCATGAATCCCGGCTTCACCAAATAATTGTCTATGTAGGTGTACCATGCTCCTGGGGCTTTCTTCAAATAATACAATGCCTTATTTGATCTACAAATATGTGTCCTTCGATACTCTACTTCAAATCCTAGTGGTTTCTCAACTTATACTTATTCTTGTAGCATTCCACGGAGAAATGAAGTATTTATGTCCATCTGATGAAGTATCCATCCTTGACTTGCGATAAGGGAAATTATCAAACGAATTGTTGTATATTGAGCCATAGGTAAATATATCATCATAATCCCCTCCCCTATTTCGAGAATCCTAGCCATAAACTTCACCTTGTATTTTGGCAGCTCCTTCCATCAATTCCGTGTTTGATCTTAATCCCTTCTTCAAAGTTACCACATATTTATCCTTTGATCTTGGCGCAAAAATCCTAAAGATCATATTTCATAATAGATTCATATTCTACTTATATCATCTTTCCAGACTTGTTCTTTCCCACTTCTTTGAATGTGGGAAGGTTTGGCTTGAATCATCGTGCTCATTGTGCTCATGGTTACACGATGTCCCTAGTAGTTGCATGCTCTCTTCCTCTCTCTAAATGATCTGGCTGACAGAGAACACGAATCTCAAAGATCCCGTAGTGTCACAGCCATGGTATATTCCTAGTAGGATTATTACTAGGAGGAGAATCTAAGGTTTCCATGGGCTCCAAGGGATCGATCATCAACAATATCAATCTCAAATTTGTGCACAGATGGACCATCCAAGATATCCATATCACCATTATTCTTGGAAGGAGGAAGTGAAGGAAGATCTCTAGCTTTTCCAAGAGCAACATCTTCATTTAATGTGACATCCTTTCTAATTTAGACCTTCCTTTGAACCGTAATATATATTATAAATTCTTTAGAATTTTAACAATACCCAAAAAACATACCTTTCCTTCCATTGGCTTCTAGCTTGTTTCTTTTCTCTTTCGCACATGAAATTATGTAGGGAAACCAAATATACAGAGATGAATCACATTAGGCTTGACACCTTTGAAGACTTCTTTGGTTGTTTTTTTTTCTAATGCTTGATGAGGCACCCTGTTTTGAACATATATGATAACATTTTTTTCTTCTCCCTAAAGGAGCTTTGGTAACTTTTGACAATGGAGCATAGCACGAGCTACTTCTACAATAGACTTGTTCTTCCTCTTGGCTACTCCATTTTATTTAGGATTATATGGTTTAGTTGTTTCCTTCTTGATAAAATCCTTCTTGGAAAAATCAATGAACTCTTTTGAAGTGTACTCTCCTCCATTTTCAAACCTGAATATTTTTATTGCATTCCCTGTTTTTTTTGCAATCAAAGATTTGAACTCCTTAAAATTTTCAAATGCTTCATCCTTATGCTTTAGATAATATATCCGTGTATTTCTTGAAAATTCATCAATGAAGGGGATATAAAAGAGATTGTTACCAAGAGAATGTACGGGCACCATACAAATCAAGTCATAATGAATGAGACGGATGATTTCATTTGTATTTCTTTCACTAGAGGGAAATGGTCCTCTTGTTATCTTTCCACTGAAACTTCTTAGACATACTCCATCATGTTGAGCTTGAACCTTTGGAATCCCTGATACCAATTTCTCCAATTTCGGAAGTGCATCATAATGAAGATGAGTTAACCTTCAGTGCCATAATTCACTTATATTATTTGTATTGTGAACTAATGCCAAAAGTGGCCTTCCAGTGACACTGTAGGTTCATTCATATCTTGTTCCCAAAGTGAATGCATCTTTCATACGTGATCCAACAGGCCAAGTAAGAACTTTTCCCTTGATGAAGGAAACCCTCATCCCTTTGTCTTCCAAAGCAGAGATTGATACCAAATTCTTCTTCAACCCAAGAACATACATTACATCATGCAATAAAATAGATTCTTCATAATTAAAATGAAGTTTTATGGATCCAAAAACTTTGACGATATGAGTGGATTTGTCTCTAAGATTGATCTTATAATTTGACTCCCTCTCTACCAAGTTAGAGAGAACTTCCTTGTAACCAGAGAAGTGTTGAGTGGCCCCATTATCAACCAACCAACTATCCCATGAATCTAGAGGATATAAACTAGTAAGAGCGGAAATAAGAATATATTCAGATTGATTCACAACATTACTTTCATACCTGGAGAATTTTGACTTCTTTTGTGGACAATAATCTTATTCATGGTCACTTGGAGAATCTATTCTTCTTCTCTAATTTATTCCATCACAGTCACTCCATTGATCATATTTCCTTCTTTGATCATTGAACCTATTGTTGTTGCTTCTAGTATTATAACATGGCATTCTCAAGGAAATATGGAGCATAATGACCCTTCTTGTGACAAATGTAGCATTGAATGTGCGAGTATTATTTTCTTTTATTTTTATTTTGAGGAGGAGGCTTTCTTTAATTTTATGGACCTCCTTTCCCTTTCTTCTTATTATTGTCATAAGTGATGTATGCAATGATTTATCCTTTTTTCGCGATTTTGAATCCTTCCTCCTCCTATTATCCTAGAATCTTCTTGAGTGAGTTTTCAAACAATCTCATCAAATAAATGGAGGACATTTTTGTTGCGTATAGTAGTGATTATTTTTTCCCAAATAGAAGGGACACATATTAAAGTCACAACCACCAGTTCCGTGTCAAGCACAACTCCTCCAACTCTTAAAAATTGATCTCTAATATGAGATAACCTCATTATATAGGATTGTATGGAATCTCATTTTTTCATCTTGGTGTATTTTAGTTGATCCTTAAAGGTGAGGATTTCATTCAAACTTTTGACCTCATACATGCTTGCTATCTTATCATACATGTCCTTGGACCTTCTCAAGTTTCCAACATATGAAAGAAAATTGTATTGTAAACCATATACTATAATTTTCTTTGCTTTTTTATCACCTTTATTATGCTTACCCTTGGCAGCGACAAAGAAATTATCCAGAGGCTCAAGTATTTTTCCTTGAATGTAATCCAAAACATCATTGTTGTTAGCTATGATTTCCAACCTAACTTTCCAAGGAACAGAATTAGATGAGTCACCCAACTTCTCATTCTCCTTGAAGGTGGTTGACATCTTGTCTTGACTATATTAGAACCTTAAACTTTTCCAAAGATTATGTCTTCAATCCTTGTCTCCTCTTGGGCTTGTCCTTCACCTTAGCTCTAGTTCCATGTTAATTTTTAGATCATTCTGTGTTGTATCAATTAATTTAGCCCAATTACAAACTTTAATTAGAAATATTTCCAATTACAATTAATATTTCCATTCATCAACAATAATTGAATATAGAGCAATAAATGAAATGACAAAGGAGACAATCAACACATCAACAAGAGACACCAGATTTGGTCAAAGACCAGGGAAAAAACCAATATGGGGAAACCCTTTGAAGTTATCACTCTATTATATTGTCATAAAATGTTTATTAGAGAGTAGAATGATCCCAATTCAATATGACCAATAATAAAAGCCAACAACTTTAGAAACTAGTATACAATGGAATAATATATCAGAGACAACTTGATTCAGACTTCATACAACTTCATAAAACCTCAAATGATGGTCAATTATGGTAAAACCCCTAGATGGTCCCTTTAGGTACTTAGGTACTGGACGATACCTTGTGCATAGCATGTCTGTGTCCAGGGACAAAATTCTCCAGTTTTGTGCCAACGTCTGAAACATAAACCCTAATTTTGTGCGAGATTTAGATCTGATACTTTGGACCTATGTACGAAATTTTCCTTCGTTAATGTGTCGAACCAAATCAGATAGAAGGAAGAATATGCTTGATGTTGTGATTTACAAATGAGATTCTAATTCACTTGTATTTATAGGCTTCTAAGGGTTGTCCAATAATCTCCATTTGATGTTTAGGTTGACCTGTCCAAATGTGTATGTGAGTGAAGCTGACCTAATCCAATATCTATGAGTGGGTGCATAAAATAAAAAACTAGCTTCTTCTTATCCAAACTAGGTTATCCTTAGGTAGATTATGGTCCTCTCTAAAATAGGAACTCAATTCTATCATCATCTCCATCAAATGAGGAGTCCAAAGTGGAATTTGATCGTAGTTGCATAATTTTAACATGGTCCAATACTGAGAGACTTGTTTGATTGAGGCCATATTACATGAAAAAATATCCATAGAGGAAGATGATGTAGCGGTCCTAATAGAATGCCATTTAGCAACCACCAATGAGAGGTACTCCTATTCATCTAGCCACGAATGAAAGAATTCAAAAGGGATCCACTTTGAGCCATCCATCATTGATACTTATAAAAAAATAGGATGATACCGACCATAGAATTGAAGGAATTCCCTGAAGCCATAAGTGATTTAGAAATAAAAAAGTGGTCCAACTTCTTAGATACCTCACTTACTCTAGAAAAACCATTTGTTTATGTTGGAGAGATCTTAGTTGGCTCTAGATCCATAAGGTGATTATTGATGATGAAATATGAAAATAAATGATGTAGCAATTACAAGCATGGATTATTCCCCTAGACCTCTCGAAGAGCCAAAGCGAAGTTTAGATATTTTTCGACAAAAGTGTGATGGTCCTAAAATTTAATTGCATCTGCTAGTCCTTCCCAAAATGATTCATATCTTTATAAGGATCATACACATTCAGTAAGGATATAAGAACCACTTCATCTTTGAACAAATTTACTAAAATTGCAGAAGGGTAAAAATAATTAAATATGACCTTATAATATCTACTCCAACTGGTAAATAGCCCCACCATGGAAAAACTTTAGAGTATGAATGGTTGTAAGAACTATCTTTTTTCAAACTTTCTATAAACTTTTAAACTTTAAGGAAAGCACACATGGTCTCCTAGATCATAATCACATATTTTTTATGAAGGGATAACAATTATGTGAGGGCTAATAAAAGGAGAATCATGGAGAAGCCTTATGGAGGGATACATTTTCTCCAAGGGCCCTAGAAATGGAATATTTCTTACCTTTCTTAATATCTAACATCTCTTTCTCTTATGCTTTAAGTATATTAGACTTCTTGCCCACTGAGTTTGATACAGGAGGATCATGGAAATGCTGCCACCAAAAGGAGGGATTACTTTTGGATTTCTCCTAGTACATAACACATAACTCTTTTTTTTAGCTTTAGTCATAGGTAGGGAGGGAGGGAGGGAATACTCTGGAGCATGGGGAGATAGGGAGCCCAAGTCAGGGGGAGAAAGAGAGACATAATCAGAAGTATATTGGAAAATTAGGGACACTAAAGGAGACCCTAGGGAAGATCTTACAACCAAAAGAGGGCATAGAGAAAGGGAAGGGGAAAAAGAACAAACATCATAGGAACGAGGAGGGGGAGAGAAATTACTAATGAAATGAAAACCCATCAAAAACTAAACTAACAAGGAATTCATGGAATTTACAGCTGATTAAATATTCAAACCAACACCTCCCATAACTTTGACCATAGTTTCCTTCTGGGACATCGAAGGATTTCAAGCTAGCCCTAGGGGACCTTGACTGGGACATTATTTAATTAAGTGTCTTTCCTCTTGGATTTGTTGACATCTAAATGGTAATTTCCAATAATCCAGAATTTGTATCCATGCCATCCATCCCATAAGGAACTCCACTTTGGATACTAATCCATACCTAAGGCTTACATCAATTTGAATCCACGTCGCTTAGTAGTCATGTTTGTCTTTCTTTCTTTCCTTCACTCTACTAAGAGAGCCCAACTTATTACCAATAGAGACAAAAGTTTCCTGACTCTAAAAATGAAGAGGAAGTCCATAAATTATTTCGCATACCCTTAATTCATCAACTTGTTGCTTTTTTAGTTCAAAATATATGGTCTAGGGATTAAGAGTAAACCATCCATGCCCAGCTCCAATTGTGTGAAAAATATGCTAATTTTCCTTCTCTATCGTGAAAAAAAAAAATAACTAACCTTGAGACAATGTGTGAACCACTATACATAACCTAGAGGAGGGATCCATGATGAGGAAACCCATTTATTCAAATATACCTTAGAGTATGATTAAATGTAGAAACATTTGAGTAGGGTTTTCCCTTATATTCCATGAATCTAACGAGCCCAATATATTTCCCACTGTCAAGCTAATAGTCTTGCACTTCCTACATATGTGTTTTCCTTTAATGCAAGTAGGGGAGGGATATATATGAACAAGGGAAGCCTCTATGTCATAGGGATAAATGGAAGAAACTAAAAAATGATCGATCTCGCAAGAAAAGGGAGGGGTTTAAGTTAGGGATATGATATGGGTTTCATATGTTGAAAAATACAGTGGCGAGAGAGACAACTTGGGGAAGTTAAACTACATATAGAATTTTTTCCGCAAAGAGGGTTGAGGTTGTAATCCACAAGCTCAACCAAATCATTGTCCAACTAAAACACATAGGGTTCGCACCAGGCACATGAAATGACCACGTCCCATTGTAAACCGCATGGTGATGACTAGCATTGCATGATGAAATGTATCCATGGGGACCTACAGTTTGATACCCATAGATTATTTCCAAAACATCCATCATATCCTTAGACGAAGAGCCCTAAAATTTAGGTCCATCACCATCCAATTACATGTTATATAATCTTATTGTGCACACATTTCATTTGTGCCTCAAAATATTCCGCTTGCACTTCTCCATTGGTGTTTCCTTCCATTGTGCTTCTTTACACTGCACTTACATTTCTTGCACCTTACACTCAATATTTCTTGGATGTTGTTGCATTTATTTTTATTAAGGATAAAAGCCCCACTTTGGTACTCGTGAAGCTCCTGAATAAAAAATAATATAAGCATGATAGTTGGTAAGTTGATTAGGGCAAGAAGCTCAATTATAAAAATATAAACTAATCAGATGCTATTGAATATCATCCTATTTATTATTCATGGGTGATTTCTTAGCTTCCACTTAAAATATTCATGAATCCTCAATTTTCCATCCAACCACCCAAATATCTGGTTGGCCTTTTGGCTTTATTCCATAAGATTATTTAATTTTTGTTTGGTCTTTTATATTTCTCCATTACACATCTATCTTTCTTCATTGCATGATTTAATTTTCTACTTATCATCTTCATGATTGCGTTATTTTATGTTGTTCACTCTAGTCTTGGTTGATGTTATCCTTTGTACACTCCATTGCTAAGTGGCACAAATTTCCTTTATATGCACTAAATTACATGCTATATAATCTTGTTGTGGACACACTTCATTTGTGCCTCCTTATATTCCACTTGCACTTTTCCATTTGTGTTTCCTTCCATTGTGCTTCTTTACATTGCACTTACATTTCTTGCACCTTACACTCAATATTTCTTGGATGTTCTTGCATTTGTTTTTATTAAGGATAAAAGCCACACTTTTGCACTCGGGAAGCTCCTAAATAAAAAATAATATAAGCATGATAGTTGGTTAGTTGATTAGGGAAATAAGCTCAATTATAAACATATAAACTAATGAGACACGATTGAATATCATCTTATTTATTATTCATGGATGATTTCTTAGCTTCCACTTAAATTCTTAATATAAATATTTGAATCCTCAATTTTCCATCCAACCACCAAAATATCTAATTGGCCTTTTGGCTTTCTTCCATATGATTATTTATTTATTTATTGTTCTTTTGTCTTTCTCACTACACATCTATATTTCTTCATTGCATGATTTCCTTTTCTAGTTATCATCTTCATGATTGTGTTATTTTATGTTGTTCACTCTAGTCTTTGTTGATGTTATCCTTTGTACAAACTTCCTTTATATGCACTAAATTACATGCTATATAATATTGTTGTGCACACACTTCTTTTGTGCCTCCTTATATTCCACTTGCACTTTTCCATTGGATTTTCCTTCCATTGTGATTTTGTACATTGCACTTACATTCCTTGCACCTTACACTCAATATTCTTGGATGCTTTTGCATTTAATTTTATTAAGGATAAAAACCCCACTTTTGTATTCGTGAAGCTTCTAAATAAAGAATAAGATAAGCATGATGGTTGGCCATATGAGCAGGGGAAGAAAATCAATTATAAACATACATACATACATACATACATACATACATACATACATACATATATATCTATAGATATAGATATATATAAAGCTAAATCATTTATAAAAATCATGCCAAATTGATCGGAGCTACACTTATACATAAAACAAATTACCTTAACTTCATGCAAACCAAGAATATCAATATAAAAAACAACATTTCAACTCTTTTATGCCATGGAGTTATAATAAGGGTCTATAATATCTCATATATGCCATGAAATTATCTTCATTTTATGTGGTGATCCGTCATCTCCTCACCTTCCTATCCAACACGGAGATAAAAAGGGCTCAAGAAAGACACATTTTACATTTCAGGAGAGTAAGTGATTTAAAATCCTATTTTTAGGCCTTTATGATGGTCTTAATCACATAGGGTTGACCTATGATAATTTAGTGATGGTGCTAGAGACCAAGCTTGATGGCCCCCATCGCTACTTATGGGTAGTGAATTAGGAGATACCATAAAGGTCTTTGGCCATAACAAGGCTTAAAGTCTTCATATGAACCAAGTTACAGTTGGGTTGAGGGGTCCATTGGAGCTCCTACCTTTGAGATTTTACTAATGTTGTTGTTTCCAGGGATATTTTCTCTTCCTTGTCGACCTTTTCCATCCTTTTTTTTCTATTTAATATTGATGTGTCTAACCTTTCATTTTAGTAGCTTTGAGGGATATAACAACATTTTTTTTTAATATGAAAAAAATCCTTAATCATATCGAGTAGGTGATGGCCCTTGAAATAGGTGTTGGGGATATTGATTTATTGCAATAGTTGATGAATGGCTTAGCCTCACCCCTTCAAAATACACAAATTTCTTTAAATATTTGGAGATATTAACCTTTTTTTTCATGGATTTAGAGATATCAACCTTGACTTGAAAACCCTTGTTTTGAGGATATGCGATAAAAAAATTAAGTTAGTTCATAAAAAACGAAGTTGTCAATGTTGAAAAGTCAACAAGAAATGTGTGTCTAATTTAATTTTCCTTTTATTAAATTGGACAATAAATTGTAATCTCATCTCATAATCACTCGCAATAGTTAACTGAGTGTGATAGAATCAGTTAGCTCCTGAAATTTGAGTTGAGGGTGGTTGGTGAGGCATGTAGAGTGATTCTATTTGTTTTAGAGTCCAAATTGCAGTTAGTATATTAGTTTAATGCATGAGAAATCAGTTAACTCAATTAAGTGAGTTAAAGTCAATCTAATTAGTTGTAACTGATTGTTGTACTAGTGAGAGGTCAAGTGAATTAAATCAGATTTAATTCACATGTAGTGATCTTTCAAGTGACTGATGATTTACTATTAATAGCTGCATGCATGTCAGTTCTGATGAAGACCCAGTTGAGACAGAGGTTAAAGGGATGTTATCTATTAGTTGTATTATTAGTAAATTTTTGGCACGTAATTATACAACCATAGGATTTCCCATGATGTATTGCACAGTTTTGGAAGGTTGAATTTCCTAATTAATAGGGATCAATTGTTCTTAGAATTGCACAAGCAAGGCAAGCTGAGGAGAGGCAGGAAATTGGCTGTGTTAGTCGATTTTGTCCGAATCAGTGTGAGACAGTTGGTAGAGTGCAACAAACTCTTTTGAGAAGAGTGCATTGTAATTGTTTCATGATTCCTTGGTCTTATATAATACAGATAGAGGGGTTTTGAGAAGATTTCTTTCCCCAAAAAATTTCATGTGTTGTGGATTTGATTCTTTCTCTTACTTGGTGTGATTGTGCGACCGTGTTTAATTTCCGCAATTAATTGTAGAAGGATTCAGTATCTTTCTTTAGAATATTGCATGATCGAATTGAATCCACTAGTATACATATTGTTTGTATAATTTCTCCAATCAATTAACATGAAAATACATTCTATAGGAGCCTTAGGAATTGTACCTAGGCCACACAATAAAGTAAGGAAACATTATTAATAAAGAAATTATCATAGCCCACGAGACGTAGAGAAAACGGTAACAAGGTGTTCTATTAAGGCACTCCATGGTGTAAAGGCCACTGGTTCAAAATTTCATGGGAAAAATCCATTCATGCCAAGGGTTAGTGTGGCCCAATCTGGGTGCGATCCCTACGTGATTTTGACAACTTAGATGCCCCTAGGTCGTGGCTACGCAAGCCACAAGTTAGACATTCCATCCATCTCAAGGCTCACATAACCTAACAAACAAAAAATATAACAAATGTATCATTCCATTCAACACACAAAACCAAAAAGTTTTGACACATCAAAGAATTAGAGTAAATCACTTCCTATCAATAACTCTTCCAAAATAAAATTGAAAAAAAAAATCATTGGTATATGGATAGCTGTGCAAATCACCATAAGTTCTTTATTCCTCCTTAATCCAAACTTTAATAAAAATATTTCATAAACTATTCTAATAATAGTAATTTTTTAATTTTTTCACAAAATGTATCATATTCTTAACCTATAATATTAATAAGAAATTATTTAAAATTCAATATTTTATTTACCACCTTTATAATAAGTTTCTTTTAAACGCTAAGAGGAACCATGCCATCTAACTCTCACATCACTATGTGTTCACATGGTTTCCCAAAAAAATCCAACATTACCTCAAACGAAGTGGGTAATAACTTTATATATATATATATATATATATATATCTAAAACCCCAGGCTCATAATTAAAAAGTTGACCGAGGATATTTATTTAAAGATTCATTTTGTTCCCCCAAAATTCATAAATTGAGAGATGGAGTCGAAATGTAACCTATCATGAGAAGTTTTATCTTATCCGGCATCTTAAAAGGAAGATTGCAATGATGTTACATGATAATATGAAATTATGCCACAAGGAACATGTGGAGGAGTGCAATGATGTATCACGGAATCACTTAGAGAATAGTCCACTTTAGTGAGGGTGTGATAGTCTCAAAAAGCATGGCGTGGAGATATTATAAAGTCACAATCTCAGGTCTTGTCCTGATGGAGAGGGAGTATGGGTCGCATTTTCAAATTCCACTCATTCAATGATTTTCTTTCTATAAAAAAACACTTATTTTCTTATAATTTGTCATTCACATAGTAAAAGATAACTAGAAAAGGGAGATCGAGAAAGATACGGATGGACCACCCATCTTCTAATACATTGAATTTTCAAACTAATTTTCAATGTAGTGCACTTCACAAGTGGACAAAGGACCAGCTTACTATTGTTTAGTAGCGTACTATTCATTTTTATAAATGATCATAATATTATTAATAATGGACAAGGGACCAGAAATTTTTATAGAATATCACAACATTGGCAAATTGAGTACATTTAAGTATTTTCTATATTAACAATTCCACTTTTCAAAGTCATTGTCTGTGTTATGATTGTCTCCACTTTAATGGGTGGCTTTGATTACACATAATTAGACGTATTAGTTAAGTTTGAATATCTTAGATTTTGATTAATAAGCCCTTTTGGAAAAGGCTCTTAAGGAACATATCGAACTCTTTTTACTTCAAGTGAAAAAATGAATATTTGATATAAATAAAAATTTAGTTTAAGAGAATTGTATATTAGATTAATAATTATTATATCTCATAGGTTTATAATTTTAATATATGAATTATTTTTTAGTATTTTATTATTATTATTATTGTATTTGTAATAAGTTTTATTTTTGTATTTTTTTAATAATATGTATAATGCATATCTTCATATTTGTGTATAATTGCATGTTTTTGTTCTACTTTCATGTATTTGTATAAATACAATTTTGTATTTTTCTCAAGAGTGAGAATATATTATTATTATCTTAAGATAATTTGATAGGGAAATCCAATGGATGTTTCTTCACATTCTTGGGATCGTATTATTGATATATCTACTAACCTAGATTAATGCCCCTAACCCAAGGGAGTTTGGATCATGTATCTACTAGATACATAGAATAATACAGATGCTCAAAAACATTGCTCAAAACTAATTGAACGAATCCCTTAGATTGGTACACAATTATTACTATTGTTATATAGCTATGGCATTGCTATTTCTCTCTCTCTCTCTCTCTCTCTCTCTCTCTCACACACACACACACACACTCCAATTTAACTAGATGTTGCCAATGTCGTTAAGCATTTCTCTAATTCTATGCCACCATGTGCTTGGTTTTAATCTTCTTGGCTGAGGGGGAGAGAGAGAGAGATGTTTGCCTATATTGATGGATATTTTCCTCAGCCAAGAAGATTAGGAAACCTAAGATGGCTTGGTGTGTGTTCGTGTATAAATAACTTGTCTAGCTTGAGTTGTTTGTTGGGGGTCTTAGATTGATCCCATGGTTTGACTACCCATCATTAGTGCCAATGGGTTTACATTTAGTACTATATGTGAAATGAGGGTGAAGTGTTGAGTTGTTTCCCCATAATATTTTCCTTGGAATGTATGTATGTATGTATGTATGTATGTATATATGTACCTATGTAGAGAGAGAGAGAAATATAGTAGTTCAATTATTTGATATTTATGTAGGAGGTTTCCAGATCAATCCCTTGGGATAACTGCATCTTTGTATGTCTCACTTGATGTCACTATTCAATTAGGAACTATAATTAGTGTTTATGAGTTTACATTGGGTTTCATTTGTGAAATGCAAGGAAGCATCAAGGAGTTTCCCCTTGAGGCTCTACCTGGAATATATATATATATATATATATATATATATATATATATATATATATATATATATATATATATAGTTCCAAGAGTTATCCCAATTGGTTGAAATATCTATCTAAACGATATGGGGAGGCAATAGGTCACATTTTCACAAGAATTCAATTTTTTGGGATTATTAACATATAATGTGACTAATAGTTGAGCCACGATCCATTTGAATATTCTAGGTAATAGGAGGTGATCATGTTAGGTTTCTATTGGATAAATGTTTGTATATATGTCATGTAATGCGTCTTCCCAAAAAATACCACAAGATGGGAGTCTTACAAAGTTTTTATCTTTCCTTCGACAATAATAAGCCTGATTCATTCTATTAGGAATTCATCTTTTCCCATTCCTTGGTTAAAGCTTTGACATGAATTATATCTATCTAAAAAAATGTATGTTGGTGGGATTCTCATGTTCCATTGGTTTCTAAGTTCTCCATACGAAGAAAGATTTAATCCTCATAGTTAAATTATTGATGGTTGAATTTGAAAGGGGATGGGTGTTTATCCCCTCCCATGGACATTTCCAATTTAATGGGTTGATGTTTAGAAAAATCCTCCTTAAGAACTATGAAATTGTAAACAAAAACCCTCAAAAATAGTCCTTAATTAGAAAATGATAAATAATTTTTACAAATATATCTAATTTCCACTCTTATGTTTAACCATGTGATTTTATAAATCCATTGAATGTCAACTCTTTTATTTGATGACACGGTTTAATAAATCCATTTAATGCACATTTTTTTATTTGACTATATGGTTTCTAAAATGATGGGATTTGCATCAACTAGTAGGTTTTTATTGATATATTTTAGGAAAAAAAATGTTAATGGTTCTAGGCACAGTTGATTCCCTAAGATTTGGAATGGTGTATAGAAAAGTTTAGATCTCCTCCCTAAATGAGATGCCGCAAATTCAATAAACCTCAAGATTTAACTAAAATTCCTTCATATAGTGGATCGATGCATAAACATTGAGAATACCCACTTCTAGGTTTAGATCATGAGAAAATAACATCATTGGGATATAATTTGGGGAACTTTCCGATCTATCAATGAAAACTGTAGTATTCTAGCTAGGTTCCAATCCTCTTGATTTTTTTATCAAACTCATCACTATGAATGAGAAATCTAATAAACATGTTCTCAATTTCTTCTTCACTTCAAAATTTGAATACATCATCTCTTCCAACATTAAAATACTTAACTTTTTTTTATACAAGTCTCCTAATGGATCATTGATTTGAGCCTATCCCTATGACTCCTATTTTATGGGAGATTAGTATCATGAGGTAAGCCTCCTAGGGATGCTTTTCTAAGGGACACAAGGATGGTGAGTTGGTGTCTAGATAAAACCTAATGCTATATGCCCTTTTATTACCATAAAGGCACTTATAGCTATTATCTATAGCCCTGCCACTTTTTGGATTGTTTCTTTATCTCAAGAGATATTCTTAAGTATTTATTGTAGTGGAGAAATTACATGTATGTATGCAATCATGAATTGGCTCAAAATATGTGTGCCAATAAAATATGGTTAATTTTTCATTGCCATAAAAATATGGATCCCCTAGAAAAATATTGTTCCTATCCTTGGTTGACTTGAATATAAATTAATTATATTTTGTAGCCCCCATATGCACTATAGGTGTATAACCTAGAATGTTTTCCCATGTTCTTATAACCCTATTTATGAGCATTGGTTCCTGGTATTTTTGGGCATGAAAGTTCCAAATAACCACTCGCATCATATAGAGGATTTAATTATCTTCATGAAGGCTCAGGTTAATCATGCACTCCATTTATTCCTAATATTTTTCATGAATCTAGGCCTCTTCTTCTTGATATGTTTCTTAAACTTCTATGTAGGTTTGTTAGAGGTTGGTTTAGGTGTTATGGGATTTTAGAGGCTCATCAAATATTAGGGATTGGTGCAAAATATGGTGGGCTAGGTAAAGTAAGACGAGGTTTATTCTATGGGCTTTGAGGTAGGCTAGTTCAATCACCTATTACATCCTCTCCTTTATCTAAAAAGGGAATACTAGAGGTCCATAATAATTATAAAAAAAAAAATCTTTGAACCAATGTAATGTGATTAATATGATATGGAGTCAAATTGCTTGTTGTTTTTTGGTAGAAGGATGTTATTTTTTTGATATAGAAAGGAAAATGAGGTGCATAGTATGAGGTTATGGGACTTCTATTTTTTCCCATAGATATACCTTTGATGCTATCATCATTACCATGAGAAGAGTAATGGGGTGGCTTGCCTCTATTAGATGAATTCATATTATCGTAGTTCAATATCCCATTGTAAACCCTAGTGTATCCTTTTTTCCTCCTCCTCGCTCTTCTATTTTTTCAAATATGTATCTACGAATGCATACATGCATATATTGTATAGTTAAATGTCAATTCATATTTTTGTGGATGGTAAATCTAGAAATAAATTTGACCTATGCTCTCACACTTTAGTGAAGAATATAATTATATGGTACCTTGCTAACTCCATAGAATGTTGCATCTATAAGAATACATCAATAATATTCAATATAATGAATAGCTACATTAAGTAAATCCCATATGGGAGAGGGGAATGCAAGTGAGAATTTAAACCCGAGTCATTATCATAACAACTACTCCAACTTACACTAAACCACAATTTAATGAAATTCGTATATAACAAAAATCACAACTCTTTTCATATTTTACTCTATTGATCCTTTATTTATCAACAAAAATAATTAAACATATAATTCTTTTGTATATAAAAACATATCATATCATATGTTGCTATATAATGTAATGTGTGGAATATAATTTAATATTAAGCTTAACATTATAAACTCATAAATCACAATACATGTTAAATGAGGATTCTAAAGACCCCTAGATATGACTATGTAATCCATGTTTATAATTATTACAACAACAAACCACATATAGCATCCATAACCGATAAATACTTCAAAAGGAGAGGAAAATATGAACCAACTTGGTAGATAACTACCTATAATACCTACATACAACATGAAATCTATGCATACAAAATATTAACCAAGGATTATATAGTGGAGAAAATATCAAAGTGAAAAACTCCTATTTAAAGAGAATACATTGTATTTTAATGGTTATAATGTAATGTTACAAGATTTTGTATTAAATTATGTGAACATTATAAAGTTAAAAATAAATACACTAACCATTTAACCTCAAAATTTTATTAATAATTTATAAACTTTATTAAAAAAATATTGTTTTTTTTTTCTTTTGTTAGGATTATTTGGGTGAGGCTTAGATTCAAAGCCAAGGATTACCACTATAATCCTTAGACTATTGCAAACAACTCATAATATGATGTCTAGCAAAAAAGCTTATAACTTAAAAAGGATCATGATTCCCATAAATACACTCACAAATAACTCCATTTGTGAGTGAACATCTATCCTTCTAACCTTATCACAACATACCAACATATCATTTTTCAAAATTAAACCCAAATAAAATAAAAAAGAAATTATTCACTCAAACTATAAACCCTTCATTTTAATAAGAAATATTAATCCGCTAACAACTTTGTTAACAAAAATATCTAAACTATATTAAACGCAATACAATCACATATTTCTATTTCTATATTAAAGGTTTACCTAAACAACATCAAACAGTAAAGTGGAGTATCGGCACGAACATCTTGCATAATTTTAACTTGAAAAACAAAAATATAAATAAATGCAATTTTTTATATTTAACCAAATAAATATTATACATCCTCCCATATGCCTCCAAATGCCTCGTGAAGTTGTGTAGTAGATCGAAAGGGCACAATGCCTACTGAACACGCCGTTCTTTCTACCAGTATGAATCTATGAAACGAGTCATATTTTTTTGAATCCGAAATAGGTTAAATTAAGTGAGAAATATAATATAATATTCTAACTCTTAAGGAGTTAAGTGAGAAATATAATATTCTATAATATAATATATCCGAAATAGGTTAAATTAAGTGAGAAATATAATATAATATTCTAACTCTTAGGATTTAAGTGAGAAATATAATATTCTAACTCTTAAGGAGTTAAGTGAGAAATATAATATTAAAAAATGGGATTTTGGTCAAAATCAATATAATGAATAATTATTTATTTATATGGAAGAAAGAATAATAATCCTAATCATCTATATAATTTATGTTAAATTAAATTCATAAAACCGAAATAGAGAAAATAAAAAGATTTGGTTAATCTTTGATGGTGTGGGTGTGCGACCCGACGTAAATGACGGCGTGGACAGTCATGGTTGCCACCTTGAAACATTAAGGAAATTATAAGGAAGGGGTGGCGTGGCCACACGTGCAATGCAACCACATGTGGTATTATCATGCCTCGAATCAATCAAAATGTCACTTGTGACTAGAGAAGGGAGTGACATTCTAGCCGTTGTTGTTGCTTAGATGAGAATTGGGATGTTGCTAGTAATATAAGGCCTTGGGCTCTGTTCGCTGAGGTTGCCAAGAAAGAATGAGGCATGGGTTATAGTTGGATTGGAAACTCTAGAAGTTGGCCCAGCTTGAGAGAAAACTTGGTGAACCAAATTGGTTAAACCCAACTCCTTACAAGTGGAGTTATGGTAATTTCAGTTCTAGCGAATAGAAGTTCGGAGATTGGGAAACAAACTGAGAGCTTAGACTAGGAGTGACTTGTTGAGCTCAGAAGCCATGTCATTGTCAACATCTTTGGTCTTCCAAATTAGGTGTTATCTTCCTACCTGCAACACTCAAATATTGGATCTCTTTTGGTAATTATGAAGCCTTTCATTCTCTTTAATTTTGCTATTGTAGTGTCTCTCAGTCACGAGTTTGTTAGTTTGTTAGCAACCCCTAGCAATGACATTGTCAATTGGCTAAACACTAGTCCAATGGTGATTTTTTTGGGTTAATAGTGGGTATACAGGAGTTGATTATGGGTATCCAGGATATTTCTTGGCTGCTAGGGTATAGTCTTAGTTGCATTATTGTGTATTTGTTCTAGTCTACAGGAATATTCACGACAAGAGTCGAATCATTCTGCGGGGAAGCCCTATTATTCTCTTTGAGTTAGCTCATGATCACTTGTGCCACTATTGTTGTCCATTTTGTCTCTTTCCCACCCATGTTGATTGTAGACAACACCATCAGCAAATTCCCATGGAGTAATAGTACCTAAGGATTCAAAGAGGAGGGGGGTTGGTCGA
The DNA here is from genome assembly GCA_034641835.2 of Pinus albicaulis. NCBI lineage: Eukaryota > Viridiplantae > Streptophyta > Pinopsida > Pinales > Pinaceae > Pinus > Pinus albicaulis. Next base: position 237,095,313 of record CM076572.1, read on the forward strand.
GGCTCTCAAGGCTATAACCTGGCCAATCAGTAGGCCTAAGAGGTTGTTGAGTCCTTTCACTAGGCTATCCCACCTGAAACTTGAAGTGGTATGCAACACCTCGAGGTCGAGGTAGCCAGAGACAGACAAGGATTTTTAGAATGAGAGCTTTTGGAGGAATTTGGGTAGTGGATTTCAGATCCTGGCCACACTAGGGGTTGAAAGGAAAAATATCTTCAAGCTTTATTCCTTTACTGGAAAATGAAAACCCTGATAGGAAGAAATCACATGGAAAAAAAAGTTTGATAGATACATTGTGTTCGCTAGTCTTGAGGATGTGAAGAGAGAATAGTGAAATCTATGGTTTTATGTGGAAAAGATGGAAGCTCGACTAGCCCAAATTGAGCAACACATACTATATTGCAACAACGTTGCTTTCTCTAGGTTATAGCATAAGATATATGACACCTATTACTTATTTTGACTCCTAGTTTGTTTAATGATAGTTGATACTTTTTTGTTTTACAATGACAGTGTAGACACTTTAATTATGATGCAAATGTTACTTTCTTTATAGTTTTAGACTAATTACTCTATCGTCAAATGGTCAAAATATATGGTTTCCCATTGAGCAAATTGAGACCATTTGCAACAAAAGAAAATGATAGTGGATGTATGAACTATGCATTGGAGACTCTGATTTTGTGAGGAAATACAAACTTATCTTTAAAAAAAAAGAAGTTTCTCAGAATATATATATATATATATATATATATATATATATATATATATATATATATATATATATTCTGAGAAACTTCTTTTTTTTTAAAGATAAGTTTGTATATATATATATATTGATACAATAAATAATTATTCATTTATATTAAATAAAGTATAGTAATGATAATTATAAATTTATGTAGATAAATTATGTTAAGTGAAAATAATGAAAAGGAAATAGAGTAAATAAAAGGATGTGGAAAAAATTAATATAATAAATAATTTTTTATTTATAATAATTAAGAATAATAATGATAAGTATAAATTTATATAAAAAAGTACATTACATTAAAATAGCATAAATGAATATTTTAGGGATGTAGATTAGTTGGTGATAAAATATATTTTTAAGGCACTCTTTGTGATGCCATTAGTTCAAATTGCACCTAGGTGCACTTAAAAGCTATAATGGTGACAATTGGAATTTGTAACATATCCAACCCCCTTAATGTCTAATTAGGGATGCATGGTTTTTTTAGACTTGAATTTTAAGATTAATTATGAAGACGAGATTATCAAATTTCCTTTTTTATCTTATCACTTAAAATATCATTTTTGAAAGGTTTGTGGAGGCGACGTAGTGGTAAGGTCGCTCTTGTAAAGACGGATAGGTCCTGTGCTCAATCCTGAGTGAGGGCGTGGCTCGTCGTGAGACATTAACCGATGTGGGCCAAGCACACGAACTTTCATGTATTAATTTTTTGTTGTCGCATCCTAACATAGCTCTACACTTCTCCCTTCTCTGCGGCCCCAGACACCATGGATGATGGTGGGGGTTTTGAACCCCTCCCCCCCTCAGCCAGATGTCATTGCCTTCCGAAAAATAATTGCAAGAGGAAACAAGAGGCATCTGTCCAAGTTCTATAGAAGTTCGTGAAGAAGCTCGATTGCATCCCTTCAGTTGCACTGCCTATCGAAGAAACCTGTAGATCTGCTCTTAATCTAGTTGATCTAGGACTTATTGGACAGTTTAATAGCCTTTGGCTCTCCCCCAAAGCCATGGAGGACTGGGTTCAGAAGAACTGGTCTCCCCTTATCTTCGAAGGGATTAAAATCCATTTTGTAGGGAAAGGGTTCTTCGTTTTTGTTTTTGAGAATGCAGAAGATAAAAGAATCATATTCAGAAATGGGCCATACTTTATGGTGCCTCAAGGGCTATACCTGAACAAATGGACTCCCAATTTAGACCCTGCTTAAGACGTGCCTTCTGCCCTCCTAGTGTGGGTTCGTCTCCCCTGTTGTACATATTTACCCCTGCATGTAAATTTTTGGTCTGCCACCTTTTTCGAATATCCTTCAGACCTCTGCCATGGCTTAAAATCCTGATGCTCCTGCTTGATTTTACCATCTCCGCCTAAAATGCATTACCCAAAGGTTTAAAAATAGCTTTTAAAATTATATTGAGCCAAAGCCCCAGGGCCTTAGCCCCCTTTCCTGTCGTCATCACATGACCCGAGCCCGAAAACCGCAAGCCAAAAGGAAAAGGAGCTTAATGTTTTATATTTCGGGCGCAATCGTAACCATTGGATTCGAAGCAAATCAACGAAGTGGCGATCGTTCCATGTGGTGGACCCCCGCGCGCAGAAAACCGGCGGTAATTCCCGCACCACTTTCGCCGAGCCGGTGGTTTTGGACCCAAGGCCAGCGATTCCATAGAAAACTTGCCACGTGTCTTTGGTACGGGCCCTAAAACCGTTTTCCCCGCGTGTTAAAGATTGAACCAGGGTCGGGCAGCAGAATCCGCTCGCGCCGTTGGATCTGTTGATCTCCATCCAACGGCGGATATTTGCCAGAGCTGCCCACCCGTTAACACGCGTCCGTCATGTCCTATGGCCCACCGTCGTGCTGCTCTCACCTCCATCTAGCCGTTGATTTGCGTTCTCAATCCGACCGCCCAGAATCTATCTTCCCGTCTGTTGACTCTGCTGCCATGTTGTCTTTCCACCTGTTCCCCCCGTACACCCATGTGTCATGCCCCCGTGTATCCGTGGCGTCATCCTGTCGTATATATATATATATATATATATATATATATATATATATATATATATATATATATATATATGTGCATGTGTTTTCGTTTATACCCTTCGTTCTCATTTATTCCTCATGTTCAAACTGTTTCACATGGAGAAATCACGTCCCGTCTATTTAATCAAAGCCTCCATTGTTTCTCCTCCACCATTCCGCATGTTCTTCCCAGTTGACCATGACTCCATCGTCCTCGTCCCCACCCCTGTATGGTTTTTCTAATATATCTGTGGGTTTTGCAGGTTCTAAAATAAAAAGAAGGCTCTTTAATCCGTTGCTTCTGTCGCAGAGGTTAAAATCATGAAGAAGGACAATATTCTGCTGATGAAATTTAAGGAGGAAGCCGAGGGCAGGTGTGTGAAATGACCATCATTAAAGGATACGTAGATGTGAATCTACAGAACCCTCCAGAGAAAATCAATGGACACTTCGCCCTGCATTAAAGGTCCAGGATTTAAATCCAAAGTTAAAGGCCGAAGAGTATAGTACAGAATTGCAGACTATCTCAAGGATCTTACGGCAACAAATTTTTCCCTCAGCTAAAGGCATAACATTGTATATATTTTATTATTTGTGTCATGTTTATAAGGAGATTTTCATCTCTCAGCATTTATTTCTAAAGACAGATTGTAATCAGTCATTCATAGAATGGGCGTGAATGTCTTCCGCCATTTTATTCAAATTGAGTCATTAAATGTGCTTCATCTACCTCCTTCTCTAGAATTCTCTATCTTTTCTATAAAGGCCCAAAAAGAAGACATTGTAAGGGTTCCAGATTTCTATCAGCAAACTGTGCAGTGAAAAGGCTTTTGTATATATTTTGTAATATTCCTGTATGAAGGTTCAGAGCCCGTAGGGTCTCAGTGAGGAGGAGTTATAACTGTAATGAGGATTCTGGTCTTTGGTATCTCACAGTATGTAATCTTCTCTTATGTGTTAATACCATATCTCGTTTCATGCTATTTGTCTTCTTGTATCATGTTCTAGAATGCGAGTGGCTCACTAGTTTGCAGTAAGGATTCATCCTTGTTGATGCCCTTTCTGGAATTAGTCAAGCGCTTTAAATAGGCCTAGTCATGATATACTGTTCCATGTTCACCTCATCCATATTTTCTGCTATATTAGTTGCTTGAGGAGGGTGCTTTTAAAACACCATTGTCATATAAGGATTCATAAATTGGTATGCCCTTATATGGTTTTGTTGTGTATCTGGGTATCAGTCTCATGTTAACTAATATCTTCTTTATGTTTCCTCACTGCACTCACTTCCTGATATTTGATTTCTGTGATATATTATTTGAACTGGCCCTCTTTACAATAAGTTGTCTCTTAACTGTCTGATACCTTTGTATTAGAGTTTTACATGATGTCCTTACACTATTCTTGTCTTTGTATCAGCTTCTGAGAGAGATTGGTCCCATTCAAAGCTAATTCCCTTGTTCAAACAAGAGATAGTGAGTGAGCTCTTGGACTGATAATCCGAACTATATGAAGGAATCCTTGCTATATTAAGATGTCCTAGGCACTGGTCTATGGCAACTCTAGACTATCTCTAGGGGGTGACAAAATTGTCCACAACATTTTTCTGGCGCCGTTGCCGGGGATCGAATTCAAGAATATCAGTTTCCCTAGGCCTCGACAAATTGTTTTCACTCTCTAATCAGGTGAGCACAGAGAGTTGAAGAGTTGCATATCTCTCACCTTGGCGACTCCACTGTTCTTTATTTGATAAATTTTATTGGTAGTCCTGGCTTCTCGAAAGCCACATTTGAGGTCAGATACATCTCAGTCGAAAAAACCCTACATGTCTGACCCAGAGAAGATCATTCATAAAAGAGTTTGGAAGGAGAGGAAGTCGGTTCGTGCTAAAAACCTTGAATATTCCATTGAAGATTATCCGCCCTCTTCTTCTCAAGAAATCAGAACAGAAAATCCCGAGTTTTACTCGGAAACTCCACGTAGAGGAAGTGCCTTGATTGAAGAAGATCCTCATCCTACTCCCGAGGCTGAGGAAATTAAAGAAGTCACAGAAGTAGCTGTTGTTAATCGTGAATTATTCCCAGCTACGCCTCATTCCTCCATATCATATATTCCCATTGTTATTCATACTCTGCTTCTTCCTACTCCTCTCCCTTCATCTGTATCTCAGACTGTTGTACAACCCCCACCTCCCCCAATGGAAAATGTTCCTGCTTTTCTATTGAACAAATACGATCCACTGGCCTTGCCCCAAGTGCTAAATGATATGCCACAGGATTATTTGAAGATTCTGCCAAGATTTAATGGTGAAAATGAAGTTGATGCTTAGAAACATCTTGAGACTTTCTGCTCTTTTGCAGAGAACTTAAATGTTGAACACCTTGATGTAGTCTTGAGATTGTTTGTGCAGTATTTGGAAGGGGAAGCCAGAAAATGGTTCAAGACATTGGGGAACCGTTCAATAACCACCTGGGATATTATGGAGAATACTTTTCTCAGAAAATGGGGGGAAAATAAAGATCATGGTCAGTGTCTTACTGAGTTTAATACTATGAAGAAGAAACAGAATGAAGGGGTATCAGAATTTATCAAAAGATTCAACAAGTTATATCTGAGCCTGCCTCCTGAAATGAAGCCCCATGAAGCTGCTACCAAGATAATTTTTATAGCAGCCTTTGATTTTGACTTTGGGTTCTCGTTGAGAGAAAGAAAACCTGCCACTTTAGATGATGCACAGTCAGATGCTCTAGAATTAGAAGAAAACTTTGCCTCCACTGGGAAACTAAAGGGAAAAGCTGAACAAGATACTAGGAGAAGAGGCAAAGAAGAGGTTTCCACCTCTAATTACGAAAAAGATTCAGATAAAATGGATGAAATAAGCAAAATGATAAAGAAGATGGTCAAGCTTGAACTGGAAGCTAAAAATGCAACTCCCAAGAACTATTACAATGCACCAAACAGAGAATACAATCCCCAGTATAGAAGACCACCATTGCAGATATTTCCGAGAGAAGCAAAAGAACAAGAAGACCAGGTACCTCATCCCTTGTACCTGGAAGGACCAGTAGATGACTCCACTGGAGATGCAGCTTATGGATTAGAAGATGCAAATCTGGCTTTTTCAAATACTGATGATATGGATTGCCCATTGCAAGACGAAGACGAAGAAGCAGAGATTGATCATTATTGTAAGAAATTTGCTGATTTCATGCAAGCACAATTCAATGTAAAATATGATCTCAGGTCTTCAAGTAAGAGGACCAGAACTCAAGATCAAGAAGAGGAGCCACCTCAGAAAGAAGCATCTGCTCAGAAGGAATCAACAACAAAGAAGAACATAGAAAAAGGTAAGAACCCTCTAAATACTCCCTTGCAGTCCAATGATCAGATTCCTTCTTATTCAAAAACAGTCAGTCCTCCCAATGCTGAGCCAGTGTCAAAAGAAGTCAAATCTTCAGCTGAAAATAAGGAGTCAAAAGAAGTTGTGATAGAAAATCCCCCATCTGCTTTCAATTTGCAAAAAGAGCTTGAGAAGATTAATATTCCTGTCCCCCTGACTGAATTATTAAAACAACCTGTATACCAGTCTCAAGTTACTTCCTTCATACTTCCTCCTGAAATACCAATCGCACCTGATAGTCTAAACCTGCAAGAAGAAAGACCCATGGTAGTCTTTGGCCCACATGTTGAGGAGATAGACCCTTCAACTCCTCCTTTTTATGTGTCTCTAGTCATCCATGACCTACTGTTACATAATTTTATGTTAGATTCTGGGGCTTCCCACAATCTTATGCCTCTGTCTAACATGGAACAACTAGGACTGCAAATTACAAGACCATACAAAGACCTATATTCATTTGATTCCAAAAGAGTTAAGTGCTTGGGAATGATTAAAGATTTAGTGGTCAATTTGGCCCAAATCCCAGCAAAGAGTGTGGTCATGGACATTGTGGTTGCTGATATCCTAGCCCGCTTTGGCATGTTGCTGTCGAGGTCCTGGGGTACCAAGATTGGGGGGTCAATTAAATTGGATTTAACATATGCTACTGTCCCAGTCTTTGGAGGTCAGGAAAGGAGGTTGTACAGGGAGACTAGATTTGTTAAAATGGTAACTAAGGCTGACTGCTCAGACAATTCACCAGTGTATAACAAAGACAGAGACTTCTCATGTTTGATGTTAGAAGAAAATCAAAATTATGCTCATGAACCCCTTTTTGGCCAGATCCAAGCTGAGCAGTCTAAAGGAGATCAGGAATCAGAAATTTGGACTTTGCATTTTGATGGGGCAAACTCAAGAGAAGGCAATGGAGCTGGGGTATTATTGATCTCTCCTACAGGAAAATGGGTGCCACTGTCCTTTAAATTGGAATATGAGGCACTATTATTGGGACTGCAAATAGCTAGAAACATGGGCATCCAATGTTTAAAAGTCTTGGGAGACTCTGAGCTGGTGGTAAGACAGATAAAAAATCAATGCCAAAATAAGCACCCTCGGCTCAGAGCATATAGAAACGAAGTGTGGGACATGATAGAAAATTTCTTCTCAGCATTTAACATACAGTTCATGCCCCGGGAGCAAAACAGAATAGCCGATTCTCTTGCTGTAGCTGCGAGCACATTCTGTCCTCCTCAGAATCCACTTTTAAGATATGAAGTGGAGGTACGTTACAGACCATCCATTCCAGATAATATAAAGCATTGGTAGGTATTTGAAGATGATGAACAGATGAAGAGATTCATGGAGACAGTGGAGGAATTCTCCAATATGGAGATTGATGATAATGAGGAGGAAGAAATTGAAAATACTGCAGAAAATAAATGGGAAGAAAGGATAGCAGGTAATAAAGTGCTGCAGCTGAAAGGAAATGTTATACGTAGAGGGCTGGTGCCTCTAGAAATATTATTCAACAAGGATGATATTCCATTGCAGCCAAACAAAGTGACAGAAGAAGATCAAGTGGGAGATTTGAATCTTGGTACTTGTGCTGATCCCAAAATTGTAAAATTATCTAAAAGAGTCCCAGAGGAATACAAAGAAAAATATTTGAAGTTGTTTCAATCTTACAAAGATGTATTTGCCTGGTCCTATCAGGACCTGAAAACTTTTGATGTTAATATAATGCAGCATAAGATTCCATTGAGGGAAGATGCAAAGCCATATAAGTAGAAACTCAGACAGATAAATCCTCTGCTGCTTCCCTCCATTGAAAAATAAGTCAAGAAGCTACTGAAAGCCAAAATAATTGTGCCATTGAGATACTCAGAATGGATAGAAAATCTTGTTCCTGTTCGAAAGAAAAATAGAGAAATAAGGCTCTGTGTGGATTTCAGGAATTTAAATAGAGCATCATTGAAAGATAATTATCCACTACCTAAGATGGACCGCATCCTGCAAAAAGTGGTGGGAGCATCCAGAATGTCAATGATGGATGGATTTTCTAGTTATAATCAGGTGGCTATATTTCCAGAAGACCAGAAGAAAACTGCATTTACTACACCATGGGGAACTTTTATGTATGCTAGGATGCCATTTGGATTAATTAATGCAGGAGCTACTTTTTAGAGGGCAATGGACATAGCCTTTGTTGGAGAGCAGGACAAGTTTTTGGTGGTATATCTTGATGATATCACAGTGTTTTCAAAGAACGATGATGAGCATACTGAGCATTTAAAGAGAACTTTTGAAAAATGCAGAAGGTACGGTCTTTCTCTCAATCCTCAAAAATATTTGTTTGCATTAGATGAGGGAAAACTCTTAGGGCACATTGTAACTAAAGATGGTGTGAGAATAGACCCTAAGAGAGTTGAAGTAATAAAAAGCATTCCTTTACCGAGGAATAAGAAGGAAGTACAGGTGTTTTTAGGCAGAATCAATTTTTTGAGAAAGTTTATTCCTAACTATGCTGAGATAGTTAGGCATATAACTGATATGTTGAAAAAGGAGAATGAAGTAAAATGGTCCCAGGAGTCTAGAGATGTATTCACAAGGATAAAACAGGCATTTGCTGAAGCTCCTATGCTAGCTGGACCAGATTACAGCAAGCCTTTTATGATCTTTTCATTTGCTTCACCCCATACAATTGCTGGAGTATTATTATAGAAAAATGAAGAGGGATATGAACAGCCTATAGCTTTCTTCAATCAAGTGCTTTATGATGCTGAATTGAAATATAATATATTGGAAAAGTAGGTATATGCCCTGGTAAACTCCCTTAAAGCTTTTAGAGTGTATGTTTTGCAATCTCACATTACTGCATATGTTCCCACAGCAGCTGTCAAAGACATTCTTGTTCAGGGGGACAGCGAAGGAAGAAGAGGAAGATGGATTGCAAAAATTCAGGAGTATGATTTGGACATAAAGCCTACTAAGTTGATTAAAGGACAGGGACTTGCTAAAATGCTATCTGAATCAAATCATCAAGCCTTGGGCATTAATTTATCCATGATAGCAAATGAAGAATCTGAAAAAGGAGAAGAACAACAAGGACTGGAGATGGCCACTCAAAAGATACATATGAAATATCTAACTAGTCCTTGGTACAAAGAAATAGTTGAATATCTTTTAACACTTAGCTATCCTCCGAGTTGTGATAAGATAAAATACAGAACTGTAAGAATGAAATCCCAGAAATACCTGATTGCCAATGGACAGTTATATTGGAGAGACCCTTTAGGTATATTACTGTTATGCCTCACATAAAATGAAGTGGAGAATATATTGACAGAATTCCATGAGGGAATATGTGGAGAGCATTATAGTTGGAGGGCTACAGCCCATAAAATCCTGAAGGCTGGTTTTTACTGGCCAAAATTATATACAGATACTTTTTCTTGGGTCAGAGCATGTGACAAGTGCCAAAGATTTGCAGAAAGACAGAAATTAGCAGCTTTGCCCTTGATTCCCATCCATGTGAATGAACCATTTCAGAAATGGGGATTAGATTTCATAGGAGAAATACATCCCCCATCAAGTGGCCAATATAAATGGATACTAACAGCCACAGATTACTTCACGAAATGGGTGGAAGCCATACCTACAAGAAATGTTACGGATGCTGTGATAATGAAGTTTATGGAGGAAAATATCATATCTAGGTTTGGATGTCCTGCTAGAATTGTAACTGATAATGCACAAGCTTTTAAATCTGCCAGGTTTGTAAATTTCTGCCAACGATATAATATCATATTGACTCACTCTAATGCTTACTATCCATAGGGAAATGGCTTAGCAGAGTCTTCTAATAAAACCCTGGTGAGAGCCCTGAAGAAAACAATCAGTGAAAATTAGAAAAACTGGGACTCTCAGTTAAAGTTTTCTCTATGGGCGAATAGGATAACCGGCAAAAGAGCAACAGGGAAATCCCCCTATGAGTTGGTTTATGGCCGAGCTGCTGTGTTTCCTGTGCAATTGGCGTTTCCAGTAGCACGTTTTATACAGGAAAGTCAGGAAGAACCGGATGACATGATCAGAAGGATTAATCAACTGGTAGAATTGGAGGAAACACGAAACTAGGTGGACCAGAGATTAATAGAATATCAAGAGAAAATGAAAAAGGTATTTGATCAACATGCAAAAGATAGGAAATTCCAAATTGGAGACCTGGTTCTCAGATGGGATGTTCGCAGGGCAGAGAAGGGAAAGCATGCTAAGTTTGATCCACTGTTGTTTGGTCCATTCAAAATCATGAGTCAAGGGCAAAATAATACTTTCATGTTAGAAAACCTACAGGGTGATCTGCTGGATGCCCCTGTGAATGGCCAATTCCTCAAGCCATATTTTCAATTCTGACCCAGGTTGGGAATGTCTGATTGTATTATATTGTATATAAGTTTTTTAGTTTTTATTTTCATAAAGAAAGAGTGCTGGCGATTACCTGAGGCGGAAACGCAAAGGAACGGAAAAACAGAATGAAATATTCAGTAGTCTGCGTGTTCTCGACATGCCCGAGGATGAACATGCCGTCCCCAGATGGAGCAAATGTTGTACATATTTACCCCTGCATGTAAATTTTTGGTCTGCCACCTTTTTCGAATATCCTTCAGACCTCTGCCATGGCTTAAAATCCTGATGCTCCCGCTTGATTTTACCATCTCCGCCTAAAATGCATTACCCAAAGGTTTAAAACCCGCTTTTAAAATTATATTGAGCCAAAGCCCTAGGGCCTTAGCCCCCTTTCCTGTCGTCATCACATGACCCGAGCCCGAAAACTGCAAGCCAAAAGGAAAAGGAGCTTAATGTTTTATATTTCAGGCGCAATCGTAACCGTTGGATTTGAAGCAAATCAACGGAGCGGCGATCGTTCCATGTGGTGGACCCCCGCGCGCAGAAAATCGACAGTAATTCCCGCACCACTTTCGCCGAGCCGGTGGTTTTGGGCCCAAGGCCAGCGATTCCATAGAAAACTTGCCACGTGTCTTTGGTACGGGCCCTAAAACCGTTTTCCCCGCACGTTAAAGATTGAACCAGGGTCGGGCAGCAGAATTCGCCCGCGCCGTTGGATCTGTTGATCTCCATCCAACGGCGGATATTTTCCAGAGCTGCCCATCCGTTAACACGCGTCCCTCATGTCCTATGGCCCACCATCGTGCTGCTCTCACTGCCATCCAGCCGTTGATTTGCGTTCTCAATCCGACCGCCCAGAATCAATCTCCCCGTCTGTTGACTCCGTTGCCACGTTGTCTTTCCACCTGTTCCCCCCGTACACCCATGCGTCATGCCCCCGTGTATCTGTGGCGTCATCCTGTCGTATATATATATATATATATATATATATATATATATATATATATATATATATATATATATATATATATATATATATGTGCATGTGTTTTCGTTTATACCCTTCGTTCTCATTCATTCCTCATGTTCAAACTGTTTCACGTGGAGAAATCACGTCCCGTCTGTTTAATCAAAGCCTCCATTGTTTCTCCTCCGCCACTCCGCATGTTCTTCCCAGTTGACCATGTCTTCATCGTCCCCATCCCCACCCCTGTATGGTTTTTCTAATATATCTGTGGGTTTTGCAGGTTCTAAAATAAAAAGAAGGCTCTTTAATCCGTTGCTTCTGTCGCAGAGGTTAAAATCATGAAGAAGGACAATAGTCTGCTGATGAAATTTAAGGAGGAAGCCGAGGGCAGGTGTGTGAAATGACCATCATTAAAGGATACGTAGATGTAAATCTACAGAACCCTCTAGAGAAAATCAATGGACACTTCGCCCTGCATTAAAGGTCCAGGATTTAAATCCAAAGTTAAAGGCCGAAGAGTACAGTACAGAATTGTAGACTATCTCAAGGATCTTACGGCAGCAGATTTTTCCCTCAGCTAAAGGCATAACATTGTATATATTTTATTATTTGTGTCATGTTTATAAGGAGATTTTCATCTCTCAACATTTATTTCTAAAGACATATTGTAAAGTACAGTCATTTATAGTCAGTCATTCATAGAATGGGCGCGAATGCCTTCCGCCATTTTATTCAAATTGAGTCATTAAATGTGCTTCATCTACCTCCTTCTCTAGAATTCTCTATCTTTTCTATAAAGGCCCGAAAAGAAGACATTGTAAGGGTTCCAGATTTCTATCAGCAAACTGCGCAGTGAAAAGGCTTTTGTATATATTTTGTAATATTCCTGTATGAAGGTTCAGAGCCCGTAGGGTCTCAGTGAGGAGGAGTTATAATTGTAATGAGGATTCTGGTATTTGGTATCTCACAGTATGTAATCTTATCTTATGTGTTAATACCATATCTCGTTTCATGCTATTTGTCTTCTTGTATCATGTTCTAGAATGCGAGTGGCTCACTAGTTTGTAGTAAGGATTCATCCTTGTTGATGCCCTTTCTGGAATTAGTCAAGTGCTTTAAACAGGCCTAGTCATGATATACTGTTCCATGTTCACCTCATCCATATTTTCTGCTATATTAGTTGCTTGAGGAGGGTGCTTTTAAAATGCCATTGTCATATAAGGATTCATAAATTGGAATGCCCTTATATGGTATTGTTGTGTATCTGGGTATCAGTCTCATGTTAACTAATATCTTCTTTATGTTTCCTCACTGCACTCACTTCCTGATATTTGATTTCTGTTATATATTATTTGAACTGGCCCTCTTTACAGTAAGTTGTCTCTTAACTGTCTGATACCTTTGTATTAGAGTTTTACATGATGTCCCTACACTATTCTTGTCTTTGTATCAGCTTCTAAGAGAGATTGGTCCCATTCAAAACTAATTCCCTTGTTCAAACAAGAGATAGTGAGTGAGCTCTTGGACTGATAATCCGAACTATATGAAGGACTCCTTGCTATATTAAGATGTCCTAGGCACTAGTCTATGGCAACTCTAGACTGTCTATTGGGGGTGAAAAAATTTTCCACAACATCCCCCACCTTCCTCTGCACTATTGGAACCAAAAATCTCCGCAAACCATTGACAATTCACTAGGAAGGTACATAGATCAAGAAGTGAGAAAAGATAAGTATTCTTGTGCTCGCATATGTGTTTAGGTGGATTTGGAAGTTGGGCTGGCAGAAGCAATAAAACTAACAGTCATATATTGGACACACATTCAAGAATTAGATTACGAACAACTACCTTTCAAATGTCAGCACTTCCATGGCTATGGCCATTTTGCAAGGCATTGCAAAAAAAGGATCGTCAACGAAAGTTGATCAATGGACCACAGTGCAGAAAACAAGGCCAGCAAAACCTTGAGGAAAGGGGTCTACAAAAGGGAACAAAGCCCCTCCAGTTGGGCAAGACCAAGGGGCTGGGATCTCCATCCCCTCACTGATAGCAGGAATTTTAAATACAGAGTCCAATAAAGTAGTAGAAAGAAATGAAGATAGCAGCGAACACACGAAGATTTTCCCCATAGGAAAAGGCAGCGAGGAAGAAGGGAAACAAGCAGTAACCCCAGAAATCTCCCCTTCTCCCACATATGCAGACATAGCTAGAAAGAAGACAGTAGACTCTCCCAGCTCCTCGGAGGACAACATCCTCGAAAGGCCTGCAAAAAGAGCCAACAGAAAGTCCCACAAAGAAGCAAGGGAGGAAGAGGCAGAAAGACTAAAAACACAAGGAAGCCAGCCCACAAGTGAGATGTCCATTGGAAGGAGCACCAGAACAAGGCCTCCAAAGGGGGGAGCTCCAACCATCCCCAATAGTAAGTAATGTGTATCATCTCTAGGAATTACAGAGGCTTGGGGAATCCGTCAAAAGCCGAAGCTGTCAAGGATCTCATGAAAATGGAACCAACAGATATCCGCTTGCTCCAAGAGACAAAGATTGAAGGGGAAACTCTTCTAGAGATCAATAAAAAGAAATGGAAGAAGAATGTAGGAAAAGAAATAAGTTAAAGGGGCTCCTCAAGAGGAATTTCCATCTTGTGGAAGGAGGACCAATTCATGCTTGTCAACTCTTCCAAGACCCATCACTAGATTTTTATTGAGCTGAGGCACATAGCAAGTAAGTTAACCTTTATACTTTTCAATTTATATGTTCCAGTAATGTATGCAGAGAAGAAATAATGTTGGAAATCCTTTAATGCATTTCTTGAACTCCACTCTCCAAATAACAGCATCATTGCTGGAGATCTTAACATAGTAATGAATTTAAAAGAAAAAAGAGGTGGTAGCAGTAGCAGGGATCAAATGATATATGTGGTTGAAGACATCATTCTCCAATGGGGTCTATTAGAATTCAAGCCAAAGAAAGGATTATACACTTGGACCAATAACAGGATAGGGGAAGACCACATCTCAACCAGATTCGAAATATTTCTTGTCCAAAGCTCAATGTTGATGGAAAGGGGGCTCATATCCTCAAAAAACCTTCCTAAGCTCACTTCAGATCACAAACCCATTCTTCTTTCACTGGAGGGGGAAGAAACTCTGGGCCCAATTCCGCTCATATTTAGTCCACTTTGGAGTGGTAAATATGGATTCCTTGTGTTATAGCATCATTTTTCACCCTCATGTGATTCCTGATTGTCTCTTTGGCCTTGGGCACCCATTCCCACAGACTTGAATAAAGTTCATAAAAAATAGTGTTTGAAATCCCATACGCGGATATGCCCAGAATTTTCAGCGTGTATACGCGAGTCCAGAGATACTTTTCCGCGTATGTCACTAAAATAATTAAAAAAATATACAAAAATCCCTATTTTTGAGGCTGGGTTGATGGTTATTCCTATAATTCAACCACCCCAGCTCGTGGCGAACTGTTTCCAACTGATTGAAACTAATTTGAGGGATTATAAAAGCCCCTCATATGCATGGCCTAAGGGAGAGAGGAAAATTATATATATTATACTCTGTTGGAGCCTGGTTCAAGTTTGATTTCCCATGCCTCCTATACTTCCCATATTTTTACAGGAAACCCTTGTTTCCTGGAGATGTTCATAAGCTTATATGTCATCTCATGTGCAAAAGTCTTGAAAGAATATTAGCGAGGCAAGGGCGGGGCGGATCCGGACGACGGTTTGTTCGAAGATCGTGGAAGGATTCAGGTGATATCTCCACCTTTCTACTAATGTACATGTTGTTCATAATGAAGAAGAACCATCTTGTTTCTGAATTCACGTGTTAATATCTGCTTGCAGATGTGAAAATATTTTTAATTAAACATTTATTATTGTTTATATGATGTTTCACATGGATTACACTCACATTTAGGAAAGATATATGCTGTACAACTAGATTTCCATGCATGTGTCTTCTTGATTTCCAGGTTGAAGAGGAAGAAGAGTTGCTGGGGGTTTGGACCCCACGGGATCTACATCAAACGTAGGATCTACAGGTGAGTGCTACAATATGTAATATCTAGTTTTTAGCGTACAAGTTTGATTGTGTAAGTCCTTCTTGAATAGCATGCCTCGATCTGTGGAGGTTTTTGACCCAACGACCTCTAGGGAGTTATTACCCAAAAAAGAACTGGCGACTCCACTGGGGAACGCATTCTTGTGATTCCCCTGTTGGGTGGTTTCATCTGTTTTAAAGGTTTCCGACAGTTTTAATCATTATTTCCAGTTCAGTTAGTTTTTTCTCAGTCAGACTAAAGACCTGGCTTCTTGGCTAGGCTTGATCTTTTTATTTTTCATTATTTACTTGTCCATACGTGAGTTTTTTTATACACAACCACATATACATGCCATTTTTGTCAAAGGAAGTCACGTATACGTGGGTTTCCTTTGCCACAGTCACGTATGCGCGCCTGTTGCAAAACTTCTGAGTAGCGTATGCTTGAGAAAATTTTGAATTTTTTGATTTTTTGACTTTTTGGTCTTGTCTGCCTGTGGTGACCTATTCCTGCAGTGTCCTTTTAGTCTCTGGATTGTGTTGAAAGTGGTTATTGGTCTTTTTCTCTCTTTTTTGGTTGAAGACTGACTCATTTGGAAAATCTTGTTTTTTCTAGTGCTTGCATTTCTAGTTCGAGTACCAAGATCTCTTTTTGGAGATTCTTGGTTGTTCTGCTTAATTAGGACAAAGAGCTCCTGCTCATATGCTCTTTCCTAACTTTATGTCTTGCTTTGCACTTTAATTTTTGCCTGCTTTTTGGTTGGTTTTCTTGAGTTCATCTGACTAGGTCTTGTTGCAATTTTTTGAAGAGTCATTTTCGGTTCTTTGAACTTTTGTTTGCTGCAAGATTGTGCTATTATTCTGGGCTAAGTTACTGAGTTTCTTGTCTTCCTTTTGCTCATATGAATCTTGCTACTAAGTGGCATTATAAGATTTGGAGCATTTTTGTTGGAGTTTCGCTTGAAATTCATAAATTGCTTGGCTTGGTAATTGGATAGTTTTCTTGGTCTTTTTGAAGTCTTCTTTTTATAAAAATCAAAAGCCCAAAAACATTTTGTTTTGCCATTGCTTTTGTTTTGCATTTTGTTTTGGTTTATTTTCATCTTTTGAAGTCTTGTTGAGATTTTTAACTTCAGTTTTTGACTTGATTTGGGAAGGGAATTTTCATTGGTTTCTTTCTCTTATTTCGAGCATATTTTGGCATCTTTATACTGAGAGTTTCTAATTTGGGAACTAGCTTTTTGAAAAGCCAGAAAAGTGATAGAACTAAGGGATTCTTGAAAATTTCTCTTTTCTTTATTAGATTTTGCATCTTAGAGTTGGCATGCTCTTAGTAATTTGCATTAGGTGCACTTGAAAATTTGTAGTATTTTTCATAAATTTTGCGAGTGTGAGGTTTGATATCTAAAAAGAAAAAAAATAGTCTCGTAGAACTCGTGTAGAAATTTCTTTTCATTGAAAGGCAATTACTGCATCTGCATGTAGTTTGGTTTTCATTAATTTCTTTTCTGCGTCACAAAACATCACGAGTTTCATTTCCATATTCCCTTGACTTAATATAACAGCCAACTAAAATAAGCACAATAATTTAAAAACAACTAGCAAGCTTTTTATTAAGTATCATACATCAACTAGCTAGGCTGTAGGGCCTTGGATTAGGTGAGTGGAGAGTTAACTCTCCAAGGCCGCTCAAACTAAAATGTAGAAGTTTATTAAATGAGCGAAATCCAACACCGTTAGGTGGACGGGGAAAGCTCTCCTCCAGAGAGTCAAGCGCGAGGGAAAGTGAAGGTTGAGAAGAGAGATACCCCCTCTCTAATTTGCCAGATCTTGCCTTAAGACTGTTCCGCCCAACTGCTGATACGGATTGGTGTCCTTAGTTGCCATTCCTAGGTACCACACAGGTGACTGCGGGGGGGAATACCTGTGGTACCTGAGGCAGACATCGTATCACTTCCAGCAGTACTTCTGGAGGGTGCCCCGATGAAGCTTGGGTACTTGCACTGGCAAAGGCTGTTGTTAGGAGGTCGACGTAACTATTTCTGTTACCTTCACTAGTAGGCCTGGGCCGTAATTATCCCAGACTACTTTCGGGAGGTCCTATCTTTCGCTTTCTCGTATTTTGGTGTCCGGTCCTAATCACCCGGAGCGGAAATACCTGAAGGCTGCTTGCTTGGTTGCATCTTAGGGATTTTTGTAGTGAGTGCTCTTTGCTCCTAGCTTGCTTAGCTTTATACTTTTTTGAGTCTAATTAATTTGTTAAAGTGGCTGATCAAGTGCCTCATCGATCAAGGAGAATCCGGGGGTTATCTCCCAAGAGTACTGAGCCTTCTTCAAGAAGGCGTAGGAGTAATATAGTAGGTGAATATCACTTTGTGGTATCTGACGCAGCGGAGAGAGATCCTCCGCTAGCACTTGAAGGTTCTGTAGTTGGTTCTGGAGTTGGTTCCGAGAGGAGCACTCCCCTCACCTCGAGAGTCTTATTTCCAAGAGAAGGAGAAGAAGAAGTAGAAGTAGAGGAAGTACCCCAGTCTCCTGATTCACTTCCATCTCCTCTCCCTTCTAATTCTCCGTTTGTTGTTGAGTACATCGGACCTGAGTCTTCAAGACTAGAAAGTACTTATCCGTCTCAGTCATACCTTTCGATGGCCACGACTGGGAACGCAACTTCGGTTGTGAGTGCTGCAGGCATTCAGACTCCTGCTTCAGTAGAAGGAGGAGGCACAATTGCTATATCTTCAATTTCTTCTAGTACTGATGTGTTTGGCTCTGGATCCACCCAAGCACAAGCTTCTCAATTTGGTCCCTTTTGTTTTGGAACGCCCTTTAGTGGGATTCCTTCGTTTTCCTTTTCCACTGCTGCAACTGCATCTGCACCCATGTCCTCTATGGCTAGTGGGTCGGCTTCTTTTCAAGGGTTCCCCTTCGGAAGTGGGCATATTCCTAGTTCGAATCCTTCCTTAGGGTCTTTTCCTTTTACATCCCAGACTCAGAGTTTTAACCCTTGGTCTGGAGGTCAGAGTTCGACTACCTTTACTGGTTGGAACCCTATATTTACAGTGGTGGGGGCTGGGAATCAGTTTTTCGCTGGTCAGCAAGGGAATGGTCCATTCACTTTGTCGAGTACTTATCAGGCTTTTTCCCCTTTTTCTAATGTTTGGAACCCCTATCAGGGGGTTTCCTCTTCATTCACTACTTCAGTGGGGGGAACTGGTCCGGTCTATGGTAACTCTACGTTGGGAGGGGGTCCTTCTCCAAATGTTGGGTCACAAGGATCATCCTATGGCCCAAAATTTTCTACGAGCTCTTTCTGGCAGCCTAGTGCCTCATCAAATCTAGTTTATTCTTTTCAGAATGTTGGGAATCCATCCCACCAAGGATGGAACCCTCAGGCCCCTCCTCGTTTACCTTTTCTGGCAACTTTAAACTTGCCATATTTATTGAAATTGACAAATGATCCAATCCGATATAGTCCGGGGTGGCCTCCGGTTCCTACCAAACTACCTTCAGACATTCCAAAGTTTGAAGGAAAGAATGGAGAGGACCCAGCTGATCATATCACCACTTTCCATATTTGGTGTTCATCTAACTCCCTGATCGAGGATTCGATTAGGTTAAGGTTGTTTCAATGCACCTTGATTGGAAATGCTTCCAAGTGGTACATTGAGTTAACTGGGGGAAGTTTTGCTACTTTTGGAGATCTGGCTACTATATTTCTAAATCATTTCCAGTTGCCTGTTCGTTATGATGCCGGGACGGAACTCCTGGCCAATTTTAAGTAGGACAAGGAAACCCACATTTCTGATCATATTCAGGAATGGCGGAGAAGGAAGAGGCTCATCAAAGCTTATATTACGGGAGAATTCCTCTTGGAATGGTTTTTGAAATCTTTGCAACCAGATATTTCTAAGGATGTATCCTTGTCAGGGGTATTTTCTGAGGAACAGGCTATTTTCAGGGCCCAGCAGCTTGAATTGATATATTCTCAGTCTGCTGTCCTTCATAAGTATTTTCCTGATATATTCTCAGTCTGCTGTCCTTCATAAGTATTTTCCTGATGCTCCCCACTCCAAATTAGACTTGTCCAAGACTAAACCCAGTCCTCATGGTGATGGACTTATTGGGTCGATCGATAGTAGTGCAACTAACCTGCTTAGTCAATTACAGGAGTTGTCTATACAATATGCTTCCTCTGGTCAGGCTGTGCTTGCTGAGTCATCGCCTTGTCAATATTTGTCAGTAAATGCCGTCCAGACTTCCAACCCTAAAGGAAATCAACAATCCGAAGGGAAGAAGAAGAGACAAAATAATAATAAGAAAAAGGGCAAGGATGGGAAGGGTAATGCAAATAAATCCAACGAGCATGTTGGTGAGGGTTCAAAGGATAAAAAGAAAGTTAAGTTTCCATGCAAGTTATGTACTGGAGACCATCTTACTCACCTTTGCCCTAAAATTTAGGATGTGCAGTGCTTGTTAGCTCAGCAGGGTTCTTCAAGTCCCCAAGATGTGTTGACAAACCCTTTTCCCCAAGGGAAACAGCTAGTTGTTGGCGCAAATAAAAATCTTGGGGCTTCCTCTGGGGGCACCCAGGAAGGGAAAAATCCGTCAACATATATATGATGATTGCTCACGTGGATATCGCCACGAGATCCCGTGATTATGGCGAAACTGAGTCTTTGAAAGCTAAGGATGCTCCCAATGGTACTGAGCCGCTTCATATTACGAGGCCTACTATTGAGCCTATACCTCGGATGTCAAAAGCATCTACTAAGCGTACGATGATTAATCCAAATGCCAGGGCCACCCAGAACTACTCTATTGTAGAAGATTTGGCGCAGAGCCCTTGTGCTATGTCTGCTCTTAAGGTGCTCCAGTCTTGTCCAGCTCAACGCAGTGCTTTGCTCACTACTATTGGGGCTATTGATCCAAATAAATCTCTTGTGATTACATTCGATATGTCTAATTTTAAAAAGAGACTCCCCCATCATATGGCTTTTCATATTAAATCGGTGTATCGGAAATTCAATATCTTTCGGACGGTCGTTGATGAGGGTGCTTCCACATGTGTGATGTCTCTCGCATGTTGGAAGGGAATTGGATCTCCCGCAGCTGTTCCATCGGCTACTCTTCTGACTGCGTTTGATGGTCATTCTCACAGACCGCATGGCATTATCCCAGCTTTTCCCATCTATGTTGGGGGGAAAACTATAAATATAGAGGTTGAGATAGTTGGTGCAAGCTTGGACTACAACCTTCTGTTGGGGCGAAATTGGATTTGTGAGATGGATGTTATCGCATCCTCATTATTTCGGCTTATTTATTTCCCTCACGAAGGGAGGATTGTTACAGTTGATCAACTGGACTATTCTCCTGTAGACCCGAATGCATCTACTAAATCAACTATCCCAAAGGTGGATGATGCCAAGCCGCCTATTGAGAATTTAGGGGTTGGGATGTATTCTTCTTTGATGGGTACTTTCGATATTCCACCTCCTACCGTTCATATAAATGCAATTTCATCCTCCAGGGCTCCTATTCGAAGAGATTTCTTCAGAACTCATTATTTTTCGGACCCTTGGACCTTACCTTCCCCTACATCCACATTAGCAGAAGGTCAAGTGGGTGGAATGGAATTTCCAATGTCTGCAGTTGAGATTGCTTACCAGTCTATTGTTGACTCTGCAGAGTCCATTCCAGCTTCTCTTTCTCTAGAGGAGTTGGATGGCGATGTGGCTCCGGCTTGGACACTTAGTTCTTCTTCTGCCTAGGATTGCCTTGATACCACTCTTCCATCTGAAGAGGCCATCCTGGAAGCTATGAATGGTATAGATAGACCATGGGATGATTTGCATCATCGGTCTTACTTTTTACCTGATTTGAGCGAAGTTGAATCAAGTTTTCCAGGTCCTTTTTCTCCTGGTCCTGTTCACCCAGTCCTGAACCCTTTAGCACCAGCACAAGTATATGCTGAAGGGAACATGGCTATGATTTCTCCAACTATCCTGGTGAACATTTCCAGGGATCCCAATGTTATAGAGAATGTCTGCATCGGAGTTGAATGTTCCCCTGAAGAGATTCAGATTTACACTTATCTCTTTAAAGAGTTTAGGGACGTGTTCGCTTGGTCTTATAAGGAAATGCCTGGTATAAATCCATCTATTGTCCAGCATGAGATCAAGACTTATGAAAATGCTAAGCCTGCGAGGCAAAAGATTCGTCCGGTCAATCCTAAGAAGGCTACAGCTATCAAAGCTGAGGTGGAGAAGCTGCTTAAGGAGAGATTTATTTTCCCTGTTCCTTTGACTGAATGGGTTTCGAATCCTGTTCCCGTGGATAAAAAACAAGGAACAATTCGAGTTTGCATTGATTTCAGAGACCTTAATAAAGCATGTCCAAAAGATAATTACCCCACACCATTTATAGATGAGATTATCGACGAGTGTGCCAGTAATGAGATTTTCTCCTTCATGGACGATTTCTCCAGATATAATCAGATTACTATCCGTCCTGAAGATCAGCATAAGACTGCCTTTATTTGTCCCTGGGGTACTTTTTCTTACAAGAAAATGCCTTTTGGTCTTAAAAATTTTGGGGCTACTTTTCAGCGGGCCATGTCATATGCCTTCCATGACATTAAACATATTATCGAGGTGTATTTGGATGATTTAGCTTCTCGTTCTCGAAAGAGAATAGATCATCCTGCTCACCTCCGTCAAGTATTTGAACGATGTCATTTCTATAAGATTAGGTTGAATCCGAACAAGTGTGTTTTCGTGGTCACATCCGGTCGGTTATTGGGATTCATAGTGTCTTTGGAAGGGATTAGGGTAGATCCCTTCAAGGTTGAGGCAATACTTCGATTGCCTCCCCCGTCGTCTATTCGTCAACTTCAAAGTCTACAAGGAAAAGCTAATTTTCTTCGGAGATTTATCGTAAATTATGCTAAAGTTACCAAAGGATTTATGAGATTGTTGAAGAAGGGAGTTCCATTGTTTTGGGATGACTTCGCTCGACGCTCATTTGATGCTTTGAAAAAAGCATTGACCTCTGCTCCTATATTGAGTCCACCTGATTATAGCAGGGACTTTCTTTTGTATCTTGCAGCAGCAGAATCTACCATTGGTATGGTTCTGGTTCAGGAGGACGATTCTCTTACAAAGCATGTTATATACTATCTTAGTCGAGGCTTGGTAGGACCTGAACTCCGGTATACTCCGATAGAGAAAATGGCTTTAGCAGCTGTTCATGCTGTACAACGACTCAGACATTATATTCTTCTATGAAAAAATTATGTTTTGGCAGTAGCCAATCCATTTCAGTTTGTTCTCAGTAGATGAGTGATTGGGGGAAAATACAATATATGGATTGTAATTTTGCAGGAATTCGATCTTGAGTTTATGTCTGCCAAGTCCAAGAAATCATTGTTTTTTGCGGAATTAATCTCCGAGTTGCCCTGTGCAGAAGAGATGGTCTATGATAAATCCTTCCCAGATGAACATTTGTTTCTCATCTCTTCACAGGATCCTTGGTATGGGGATATCATTGTGTATCTTCAGACTGCGAATTTTCCCTCTACTTTTTTGAAAGATGAGCGCTGTAAATTGCGTCACTTGGTTAAAAATTATTTAATTATTGGCGATGCTTTATACCGTCGAGGGGTTGATTCAATCCTGAGACGTTGCTTAACTCTCGAAGAAGTTGAGGCTGTGCTGAATGATTGCCACAGTGGAGCTTGTGGTGGTCATTTATCTGGGCTTGCTACAGCCCAAAAATTCTTGCGTGTTGGATACTTTTGGCCTTCGATTTTCAAAGATTGTATGGAGTCGGTCAAAAAATGTCATCCATGTCAAGTTTATACTCGAAAAATGCACGCTCATCCAGCTCCGCTTTTTCCAGTCATTACTGTCGGTCCCTTTAAAAAGTGGGGTATTGATTATACTACTTGTAACCCGCCTTCGGCTAAAGGTCACAAGTACATTATTGTAGCAGTAGACTACTTTATGAAGTGGGTCGAGGCTATGCCTACTTTTGGGAATGATGGTGAGACAGCAGCTCTTTTTCTTTTCAATCAGGTTATTGCTCATTTTGATATTCCTAGAGAGATGGTCACTGATCATGGAAGTCATTTTCAGAACAGCATGATGGCTGAGTTAGCTCTAAAATTAGGTTTTCGGCAGGAGCATTCGTCTCCTTATTATCCTTAGGCCAATGGGCAGGTGGAAGCCGTGAAAAAATACTTGAAGACCATTCTTCAAAGGACGATTGATAAAGCTTGATCCAACTGGCATATCATGCTATATCCTGCACTTTGGGCATATCGGACGTCAGTGAAAACTACAACTGGATTTACTCCATTTCAACTAGCTTATGGGCTGGAATCCATATTTCCCATTGAATGTGAGATTCCTTCTCTAAAGTTAGCTGTTGAGCTTCTTCCTGACACTTCTAGTCTCGAAGAACGCCTCCTTCATCTGGAACATCTTGATGAGCAGCGTCGGGATGCCGCTACGATGAATGAGGTGCATAAGAAACGAGTTAAATTTCAGTACGATAAGGCAGTCAAACCTAGGGTTTTCTCGGAAGGCGACCTTGTTTTGGTCTATGCCCAAGAGAAGGATGCCCTGGGCGCAGGAAAGTTTAAGTCTATGTGGTATGGCCCCTTTATCGTTAAAAGAGTCCTTAAAAAAGGAGCGTATGCCTTGGTTGATTTTGAAGGAAATGAGTTGGCGGAGCCCAAAAATGGGCTCTATTTGAAAATGTATTATGCCTAGGCTTCGGCCTGGTATTTTGATTTTGTATATAGTTAGTTTTGTTTTGTACATATTTTGTTTTTTGATCTTTGATGTGATGGTGATGTCTTGTTTTCACATTTTTTCTCATATATTGAAAAAATCATATAAATTAAAAAATTGCAATCTTACCGATTGCGCCCCATGCCGCACTAGGTGGAAGGACGAGGTCTGGATCACCGCGGAAATCGATCCCGGCATAGGGATAGTCCTCCACTATGATGACTTGTTCCTCCCACCATTGGAAGAACTCGTCGTCCCAGGTGGTTCAGGGAACTTCACCTCCCCCTAGTCTCTTCATCAAATCAACCCATCAAGCAATTCTTGGGTCTCTTGGGCTGTTGATTGAAGAGATCACTTTGGGTTGAAGCCCGGGAATCTTCTCAAAGAATAATGTCATCAAAATTGTTCCATACCCGAAAAGCTTTGTTTTAGATTTCCGGATGGAGGTCAGTTGTTGTTTCATATTGGTTAACAGCGTTGTACACCAATCATACAGATGGAATAGGCTTTCTATAGCTATGCTCATCTGGGTCCTAGATGCCTGATGCAAGGAAGCAGATCCTGCTACCCTGCCAATGGTAAACAGGAGAATCTTCATGTGTAGATCTCTCAAATCTTTTATAGCAATTTGAGTCCCTACTTTTTTGGACCCTTCTACATAGTAGACATGGACATAGTCATCCACCGTAAGCCCTCCCATAGGCTTGCCGTGCAAATCTACTAGGTCTCCCCTCCGTGAGAGTCCAGTAATGAAGTAAATGTCTTCATTCTATGTGTATAGGAATTTGATCTATCATGAAACAATATTCCTCTGGTTCCCAGTATTTTACTAGCATTTCAAGCAACCGGACGTTACTTTTCATATTTGGCATTTTGAAAAAATTTAGCAATCCACCATTTCGAAGGATATCGAGCGACTGTTGATCTTGCATTACTTCATTATAAATTGCACTATTCTCACGTTCCCTCCAAGAGATGGTCATCCTGAAAAATTCATTTATTTGTTCATTAGAAACATTTTTTACATCACGGGTTGCGCATACGTGACTTACCTTGTACATAGTCGCATATCATACGCGGTTTAGTCCATACGAACCCGCGTATGCGCAGAGCCCTAAATTAAAACAAATGATTTTTACGATGAAATTTCCAAATTTTAACTCTATTAATGGACAAAATTGATAATAATGATGGATTAAGAGCTTACCTGACTGATTCAGCGAAGTTTGAGCGTTGATTTCTCCTGTTTTGACGAAAGAGGGTTTTTCTCCAGAGCTCTTTTTTCCAAAATCAGCAAGTTACAATGAACCAAATATGAGGTAACATGTGTATTTATGCCCAGAAATTGAATTTTTTGCAAAAAATTGTTATGCCTATTTTTTCAATCTATCTTAAGCTGCATAACCCGGATGCTTGTAAGTGTCAAGATTGGTATATTTTCCGGTACATTTTGATGAAGTTGAGATTGTTCCGGTTTTTTATCCACGACTGCTGACCTGTCATGGCAGGTATATGATCTTCACTAGCATATAGGTTAGGAAATCCATTTTTCGTTGCATTTTTCATACTAGCCTCCATTCTGATCACTTGCCATAGGGTCGATCCCATCAGGTCATGAGTATTTCACCCATTTCACTCGTCGATTATTTAATCATGACTTGGTGGTAGAGCCTTCCTTTACATGGGCTTCCTAGTTAGTTCCTCGCTAGCACTTGTTGCCCATGCTGCGTTTCATGTAGGCTCGGGAGTCCTCTTTAGTCCCGCCATGACTTATGTGTTGAAGCTTCATTCTTCTTCTTCTTCACTATCATTTTTTCTGGCTATTACCCTAGAGGCTCCCTGGTGTCATTGAGTTGTATTACTACATTACATATTGGCTACTTGTTTATCCTGGCCTTTAGCTGGCTTCATTTGGACTCGATGTTTAAGCCATATTTTGACCTTGACTTTTTGTACAAGTTAACCATTGCATGCACTTAGCTATCGCAACTTGACACCCTTATTACCCATGGATGGAACATTCCTTTGAGTATCGCTTACCAGTTTTCGCCACCTTGCATTGAGCATAGGATCATTCCTATCCCAGGAACTAGAGCATCTATTTACTGATACTTGTTCTATCCATTGTACTATAGCATTCTTTTATTCCTTTTCAGGCTTATTATATGAAAAAGACAAAAAAATTAAATATGACAAAAAGAGAGGGAACGAGATGTTACTTCATAATTTGATGGCAGTACAGTATCAGTTTGTCACTCTTGAACAAAGCACATGCAGTCATATATTTCCTTCATTTGGGATGGTTTTAGTCTTCACCTAGGTTTAGATTTTTCCATTGTTTCATTGGTCAGTCCTCCCCCGGTTGGTTATCTCTTCCAATCATATGGAGAGTTTGTTTTTGCCTCCTACGTAACAGACTTATACAGTGTCATTTTTACTGCCATGGTCATCATGAGTCGTGCTTTTGTTCAAGGGAAGCTTAGCCAGAGTCAGCCATTCTGCGGTGTCTCTTGACTCATTATTCAGTTGGCCTTCCCGGTATTGTCAGTATCTTGTTCTACCACATCAGATATTTGGTCTCTACTCGTGCTCGTTTGAGAAGGTCTCCATTGACTTCTTGCTGGTGGGTTTGTCTCTTATCGACTACGACATATTGCTCTGAGAGTAAACCTAGAGCCGCACCCTCGCCCTATTTCCATCATTGATAGGTGACCTTGTGCTCAACATTTGATCATCATTATGGGTCTTTGACTGAGTGGTTTTCCTTGTGTTCGACGTCAGCATACATTATCACACTTGGGATTCGTGCAGTACCTTGATTTCCATTTGACCCTATCGGTGGATATCTCGCCTCTGTGTCAACTTTCATTATTGGTTGGTTCAGAGGGTTTCTTCCGTGCGCTAGCTTCATCTTGTGCATGTCGGAAACGTACTTCGGTTTTGGTTCCGTCACTCTACTTCGTCCGATTCCTTCCAAATCTTGGCCTGCGGGTTACACTCGCGCTGGACTGATGTGCGATGCCTTAATGCCTTCCTTCCAGCAGATCTTTTCCCATCGACTCCGACTCATTGCTCTGGGAATAAGGTCTAGAGTCTTTTTGTCAGTACCTTAGGGTTTGCAGTCATCAGTGGCAGACTCTTCGCTATCGACAGTGGGGATTCATCATTGCCTCCCGATTGGTAGATTCTTTCAAGTGTTCGACTTCAACTCATTCATTCGCACTTGTTAGATTGTACTGGGGCATCTTGACACTCATTTTCATTATTGGTGGGTTGTCTTGCGTTGGTTAACGGTATACATCATTGACCGGTAATCCAATGATTTCTCACATGGTCGACTTCAGCTCATTTATTCCCATTGTGTAGAATTGTGCCATAGTGATCGGTGAAGACCTCGGGTTGCATCAGCATTTTTCGGTTCACTTTTGACAGTCCATTCAGTTTCTGCCAGTGATGTCGTTCACCCTTATATGTTGCAGTGTCAATACAGTAGCATCCTATATGTTGGCTCCCGAGTTGCGTGATTGTACCATGTATTCACCCCTTATGATTTGGTACTTGGATATTCAGTTACTTTTATGATCAGACATCCAGTTTCAGCATCATTGATCAGCTTTCTATATGTGATACTTGGACATTGATTCTGACTTGTACTTCCGGGCCATGCTCAAATGATTCATTGTGTACTTTCAGTTCAGCTATACTTGTATACATTTTGGATCTATTATGTACTTTCTATATGATGTATTTTTGACTGAGCATGGGTATGCCCGCCTCAGCATGAGTTGACTCTCTGTTTTCTTTCATTGGTTTTTGGCAGGCTGAAATCTAGTGAAGTCCTCTCTTGTCCTTGCGAAGTTCTTTCTATGTGCATAATACATTTCGGCCATCATGTACCCCTTCTGACCTCATATATTAGGGGGCATCTATTATAGCATCATTTTTCACCCTCATGTGATTCATGATTGTCTCTTTGGCCTTGGGCACCCATTCCCACAAACTTGAATAAAGTTCATAAAAAACAGTGTTTGAAATCCCATATGCGGATATTCCCAGACTTTTCCGTGTGTATACGCGAGTCCAGAGATACTTTTCTGCGTATGTCACTAAAATCATTAAAAATATATATAAAAATCCCTATTTTCGAGGCTGGGTTGATGGTTATTCCTTTAATTCAACCACCCCAGCCCGTGGCCAACCGTTTCCAACTGATTGAAACTAATTTGAGGGAGTATAAAAGCCCCTCATATGCATAGCCTAAGGGAGAGAGTTAAATCATAGATATTATACTCTGTTGGAGTCCGATTCAAGTCTGATTTCCCGTGCCTCCTGCACTTCCCAGATTTTTACAGGAAACCCTTCTTTCTTGGAGATGTTCATCAGCTTATATGTCATCTCGTGTGCACAAGTCTTGAAAGAATCTTAGCGAGGCAAGGGCAGGACGGATCCAGACGACGATTTGTTCGAAGATCGTGGAAGGATTCAGGTGATCTCTCCACCTTTCTACTATTGTACATGCTGTTCGTAATGAAGAAGAACCATCTTGTTTTCGAATTCACGTGTTAATATCTGCTTGCATATGTGAAAATATTGTTAATTAAACATTTATTATTGTTTATATGATGTTTCACATGGATTACACTCACATTTAGGAAAGATATATGCTGTACAACTAGATTTCTGTGCATGTCTCTTCTTGATTTCCAGGTTGAAGAGGAAGAAGAGTTGCTGGGGGTTTGGACCCCGCAGGATCTACATCAAGCGTAGGATCTACAAGTGAGTTCTACAATCTGTGATATCTAGTTTTTAGCGTACAATTTTGATTGTGTGAGTCCTTATTGAATAGCATGCCCCGATATGTGGAGGTTTTCGACCCAACGACCTCTAGGGAGATATTTCCCAAAACACCTTGAAATAGTTTGAATGGCTTGGCCCACCACTATCGTAGGCTCTCCCAGCTATGTGTGGGAATAGAGGTTAAAAGCCACAAAGAAAGCTCTCAAGGAATGGAGCAAAAATCCTACAAGTACACCTAGCAGTCAAAGAAAGGAAGCAGTGCAGCAGTCAGAAGATCTTTAGATGGAAATGGATTCCAAAGACATCACAATAGTTGAACTACCCAATGATCAAACTACCCAATACGTCTCCTATCGTTCATTTCATAATTAAGATGACTATTGGAGATTAAAGTCCCGCAGTATTTGGTTGGAATCTGGAGATTGGAACGCCTCTTATTTCCACCGAAAATTTAGAGCCCGTCTCTCCTGTAATCATATCTCAGAACTCAACTACCTTTGAAGGGAAGATATGCAAAGGAATTGAACAAATTAAAAATGGTGCAGCCACTCATTTCCAAAATCTATAAAACAAAGGAAATGATGGTAGTGAAGAGGACATCACATAATTTCTCAACAACAACCCTTCATTGGTAACCAAAGATGAAAATAAAACTCTCACTAAGAAGATCACTAAGGAATACCTCAGCAATGTCATTTGGTCCATGGAACTTGATAAAGCACCCGGACATGATGGGTTTTCAATCTTGGAAAAAGGTATGCTGGTCAAGCTAGATATGGCCAATGCCTTTGATAGGGTAAACTTGTCATTTCTTTACAAAGTCCTCCTATCCTTTGGTTTTTCACAAGAATTTGTTAATTTGATTAAATCCTACACCAGCAAGCCTTGGATAACTCCACTTGTAAACGAGAGGCCAACCAACTACTTCCAAGCTATGAGGGGATTGAGGCAAGGGTGTCCTCTCTCCCCTTTCCTGTACATCCTCTTGGTGGACACGCTCAGTAGAAAGCTGGAGATGTACAAGGCTATAGGGTCTTCTCTTAGCCTTCGAAATATGAATGGGCTAGAACCAATTAATCACAGTCTCTTTGCAGATGATTCACTGATGTTGGGAACTGTCTCCTATAGAATTGCCTCTGCGTTCAAAGCCACCCTCCAAGGTTACTGCTGTGTATCCAGAGCTTTGATAAATGAAAGGAAAAGTGTTATCTACAGCTATAATTCTAATGAGAATGACATTCATAGAATAGCACGCATTCTAGGGTTCACTGGTTATGCCAAATGGGATAAAATAAATTATCTTGGGTTGGAATTAACACTAGACATCAATAGGAGTTCATTATGGGAAGGTGTGATAAAAAAAATCAAAACCAAAATCAATTCATGGGGAGGAAAATGGCTCATGCATGGAGGCAAACTCACTTTGATCAAATCATTGCTCTTTTCCCTCCCGATTTATCAAGCTTCATTTCTAATGGAACCCAAATCAATTTTTAGGTAGATGACCAAGCTGGCACGCGATTTTCTCTAGTACAGAGGCAAAGGGAACCAACGCAAGTTCCCTTTTATTAAATGGGAAACTATAAAATGTCCTCTACATGATGGCGGCCTACAGATAAGAGATCCAAATCATGCCAATATTTCCCTAGACTGTAAGATTCTTTGGAAACTGCATGTCGACTCCCACCATCCAGCAAGCCGCACACTCAGGAAAAAATACATCCAAGGGGCAGCGTCAAGACAACTACAAGAGGTAAATAATAAAAAAAGCATGTAGATTTGGAATTTATGTAAAAAAGGCACAAATATTTTTCAGCAGCATCTATATCAAATCCCTGGAAATGGGAAAAAAGTGAAGCTTTGGACAGATAGCATCATGGGCCATGAGCCTCTTGTAAAATCTGTAGGTATTTTCGAGATTCGTGACTGGCTGAAGGAGAGAGGAATTAAAATAGTCCATGACATCTCAGAATGAGACAAGTCTGGCAGATGGGAATCCTGGAGCTTCACTAACATCGCAGAACATTTGTCACAAGAGGTGGAAACTCTTAAATCAGAGCTCAAAGATGTTGCCCCGGTGCATAAGCTTGCAGAATATTCCTGGTGTTGGGGTCCCTTTGGCTCTTACTCTGCTACCAAGGGTTATTCACTTCAGTAGCCCTAGCGTGAGAGGTCTCTACCTGCCAGCTTTTGGTTACCGGGATGGGATCCAATGGGCCTTCCCAAAATTAACCGCCTCTTTTGGACGTTAATGCATAAAAAAAATTGAATAGGTGAAAACCTCTTGAAAAGAAGCATTGTTGGTCTACACAGATGTTCCCTTTGTAGACAATCTCTTGAAACATCTGGCCACCTTTTCGTCGACTACCCTTTTGCCAATGAAGTATGGACCCTCACCCTTCATAGGCTCAACATTGTCGGCCCCTCCCAAATCTCAGTAGTGGACCTCTTCTCCTCTTGGATGGATCGATACCCTCTGGCCATCTCCAAAAAACTCCTTTGGGCCCGGGTTTGGATCATCATCCCCAATTTTGTTTGTTGGAAAATATGGCTCGCCAGGAATGAACATATCTTCAATAATACTACTTGGACCCCCTCCATTGTAGCTGCTAAAGCCAAAGCTCTCCTTTTTCAAAATCTGAGAAACCAACCCCTCAAATATGAAATTACTTTTCTCCCTGAGGAAAAGAAATTATTTGGGACCTTTGTCTTCTAGCACAGGATTCAAAGAGTTGTAAAACCCCCTCTCAATCCTGAGTGGAGGTTAAGGGATACAAACAAAAAATTTCAAAGCTGGTGGAGGAAGGAGGGTATAGCAACGGTCTTCTTCGATGGAGCCTCCAAAGGAAATCCTGGGACAGCGGGTGCTGGAGGCCTTATTTATTCTCCGGATGGCACTATAAGGGAAAACTTTTGCTGGGGTCGAGGACAATGAAAAAACAACCTAGAAGAAATCCCGAGCTTGTTAAAAGCTTTCCAAATCGCTAGATAAAGAGGATTCAGAGAGCTACAAGAATTCAGAGACTCTGAAATTTTGATAAAATAGATACACTCGAAAGATCAGTTTAATGATGTTGTCCTAAATAAGAGCTTACATAGGCTGAGAAACATTCTTCTCAAATTTAATTCTTTTAAATGCTTTCATATCCTCAGAGATTCAAACAAAGAAGCAGATAGCTACGCCAACAAAGGCTACCTCCTTCCTCATGGTGTTCTCAGTATAAACGATGAAAATCCTACATAATTTTGCATTCCATGAGCAGCAATCCAGATTATAATAGGATCAAAGTCTGTAGTCTTGTACTGATGGTTGTTCTAGCCTCGTCCCAACCTGATTTCTCTATTAAATAAAAATCCTTAACCATTTTAGTTTAAAAAAAAATTTCATTTTTGATATCACCATAGGCTTCTGCTCATCAAGAGATTTCCAAAGATATAAATTTCATCTCAAATTGAGCTTTTCTCACACAATTATGACCATTGAAAAACTACCCTTCTAAGCCACATCAATGTCTATAAAATACCACATAAATTTCAGATGGTAACCCTTGGCCACATGCAGTTCCTGCATTGGTCCACGTCCTTTAGCCTAGACTACTGGTAGGTATATTAAAAATTTTCCCCTTGTGGTAGTTCTTATCTTTTAAATGAGTCTAACCCATTTCCATTTGACTCAAGATAGGGTCATCAACTAACAAATCCCTACCTCTCCATTAACTTCCATCACCTAATGGAACTTCAGGTTTCGTTAGTACCGATCCCCTAGCCACACAACCAAATTTCCCTCTATTCATCCTAATCCAATAGACGTCAACCCAATCTCCACCATATAACAAAAATTGAAGTTCTATTAGTATTGGCCCTCATTTTGAGATTAGCACAAATTTTTCTCGACATGATATTTTTCCATCAAATGACAAATCTTGATCTTTGTCACCTAATGAGTGATCAAGTTTTATTAGTATCATAGGTTAATATCATTAAGTAGGCCCAAACCTCTCAGGAGTCCAACACCCAATATCCCAATCACCTACAACCTCAACTGTTATTTGACTGCCAAATTAGCACCACTTGCACTCTAAGGATGTCACCTAGCCACATCATTTGGCCACATTAGCACCACATTGGCATCACACCAATGTCAAGTAATCTGTAATATCCCCCAAATAGGGATTGCACAACAAGCCTGCTGAAATAACGTACTTCTAGGAGATTTATGCACAGAAATGATTTTGCAGCCCTTGGATACCTTAGATTAGCATATCTAGAGTCTAAATCCAAAAGGGGAGCAAAAACAAATCAAACTAGGTGTGGTAAACCGATCTCCCACCACCTAGTCTAGCTGAAAAACACCCTATAAGAGGGGCTGCAGCTATACACAATAAACTGCTTCAGAAATAATGCAGTATTGGAAAGCATGAGTAGGAGGCCATAAAATAAGATCCAAATTGTGAATATACAACAGAAAATTAGAATTAAAATGATGCTCTTACATTATACAGTAGAATACACTAGACAATAGAACAAGACATCTTTAGAAAAAAAGGTTGCAACACATATATAAACTGCACAATGGCTTAACCACGTTATTTTAAGGAGCTGCAACAGCTCGATGTTACAATTCAGATCTAGGATAGATCTATGGATGAAAGATCAGATCTATTTCAGATCTGTGCTCTATAAAGACTCTATTACAAGATCCCTTGGGGTTTTGACCAAATCATGCATTACAAAGAGTAGATCTGAGTTTTAAGTTGAAGATTTGAAAAATGATTCAAAAATTTTTGAAGATGAATTTACATTAAAACATATCATATCTAAACAGAACATGGACCGGCAAGCTAATACATGGATCACCAAAGTGAAAGGAAAAGCCCAACACCAGAGATCTCTCATCAAAAATGGGGTCAAAACACCCTACAAAATCTCCACTGAAAATAATGCAGTCCCTCAAGGGAAACTGCACTATAGCTTGAATAATAGAGATGGCCTGATGCCAAGATACAAATATGAAGCTCAAATAGTGGATGCACTCTTCCAGGAGGTTAAAAGACACACTCACTGAGAAGAGGCTCCAATACAAGCTAGATCTGAACAGATCTAGAGTTCCACTTGCTGCAGCCTACAAAGGCAAGCAAACTCTCACTAGATATAAATTGAAGTTGGAAGGATAGCTTGGCCCAAAGCCTAATAGTGGATCAAATTAGAAAAAACTCCTCCAAGAATCCTCAATGGAAGAGGTGAAATCCCTGCATAGGAACTCCAAGTGCTAAGTAGCACTATTCTCCACTGAACAATAGATAATGGTATTTGTCTAAACAGACAAGATACTCAGAAATATAGACAATCAAAAACCTTCTCTTGCTGCCTTCCCCTTCCTTTTATAAGATGAAAGCCTTTGCAAACCCTAAACCACCTTGATGAGTTAGCTCTTTTCACATGAGGGGCCTCCTTATAGAACTGCATTGTCCCTTCATGAGGTACATTGAGTCTAGACAACGCTGTAGATTTGGTCAAGGTTGACCTAGTCTCATAGCTCAAAACCATTTCACACTTGAAAGTGATTTATTTACATGGCCCTGATTTATCCTTGTTCATATGGGCATTAATTTATTCATTATTTTTAGGAGTTTTACATGTCCTCCTTCATTCATTTATTCATGCAACAGAAAGTAAAACAAAATTGCATATTCCTCATAGCTCAGGCTAAGTAGGAATATTACAATTCTCCCCTCCAAAATGTTGCTTTTCCTCAAGAAACTAATAGGGTGAGTGCTACAGTTCTTCCACTCCTCCATTAGTGACACCATCAAGGATCAAGTCCTCCTCATAATCCAAGTGTTCACCAAGCCAATACATCATGAATTGTTCCTCCAAGGTCATCATAAGAGGTGCATAGTTCATCCCAAAAGGAGTGAAAAATTCAACAGAAATAAACATGGCTAGAGTAATGCCCTCTCTAAAACATGTAGCATGAGGCACATAGAGAAGTTCCAATCCATGTGGCACATACAAACTGCCCATAGTTCCTCCATACAATCCCATAAACAATAAAACTATATCATCCAAGTATGGGAGCAAAACTATATAGATGCAAACAGAAATTTGAACTTGAAGAGGTGGGTCAAAGTCCCACATGTGATGCCAGCGCAGTGAATCTCCTGCCTGCATTAGATAAAGGTGTGTCAAGTGGCATTCCCACCACACATTTGCTGCATAAGTCCTCTCAACATAGCTGACGATATCAGATATGTTTGGTGCCTTTAGGAAGCACCCATCATGAAAAGGAATCTCCCTTTGCACAACAAGGGAGTGGCCAAGTTCAGAATTTCTATTGGCCCTCCAAAAACCATGAGATCCACATGATCCCTCACTCCTTTTAGGAGTCATAGCCTGCAAAAACATGGTAAAATAATGTAGTAGATCAGAAAAAAAAAACTTGCTTTTCATGATCAGATCCTTTACCATGATATTCCTCCATACACATGGAGTTGTGCATGGGTATTTCCCTCCTCTCAAAAGAAGGAAGAATTGGCTGAAATGACTCTTGCAAAGAGTCCATTGGCTGTCCTAATTCCTTATAGCTAATGCACTCTTGAAAGTGATGATGTAATTCCTCTCTCATGCCTTCCAAATCAAAGCTCCTCATGATCAGGGTATAGATCTTCATTGAATGCATATGGCTGAGAAAGAATTCTTTATGGGCCCCTTGTAGTATCTTTTGCTTGAGCTTGGAAGATCTAGCCAATAAGACCTTACCATGATGATGGATGACTCCCCCTTGGACTAATTATCCCTCTTCTTGCTTCATGTCATCTAGTATCATACCTGTGTGGAGATATTTGGAATACTCTACAAGCAGCTAAGATTTCCAATACAGATCCACATTGTTCAATAATGACAGTGCTGATGATACATCCATGGAAGTGTCTGCCATGTTGCTAATATCTTCTCTGACATCTCTCATGCCAAAGTTGTGTGTTGGAAGGCTGTTCCTCCCATTCTTCTCCTCCCACAATGCAGATCTAGGAAAGAGAGAGGGTGATAGTGATGCAGGAAGAATATTCCCCTCACTCTTGAGCTGTTCCAATCCCTCCAGTGCTGTAGCTTGGTCTCCCATTGATCCAATCCCTCCTGGATCTAGATTTGGAGCAGCACTTTGTGAGGCCTCCCCCATAAGATCTAAATTTGGTGGCCTCCCAGGTGGTTTGCCACTAGATAGGAATGTCCCTTGCAGAATTTTCATGAACATAAGAGAAGGGACTGTGAGATCCTTGCTTCCACTACGTAAATCCATCTCTGTTTTTTATGTGGAAGAGCTAGGTGATGGATAAGTATAAATGCCTTGGATCATTTGGGGTTTACCACTCTTCATATCCACCCACTCCATCTGCAAGGCTTTCCAATCAGTGGTGACTTTCCCCAATGTAATCAACCATTGGACACCCAAAATGATATTGGTGTCTGGTATGTCAACTACGAAAAAAGTGATCAACCAAAGTGTAGGACCCCATAGTGACTGAGAGTGATGGGACATACTGCATGCATTGCATTTTCCTATCTCTTGGGACCAAAATAGAGAATCCCTCAAAAGTATCAGTGGGTATTTCTCTCCTTTGCACCAAATGAGAATCAATAAAGTTGTGGGTTGCCCCACTGTGAATCAACACAGATACCCTCTGATTCATGATTGAACCTTGTACTCTTAGAGTCAAGTACTTAGGAACTCCTCTCAAAGATGCAAGAGTTCCACCTATTGGAGAAAAGGCTCCATCCTCATCTCTAGATGGTGTTGGATATCCCTCAACATTATCAGCATTGTGACCCCCCCTTGGTTCATCATCTTCATCTTCCTCCTCAAAATCTGAGAAGACTTCTATGTAGTGTGCTTTCCCAACATCACATCTATGTCTATGTGCCCATGACTCTTGGCAAGTGAAACAAATTCTCTTCTTTCTCAGCTCCCTCTTGAGTTCAATATCAAGAGGCTTCTTGAATATTGTGAAACCAGCTCCAAAAAGAGAAGAAAAGAGATATCAATGCCTTAGAAATAAGCCACTTTGAGGGGGAAACCTCCAATACATTACATGAATGAACAATTCTTGGATGATTCAAATTACAAAACCTCCTTTCTATATGTAGGAGTCCATGGGGCCATAATGTAATCCTAGTGGGGCCACAATGTAATCTTATCTGACCTAACAATAATAATTTAAGAGCACAATAATAACAATATGGGGGTTACAAGGGTACAATAATAATAATAAGGGGGTTACACTAACAACAATAAGGGACTAGACTAGTAATATAGGGACCTAACATGCCCCTCTCCTTCAAAAAAGTGTTGTCCTCAACACTTGAGTAGCTCTGGGTGCTTCTGTATAAAATTCTCATCCTCCCATGTAGAATCCTCAGTGGGTAAGTTCTTCCACTTGATGAGATACTCTGAAATTGATCGATTCCGTAGTTGTCGAGTTCTTTTTTCTATGACTGCTTCAGGTTCCAATATGATCTTCCCTTCCCCATCAAGTTCTGGCAATACTGTTTGAACTGGAAGATTTTCACCTCTAACCTTCTTTAAGCATGAAACATGGAAAACTGGATGTACTCGCGAAGAAGCAGGAAGCTCCAATTTGTATGCCATAGTACCAATCTTTTGCAACACCTTGTAAGGACCATAGTACTTTGGCGATAATTTATTATCCTTCTTAGCTTGCTTGAGGAACATTTGTTTATATGGTTGTAGCCGTAAAAATACCCAATCTCCTACATCAAAACTTCTCTCGCTGCGATGTTGATCTGCCTGTTGTTTCATTCGATTTTGTGCCAAATTCAGGTTATCCTTTAAGAGTTGGAGAACTTCTTGCTGATGCTCGATGTGATCTTCCACTGCTTGAACCTTCGAATTTTCCTTTAAAGATGATGTGATGGATGGTGGATGATATCCATAAAGTGCCATAAATGGGGTCATTTTTGCTGCAGTATGGAAGGAAGTGTTATACCACCATTCAGCGAGAGGTAACCACTTGACCCATTGTGTTTGTTTATCAGATACAAAACAACGAAGATATCCTTCCAAATATTTATTTACTATCTCAGTTTGACCATCAGATTGAGAATGATAAGATGAGCTATGAGCTAATTGAGTACCCAAACAAGAAAATAACTCCGTCCAAAAATTTCTAGTAAAAATGGGATCTCTGTCGCTCACAATAACCCTTGGGTTTCCATGTAGCTTTTGAATTGTGTCTATAAATGTAGTAGCAACTGTACTTGCTTTAAATGGATGAGATAATGCACAAAAGTGTGCATACTTGGTAAGTCTATCAACTACCACCATGATGACACTCTTTCCTTCGTACTTAGGTAAACCTGTGATAAAATCCATTGAAATCTCCTCCCAACGTTGACTTGGAATGGATAAAGGTTGTAGAAGACCCGGGGTCTTAATTGTCTCAACTTTATTCTGCTGGAAAATCAAACATTCCGCCACAAACTTTTGAATATCAGATTTAAGGCCATCCCAAAAAAATTCTTTCTTCACCCTGTGGTAAGTTTTTAAAAATCCTGAGTGTCCTCCTAAAGGAGAAGTGTGTAATTCCAAAAGAATATTTTGTTTTAGTTGGGAATTCTTACAAAGATATAAGCGATCTTTGTACCATAAGGAATCATTTTTCCAACTAAATGTATCAGATGTACTAGGATCTTGCTGCTACTTTTGAATGAGTGTCCATACATCTTTGTCCTTCTTCCATTCATCTCTTGCTTCAGTTATCCAATCTGGTTGGATAATAGAGATGGCACAAAGCAATGCTTCCACCTCTTCATTCTTTCTTTAGAGTGCATCTGCAACAACATTAAGCTTTCCTTTTTTGTAGATTATTTCAAAGTCATAAACCAACATCTTTGTGACCCATTTTTGCTGCTCTTCTAAAGATAGTCTTTGTTCCAAAAAGTGTTTAAGACTATCATGATCAGTTTTTACCTTGAAGTGTCTTCCCATTAGGTAAGTTCGCCATTTCTTTAGTGCATGCAGTATTGCTAACATTTCCTTCTCATAAATAGGTTTCGGTAAATACTTTCCTTTGATTGGACGACTTTCAAAAGCAATGGGTCTTCCTTCCTGCATTAAAACAACACCAATTCCATTTCCTGAGGCATCACATTCCACAATAAAGGTTTTTGTGAAGTCTGGCATAGCTAAGACTAGTGCTAGGCACATTGCCTCTTTAAGATGTTCAAAGGCCTTAGTTGCTTCAGAAGTCCATGAAAATGCATATTTCTTCAATAATGTTGTTAGAGGTGCTGCTATTCTCCCATAATTCTTAAAAAAAAATCGATAATACCCTGTTAACCCAAGAAATCCTCACAACTGCTTTCTGGTTGTGGGACTTTCCATTCCTTAATGGATTTAATTTTGTTAGGGTCTACCTTAACACCCTTGTGAGATACAATATGAACCATACATTCCACCTCTTGTACTCCAAAGAAACATTTGGATGTTTTTGCATATAATTGTTTCTCCTACAATAGTTTGAGCACCCTGACAACATGTTGAACATGATCCTTCCAAGACCTGTTGTAGATTAGTATATCATCAAAAAATACTAGCACAAATTTTCTAAGGATGGGTTTGAAAATGGAATTCATCAACCCTTGAAATGTATAAGGTGCATTGGTAAGGCAAAAATGCATGACCGAAAATTCATAATGACCCTCATGAGTTTGAAATGCTGTTTTCGGAATATCTTCAGTCTTCATTCTAATTTGATGATATCCTAAACGAAGATCCAATTTGGTAAAATAAATTGCTCCATGTAATTCATCCAATAATTCAACAATCACAAGAATGGGAAATTTATCTTTAATGCTGAGCTTATTGAGCTCCCTATAATCCAGGCACATGCGCCATGATCCATCCTTCTTGTGTACCAATACTACAGGAGCAGAGAAAGAAATTTGACTAGGTTGAATTATACCCGCCTCTAACATTTCTGCAATCATACATTCAATTTCGCTCTTTTGGAAATAAGGATATCTATAAGGCCTGATGTTTTGAGGAACACTTCCTGGAATCAAATGAATAGCATGATCATGATCGCGAATAGGTTTTTGGAGTTTCAAAAACCTTGGAATGATTGTCCAAGGCTTTTTGGAGATCTGCAGAAATAGATGATTTTGATGTTGGAACTTCTAGTGAGCATAATTGTGAAATTATGCCTCATTTTTCTTTCTTTAGAAGCTTTGTCATGAAATTAGAGCTTATTATCTTTCTCGGCTTCCCTGCAATACCCCGTAATTCGATTTCCTTTCCTTCTGAAAAAAAATTCAAGAAAATTTCTTGAAAATTAAAAGCTACTGTCCCCAAAGATTGTAACCATTGTACTCCTAGTACAACATCAACACCTCCCATAGGAATGGAAAGAATTGGACTATTCAATAAATATTCCCCCATGGTTAGCTTGATATTATGGAATTTTCCAGAGAAATTTATAGTCCCTCCATTTGCAACCATCACTTGACATTCTAGTGCTGGGTATAGGAAACAATTCAATTCCATGGCCACCTTACAATGAATAAAATTATGGGTACTACCTGAATCAATCAACACTATTACCTTTTTCTTCTTGATATTTCCTTCTATCTTGAGAGTTTGAGTGTTAATTCCTACCAATTCATTACAAAATATGGTCGGAATCATTTCTTCCTCTTCTTGGGTTGGTTCCTGGTGTATATCCTCTTCTTGTTCATTTTCTTCTTCCTCTTAAAAATATATGTAAAATAATTTCTTCTTAGCACACTTATGACCTTTAATGTATTTGATATCACAACTGTAGCAAAGCCC
This sequence comes from Pinus albicaulis, assembly GCA_034641835.2. Taxonomy (NCBI): domain Eukaryota; kingdom Viridiplantae; phylum Streptophyta; class Pinopsida; order Pinales; family Pinaceae; genus Pinus; species Pinus albicaulis. The sequence goes on from CM076572.1 coordinate 237,136,321, forward strand.
TTTTGATCTTTTTTCTTCCAATTGTTGTGGTGTCAACCTTGTAGGTTGTGGAAATCTAGGAGTAGCAACACTTCCCTCTTTATACAAGTGAGTGGTAGGCTTCCTTGTCGCCATAATTTTACATTCAATTTTTCTTACCAACCTAAATGCCTTCTCTAATGAATCATGTTCCAAAACGTGAACTTCATGTTGGATGTTATCCTTTAAAGTACCTATGAAGAGATCAATCCTGTGTTCCTTTGGAATATCAGTTACCCTTATATTCAATTTTTGGAAGTCCTCAATGTGCTCCCCCATTAAACCCTTTTGTTTGAGATTTATTGATTGGCTAAAGAAGGTGTTTCTCTTCGTATCCTCATAATATGCTATCACTTCCTCCGTAAAAATTGATCAAGTGACATTTTTTTTTACGGGAGCAAAGCCATCGATACCATACAAATGTATTTTTTTCTAAATGTAAAATTGCAATGCGTACCTTTTGTGTGTTTTGCACATTATGGAGATCAAAATATTGCTCCATATGTAGTATCCATGTTACAGGATCATTTCCATCAAACTTCCTCATATCCATTTTTGGAATATGGTGGTTCTTCCCACTAACATTAGATTTTATGACATCATGATTAAAATTTATTTTGTTCTCATCATGAGTTTCCTCTACTATCTTTTCACCATTAGGAAACATTTCTTGTATCAACTTTGTCAAACCTTCCATGTATACTTTTATATCATTCTTCATGTTTTCCATTTTCTCATCGATCTTAGCTTCCATGTCATCCATCTTAGATTCCATGCATGCTTCCATGCCATCTATCTTATATTCCATGCAATCTATCTTAGATTCCATGCCATTCTTCAAACCATCCATCTTATATTACATGCCTTTCTTCAAACCATTCATCTCAGTTTCCACGCCTTTCTTCAAAACTTCCATGTCATTTTTTGTTGCTCTTTGCGAGAGTGAAATTTGTTGCACTTGCTCTTGTAATTTTGATATGTCATGTTTCCATTCTTCATCTTCATGAGTCATAGTAGAGATTTCTAAAGGCCTAATGGGTGTTGAATTATTTTTAGGGGCCATTTTAGAATCAAATACTGATATCTATCTTACAATATGCCCTTGGAATCAATTCAACTTGATTCTTCAAACAAGACTTATGCAATTCGGAAAAAAAAATACACACATTTTACTTGCTTTTGAGGAGCTCGATAATGAAATTAAAGTATCTCTAGAATTGCAGATCCTAAATATATGAAATACTTCCCTGTAGTATCCCTCTGAAAATTCTTTCAAATTCCATAGGTCTGATCTGATTTGGATTATTCAAGGCAAATTTATGTCCAATCTCCCACAATGACCCAATTTTGGACTGGTTTAGTAGATCAAACTTGTACGACTTGCCACGTGTCACTATTTCCTCGTTTGGATCTGAAATTGATAGAAAGAAAACTAAAGTCCATGTACTTATGGCCACATTTTATGGCATTCCAATCCGATGCTTAGAGAGAGAGAGCTATGAATATTTTCCCACGATCACCTCTTTGAGATGAAATTCAGAAGCCTAAAAAAGCCCTAACTTCCACAGATCATATCTCCGAAAATATTGCGAAACAATATCTAAATTTTTGCGACGATGTTCCTCAGGATTACGGCTTCGTACTCTAAAAATTTCAGCTTCTGAAACTTCGTAGAAAAATATTTATTATGAAAATACCACGATGACCTGTTTAGGTTAAATTCAAGAGCATGCAAAATGACCTAACTTGCACAGATCATATCTTAGAAAATATTGTGAATCAAGCTATAAAATTTTGCAACTATGTTCCTCAAGATTTTGGCTTCGCGCTCTAAACATTTTAGATTCTGAATCTTCATAGAAAAAAATTTATAGCGAGAATTCCACTATGACCTATTTGGAGCAGTGAAAACCTAGAATCTCAAAGCTCTGAAACAAAATGTTGTGAAACCAACTCCAAAAAGAGAAGAAAAGAGATATGAAAGCCTTATAAATATGACAATTCGAGGGGGAAACCTCCAATACATTACATGAATGAACAATTCTTGGATGATTCAAATTAAAAAACCTCCTTTCTATATATAGGAGTCCATGGGGCCACAATGTAATCCTAGCTGACCTAACAATAATAATTTAAGGGCACAATAATAACAATATGGGAGTTACAAGGGTACAATAATAACAATAAGGGGGTTACACTAACAAAAGTAAGGGACTATACTAGTAATATAGGGACTTAACACTTTCCAATCAGTGGTGACTTTCCCCAATGTAATCAACCACTGGACACCCAAAGTGATATTGGTGTCTGGTATGTCAACTACAAAAAAGTGATCCACCAAAGTGTAGGACCCCATAGTGACTGAGAGTGATGGGACATATTGCATGCATTTCATTGTCCTATCTCCTGGGACCAAAAAAGAGAATCCCTCAAAAGTATCAGTGGGGATATCTCTCCTCTGCACCAAATGAGCATCGATAAAGTTGTGGGTTTCCCCACTGTCAATCAGGGCAGATACCCTCTGATTCATGATTGAACCTTGTACTCTTAGGGTCAAGTACTTAGGCACTCCTCTCAAAGATGCAAGAGTTCCACCTATTGGAGCAAAGGCTCCATCCCCATCTCTAGATGGTGTTGGATCTCCATCAACATTATCAGTGCTGTGACCCCCCCTTGGTTCATCATCTTCATCTTCCTTCTCAAAATATGAGAAGTCTTCCATGTAGTGTGCTTTCCCAGCAGTACATCTATGTCCAGGCGCCCATGACTCTTGGCAAGTGAAACATAGTCTCTTCTTTCTTAGCTCCCTCCTGAGTTCAATATCAAAAGGCTTCTTGAATGAGCTCTCCTTGGAAGGAGAAACTTTTTCTTCCTTCCCTTTAGAAAGGTGAAGGGCCTTGCTATGGAAAGTTGCCTTTGATTTTGGCAAGGCATCTTGGAGGTCTCTATCCCTCTCAATGGCATCGTGCAAAGTGACGATCTTGGTAGATTTTACCAACCCATGAAAAGGTTCATCCAAGACATTGATGAACATGTACACCCTCCTTGCTGCAGACAGATCAGGAACCATAACTAATAATCTCAAAAACTAAGAGATGTAAGTTTCTGCATTTCCCGATTGCTTTAACTTTGCAAAGCTCATGAAATTGCTTCCGGATCCTTTCTGTCAAACCTCTCCACCAGTATTCTAGTGAACTCATAGTAGGCAGTCACATTGGCATGGACCAATGTAGACAACCCATGGAACCACTGATTGTGTGCTTCACCTTGAAAGTGTAGTGCTACAATCTTGATGGCTTCAATCTCAGGGACTTTGTTCAACTGAAAGTAGATATCCAGCTTTTCTACCCATGCCTTGGCAGAACTGGTGGATGACCCATCAAACTTGGGCAAAAATAATCTGGCCATAGAGTGGTGTCTATCATGATTATGAAAGAACCCACCATCTCTATACTGCTGCCTTGGTATTCTTTTGTCCTTGAGGTGACAAAACTCTTGGAAACTCAAGTGGTCTTTGAATCTCTGATTCTGAGATTCATATTCCACAAAGTAGTCTTCAAGGGATGCTTGCTCTTGTGGTCCTTCATTCTCCATAGCCAAGAAGGTAGGCATAGTGGAGCATTGTGGAGCTTGTGGGGCTTGTGGCTCACTCACTGGTTGACCAGTCCAGTGGTGAGACATGTCAGAGATTTCCCTAGGATGAAATATCCCAAGAGATTCCCTCATTATATCCATCCTAATTTCTTTGATCTCTCTAGCAAGATCTTGCATGGCCACTAAAAGAGTTCTTTCAAACTCTTCTCCTTCTTTATCACTTGTAGTTTCAGGGGATTTACCCTTGTCTTGATCGTCAGTAGTGTAATAAAATATCTTGTGACTTCTGTTCTGATACCTCTTCTCCCTCTCAATAAGAGGTTCATATTCTTCTGAATGCACCATGGTTGTGGTGCTCCAAGGAAAGCATAGGTTTTGCCAAGAAAGGATCTCTGATACCATTGTAATATCCCCAAATAGGGATTGCACAGCAAGATTGATGAAATAACACACTTATGGGAGATTTATGCACAGAAATTATTTTACAGCCCTTGGATCCCTTAGATCAGAAAATATGGAGTCTAGATCCAAAAGGGGAGTAAAATCAAATCAAACTAGGTGTGGTAAACAGATCTCCCACCACCTAGTATAGCTGAAAAACACCCTACAAGAGGGGCTGCAGCTATGCACAATAAACTGCTTCAGAAATAACGCAGTCTTGGAAAGCATGAGTAGGAGGCCATCAAATAATATCAACTTGTGAATATATAGCAACAAAGTAGAATTACAATGATGCTCTTACTTTATACAGTAGAATACAGGAGACAGTAGAGCAATAAATCTTCAGAAAGGAAGGCTACAACACATATATAAACTGCAAAATGTATTAACAACATTTTTTTAAGGAGATTTAGCAGTTGAATGTTACACTTCAGATATAGGACAGATATGTGGATGAAATATTAGGTCTATTTCAGATTTGTGCTCTAGAAAGACTCTAGTAAAAGATCCCCTTGGGGTTTTGACCAAATCATGCATTACAAAGAGTGTATCTGAGTTTTAAGTTGCAGATCTGCAAAATGATTTAGAAATTTTTGAAGATGAATTGACATTAAAACATATCAGATATAAACAAAACATGGATCAACAAGCTAATCCATGGATCACCAAAGTGAAAGGCAAAGCCTAGCACCAGAGATCTCTCATAAAAAATGGGGTCAAAATACCCTGCAAAACCTCCACTGAAAATAACGTAGTCCCTCAAGGGAAACTGTGGTTTAGATTGAATAACATAGATGGCCTGATGCCAAGATACAAATATGATGCTCAAACAATGGATGCACTCTTCCAGGAGGTAAAAAGACACACTCACTGAGAAGAGGCTCCAATACAAGCTAGATCTGAACAAATCTAGAGTTCCACTTGCTGCAGCCTACAAAAGCAAGCAAACCCTCACTGGATCTGCGTTGCAGTTGGAAGTAGAGCTTGGCCCAAAGCCTGATAGTGGATCAAATCAGCAAAAAATCCTCCAAGAATCCTTAATGGAAGAGGTGAAATCCCTACATAGGAACTCCAAGTGCTAAGCAACACTATTCTCCACTGAACAACAGAGAATGTATTTGTCTAAACAGACAAGATACTCAGAAATATAGACAATCAAAAACCTTCTCTTGCTTCCTTCCCCTTCCTTTTATAAGATGAAAGCCTTTGCAAACCCTAAACCACCTTGATGAGTTAGCTCTTTTCACATGAGGGGCCTCCTTCTAGAACTGCACCGTCCCTTCATGAGGTACATTGAATCTAGACAATGTTGTATATTTGTTCAAGGTTAACCCAATCTCATTGCTCAAACCCCTTTCACACCTGCAAGTGATTTATTTACATGGCCCTAATTTATCCTTTTTGATATGGGAATTGATTTATTCATTCTTTTCAGGAGTTTTACATGTCCTCCTTCATTAATTTATTCATGCAACATAAAGTAAAACAAAATTGCATATTCCTCTTAGCTCAGGCTAAGTAGGAATATTACAGAATCTCCATGGTAGTTCCATGTCATCTCCATGTCAGATCCACATCAATGCCACATCCTCTATATGCCAATACCACATCAGAGCCATTTCATATCCATGTTGATTCCATGTCAGTGCCACGTTGATGCCATATCATCTCCACATTAATACCACATCATTTGTTTCCACATTAGGGCCCTTATCAGGCTTGGAATTTTTGGGTAGAAATCCCTAAAAGCCTTGCCTTATTCTCCCATGTTTGATCCTTGACACCATCTGTAAAACCCCATTAGACAATGACAAGTGAATTTGCAATAATTGATGGGGTTTTAGGTCCCATTAGTACTAGGGCATCAACCTACTACTAATTCCATCCTCTTGTTATCTTGACACTCAATACTCAACCAATGGAATCCTACTTATGAAGATATTCTTGTCGACCTCTAATCATATAAGTTCCCTTTAGCATTGGGAGCTCATAGAAATTCAAACCCATCATGTACCTAATCTCTTCATGACTTGATCCTATATTTTGACATCCCCGACTCTCCATCTATGTTAACTAATAGAATTTTAGGGTTTTTTCTAAATTAGGAAATTGCGGTGGCTATTGGAAATTAATTCCTTCCCTGTACCGATAGCCCAATAATCACCTTATCTACTAGTTCTTGGTCACACCCCCCTTATCAACCTTTAGGGGATAGGGCTAACTAAACCTGAAACATTAGGGAAATTTTGAGGTCTAAAATGGGTCTCAAAACAAAAATGTACAAACAAAATCAACCTTTTAAGAACTAATAGGATTCAATAGGATGATGTCAACCATGGAGGATGATTCACCATTTTTGGAGTAAAAGAGTAAAAAGATTAAAAAATAAAAAAATAAAAGACTATTTTTCAACTCATCTCTCAATTGTTTTACTCAAATTTTGAGCAGGAGAAGTTATTGGATGCAAAATTAATTCCTCATCCTAGGAGTACCCATGTTGCATACTTTCAATGGGGCCTACTACACAAAAATGAGAAATACATGAAAAATGTGAAACGCCATTGCAATCACCTTTTTCATGTATTTTTTATTTTTTCAAGTAGCAAGTTCCATTGAAAGTATGCAACATGGGTACTCCTTGGATGAGGAATTAAATTCTGCATCCAACAAGTGCTCCTGCTCGAAATTTGAGTAAAATCGTAGGGAGATAACTTGAAAACATGAGTTGAAAAAGTAGTCTTTTCTTCCTATAAAATTGATGATGTAATCTATTCTTATTTTATTATTTCCAATATTATTTTATAATATTCTTAGGAGGCCCATTTTAAGCCTCAAAATTTCTCTAATTTTTCCAAATAGTTCAAAATAAAAGGGGTTATTTGCTGAGTTTCAAAATGGGTGATCGTCAAATTTCTCTAAGGTTTGATAAGGACTGCAAGCCCATTCTAAAGGTTTGAGATCAAATTCGGCAAGCAAGAAATTTTCCCAAAGTACCTATGAAGGCCCATAAGACTTCAAAAACCTATGAGGGAATCAAAACATGATCATGAAAAACAAGTCCAATGGCTAGTCCCACAATTTCCACCAACATAAAATCTTCTTCTCACTTCTTTAAGACTACCACTAATCCACATTTCCAATTCTAACACTTAGATTTAGAGAAGACAATATCTTAACTTACATCAATAGTAGCAAGGTTTTACATAAAGAAGAACCTTTAACACTTCTCACCATGCAATACTTTAAGACTAATATATCGGACAACAATAAAGAGTATCATTTTATATGGGATTTATCATTATAAGGGACAATAACTAATGAGTAGGAATGCTTACATCTTGATTCACCTCATCATCTCACCATACTCCATGGTTAACATATGAAATTAAAACTATTATTTATACTTATAATGTTTACCCATGTGGGAAACCATCATAATCAATCACCAACTATATATTTAGAACACACAAAATAATCCAGTCATAACACTTTAGGAAACTCTAAATTAATAAAAATATTATAACCAAGTATATCATAACATCAATTGAACATGTAGCACCTATTTAACATATATGGAAGGTTACCTTGGCATACAGCATCCATTCATTAAATAATAATTAGTTAACCTTAAAGCTTTTTAAAATGATACTTATCCCATTAATGTTGCATATTCAGTAAAGCATCACAATAGTGTCATACATTGTTAGTATGAATCTTAATCGCAAGCATATGAAAAAGGCTCACTTTAGCCGTGCATAACAAGCAGCCCTAACAGCAAAGATGGCTGCCAATATCTTTAGATCTGTAATTAGGTGACCAAGATAAATGTTGCAAAAATCTTGATCTATGCATTAAAATACATTAAGCGGTAAATAAAAACATGAGTTGCTCCATGCATCCAATAGACAAGACAAGAATATGTTTAAATAATTTTTTATTATGGCACTTGGGAGGAGAAATAGAAGGATGTTACCGGTCCTCCTCAATGGGATGGGTTCTTGTAATACCTCAGCACTTCAGATCTAAAATCCCTCTCTATTGATGGTGTAGAAAACCCAGACAAAAAATAAAACTCAAAGGGAGCTTACAAGAAAAATGGTAGCAAAATATGACAATGATGGTCGATCAAAGTCAGACCCAAAGTGTAGATCCAGAGTGATCTTTAGGCAAAAAAAAGTAGTGAATGAATGAAAAAAACCTTCTATTTATAACAAAATATTGAGTTAGTATAGATATTGGTGCATAATTAAAATATTATTAACCAATTTTAGATCCAACTTTTATGGAATATTTTGGAGGGAAAAAGAATTTGACTTGGGTTAAACCCCTTTATTTGTAAATAATAAATAAATAAATGATTTATTTATTATTTTAAGGATGTGGTTGAGAAATAATCAAATAAATAATGATTTATCTAATTATTTATAAATGATTTAATCAAATTTAACAAGGAATATTATTTAAATAAGATTTAAATAAATATTCCTAGAAAATAACAAGATAAATAATGATTTATCTAATTAATTTTCCCGTTTGGGTTAAATATGACCAGGAATATTAATTAAAATTTTGTTTAGCTAATTATTCCTTGAGGAAAATCAAACAAATGTAGATTTGTTTAATATTTCCGCATGGGGTTTCATGTTTAGACCATAAACAACTTAATAAAGGTGGTTTACTAAGTTATTTTTCATAGTGAAAGTAATTTTACTTAGGGTAAAATTGGTCTTACATGGTGTACTTAGGTCCATCTAATAGTAACAGCTTAGATGACCAAAAAACGATGTAACATATTGCCCCCCAACGTGTGAGCATTAGGAGCTAATCGTATGACCAAAGTACGTTATAAGAACTCAATCACTAGACATCGAAGGGGAAGTTAGAGAGAGAAATATAAGGTAGACCAAAGCGCTAGAGGACTAGACCCTGAGGAGGCAAGACTTACAAGTGTGACAAGTATCTTTTATGAGTGAGTACCTGTGCTATAAGTGGTAGGGGAGGCATACCTATGCCTGCCGAGACAAAGTACAAATAATAATGTGTCCAGTAAACAAGGGACTGAACTATATAGTACATGCTAGCAGAAACATGAGCCAGATAAAAATATGATAATGAATCCCACATACATATTGTGCCTGGGATAACAACCAGAACTTATACAATAATATCTGAGTACATGAGATACAAATACAACCCAAATGCCCCTGTAAATAGGAAAGGGCTCTGAAAAATCTGACTAATACATGCAAACAAAAAGGCATTGCAAGCGGCTGAGGCTGACATCATCAAATATATGGAGTTTTATCAAAGGCTGTAATGAGGAGGTCATCCGGGCATGTGGGGGGCTACTTGTAGGGGCACCCCCTCATGAGGGCTGAAACATATCACACACAGTCGGGAATCATCGGTATCAGCTGCTGCATCACTGGACCATCAAGTATATAGATCTAAATCATGATGAAAGGAGCTGGAGCTGAGAAACAATCAAGTCAAAGGGTAATAAGGAGTCTGTTTGCCTGATCCGAGGCACCGAACAAGAGTGGAAGCTAGAACCAAGGTACACCGCCCTCTATACCTGTCTTCTAGAATGAATGATATGATGTTGATAGAAGGAGGTCCGCCATAGGTGAGGCAATAAGGAATCCTAAACTAAGGCATGAGAGAAAATAGTAGAGAGACTAACAGACTGACACCACGACACCACGGATGATGATGAAATGGAGGGTACTAAGTAGCGGACAAATGAATTCCCTTGTTAGAGCATAAAGGGCATGGATGACCTAGTAGTGACTGAAAAAATATCATGAGGGATAGGGGACAGTAGGACTGAAGGCCATAATGTGTAACACGAGAGAGGAATCAAGCAATGAAGGATGGAGGACTATAGTGAGATACGAAGGGACTCAGGATAGACTCCATGAATGCGATGATGACTCAACTCGGATGCTCTAAACAAGGGTGACTCGATGATTCTTCCACACAGTAAAGGTCCAGTGGGGACCATAAAAACATGAGTACAAGATGGTAACTCATGACGAAAATAGACATGAGCATGGACAAGTATAGAGGCAAAGTGGTGCCGCAAGTACAAGTGTTGCAAGTGAAGAAATTTGATTTTGAGGAGTGGTGAAGTGATTTTTCTTGGAAAAATGTGTCCTAGTTAAGTATCAAATCACAAAAAAATAACAGATACCCATTTGAGGGCTTGGTGAGATCTTTCGAACGGTACAGACGGCTTGTCAAAATGAGCTACGGTTTGGCTGCAGCAGGCGAAAGAAAAATCAGGGGTTTCTCTTTTAATAAGGCATTTTCCCTCCAAATTCACTCATTTGCATGTGGAGCTGTGGTGAATTTAGGAGAGAAGGCCCTAAATCTTGTGGCAATCATAGAGCAAAAACTGACTGTTGGAATCGAGATTCGTCAGTTGCAAGTAAGAGGCCTAAGCCTACTCTTTGTTCATTTTAGGTCCCTAGAGCTTAGGAACAGACTGGTCCCCTGCTCCTCTTCATGGCCGGGTCTCACTTTTTGGGGCAAAAACTGTGACCTGGGAAGTAATTTTTGGGCAAAAAACTGCGACTTATCCGAGAATTGGGCCTGAAAAGTGCGACCTGATAGGGAGGGGTTTTTCTATGTTTTTTTCTGGTGGAGAACTAGGTTCTCATGTTTGGATACAGTATTTCCTATCTATACACTAACAAATATGATGGTTTTGTGCAAATATGGCAGAATTACAGATCAAATAGAGAGAGAGAGAGACCTAGGCACATTACGGTGGGAGATCTGGGAGGATCAGGGTGTCTGCAGTGCATTGGCCAGGTTTGGGGTCCTGAAGTTTGTGGAGAACCTTTTGATGAGGGCTGGAGAGCCCTTATTGGCCCAAATTGTCAACTATTGAGACCTATACCATGAGGTCTTTATAGTGCAAGTGCACCGGATCGAGTTGACGATCCAAGATATATATTTTCTGACTGGTCTCTATAATGTTCCAAAATTTTAGCTTCCAAGCTAAATGGAACATTAGAGTTAGCAGCAGCTATAGTCGGCAAATAAATGGGTATAAAAGCCCAAAAGTATCCTAAGAAGGATAAAAACACTCCAAGTATGAAAGTAGACACTCTTTCTAGCTCAATAAAACACCTCCATGTGTGAACAAAGACAAAATGAAGCTGCTTTGACCAAAGTCAACAACACAGTTTTAGTGGAGGAGGAATCCTAGGTTGGAAAACACAATTTTGGAGGGAAAGGTAGCTTGGGTTAGAAGAAACCTAAGCAAGTGGGGCCAAGGGAAATAAAACTCACTTTTGATATAAGGAAGAGGATGGCAGCATTATTGATCATGTTGTAGATTATTATCATTCTTGCTTGCCAAGAATTGTTGCTGTTTGCTGCTTAGCAAGTTGCAGTGTTGTTTAGCACTGGGTGTTCCCGGGCAGGAATCCCACCGCTTTCCTTTGAGGAGATCATTGGAAGAGTTTTTATTCATCATTCCACATCATTTTTTTAGGCCAAGCTTCAGCCATCTTCATCAGCACAGCTTTTTCGGAGATTGTGCAGTGTTGCTGGGTGCAGCAGTGGAAGGGATTGGAATCCCGACTTCTGAGATAGTTTCTCATTGGAGGAAGGTTTCCTTCACTTGAGAGATCTATTTGGAGAGCTCCAGAGCTTATTTTAGATATTTGGTATCATACCACACATTTCTCTCACTCTCTCAGTGTTGTCTCTGCTAGGGAGTGCATTTTTCAGGAGGCAGAACTTATTGCATGGTTTGGTGGCTCCATTGCTATGTTTCCTTGTGATTGAGAGGTTCATCCTTTCATGGGAGGAATCCCTTGAGGGTTATTCATCAGATAATACATATTTCAGCCTATTTCACTCATTTACTTTAGTGTTGCAGTGATTATTTAGTCATTTTCTGAATATCACATTTTATATATAGAGTGTTTGACAAGAAACCCTTGCCGGTTTCCTTTGTATTTTGTAAAGGGAGCTTAGATCTCTGTTCTCCAACATTGTTTATCAATACATGAGTAGATATATTGTTATTTTATCATTTTATTTGTAAAACCTCTCTTAGACTGCGCAGTCCCTTGAGCATCTGCTCCAGCATTTTGCAATCTTGGGGTTTTTCACTAGTTTTGGCTACACTAGTGTGGGAGGTATGTTTAGCCCACCTAGTTTGATTTGCTTCAGCTCTATTCTTGGATTTACATTGCATATTGATTATTTTATGAGATCCAAGAGTCCATTTCAGTATTTTTTTTCATATGTTGCTGGAAAAACGTTTTTCATGCATGTTTTATGAGTAATCTTAAAAAAGGAACCTTACAGTCTCCCACCATTTGGGATGGTCGGGAATACTCAGCCAATGTTATCACAAGGGTGAAACATCATGGAGTTTTTAGAATGCCATTTTCGACCAGGTATCCATGTAAAAGGGACACGGATACCCATCGGGGATCTAAAGAGGTTAGAGACCCGTGCTATGGTCGCAGTGGTGTTCCAGATCCTGGGAAATCAGGCACTCCACCACATCACTGGAGGGCAGATGATGCTTGTGGAGAGTGTGTTGAGTGGGACCTACTATGGGTGGGCCTAGATGATGCTGTCATCATTGAAACAATAGTTGTCGCTATGCAAGAGACAAGTGAACCATGACTTTGCATATGGGACAGTGTTGTGCTTGCTCTTCTTTGAGAAGATCCTGACACTTTCACCTCACATACAGATCCAGGATGGGGGCCCGAGGTAGCCCAGGATGTGCTGGTGGGGGTGACTACTGTGTAGAGGAGGAGGTGGGGCAGTCGGATGGGTGTTCCGACCCCAGTTCTTTTCTCATTGGGATCACATGCCATTGTAAATAGACGACTATCTCTATAGTGGGATGAGTTATCATGGGGACTCGGACTTTCCATTGCTACCTGGTCGAGTATGGGGGCTTGATGGTAAGTGACAAATTGCTAATATTTTATATGCATTGTAAATTTTCAGAATATTGTATATGGTACCGATTATTTCACTTTTGGTATGCAGATACAACACTAGTAAAACCGGCCAGGTATATGGGATGACCTGCAGTATCAGGAGATGTAGGACCTAATGGATTGAGGGTGGCACAAAATGAGGATGAAATAGCCCTCATGGAGGACATCATTGTAGATGTGAGAGGCTTTTGACCAGTGTTTCAAAGCATGACTAGCAATACTTAGAGGTCCAGTACATAGAGCCATGTATTGGTCTACCCTCGGAGTGGTGAGGGGTCATGCAGTGTATGGTGATGGTCGGACAGGGGATGCGCGATCTACGAGACGTGGGAGTAGAGCCATTGGCTTGGGATCCTCCAGATAGTGATTAGTGTGTAGGGGAAGGTGGTGCCCCTAGTTTTGAGTTTTTGTAACATGCTATGGGCATGTCATATGTATCAGAGTTAATGGAATCTAAAACATTTTATACGACACATATTATGGATATGAATCATTTTGACGATTTTATGTTATTTTCTTGTGTTAAATGCGTGTTCTAAATGCCAATCTAGAATATTGTTTGCAATGCTATCTACATAGTGTTTTTGTGCTCTAGGTAGATGACTGAATGTAATGATTTCAAATTCACGCATCAAAATCTTCACTCATAAATATCTCCTAAAAAGGATAGGATTATGCACACGATAAACACCATTCAATTGCATGACAAGAAGCAAGGAATCTAAACAAAAATTAAGGTGGAGGATGTGATTGGAAAAGGCATCGACTAATAAACCTCACACTGCATCATATTCGGCCCAATTATTGGTAGCAATACTAATGCATACACCATTCGAGAGAACAAGCGAATGCAAGGGGGTAAATATGGCCCAACCTATCGAGGCTAGATTCCAAGAGTAGTGACTTGCGCCATCGGCATAACCAATATAAGGTGTGGACAGGAGGTCCATTTGAAAAGCGCCACAAGACAACAAATGGGAGGATGATGAATAATGTTGGAAACATGAGCACATAGTAGAAATCGAACAAACACTACAAGAGGGAGTGATCCAGGTAGGATTTCTACCACCCACACACTAACAAGAAGGTGGTGTATGGGAGCTACCTTGGGTGTAGCTTGTGCTCAGGCTGCGAAAGTCACCATAGACATGAAGGGTTCCATTCCTCTTATGGGCAGAAAATATGAGGTCAGGGGTGGACAAGACTTCCATGATGTCATCATCATAATAGAAGATGGAGTGACTAGAGGAAGGAATACCACATGATGCAGTGAAGCTACCTAACTCATCATCATGAGAATAAAGTTTCACATGTGCATCGACATGGGGGATGATGGAAGAACAAGAAGATAAGGGATCCATTGATGTTGAGCCTAAGGTGATCACTAAAGGGAGGTCAAGTGAAACAACAGGGGAAGATTCAGAGGGGGCTTCCACCGAGGGTCTCATGGATGAGGACAGGTAGAGGATGGTGGCTGTAGGCTCCGTGATCTTGACATTAGGAGGGGGAATGTCAATGGGATAGGGTAAATCCTCAAGCTGGCTCGTATCATACTGCGTAATTACGGAAGAGGAAGATTGATTTTGTCCAACCTCGTACTCCTGAACTACCTCTAAAAAGGCATGGTAATGCGTAAGGCAGGGACAATGGTGGGAATAATGGCCATGGAGATCACACAAAGCACAAGTTTGGTTGGTGTGAATATTTTTAGGGTTATTCACTGTAGTCAAGGAAGAAATAGAGGCTTCAGGAACTATAGACTCAGGGAACGCAATATTAACCATGGGCTTGATACGAGGCAACTCAAGACAGGTATGGGTGGCATGACTAACGACATCACACAAAGCGCAAGGATTTGGGGGTGAAGGAGGAGTAGGGTCAGTCAGGGAAGTCTTGTCTTTCTTGCCCTCTTGAAAGCTTTTCCCTTCTTACCTGAAGTGGTTGCAACAGGAGATGGTTCCTGTTGAGGTGGCTGAGGCACTGTAGCAGTGAGAGAAGTCATAGGGACTAGTTGAACCGAGGTGAAAGAAAGAGAAGGTTTGGGTTGAACAGGCAAGGTAGCGGCTGGGGGATCAAGGTATGAGATGGGAATCCCTAGGGTCAGATTAGGAAGAGAGAGGGTAGCCATGGCAGGTATCGTGTACACTCCTAGAGGGGGAGCTAGGAACGGTATCTGACTGGAAGGGTAATGGCTAGGCAGGACAACTCCAAGATGGTTAAGGCTTGGGGGAATCGTTCCAGGAGGGTAGAGAGGCTCATGGATACAAGCTATAGGTGAAGGGCTAGGAGGAGGGGGCCTAGAAGGCTGAATCGAAGGGCTAGGAGTAGGATACGGAGGGAGAGGCTGTTGAATAGCCAAAGTGGGCCGCTTAAGGGAAGCCCAAGATGATTTCATCATGAAAACATTCGATGAGATGGGATCAAAGAAAGGAGGAGGAAGACTAGGGAATGTACCAAACAAAGAGGAGTATTTTTAGACTCCGAGTGAGACACTGGTCAAAGGATCGATGATTTTCTTATTGGTCGTCGAAGAGATGATGGACTCAGGGGAGGTCTGAGACTTTGGTTCGTAATATGTCAACTGGTCAATGGTGAATATCTTTCCATTATGAGGGAAGGAAATCTTGTAGTGAACGACAGATGGGACAATAGACATCACATAGGTGTAGCTATGACCCAATAGAATGTTGTAATCTAAGGGGGCATCAATGACTTCTACTTTAACACAAACAGTCTTGCCTGCAAGAGTGATAGGACAATTGCGGAATAGGCCAATGGGATGGGAGGCGTGGCCATCCCACGCTCAAAGAGTGATCATGGAAAGAGCCAACTCAAGTGATCCAAGTTTCTTACAAACCAAAGCGGACATCACATAAGTGGATGCCCCCTAATCAATGATGCACTGGGAAATGTTGGTGTTCTGGGTCTTGACTGGGATTTGGAAGGTGACGAAGCAGGAAGAGGAGGATTTTTTGACCAGTCAACATCAAAGATGATGAAACGATCATCGGTAGGATCTACAATGCCCATGGTAGATAGTAGATATTTTCGTTGTGAAGGGCATGACTGGAGGAGTTCTAGAGTTGAGATGGCAGCAGGAGATTGCACCAAATCATCTTCTATACTATACTATACGAGTGGGCAACTTTGCCAAAAGCAGCATTTTGACGTAGTGGTCCCTTAGGGATCTTGGTATGAACCTCTACCTTAGGCTAAGGGATCTACAAAGGACCATTAGTTGTCAAAAGAGGCTCTGTAGAGCCTGAAGAAGGTGGCTCGGGGACAAACGTAGTGGGAGGCTTGCTGTACTAATAGGACTGAGTCTGAAGGTTGAGGTCTATGGTTATAGGTTGGTTAGAGTTCATCCATTAGGGGAATTTTGAGGTCTAAAATGGGCCTCCTAAGATAAATGTACAACCAAAATAAAATTTATAAGAACCAATAGAATTCAAGATGATGATGTCAACCATGGGGGATGATTCACCTTTTTTTAATTAAAAGGGTAAAAATATTAAAAAATAATAAAGTAATAAAACTACTTTTTCAAATGGTATTTTCAACTTATCTCCAAAAGTGTTTACTCAAATTTCGAGTGGGAGTACTCGTTGGATGAAAAATTTAATTCCTCATCCAAGGAGTACACATGTTTCATACTTTTGATGGACCCTGGTATATGAAAAATGAGAAACATGAAAACATGTGATTGCAATCACGATTTTCATGTATTTATAATTTTTCATGTAACAAGATCCATCAAAAGTATGCAACATGGGTACTCCTTGGATGAGGAATTAGATTTTGCATCCAAAGAGTACTTCCGCTCGAAATTCGAATAAATACTTTGGGAGATAAGTTGAAAATACGAGTTGAAAAAGTAGTTTTTCCTTTTTTCCCTCTAAAATTTGATGATGTAGTTTTATTTTATAATTTCCTTAGGAGGCCCATTTTAGAACTCAAAAATCCCCTAATGTCATGAGAATCTGGTAACTAGAGGTACCATATGGAAGAGGTTGAGTGGCCACCTGAACTTCAGGTGGTTGGGTAGCCACAAATCCTTGTTGAAGGAAAGGATTAGTAAACACAGCCGGTTGAATAGGTGTAGGATTGGGAGGGATAGAAGGGGAGGCTTTCTATCCTCGCAAAGCTTCTTGAGACTCCCATGTCTGCTTCATCTATGGTAAAATAGGACAATCATGCATGTAATGACCATAAACACCACAACAAGAACAAGGCTTGTTCATGCGAACAAGGCCTGTCATGCTTGGGCTGAGTGCCCTATTGCTGGTTAGCAGTATTAGGAGCATTATTTTTTGGATTAGGTCCAGGATTACCGAAGGCAGATTGATTTTGAGTGCATTTCCTCTTATTTTTGGAAGGAGTAGGATTAGTTGTGCCCTACTGTGCATACACCTGCCCTTGAGGGGGTGGTGGCTGCTATTGCAGGGTTTGAGAAGGCAAGGGAGAGAGAGGTGCTAATGCTGGAGGAGCTGGAGCACCGGGCTGCGGATACAGATAATAAGGAGGTTGGATAACATTGTGGTAAACAGGAGGTTGGGAAAAAGGAGGAGGCATGCTATATCCTGGATACATGCTATTGGGAGGGGGGAAAGTGTAGGAGGTGTTGCCCCGCCCCCGAAGAAAACCATAGCCCATAAGAGGCTGAGCATATGGATGAGAGAGAGCTCCAACGATACCGTTGGTGGCATGAGATGCCCCTGGTGCATTGGCACCACCGTGTCTTGGAAGATCAGGTAGAACGGTATAAACATAACTCGATTGAGCATAGATCAGGTCATATTTTAATGCAATTTGGATAGGAGCTTCTTCTGTTTGAGGGAAATGCGATGCAACATCCTTGCTGATAGCAGGCAAGAGAGATATAAGGAACCAGTCCATGTAGACACGATCTTCAAGGGTAGGGGCTCGACATTGGCTCTTTCTTCTTTGCCATTCCTAGACATGATCAAATAGGTGGGTCGCAGATGATTGAAGGAAAGAATTCAAAAGTTCGGTACTAGTGTCATAACGAAGGGGAAGCCGGAAATAAGACAGAAAAGCCTGAGCAAGATTTGCGAAGGTGGTATGAGAGGATGAGGCTTGATCGACATACCACTTAGAAGCTTCATCATTAAGCGTACACTGGAACAACCAAAGATAGACAGAGTCATCAGTAATGGAGTTAGACAAACACCACATGTGGAAAGATCAAACATGATTTGTAGGATCTTCTCTAGAAAGACCTTCAAACTTGGGGATTTCGGAAGGGAGCTTGGTCAACATAGCAAGAAAACTAGCATCATGGTGTATAGGGTCATTGATCAACTAGTTAAAATCGGGAAGACTGAGGCCTACCATATAGGGGAGCAAGGGAGCAGCCGGGGTAGTTCCTGTTGCGGTCCCACTAGTAGTATTCCTAGCATTAGGGTCGAGGCTACCACCAGCGTTAGGTCCTGAACCAAACATGTTGAAGGTGACAGGGGGAGAACTGGGGGTGGAAATAGAAGGGGAACCAAATGAACCAGAAGAGGAGTTGGAGTGCGGACTTAGTGGAGGAATAACTCGAATTTACGTGGAGGAGTAATTCTTCCTATCGGAAACTGAGGATGAAGGCCAAGAAGTCTCCGGGATAAATTCCTTGGTGGTGCAATGGTGACGACAAAAACACGACACAAAGATAAGAGAGACCAACAAGGGTCGAGAGGTGCAGAATCAACTAATTACAATGTCAAAACAATGGCAAAGAGGTGCAGGATCAATTGATTTCAATTTTTTAATGTCTTTTCTTGGTAGTTTTAACCAAGCTCTTCTTCACTTAGGGTGTGTGTGATAAGTGTGTAAATTTTAATTTTTAAACCCAAACGTTTGTAGATAAAAAGAAAAAGTGTGTTGTATAACTGTAAATAAACCTGCAGATAACAGTGTATGAAACTGAAATAACATAAAATAAACAGCTAATTATGCATTAATATAAACCCAAGGAGGTGGGCCTCTTAACAACTAGTCTTTAGGTGGGTAAAAATCTAGTCAAAACACACTAAAATAGCCAATAGATCTAAGGTCAAGAAGAATAGGGATCTAAAGGTCAGATCTACTGGAAATAGGTGCAGAAAAACAACAAAAAATCAGAGGAAAAATCATTGTAAATGAGGTGGAAAAAGGCTATCTCCTCGAGGGAAGCAGAGGGGACCCTAGAGGAAAACCTAAACAAAACTGAAAAGAGGTGTTGTGGATGGATAAATAGCCAATCTAAAGTGGATCTGAAGGTAAAGTATCATATTTGAAAAAATGGCTGAACACTCTGAAATTTCAGACAGCTTGCAACAGCTAAAACTCTTCCACAAAAGGTGGAGGGTACTGAAGCCCTAGAGGGCTAGGTTGTCACTTTGTTGAGTAAAGCAGAAAAAGTACAGGTCCAAAATGGGTGAAGATGGAGATCAGACAACCTTGAACAGAGGCCCAGACAAACCCATAAAACTTTCAGAAAAGACTCCCACAAAAAGTTTAGGTCGCAATTTTTGACCTGATTTCCACTAAGGTCGCAGGTTCTGGCCTGTTTTCTGCGCCCTGGAGGTTCAGGTCATAGGTTTTGGCCCAAGGTTTAAATAATTATTCCTAGAAAATAATAAGATAAGTAATGATTTATCTAATTAATTTTCTTGTTTTGGGTTAAATATGACCAGGAATATTAATTAAACTATTGTTTAACCAATTATTCCTTGAGGAAAATCAAGCAAATGTAGATTTATTTAATATTTCCTCATGGGGTTTCTTGTTTAGACCATAAAAAACTTAATAAAGGTGGTTTACTAAGTTATTTTTCATAGTGAAAGTAATTTTACTTAGGGTAAAATTGGTCTTACATGGTGTACTTAGGTCCATCTAATAGTAACAGGTTAGATGAACAAAAAATGGTGTAACATACATAGTAGTCTAGAATTACATAAAACATCAATTCATTTCATTAATGTGGAATGAACCACACTTATGTAAATAAATTAATAAAATGGAAACCGAAGAAGGGAGTGCCACACTCCTCCCAACTATAGGCACAACTACACTACATGCAATTGCCAACTCTCAAGCCAGATTTGCTACCTTAGGGGAAACCTCTCATCTCACCCCTCTTGTTCTCCTTCTCTATGTCCGTGTTGTCTATTTATTCAATCCACTACACTTTTTTAAGCTCTTTTGTAATATTCCTACTTAGCCTATGCTAAGAGGAATATTCATTTTTGTTTTACTTTCTGTTGCATGAATAAATGAATAAATGAGGACATGTAAAACTCCTGAAAAGACTGAATAAATCACTGCCCATGTGAAAAAAGATAAATCAGGGCCATGTAAATAAATCACTTATAGGTGTGAAAGGGGTTTGAGCTGTAAGAATGGGTTAACCTTGACCAAATATACAACACTGTCTAGGTTCAATGCATCTCCAAAAGGGACAATGTAGTTCTAGAAGGAGGCACCTCATGTGAAAGGAGCTAACTCATCAAGGTGATTTAGGGTTTGCAAAGGCTTTCATATTATAAAAGGAAGGGAAGGGCAGCAAGAGAAGGTTGTTGATTGATTATATTTCTAAGTATCTTGTTTTCTTAAACAAAAACTATTCTCTGCTGCTTAGTAGAGAATTGTGTTGCTTAGCACTTGAAGTTCCTATGCAGGGATTTCACCTCTTCCTTTGAGGATTATTGGAGGAGTATTTGCTGATTTGATCCACTATCAGGCTTGAGGCCAAGCTCTACTGCAAATTGAAGGGTAGATCCAGTGAGGGTTTGTCTGCTTTTGCAAGCTGCAGCAAGTGGGATTCTAGATCTGCAGAGATCTAGCTTGTTTGGGAGCCTCTTCTCATGGATTATGTATTTTAACATCCTGGAAGAGTGCCTCTCCTATTTTCACTTCAGATATGTAACTTGGTAGTGGGCCATCTATGTCATTTGAGCTATAGCGTTGTTTCTATTGAGGAACTGCGTTATTTTGATATGAGATTCTTCATGGTGTTTTGATCACAGTTTTGATGAGATATCTCTGGTGCTGGGATTTGCCTTCCACTTTGGTGATCCGTGGATTAGCTTGCTGATCCATGTTCTGTTGAGATCTGATCTATTGCAATGTAATGTTATATTCAGAAATTACTGCAACATTTTATAGATCTGCAACTTAAAACTCAGATCTACTCTTATTGATGCATGATTTGGTCAAAACCCTAAGGGGAAATTGTAAAGAAAACTATCTAGTTTCCAGATCTGAAATAGATCTGATGTTTTTTCCATAGATTTTTCCTAGATCTGAGTTGAAATATTCAGCTACTGTAGCTCCATCAAAATAATGTTGTTGATCCATTTCTACATTTATATATGTGTTGCAGCTTTTTTTTAGAGGATTTCTTGCTCTATTGCCTCATGTATTCTACTATATATTGAAAGAGCTTCATTATAATTCTTATTTACTACTGTAAATTTATAAGTTAATCATATTTGATGCCCTCTTGCTCATACTATCCAAGACTTCATTATTTATGAAGCAGTTTGTTGTGCATAGCTGCAGCACCTCTTGTAGGGTGTTTTTCAGTTAAACTAGGTGGTGGGAGATCTATTTACCACACCTAGTTTGATTTGTTTTTGCTTCCCTTTAGGATCTAGACTCTAGATCTGCTGATCTAAGGGATCCAAGGGTTTTAAACTCATTTCTTTACATCAATATCCCATGAGTGCATTATTTCAGCAGGCTTGCTGTGCTATTCCAGATTTGGGATATTATAGTGGTATCAGAGCTCCTTTCTTAGCACAACCTATGCTTGCCTTGGAGCACCAACCATGTTGCATTCAGAAGAAGATGATCCTATTACTGAGAGGGAGAAGAGGTATCAGAACAAAATTCACAAGAACTTTGATTACACTACTGATGATCCTGACAAGGGTCAAGACAAGGGTACAACCACTGAAGCTGTAAATGATAAAGAAGCAGAAGAGTTTGCAAGAAATCTTTTGGTGGCCATGCAAGATCTTGCCAAGGAGATCAAAAATATGAGGATGGATAGAGTGAGAGAATATCCTGGGAGATTTCATCCGGGGGAAAGCTCTGACATGTCTCATCACTAGACTGATCAACTGGTGAACCAGCCACAAGCCCCACAAGCTCCACAATGCTCCACCATGCTTACTTTCTTGGCTCTAGAGAATGAAGGACCTCAAGAACAAGTCTCCCTTGAAGATTAATTTATGGAGTATGATTCTCAGAGTCATATATTCAAGGATAACTTGAGTTTCCAATATTTTTGTCACCTCAAGGACAGGAGAAGACCAAGGCAGCAGCATAGAGATGGTGGGTTCTTTCATAATCATGATAGAAACCACTCTATGAGCAATTTATTTTTGCCCAATTTTGATGGATCATCCTCCAGCTCTGCCAAGGCATGGGTAAAAAGCTGGATATCTATTTTCAGTTGAACAAAGTCCCCGAGGTTGAAGCCATCAAGATTGCAGTGCTGCACTTTGAAGGTGAATCACACAATTGGTGGTTCCATGGGTTGTCTACATTGGGACACATCAATGTGACTACCTATTCTAAGTTTACTAGAATACTGGTGGAGAGGTTTGACAGGAAGGATCCTGAAGCACCCTTCATAAGCCTTGCAAAGCTAAAGCAGTTAGGAGATGCAGAGACTTATATCTATGAGCTTCTAAGATTATCAGTCATGGTCCCTGATCTATCTGTAGCAAGGAGAGTCTACATGTTCATCGATGTCCTAGAGGAACCTTTGCATGGGTTGGTTAAATATACCAAGCCCATCACTTTGCATGATGCCATTGAAAGGGACAGAGATCTCCAAGATTCCTTGCCAAAAGCAAAGGCAACTTTCCAAAGCAAGGCCCCTCACTTTCATAAGGGGAAGGAAGGAAAAGCTGCTCCTCCCAAGGAGAGCTCTTTGAAGAAACCTCTTCATATTGATCTCAAGATGGAATTGAGGAAGAAGAGACCGTGCTTCACTTGCCAAGAATCATGGGCACCGAGATATAGATGTGCTTCTGGAAAAGCACACTACATAGAAATCTTCTCAGATTTTGAGGAGGAAGATGAAGGTGATGAACCTAGGAGGGGTCACAATGCTGATGATGATGAGGAAGATCAAACACCATCCAGAGATGGGAAGGGAGCCTTTGCTCCAATGAGTGGGACTCTTGCATCTTTGAGAGGAGTGCCTAGGTATTTTAACCTAAGAGTACAAGGTTCAGTCATGAATAAGAGAGTGTCTGTCCTGATTGACAGTGGGGCAACCCACAACTTTATTGATGCTCATCTTGTGCAAAGGAGAGAAATCCATACTAAGGCTTTTGAGGGATTTTTTGTTTTGGTTCCAAGAGATAGGACCATGCAATGCATGGAGTATGTCCCATCACTCTCTGTCACTATGGGATCCTACACTTTGGTAGATCACTTCTTTGTAGTTGACATACCAGACACCAACATCATCTTGGGTGTCCAATGGTTGATTACCTTGGGGAAGGTCACCACTGATTGGAAAGCTTTACAAATGGAGTGGGTGGACTTGAAGACTGGGAAACCACAAATGATTCAAGGCATGCATACTTATCCTTCACCTAGTACTTCCACACAAACAACAGAGATGGATTTGCACAGTGGAACTAGGGATCTCACAATTCCTTTTCTCATGTTCATGAGGATGCTGCAAGGGAAAATATTATCTCATGGCAAGCCACTTGGAATCTCATCAGATTTAGATCTTGTGGGGAAGGCTCCACAAAGTGCTGCTCTAAATCTAGAGCCAGGAAGGATTGGAGCAATGAGATACCAAGTTACAGTGCTGGGAGGCTTGGGAAAACCCAAGAATGAGGAGGATCTTCTTCTTGCATCACTATCACCCTCTCACTTTTCTAAATCTACGCTGTGGGAGGAGAAGAGGGCGAGGATAAGCCTTCCAAAAAACAGTTATGTCATGTGTAATGTAAAAGAGGCAATCAGAAACAAGACAAGCACTTCCATGGATGTATCAGCAACAATTTCATTGTTGAGCAGTGTGCATATTTATTATAAATCTCAACTGCTTGTAGAGTATTCCAAAGATCTTCACACAGGTATGATACTAGATGGCATGCATCAAGAATAGGGCTACTTAGTCCAAGGAGGAGTCATATATTATCATGGCAAGGTCTTCTTGGCTAGAGCTTCCAAGCTCAAGCAAAAGATCCTACAAGGAGAATATGAAGAATTCTTCCTTGGCCATATGTATTCAGGAAGATCTATACCCTAATCATGAAGGGTTTCTATTGGGAAGGCTTGAGAGAGGACTTACATCAGTACTTTCAAGAGTGCAATAGCTATGGAGGATTGGGGCAGCCAATGGAATCTTTGCAAGAGTCATCTCAGTCAGCTCTTCCTTTGTTTGAGAGGAGGGGAATGCTCATGCACAACTCCATGTGTGTGAAGGACTATGATGGTAAAGGATTTGATCATGCCAAGAAAGTTGTATTTTCTGATCTATTACATTCCTTTGCCATGTTTTTGCAGGATATGACTCCTAAAGGGAGTGAGAGATCATGTGGATCTCATAGCTTGTTGGGGGCCAATGGAAATTTTGAACTTGGCCACTCCCTTGATGTGCAAAGGGAGATTCCTTTTCATGATGGGTGCTTCCCAAAGGCACCAAACTTATGTAACACCTTCAGCCATGTTAAGATGACTCATGCAGAAAATGTGTGGTGGGAATGCCTCTTTCCACACCTGGATCTAATGAAGACAAGAGGTGCACTGCGCTGGCATCACATGTGGGATTTTGACCCACCTTCTCAAGTTCAGATTTTAGTTTGCATATATGTAGTCTTGCTGCCATACTTAGATGATATAGTTGTATTGTTTATGGGATTGTATGAACAGAGGTTGGGAAGTTTGGACGTACCACAAGGTTTATAACTCCTACCTGTACTTCATGATACATGTTTTAGACATAGCATTGCTCCAACCATGTTTATTTCTGTTGAGTTTTTCACTCCTGGTGGGATGGACTACGCACATATTATGTTGACCTTGGAGGAACAATTCCTGAAGTATTGGCTTATTGAGCACTTGGCTTATGATGAGGACTTGATCATTGATGATGCCATCAATAGAGTTGAGATTGGAGAAGTACTACAGCCCTTGCCCTATCAGTTGCTTGAGGACACGCAACATTTTGGAGGGGAGGACTGTAATATTCCCACTTAGCCTAAGCTAAGAGGAATATTTTTATTTTTTTTACTTTCTATTGCATAAATAAATGAATAAAGGAGGACATGTAAAACTCCTAAAAAGACTAAATAAATCAATGCCCGTGTGAAAAAATATAAATCAGGTCCATGTAAATAAATCACTTGCAGGTGTGAAAGGGGTTCGAGCTATAAGACTGGGTCAACCTTGACCAAATCTACAGCGTTGTCTAGGTTCAATGCATCTCCAAAAGGGACATCGCAGTTCTAGAAGGAGGCCCCTCATGTGAAAGGAGATAAATCATCAAGGTGGTTTAGGGTTTACAAATGTTTTCATTTTATAAAAGGAAGGGAAGGGCAGCAAGAGAAGGTTTTTGATTGATTATATTTTTGAGTATCTTGTCTACTTAGACAAATACTATTCCCTGCTGCTCAGTAGAGAATTGTGCTACTTATCACTTGATTCACCTCTTCCTTAGAGGATTCTTGGAGGAGTATTTGTTGATTTGATCCACTATCAGGCTTGAGGCCAAGCTATACTTCCAATTGCAGCACAGATTTAGTGAGGGTTTGTCTGCTTTTGCAAGCTGCAGCAAGTGGGATTCTAGATCTGCAGATATCTAGCTTGTTTGGGAGCCTCTTCTCATGGAGTGTGTCTTTTAACCTCCTGGAAGAGTGCCTCTCCTATTTGCACTTCAGATCTGTAACTTGGAAGTGGGCCATCTATGTCATTTGAGCTACAACGCTGTTTCCATTGAGGGACTTTGTTATTTTGATATGAGATTATTCATGGTGTTTCGATCACAATTTTGATGAGAGATCTCTGGTGCTAGGCTTTGCCTTCCACTTTGGTGATCCATGGATTAGCTTGCTGATCCATGTTCTGTTTAGATCTGATTTATTGCAATGTAATGTTATATTCAGAAATTACTGCAACATTTTACAGATCTAGAACTTAAAACTTAGATCTACTCTTATTTATGCATGATTTGGTCAAAACCCCAAGGGGATCTTGTAAAGAAAACTATCTAGTTTCCAGATCTGAAATAGATCTGATGTTTTGTCCACATATTTATCCTAGATATGATTTGTAATAGTCAGCTACTGCAGCTCCATAAAATAACGCTGTTGA
This sequence comes from Pinus albicaulis, assembly GCA_034641835.2. Taxonomy (NCBI): domain Eukaryota; kingdom Viridiplantae; phylum Streptophyta; class Pinopsida; order Pinales; family Pinaceae; genus Pinus; species Pinus albicaulis. The sequence continues at coordinate 237,162,690 of CM076572.1, forward strand.
GCCATTTTTTCATTTATATATGTGTTGTAGCTTTCTTTTCTGAGGATTTCTTGCTCTATTTCCTCATGTATTCTACTGTATATTGAAAGAGCTTCATTATAATTATGATTTGTTGTTGTACATTCATAATTTAATAATATTTGATGCCATCCTTCTCATACTATCCAAGATTGTGTTATTTCTAAAGCAGTTTGTTGTGCATAGCTGCAACCCCTCTTGTAGGGTGTTTTTCAGCTAGACTAGATGGTGGGAGATCTATTTACCACACCTAGTTTGATTTGTTTTTGCTTACCTTTTGGATCTAGACTCCAAATCTATTGATATAATGGATCCAAGGGTTGTAAACTCATTTCTGTACATCAATATCCCAGGAGTGCATTATTTCAGCAGGCTTTTTGTGCTATTCCAGATCTGGGATATTACATCTTTTCTCTTTCTCTCTTCGCATTATGCGGGTCTGGTAATGTGAGCACTAGTGAAGAGTAGAGATGATGCTTTAAATCAGAAAATTCCTTCTGTTGCAATTCAAACCAGAAGAAATTTTATTTTTCGCCACCCTTGGTGACTTGACTCAAAGGCCAAGTGGTATGGGGGAAACCCAACATGAACCTAATGTAGAAATTGGAATCACCTAGAAAGATATGTAGTTCTGTTAGTGTGGTTGAGGCTAGCTAATATCAAATAACTTGTATCTTTTCTAGGTCCATATGCACACCCCGCTCATCAATGATGTACCCTGGATATTGAACCTGGGTCATACACAAAGTGCATTTCTCAAAATCGGCACACACCTTGTGTTGTCGTGAGGTTTGGAGGACCTGTCAAATATGGTGTACTTTCTCTTCCAACTTTGGTTCAAGATCAGGATGTCATCCACATACATTACTATGAATGATTTGGTGAAGGGCTGCAAGATGTCATCCATGAGCCTCATGAATGTTGTGGAGGAATTTTTCAACCTTAAAGGCATGACCATCCACTCAAAAATTCCCTCCTTTGATTTGAAGGGAGTCTCCACACATCAGAGTGTTTTATTAGCACCTAGTGATAACCAAAATTCAAATCAATCTTGCTTAAATCATTTCCCACCTTGATTTGGTCAAGAATATCATCAATCTATGAGATATGATACATATTCCATATATTGATATTATTTAGTGCTCGATATTCAATACATAGTCTCCAAGTGTTGTATTTCTTCTATACCAACATGATCAAGATCCTACAAGGTGATGACCTTGGCCTGATGTGCCCTTTATACAAAAACTCTTGAATCTGCCTCTTAATTTCATCATTCTCCAGAAAATAGCATCAATAGATCGATTTGTTTGGTAGTGGTGCACCCGCAGTCATATTGATGGAGTGCTTGACTTGGTAGTGTAGGGGTACCCCTATGGGTGAGGTAAAGACGTACATGTACTCTTCCAGGACCTTATCCATCTGGTGCTTCCATGTGTAGGATCCATTTCTAGAGGCCGTGGATGTGGCCACAATCTTCTTCTTTCCCCGAGGTAAAATGATAAGGAATAAAAAATTCTCGGTCTCAGAAATGATCTTACTGCATTGCCTCACATAGATCAAAGAGATGGAAGTAGGTGGTGCTACCTCCAGTATCATGAATAAATCATTGCCCAAAGAAATAATAACAGTGTGAGGCCTAGAATTATACACAACATGATGCTTCCACAAGTATGGTTGGACTAATAATAGATCAAAAATTTCAAGAGGAGAAACGTCACACAATACCTCATCTGTAAAGGGCTTTATGTTGTAGGGAAGGCCGCATTGCTAGTTGATGCATATATCTTGTCCTTGGTGAAGCCACCTAATGGTATATGGTTATGGGTGTGGTGTGGTTAGTAGGCCCAACCCCTTCACGAACTCTATTGATATGAGGTTCTTTTTTCTTCCACTATTAACAGTGAACTGCAACGAAGAACCCTTCACCCACATATGTGAGTGGAAGTGTTACTCCACCTTACTATGGATCTTCAAGCTCAATATTTTGGATCTTGATGCTGGAAAAAGTAGCACTGGGCTCCATTTCAACAATTTTCTTTCCTTTTTCATTCCCCTTGTCAGATTCTAACTCAGAGTTGAAACATGCATCTGATTTAGAATCCTTCATCTCGGCCACGAGTGTCTGCTTGGATCGACACTCACTTGTTTTGTGAGTGGGGCTATTATGTAACTTACACCATTTCCATGTGTCCTTTGTATTCATGGTGTTTTTCTTTTCTTGCGGCTTCAGAGGGTCGTCTTGGGTCACCTCGCCTTTGATTTTTCCTTTGGTATATGGTTTGGGGGTGCTTTTCCCTTGCTTTAGATTCACAGATCCAAAGACTCGCTTCTTCTATTTAAATTTATGCTCAATTTTGGCATCATATTAGTATGTTGCACCAAGCGAGGAGAAGTATAGGAACTCCATTTCCTCATGAATCTAATTTTGCAAGCAACTGCGGTACCTGAGCGCCAAATGTTTTTCTGAATATTTGATACCCAACTTTGTGCGCAAGGTATGGAAAATATTCATGAGCTCATGCATGCTAGGTCCCTGTAGTTTTGGCAGATTGGAAATGACCAAAAGTACAAGGGTAACATCAAACCAATCTTTGGAGTCATAGGACATAGCCTTCCTAGACTTAGAGAGGGCTCTCTCTATGCTTATGTAAAATATTTAACTTGTTTGATTTTAGGCTAGTTATAGGGATTAGGGTTTTCTTGTTTGTTTTTTTGGTTGGATAGGTTTTCAAGAAGAATAAGTAGAGTAAGAGAGGATCAATCCATTGGGCTATGGAGTCTGCAAAGCTTTTGAAGAGTGAAAAAATAGTTCAAGGGTGTTTTATAGGCAAAGCAAATAGGTCCAAATGGATCTAAGTAGTTTTTGAGTGAGTGAAATGAACATGGAGGAGTGAATATAGTAGGTTAAGGGGAAATCAAGGATCCTTTAACAAAATAATAACAAGGAAAATCTTTCAACATGATTAGCAGAGTAAAAACTTGAAGAGAAATGGAGGATTATTCAACTAAACAATACTAAGCAGACCTTAGAGCAATAGATGAGTAAAATTATACAGAATTTAAGTATTCTCTGAAACTTACTTGCAAAAAATTAGATTTTTAAGATAACATCTCAGTAAAACTAAAGACCACCTAAGAATTCACTAGCTAAACTTCAGGGAAGAAAACATAAAGATAAAAGGATACAGACAAAGTAGGGTGCCAAATAGACATATCTTACTCTAAGATTTCTATCCCATGATTAGAGAAACATAACGATAATTGAAGAATACATGTACAAAGGTTGAATACATCACCATTCAACAAAGCTTTATGAATCCTAAGAGTGAGCTCAATCCACAGCTGCTCAGTCCAAATCCATCACAAAACATCAAAGCCAATTTCATAAATAAACTCAGAGTCTATATCATATTATGCTCAGCAACCAACCAAGAAAATACAATGAGACCTCCATGCTCTATTTATCTAGCAAAGGAGGGCCAAAACCCTAATTAGGGTTTTGGAAACAATCAATACACTATAAATGTCATTTATGTCAAAAGAGGCCATGCAAGGCCCAAGGCACATAATATCTAAGCTAATAAATGAAAGATAACTTAAACATAAATCCTCAACCAACTCTGGATTGATTTGCCCAAAAAATCTCGAAAGTATCTTTCAGTGTGTTTTGTTGAATTTTTTGCAAGGGGGTAGTTTAGAGGTCCAAAAGCGCAACTCCTGCACTAAAAAACAGAGTCATATTGCAACCAAGATTTGAAGGCCTTCCTGATCTCAAAATGGGCTCCGTGATGGCTCGTTGCAAAGCTTGTCAAGTCTAATTTCTGAAACTACCCTTCGTTTTCTGATTGGACTCCACTAAAATATTCAAAAATAAAATCTCCAAAGGCTGGTAAAAGCGCAATGCCAGCCCTGAAAACATGGTAGAAAGGTGAAAATTTGCATGTTTTTGGGCCTTTTGGAGGACCAAAAATACTCCAAATGATCTAAAATTTGTTTTGGATAATTTACTATGGCTGATGAATCCAAAAATGTAAACTTTACCTCCAATGGATGCCTGTAGAAAAAGCGCAGTGCCAAGGGCGCTGCGCCTTTAGCCCTCAAAATCAGTCAAAAACTAGCCAAAATTTGTATTTACCTTTCTAATTAGGTTGGGTATGCTTGTAGGGGATAGATCAGCAAGTTTATCAAGTTCTCCTTTGGATTTAGTCTCATGGTTCATCATGCCTCATAGGCCTCTTTATCCTGTTTATTACTTTTCTCCCTCATTTTTCTTATCCGATCCACTGTCATTATGCTCACTGCTATGTGCTTCATCATTGTTTTCTGCATTGTTTCTTTGCCACACTATCATCTTCATTCTTTGTAACACTGCTATTACTATTTTTATGACCCTTGGATCTAATTCCATGTTCTTTACTGTTTTAATTCTTCATTGACATTTTCACTAGCAGCCTTGGCTTTCTGTTTCATTTTTCTCATCTTTACTAACATCAACCTCACTGTTGTGACCTTTAATGTGCTATTTACTGATATGTGCTTCGCTACCTTTAGACCCACTATGAGCCTCACTGTTTTTAGATGCAAATGGTCTCCTCTTCACTGATTGATTTTTCCTTGTTTGACTCATTATTGCTCTCTCCCTCATTGTCATTAGCCTTATTTGCATTTGCCCCATTATTTTCTTTATGGCTCTCTGATTTTCCATCATCATTACTGATCTTTCATTTAATGTTCTCTACCTCACTGAAATCATCCTCATATATTCCTTACTGATATCATTTTCCCTTATCAGTACTGCTGCTTTCTGCCTCCTTGTCTTGAGATTCATTAGCATATTCCCCAGTTACATTAGTCTTACTTCCCTTATCGGTCTGATTTTTCATTGGAATCTCCTTATTTGTTAGATGCACTAGTGTCATGAGGTGAAGGTGAGGGATTGTGAGTGGATGAAGTGAAGTAGGCACAAACTTAGGTGGAATAGGAAACCTCTAGTAGTTGTGTAACCTTTTGGTTATCACTGATCTTCTTCCTAGGTGGATGGAATGAGGTTCAAGCGTGAAGGTCAAGTTCAAAAACTTAGAGTTTCCCTTTAGGGTTTCCTTATAATTTAACTAAAAATCATCAAACATCTTGAGAATGTGGTTTGGGCACCCATTTATCAGTTATCAATGCCTTGGAGGAATATTGAAGGAAATTTGAAAGTTTGATTTGCTTGGAGGGCCCTCTTGGCCAAACGCACAATGCTTGCCTAGGTTGTCAGATCTACCAAAGGTGCAGCGCCTGAACAGGTTGTTAGGTCGGCCAAAGATGCAGCGCTAGTGCCAAGGGCGTAGCGGTAGTTTCTAAGGGCGCAGTGCCTTTTTGTAGAGGGCATTTGGAGGCCTTCCTGGGGTCCAAATTGGACCCATAATAGCTCGCTGGAAAGCTTATCCTGTCTAATTTCAAAATCTACCTTTTTTTTCTGATTGGATTTGATGTGACCTGTCAAAATTTTACACTCCCAAGACTGGTCTAAAAGTGTTGAATGATGGTGCAGAAATCCAGAGTGTTGGTGTAGGCAAATTTTGGAGGCCTTCCTTAACTCCAAATTGAGCTCATGATATCTCATTGGAAAGTTATTCCAATCTAGTTGTCATTTGAATCATCAAGAAATTCATTTGAAATTGATCTGAAGGAGTTTTTTTTTCTTGGAACTATGATGGACAAAAACCTCTCTCACATTTGTCAAATGGATCTATGTTTGGTCAGAAACATAGTTTGAAGCTAAACTAGCCCTATGAGTGACAAATGGCTTGGCTCTTGGAATGAATTCCTAGAAAATGATGGAGGCATGATGTTTATGAGTTGGTATGGCTTCATTATTGCTGATATGACATACCATATGGATATTTTTCTCCCATGCCTCTTTTCCATAGCAAATCTTAGACTAGTGGAAGAGGAAATTAGGTTTTAGTGCTTCCTCCATGTTATTTTCTGAAATTTTGATCACTGTTTGGCACTCTGCTGGACCATTAAGCCCAAAAACCTAGTTCTATTTAAGACCAAGTGATTTTTTTTCTTCTTTCCATGATTTTTCTTGATTCAGGATCAGACCTCCTACCTCATCAAATTTCTGCTGATGGATCTCTTAACACTCCTGCAGAAGTGTCAAAATCTTAGCATTCACAAAAATCGATTTTTCACAAGGTAGTCTTCTTTGGAGACTTTCAGATCTTATTTGAATAACCATGTCTCAATATTCCAATACATTTCAGTCAGCCTTTTGCATAAGAAAAACAATATTTGGAACACCAATGATGACCTTACAACCTATAAAACCCTTTGACCTGGCCTTTGACTGAGATTGGTTTAGAGTCTTCAAGTGTAAAAATAGAGTATTGACAAAGTAATAATTGAAGATCCAAAATGAAATGTATTTGGTTTATCTAAATAGCCTATAGAGATAGCTTAAGATCATCAGTGCTTGAGGAACCTGGTGAATCATGGGAAGGAATGGGCTTATGGGAAACCCTAAATGAAAAGTGGAGCGATAGGCAAGGGAAAAACAGAGTAATGAGGCTATAAGTAGGAAAAAGGATGGAGATGAGTGACACAAGCCCATGCGGAGTTTTTTGGAGTGGCGGGGTGATTATGGAATGAAAAAATGGTAGAATAGTGAAAAAATTTCCATAAGGATAATGAAGGCAATGAGATTTCTAAAACTCACAATATTCAGGGAATTTTGTTTTTAGAAATCTAGGATCAATATTTAGTCATCTATAGATAGAAAAAGCTACTGATGAGTAATAGTGGCTCCACTTGGGGAGGGCATCCCCTTTTCAGGAGGTGTCCAAGATCTCAGAGCTCAAATATCTGAGTTTTGAAGACCAATGCCTTACTTGCATTTTGCAAATTTCTTTCCTTCATTTTGATGATGTTCTCTTGAAACTATGATCTCAAAATACGAAAAGACATATTTGTTTAAATCTCATTTATACCTACCCATCATACCTTGTTTAACATTTTTTCTTCCTTTGGGTGCACTTGGACTAGCAAACCCTTAACATTTTTCCTTTGAAATAAAAAAATAAACTATCTACTTGCACCCTTATCACTTCCAAAGTTCAAATTAGGCTGATGAACTTTTTATTTTCTACCTAGTCTACTTATCTGTCAAGATTAAGCTGTTTGATAGATTTTATTCTCTAACCTACTAACATGAAATTGAAAACATGACCAAACCAAGATTAAGCAAGCTGATTTGTCATGGGCTATGGCATTTTGGACAAGCTGTACACAGACATGATTTTGCAAAAAGTAAAAGTGAAAATATGAGGGTTGTGATTTCGAATTTGCTATGCATCCCTCTCTTTCTCTTCTGGTTTAGATTTGAACTTTGAGAACCAACTATATTTTCCTAATCTAATTTATTGACAAGCCAAGTTTACATGGCTTGGAAAGCCTTCATTCACTAAATTATCAGCATAAATTTAAAACAATGTCAATCATGATTAGGCTAGATGACTGAACAAGACTCTTTTTTATTAACAAGTAGTGGAATTTAGGCTTGCACACTTTCAGCAATACTCTTTTTTGGGCATGGGGTTGTACCTCTTCTTTAAACCTGCCCTATTTTTCATATTTTTCTTTGTTTTTATACCTTTTTTAAATCAAAATTCCAAGACTAAAAAATAGAAAGATGCTCATAGTGATGAGCTTATATTCATACCTATCTATCCTAATCTAACTTGGAGGCATACATTCAGCTGGTGAACTCTCTTTTCCAATACAAATAATAAAGTAGATGATCCCATGAGTGATCTTTTTTCAGCTCTTTGAGTGTGTTGAAAAAATCAAAATGCATCTCCCACCTTACTTGTGTTTGAACAATAGTGCCTAAAATTTTCTTTAAACCTTGCATTAAACTGTCTCTGACATATTTTAATCCCTCTTCAAATGTCTCTAAGAAATCAACAAAGGATCTTGGAAAAATACTTGGCTCTAAGGATTTGAATAGCCTTCATCTCGGACTACTCCTTCCTCCACTTGACTAAGATTGGGACCCTTTTGAGAAAGAATCTCTTCCTCTTCCTCATGATCATCTGAATTGGGAGCCTCATCATATATTTCCATGTTGTCCTCTAGAAAACCTGGTATGTTTCGATTGAGTGGGTTGAAGTGTGTGTGAAGGCTATCATGTTGATGAGTAGGAGCGCTCTTTGAAAATAAATCTTCCTGAGAAGGTACCACAACAACTCTCATGTGATTATCAATTTCCAATCTTTCATCCACGATTTGTGATTCAATGGAACTTGGTGGCTACAAATCTGGAGCTAAGGAAGATTCTATGTCATAAATGATTTCCTCAACTATCTCATGAAAAGGTTCCTCATTAAAAACTTTCTCAAGAAGTTCATTATCTTCCTCAACCTCGACATAAAAACTGAAAGGCTACTAATTTCCAATCACATGAAAGTTATTTTTGATGGACTGAAATGAAGTAGAGAAAATATTTAGAGATCCTTCACTTACTTCTAACCTTTCAAGTCTTTCTTCATTAGTGTCAGAGATGGTATGTATAGGCCGATTATTTCTTTCAAGTTGATGAAAATGAACTTCCTCCCACAAACCAACTACTGATTTCTCTGCAAGATTAGCTTCTGTTTGGAGAACATGACCATCATCATACTAATCAAAATTTGGAAAATCATCAAAATAAGTAATGTCACCAATCAAACATATTGGATTATTAGATTGTTTTTCTTTGAATTTATCTACAAATCCATTTTTTGATATGTGGCAGTTTGGAATAGCAAGAAGACAAATAGAATTGTTTTGTTTACATGAAGGTTTAGAGGTTGGCTACATGTTAGAATATGATTTATTTCCTCTTCAGTTAAAAGAGGAGGCATTTTTCTCTTTCTTTGGATAGAACTACAACAGATCTCTTTCTCTTGTGAAGGCTAATTTTTAGGCTGAATGTCTTCTTGAGCCTCGCCTAGAAGTGATGCTAAATCATCACTTCTGCCTTCCGAGATATCTTGGGGATCTTTATTTATTTCCTGATTAATTTCATCCTCAACTAAATCCTCTTGGTTTTCATGATATTTATCTTGGGCATGAAATGAATGAATGGCTGCTATGAGGTCTTCGGGATGCAAATTTTCCAAATCTTCATCAATATCTACAAAGTATTGTATGATATCTTTAGATTGATCACAACAATTTTCAGCTAATGATAGAGATGGAAAATTTTATTTATAGTGCTCATAAAATGCCTTGTGGAGATCCTTTAAGGAAAAAAAACTAGCAGGTTTTAGACCCTCATTCCATTCCCTTGCCTTCCCATATAATGTTAGCATGAAAATCTTCATAAGGTAGTCCTCATGCCATTCAAATTTTAACCCCCATACATGTATATGAAACTTGATGAGGTGTAACAAAGGGTTATCAAAATTTTCATCTTGAAATATAGGTAAGTTTTTGTCCCAATTTATTTGAGGCAATTTGTGTGGGAATCCAGGGATATGATCTCTACTCATTGGGGCATATCTTCGTCGTATTCTTGGATCCATATTTGTTAAATAAAAAAAGGGTCACTGCATCTTTTCAACTAGTCTAGAGTCTTCTACTAGTGGAGTCTTTAGGTCTATTGAGAGTTGTGGAGTCGCCAAGTGGAAGTTTTGAAATTTACTGTCCACCATCCGCAATATTAGGATTGATTAAATCATTCCGAGGGGAGTCTTTGAGAACTAGTGGGGTCAATAGGGCTACTGAAGACCAGTGGAATCACCAGGTGGATGATTTCTACTATTTTAAGGATGTACTTTTTGTCCACCATCAACAAATGAATACCAATATATGGATGTTTTGTGGGTTATCTTAGGTCCTAAGGAATACTTAGATTATCACTGACTCAGAAGGTCCCACCGTGATTGCCATTATGTTATGGCACTGATTTAGTGGAAATTATTTGACAAGGGTTTTCTGAGTTTTTTAAGGATGTCTAAGCTTGTTTCTTACTCATAGTCCCATCGTTATCGCCACTATGTTATGGCACCATAGTTTTGGCAGATTGGAAATGACCAAAAAGACAAGGGTGACATCAAACCAATCTTTGGAGTCCTAGGACCTAGCCTTCTTGGACTCATAGAGGGTTCTCTCTATGCTTATGTAAAGGATTTAACTTGTTTGATTTTAGAATTTGATTTTAGGCTAGTTATAGGGATTATGGTTTTCTTGTTTGTTTGTTTGGCTGGATAGGTTTTCAAGAAGAATAAGTAGAGTAAGAGAGGATCAATCCATTGGGCTATGGAGTCTGCAAAGATTTTGAAGGGTGAAAAAATAGTTCAAGGGTGTTTCATAGGGAAAGTAAACAGGGCCAAATGGATCTAAGTAGTTTTTGAGTGAGTGAAATGAATATGGAGGAGTTAATATAGTAGGTTAAGGGGAAATCAAGGATCCTCTAACAAACTAATAACAAGGAAAAACTTTCAGCATGATTAGCATAGTAAAAACTTGAAGAGCAATGGAGGATTCTTCAACCAAACAATACTAAGAAAACCTTAGAGTAATATATGAGTAAACTTAGAGAGCAGTTAAGGATTCTCTGAAACTTACTTGCAAAAAATTATATTTTTAACATAACATCTTAGTAAAACTAAAGAGCACTTAAGAATTCACTAGTTAAACTTCAAGGAAGAAAACATAAAGATCAAAGGATGCAGACAAAGTAGGGTGACAAAGAGACATATCCTACTCTAGTATTTCTATCCCATGATCAGAGAAACATAATGAGAACTGAAGAAAACATGTATAAAGGTGGAATACATCACCATTCAACAAATTTTTATGAATCCTAAGAGTGAGCTCAATCCACAGCTGCTCAGTCCAAAGCCATCACAAAACATAAATGCCAATTTCATAAATAAACTTAGAGTGTATATCATATTATGCTCAGCAACTAACCAACAAAATATAATGAGACCTCCATGCTCTATTTATCTAGCAAAGGAGGGCCAAAACCCTAGTTAGGTTTTGGAAACCATTAATACACCATAAATGTCATTTATGCCTAAAGAGGCCATGTAAGGCCCAAGGCACATAATATCTAAGCTAATAAATGAAAGATAACTTAAACATAACTCCTCAACCGAATCTAGATTGATTTGTTCAAAAAATCTCGAAAATATCTTTCAATGTGTTTTCTTGACATTTTTGCAAGGGGGCAGCTCAGAGGTCCAAAGGCGCAGCGCCTGCACTGAAAAAATGAGTCATCTTGTAGCCAAGTTTTGAAGGCCTTCCCGATGCCAAAATGGGCTCTGTGATCACTCGTTGGAAAGCCTTTCAAGTCTAGTTTCCAAGACTGCCCTTGGTTTTCTAATTGGAATCTATTAACCTGTTCAAAAATTAAATCTCCCAAGGCTGGTAAAAGCGCAGTGCCAGCCCTAAAAACATGGTAGAATGGTGAAAACTTGCATATTTTTGGGCCTTTCGGAGGACCAAGAATACTCCAAATGATCTAAAATTTGGTGTGTATAATTTCCTAGGGCTAATGAATCCAAAAATGTAAACTTTACCTCCACTGGATTCATGTAGAAAAAACGCAGCACCAAGGGTGTTGCGCCTTTGGCCCTCAAAATCAGTCAAAAACCAATTTTTTCAAAAACTTGCCAAAATTTGTATTTACCTTGCCGATTGGGTTGGGTATGCTTGTAGGGGATAGATCAAAAAGTTTATCAAGTTCTCCTTTGGCTTTAGTCTCATGTTTCATCATGCCTCATAGGCCTCTTTATCCCATTTATTACTTTTCTACCTCATTTCTCTTATCTGATCCACTCTCATTATGCTCACTGCTATGTGCTTCATCATTGTTTTCTACATTTTTTCTTTGCCATACTTTCATATTAACACTATTCTTACTACTCTTATGACCGTTGGATCTAATGCCATGTTCTTTACTGCTTTAATTCTTCATTGAAATTTTCACTAGCTGCCTTGGCTTCTGTTTCATTTTGCTCATCTTTACTAACATCAGCCTCACTGTTGTGACCTTTACTGTGCTCTTTACTGATATGTGCTTTGTTGCCTTTAGACCCACTATGAGCTTCACTGTTTTTAGACCCAAATGGCCTTCTCTTCACTGCTTTATTTTTCCTTGTTTGACTCCTTATTGCTCTCTCCCTCATTGTCATTAGCCTTATTTGCATTGACCCCACTGTTTTATTTATGGCTCTCTGATCTGCCATCATCCTTACAGATATTTGCTTTAATATTCTCTACCTCACTAACATCACCCTCATATCTGCCTTACTAATATCATTTTCCCTTATCAGTACTCCTACTTTCTGCCTCCTTGTCTTTAGATTCATTAGCATAGTCCCTAATTACATTAGTCTTACTGCCCTTATTTTTCTGATTTTTCATTTTGATCTCCTTATTTGTAAGATGCACTAGTGTCATGAGGTGAAGATTAGGGATTGTGAGTGGATGAAGTGAAGTAGGAACAACCTTAGGTGAAATTTGGAACCTCTAGTAGTAGTGTAACCTTTTGCTTATCGCTGATATTCTTCCTAGGTAGATGGAATGAGGTTCAACCTATTGAACCCTTAGTTAAACTGAGAGGGTGGGGTGAATTAGTTTAACACATTCATGGAATTTTTAAACTTTTCATTAAAACTTATTTACACCTTCATTTCATGTCCAACTTAATATGTGAGTAATCTTAGAATGTGAGCAACAAGTATTAATATAATATAATAGTAGACTTAATATGAGAGCAGCAGGTATTAAGCAGATGATATAGATAAGATCAACACATAAACATCATGCACAAAGACACTAGATATAAGTGGAAACCCATAAAGGGAGAAAACCACATCTTATTATTGTTGTGATGCAAAGGCAAGCTCCAACTCCCTCTCACCACTGTTTTTCTGCAGACACCAACCTACAGGAGGCTCCAACCTCAATTCTGCAAGTTACAACTTGCAAGGAAGCACCAACCTATAGGAGGCTCCAACCTCAGTCAGCTACAACTGACAGCTATCAAGCTACAACTTGATAGGAAGCTCCAACTTCCTCAATTTATCAAACTGAAAGTTTGCTGATTTACCTCAGATATCAGCTCTGTTCTGTAGCTTTTCTTTCTGCTTTTCTTTTCTTAATATTCTCTGCCTCACTCTTCTATACTCTGCCTTCTCTATATTTAATCTCTCTAACCTCTCTTATGCATATCCAGTTGATATTATATATAGAGTTCCTCACATGACTGTTTGTATTTCACAAAGAATTTGGAGTGAACAGTCATGACTCTTTGGCTTCTGTCTTCTCATTCCTTTTATCTTCTCATTCAATAAATATAACTGTAGGTCTCAATTTAACATTACAGTGGGATATTTTTTCTCTTCTGGAGACTTGCCAATGCATCACAAACAATAAAAATCAATTAAAACATTTACAATCAAATTACAATGAGAACTCCAGCTCAACTCACTTAGTCTTTTGGCTCGCTGCGCATTTGTCTTTTCTTTGACTATGTCGGTCTTTTCTGTGACTGTGTTTTATCTCTTTTCAGATCTGTTTGTTCATCTGTCCTCTGTTGTGGTGTAACTGCTTCATACATGTAACTATTCTTTTTATATCAGTGCATTTTATATATATATATGTAACTGCTGACTTTAAATCTAGGAAAATTCCAACGCTTTTCATACAGCAAGTGTCTTGTTGATGTGGTGAGTTCCGTAAGAGGAATATACATACACCACGGCATTTTTTTTATGGCCCGATACAATTGCACACATCGCAATTGTATTATATTAATAATCGCCCTTCGCCTTAAGCCGAGGTCCGTGGGTCCACAGACCACACAACACTTTTCAATACAATCGCAACAACTATATATATATATATATATATATATATATATAGATATAACAATGCCTTCACAAATTTCCGATTGTGATTGATATGCGGACCCAACCATGTTTTATATGGCGAATTTTATATGACTATCACGTCCGGCTTTGCCAATCGCAATCGCAAGCTGCCTTGCTCCGATGTGATTGATATGCTCCACAAATTTTTGATTATGATTGATATGCGGACCCGACCATGTTTTATATGGCGAAGTTTATATGACTATCATGTCCGGCTTTCATCGCAATCGCAAATATTTGCTAACATGTTCTGCTTTAACTTCGATGCGATTGGTACCTTTGCGATTGTTCTGATGCGATTGATCGCAATCACAACTTTTTGTTGTGATGTTCTGATGCCTTTATATTCTCTGATGTGATTCATAAGGGTCCCACCTTATATTAATTTGTTTCTTTTGATCATAAAGCACTCCACTTATATAAATTAATATATATGCTTTGAACCTTTGTTTATATGATCCGAGCTTCATCGCAATCGCAATTCTTTGGTTGCATGTTCCGACACATATCCATTATGTTTTATAAACCCATCGGGTCTGGGCTTCATCGCAATCGCAATTTTCTGTTTATATGTTCCACTGCCCTTATAATCTCCGATGTGATTGGGAAAGGGTCCCACCTTATGATAATTTGGTTCTGATAATAAAGCACTCCATATAGTTTAATATATATGCTTAGGACCTTTATGCATAAGGCGCAATATATGTAATGTGTTGCATATATACTCCAGCATGGGTAACGATTCTCGGAATGAGATTTATATATATATATATACTTTGTTTCTCCAATCTTTAGTGTATCTTCCAGCGGGGGAGGTGATTCTCGGAATTTGTTTGTATATATATATATATTATATATATATATATACTTGCCGCTTTGGGTTATACGATTCCTGGAATTGTGTTTATGTATCCTCCGGATGAGGTGTAAATCTCGGAATTAAAAAATGGCTCTGCCTTTATGTGATATGGCTGTCTGCCTGCACTGCCTGCCTCTGTGTTACCTATTGTTGTTCTTTGCCTATCTGCAATTGCTACCTTCTTTGTGTTTTTGTCTTTGCCCTTTTTCCATCAATATTAATATTTCCAACAGATTCCCCCTTTGTGATGATGGCAATACACTTCCCTCTGTTTGCACATTAGGGTCCTTTCTCCTGACCTTTCTCTTCCTCCCCCTTTGAAATCAATGGCAAAGGGTTTTAATTCTTAGTGTAGCTTCTATTATTTGATCTTGTGATTTTATCCTTTTTCAATATTTCGTGCATTTCCTCTCACGAAATTTTAAAACATGTGGCTAACTGTACTCCTTGCTGCAGTAAGTTCACCACTCTTCCGCTGCACCACTGACCTTTTCGCCTTTTTATTGATTCTTTTATGCTGAATGTATTCTTGCCATAATCCTTTTCATTTTGAGGACTTGTTTTCAAGCTTCCCTTGCTGGTTGATCTCCCCCTGAGAATGATATTTTCGTTTATGTTCTCCCCCTAAAACTGTGCTTTCTCTTCAAATTAGAGAGTAGCATCTACAGATACTACCCCTAGTCTGTCTCTCAAATATTCAAATGGTTCTCTGGCAAGCGGTTTAGTAAATATATCTGCTGTCTGTTCTTTTGTTGGTACATACTTCAATTTTACTATCTTCTGAGCCACTTGTTCTTGGAGAAAATGATACTTAATTGGGATATGTTTAGTTTTTGAGTGAAGCACAGGATTTTTAGATATACTTATAGCACTTTTATTATCACATTTGATTGAGATAAGTTCATCAATGCTTACCTTCATGTCTTGGAGGGTTTGGTTCATCCACATGACTTGTGTACAACATGTTGTTGCTGCTATATATTCTGCTTCTGCTGTAGACAGAGAGATAGTATGTTTGTTTCTTGCTTAACCATGCCACCAAACTTTCTCCTAGATAGAAATCACCTCCACTTGTCCCCTTGTGCTTTTCCACTGTCCTTCTGACTGTTAATTAATCTATGTATCTTTGTCGAGGAAAACTTTTGCCTTTAGGATACCAAAGTCCATACTGTGATGTTCCTTGTAGATATCTGAATATTATTTTTACTGCCAGAAGATGGTTTTGGTTAGGTGTTGCTTGATATCTAGCCACTAGTACTACTGCTAGCATGATGTCTAGTCTTGATGCAATCAAATACACCAAACTTCCTATCATGGATCTGTAGAGTTTTTGATCTATATTTGCAGACCCATCATCAGTACACAGCTTGCATCCCGTAATCATGGGAGTTGTCACAGGTTTGCAGTCCTCCATTTTGAATTTTTTCAACATTTCTTTTAAGTATTTTTCCTGAGAAATGAATGTGCCTGTGTTCTTTTGCTGAATTTGAAGTCCTAAGTAGAAACTATGTTCTCCAATCATGGACATCTCAAACTCTAATTGCATCTCCTTAGCAAACCCTTTTGCAATTTCATCTCTGTTGCTTCCAAACATAATGTCATCGACATATACTACAACAATCAGGAATTCATTTTCATGGGCTTTTATGTATAGGTCTTCTCTACTCCACCTCTCTTAAAGCCTTTTTGAAAATATTTATCCGATCTTGGTCTGACACGAGGATCACTTGATCCATATAGAGCCTTCTTCGATCCTTTTATAGTCTTCTTTGTGCGTTTGAGTCTCAAATCTGCATCTTTTCGATACACTTTTCTATACCTTTTTCATCCACCTGAACCTCCCAAGTTGTCAATATCATTGTATATTAATTGCAAAAGAGCATCTAAAATGGTTTTTAACTATATTTTTGTGTCTGCTGTTTGATTTAGATTTTTCTCCTTTAGCTGCGGAATCTTGCCACTTTCCGCAGCTGCTGCAACTTTCTGCAGCCATTTTTTGAAACTCTATGTTACAAGTGTCTACAGGAAAAAAGAGCCACATGGGCAAGACATAAATGATGTGGACATGGATCGTGTCCTATTGGCTCGAGCAAATTCATCTAAGGAGGCTGCGTTCAAAGGCGTCCAAATGGAAGTCAACCGTAGAGTCCCACGGTGACAGGACTCTGTTTCGTGTCACGTGAAGATTCATATGGCCGTTTCTGAGTTGCGGGGGACAAATCAACATTTGTACATGGCTCCATAGCCGAATTAAAACATCCACTCCTCATAGATTTACTCTTCAATACGGCCATGATCCTAGATTTGTGGATGTAACGGTCTACGTGTTCTCCATCAGCATAAACTTTAGGAATCAGTTATATTTCTTTTGTTATAAATAACGCGTTTGTATACGCATATTAGATTAGTCTCTGTTAGTTTTTATTAGTCTGCTCTGTAATGTAATTATATCACATCAAAAGGTATTATCACCTTTTCTCGTTATGACCGCATTTTTTTAACATATAATAGAAGACTGTCGAAATGAATTGTGACGGAAGTCCATGTCAAGGCTGGTGTAGAGGGCCCCTGCACTTGCCAAGGTTCTGTGCATTATTGTATAGTTCTTATTTTATTTCTTTAAAGCTCATTGTGCCATAATCCATTCACATGTTTATACATTGCATCTTTCATAGTATATATGCTTCATTTATGTTTATAAACTTTCATGCTTTCCATTTCACTTCTGTCTTTCATGTTTTATGTTATTGATTACTGATCTGTGTTCTTGTTTCAGGTTATAGATTGGCAGCCCGGGCATTTGCATAAATTTTTGACTAATGACTTGGAATTAACATTGTTCTGCTGCTAATTTGTTTTTCTTAGCTTCTGTTTAATTTCAGTATTGCTTTGTTTAATTTATTTTTTCTCATTTGCTTCAGTAGTTAAAATTTAGATATATTAAACTTCTCATAACATCTTCAGTTGCCTCTGAAAGCCACAGCTGGAGTGATGGTGAGGGATTGTATTATGAAATGTGTAGTTTGGTATTAGTTTCCTTTCTGCAAATTTAGATATATTAAACTGCTCATAACATCTTCTGCCTGTTGAAAGATCCGAAAGCTGCTGCACTGGTTCGATGGTGAGGGATTGAATTATGGATGTGTAGTTTGATATTAGTTTCCTTTCGGTAAGTTAGATATATTTTTTTGTGGCATGATATCTTCGCAGCAGCAACAGCCACAGTAGCTGGATCGATGGTGAGGGATTGAATTATGAATGTATGGTTTGATATTAGTTTACTTTCCGTGCTGATATCAGTTACTCAAGTTGTTTATGGTTACTTCCGAAAATCATAGCTGGACTAATGATGAGGGATCAGAAGACAAATTGATGTAATCTGATTTAGATTTACTTTGTTGCAATTTTGGATTTCTTTAAGCATAGTTTATTTTGTGTTTAGATAGCAGCAAGAATAGTTTGTTTTTCATGCTCAATAGTTCACTATTTTGATTTATTAGACTAGTAGCACCTTTTCATTTCAGCAACACATTTTCATTTCCTTTCAAGTTTTTTCATTGTAAGTTTCAAATTCCTTTTTTAAGTTTCAAGTTGGTAAATCATTATAGAGGATATCATTTCCTTGAACAAACATAACCATACTTGTTTTTATTTTAGAATTTCCATCTCACCTTAGAAAACCAAAAATGACAAAAAGTTAAGAAATAGGTTATCTTGCACATATAGTGCGCCGCACTTCATCAGCTTACGAATCCCGGATTGATAAATTAATGTAGCAATTTAGGACACACTAAATTGACCAAACATTTTGGCGCCACTGCCGGGGAAGTGTAACTAGGTAGCCAATTTCTTAAAAAAAAAAAAACACAAAATAATAGAAGAAGGGAAAACTTGATAACTTCTTGAAGTATGCTCTCCTCTTGCACCTAGTGTGATCTGGAGGATCAGAAAAGAGAGTTATTGGTTTAGTAATTTCTTAAGTATGCTCTCTTCTCGCACCTAGTGTGACCTGGAAGATTAGAAAGAAAATTATTAGCCCAACTTTTAGAAAAAAAATATAAAAAAAATGACATGCATAGAGCAAGAGATTCTAGGGGAAGGTTTATAGCTAAAGCCAAGAGTTCGATTTTCACAACTCCATCTTCTTCAAGGCATAGACTAGATTCACCACCATCTACCCCTAGCCTTAAGATTTTTGGAATTCAAGGAGCAGCTGAATTAGAGGATTCTCCTATACCACCTAATAAATCTCATTTAGAGAAGGAAGAGACTCCCTCTCATCCTCCCTTGATAGAAGAACTAGAGGACTTTAAGGACTCTAAAGAAACTATCATGGCAGAGGAAGTAATAGATGGAGGTAGAGGTAGAGGTAGAAGAGGAGGAAACAATGGAGACAAAAATGGTGAAGGAAATAATGGAAGAAATAGGGAAGGAGACAACTTGTTTGGATTCCCTATAGTTGATGAGGAAACTCATACAACGATGAAAAATATCTCACCATCTGTTCTCCCTAAATTTTATGGATTGCAAAGTGAGGATCCTGAAACATTTCTGTTTGAGTTTGAAGTCGTGTGCCGAACCTATGACTATATGGAAGACTCTCAAAAACTCAAACTGTTTCCTTCAACATTGAAGGGAGCTGCTTTGAAATGGTTCATGGGATTAGCCACTCAATCTATTAGGACTTGAAATGATATGAAACAAACATTTTTGGATAGATACTTGGACTATTGTATGCCCACCAATCACAAGGATGAGGTATTCAAAATGATGCAAAAAGAAGATGAAAATTTGGAAGACTTACTTGAAAGATTTCAATACAACTTGAAAAGAGCAAAGATGAGCAACTTAGATGATGAAACCTTGAAAGTCCTCATATTAAAAGCCATTAGAGATGAATGGATAGATATTTTAAACATGATGGGGAAAGGAGACATTTCTCAACTTCCACTTCGTGATATAACAGAACTATGTGTCCATCTCTCAAGGAGAAAATCTAAAACAGGAAAAGGGCCTAGGGATCCTTCTCTTATTAGGGTTAACAAATCTGCAACTGGATCAGTAAGTAGGGCAGAGATTGGTAACATGCTTGATGAATTCAAAATTGATATCTTAGGGAGCCTTAGTGAACAACTAGACACCCTTAAAATCCAAAACAAGCAGAAAGCAGAAACAGACGCTTTAGCCATCTTTTGTTCGAAATGTAGGAAGAAACATGCTTTAAGGGAATGTCCCTTGGATGCAAAAGTTGTAGAAACATGTATGATTTGCTCAGAGAATCATGAGATCAAGGATTTTCCTTCAATTCCTGGACTCAAAGCTGTTTTTCAAGAAGACCCAAATTCAATAGAATCTCTCTGTTTTGTTGCAAGGAGACCTTGGCAGGGACAACAAACTCAAGGGTTTAACAACCCTATGAATCTTCAAACCCCACCAAATTGGAATCCTTGGCAACAACCTTGGCTCCAACATCAAAATCCATATCAACCATGGGTGCAAGGGATGCAAAATCCTTATGGGATATTTGCTCAATTTTATCAATATCCTCCATATTTTCAAAATTAACAAGCTCCACAACTTCCAAACCCAAATCCACAACTTTCATTGCCATTTCCACAACAACAACCTTCTCAAAAAAATCCAAATCCTCAACTCATGCTCCCATACCAACAAAAGACAAATCAACTTCCATCTCAGCCATTTCCAAATCCTAATAATAAAAATCCTCAGAATACTTACATGGTAGAAGGACAACAATTTCCTACCTATATGATTGTTCCTCTCAATGATGTACAACTCAGATCTGGTAGAGTTTTAGAAAAACCTTCTATAGATATTAAAGAGCAAGATACCTCTGAGGAGGATTCTCTTCAAGTCAATAAGGGTTCTGAGGAAGCATCTCTTCAAAATCCAAGCATTCAAAAAGAAAAAGAAAAGTTAACCTCCACAACTCCTATAGTTGAGCAACCTGCATCTTCATCTACACCTCCTTTTCCTAAAAGACTACAAATTGACAAGGGGGTGGAAAAACAAATTTTGTTGCCTAACTATGATTTTCTAGATGAATTGAAGAATGTTTGTATCAAGATTCCCTTGCTACAAGCCATTCGAGAGATTCCTATTCTAGCAAAAACTATAAAGGAGTTGAGTTTCAAAAGACCAGGAAGAAAACTAAAAGACACAAGAAGAATCCACCTGGTAGGAAAGATTGCAGACATTATGATGGGAAAAATTACTATGCAGAAGTATGTAGATCCAGGAAGTCCAATTGTCAAGACACATATAAATGGGATAGAAATTCCAAACACATTGATTGACTTAGGGGCTGGTATCAACATTATGAGTAGACAGACTATGGACCAGCTAAAACTTCCTAACCTTCTTTTTACACCTACTTTACTGCAACTTGTAGATTGATCAATTATTAAACTAGATGGTGTATTAGAAGATATTTCAGTCTCCTTAGATTCTTGGGAATATCCAGTAGATTTTATGATTTTGACTCCCAAGAGTAATCTAGGAGGGCACCCACTTATCCTAGGAAGACCTTGGCTAGCCACAACTGATGCTTTTATTAGTTGTAGATCTGGGGACATGTACATTTCTAATGGTAATTCGACAAAGAAATTCAATTTGTATCCTCTAGCAAAAGCAATCACAGAAGTAGGAGACAATGAATGGGTCGATGATGAGGACACTATACAACCTGTCTTTACCATTTCTGAAATCAGTGAGGATAGTCAAATTCTGCACACATTAGAAAATTTTGAGACATCTTCAGAATATGACCCCACACAATTTCAGTTGGAATCTGACATAGAATATTTATCATCAAGACAAATGTCTCTTTACTCTATGGAAGAGTTTGGTAGTTCTACTATTGAGATCTTTCCAGGAAAAACATTGAATATCAACAAACATTTGGAAAAGTCACAACAAGAAGAACTAACTAAAATCTTGCAAAAACATTCTACTGCATTTGCATGGGAGTATACTGACATGAAAGGTATTGATCCTAAGACTTGCATCCATCATATCTATATTGAGAAAAATAGTAGACCAATCAGACAACCTCAAAGAAGGATGAATCCAAATCTTAGGGAGATAGTGAAAGAAGAGCTCCAAAAACTACTCAATGTAAACTTCATTTATCCAATTTCAGATAGCCGATGGGTTTCTCCTTTGGTTATAGTACCCAAAAAGAATGGTAAATGGAGGGTATGCATTGATTACAGGGAATTGAACAAAGCAAATTTGAAGGATCACTTTCCTTTGCCTTTTATCGATCAGGTATTAGACACATTAGCAGGTAAAAAGCACTTTTCATTTTTGGATGGTTTTAGTGGCGATAATCAAATTCAGGTAGCACCTGAAGATCAAGATAAGACCACATTTACTTGTCCATGGGGAACTTTTGCCTACCGAGTGCTTTCTTTTGGGTTATGTAATGCACCTGCAACATTCCAAAGAGCATTACTAGGAATTTTTTCTGATCTAATCCATGATTGTGTAGAGGTTTATATGGATGATTTTACAGTCTATGGTAATTCATTTGAAGAGGCATTAGAAATTTTGGAAAAAGTTCTTATAAGATGTAAAGAAACAAACCTTTCATTAAGCCATGAAAAATGCTTTATGATGTTTATTGAAGGGATTGTTTTGGGGCATCATATTTTGGGAGATGGGATTAAGGTTGATAGATCAAAAGTTGAAGTCATCTCCAAGTTACCTATTCCAAATTTTCAAAGAGATGTTAGAATTTTTCTGGGATTTACTGGTTACTATAGAATATTTATAGAAAACTTCACTAAAATAGCACCCCCACTCTTCAAATTGCTTACAAAAGACTGTGAATTTAAATGGGATCCTGATTGTCAATCAGCTTTTGAAACTTTGAAAACAAGAATATCTGAAGCACCTATCTTGAGAGGACCAAATTGGAAACTCCCTTTCCATATTTCTACGGATGCTTCGGATACAGCTCTAGGAGCTGTGTTGGGTCAAAAAGATTTAGTTTCCTTATGCCATTTATTATACCAGTAAAAATTTGACTCCCACAGAGTTGAATTATACTGTGACTGAAAAAGAGTTTTTAGCCGTTGTTCATGCAATTAATAAGTTTAGACATTACATAACAGGCTATGAAACTTTTATTCATACTGACCATTCTGCAATTAGATATTTAATGAACAAACCTGTTACTAATGGAAGAGTGACAAGATGGCTCTTAATTTTGCAAGAATTCAATATTACTGTGTTGGATAGACCAGGAAAATAGAATACAGTAGCTGATTTCTTGTCTAGGATTCAGAATACTAAAGAAGATTCTCCTATAGAAGATAAATTTCCTGATGAATACTTGTTTGCAGTAACTATTAAGACCCCTTGGTATGCATATATTGCTAACTATTTGGTTACATGGAAACTACCTTCACATTTATTTCCAAGTGAAAAACGAAAAATTATTCAGGAGAGTTCAAAATATTCATGGATTTCTAACGAATTGTTTAAAACAGGGCCAGATCTTGTGATCAGAAGATGTGTCAGGGAAGATGAAATGCTTGATATTCTTAAGGCATGTCATGATGAACCATGCGACGAACACTTTGCAGACAAAAGGACGGCCTATAAAATCCTCTCTTTAGGATATTATTGGCCTTTCCTCTTCAAAGATGCAAAACAATATGTCAAAAGGTGTGACAGCTGCCAAAGAGTAGGGAAACCTACCCTTTCAAATGAAATGCCACTGCAACCACAGGTACTCATTGAACCCTTTGAAAAATGGGCTTTAGATTTCATTGGACCTATTAATACACCATCTAAGAAAAAGAAGTATATATTGGTTTGTACTGATTATGTTACTAAATGGGTAGAAGCCAAAGCATTAGTATCTGCTACTGAAAATTCAGTTTTTCATTTTCTTTATGAGGATATTTTTACTCGCTTTGGTGTTCCAAGAGAAATTGTGACAGATCAGGGAAGCCAATTCACATCCAACTTGGTGGAGAAATTGATGGAAGAATACAAAATCAAGCACAGAAGATCTACTCCTTACCATCCGCAAGAAAATGGTCAAGTGGAGTCTACAAACAAAGTTCTCAAAAGTATCATCACCAAAACTGTTCATCTACATAGAAGAGATTGGGCAGAAAGGCTTCCTGAAGCCTTGTGGGCCTACAGAACTACATGGAGAAATACAACAGGACATTCTCCCTATGAACTTGTTTAAGGGAAAGAAGTCCTGCTCCCCATTGAGTTCCAAGTCAAGACCTTCAAGATAGCAGTTCAGTTGGGGATGGACTTATCATAAGCCCAAAAGCATAGAATGGAGCAGTTGAACGAGCTAGATGAGATCAGACAAGAAGCAATTTTAAGAACTGATCTAGTTCAATATCAAAGAGCTAAATGGCATGAAAAGTACATCAAAGAGAAGAAGTTTCAAGAAGGAGATTGGGCATTGTTATTTGATTCCAAGTTTAAATATTTTCAAGGAAAATTTCAGACTCATTGGCTTGGGCCATATGATATTGACAAGATCTTTAGCAATGGAGTGGTAAGAATCAAGACCATTGATGAGTTTCAAACTCCTCTTATTGTGAATGGCCACAGATTGAAATTTTATCATAAGCCACTCTCAAAAGACGATTTTGTCAAAGTGTTTCAAGAGAATTCTGCAATCAGGCTGGTACAGAAGAATTCTTCTTCTCCACCAGCCTAGCTTTTCTTCTTTTCAATTAAAAAAAATATTAAAAAATATTAAAAAATTGTATAAGCCTGAAAACCAATCACTGATTGGCAGTCTTATACAGAAAATATAGAGTGAAAAATAGGAACACCTGACACTCTATATTTTCCAAAAAAAAAAATCTCTCTTTCATTTTACAAGTTTTGTGACCATCCACTCCATTCCATTCCACTTCATCCCACTTCATTTTCACTCCACTTCATTCCATTTCACTTCATTTTATTCCATTTCATCAATAAAATTATTTTTCATGACCATTTCCATCTGGTCATTTGTCATCCGTTCATGTTCATTCATCCAAATAATAGCTGTGTCAGTTTCCGCAGCTGACATCTGTTTCCGCAGCTGACTCCAGTTTCCGCAGCCAGAAGCAGATTCCGCAGCTACTACTCTGTTTTCAAAAGTATGTACAGTTAGATGTTATTTCCATAATCATGAAATTAAATGCAGGTGAGAGGATCAATTATGAAGACATGGAGCATTCAAGACACCAATGAAGAGTAACTAGTTGAAGACCAAGGAAAAAGGCAAAAGATTCCAAGGTATGAGTAAAATTCATTTCAAATAGCATTGAAAAACACATTTTTATATAGTTCTAAACCATAAGCTCCATCCATGATGTGCAATGATTATATTGACAACCCCCGTAACCCTTTCACGATCTCCATATGATCCTCCCGCATTCATTCTCAAACGATTCCATAATTAAACCCCCGATCTTCACTCATACTCCAATATTCCACCGATGATAATAAGACGTAGTTGATTTGACCACGGACTCTTACAGCCGCATAAATCCATAGCCGTTGTTTAAACGTGCTCACATTTATTGTGCAGCCACCAAATTTCAAAACAATGTCGGATGTGTTATACTCCTCCTATTTGTTTTGTTAATCTCACAACCGTGTCTCTGTCGTGCTCACGAAACCCCTTTCTGTTCTGTATCACTTCACTTCGTTCTCTATTACGCTACAACTTATATATCCACTCTTTGATATCTACCTATAGTCATTGTGCTCATCTCTGTGCATTCAGCCGTTCTATTTCCATTGAACCCTCACGCAGGCAAATTTGTGAAGAGCAGAAAGAAGAATGGGTAAATTGCTAAGAGCAGAACCGGAAGGACCTAAGTTCATGGAGGGATATCCGCAAGTAAGGGATATATTGAAGAAATCAAAGTGGCTGTGGTTTATCCAAAAATTTAGAGGTTATCATAAAGAAGTGACAAAAGCAATTGCAAGGTCATTCAATGGCCTGGAAGTAGAGATTGGAGACCTTAAGTTTGCAGTAAACGAGGCATCTGTAGCAACAGCCACGGAACTTCTTCAAGAGGGTGAGCATTGGTTTAAGAATAAAAGCATCAGTGATGAAGCCTGGAGAACAATCTTACGAAACCAAGGTATGGACATAACTATTTTTAAAAGAGGAATTCTTGTTCATGCATTGAAAGAGGAATGGGCTACTTTGCTGCTAGTTGTTCAAAAATTCATTACCTGTGAAGGCCGTTTTGGGTCCATGTATATGTACCATACCAGATTGCTGATGAATTTTCTAGATAATCAAACTCTCAATCTCTCATATTTTCTATTAAATAGTTTGAAGAAAATGTTTGTGACTGTTCAGAAGCATTTAGGAGATGTAGAACCACATCTATATCACCACGGTCTTGTAAAAATTTTGATTGAAAAAGAGTTAAAGGAGAAGAAAGACACATGGGAACAATTTATGATTAGAAATTTCTTTGAGGAACCTCAGGAAATTCCTGAAGGTAGTACAACAAGAAGGAGTAGAAGAAAAAGAATAAATGATGAAACTCAAATTACTCCTACTCAAGAAATTCCTGAAGGTAGCACAGCAAGAAGAAGTAAGAGAAAAAGAACAATTGATGAAATTCAAAATACTCCTACTACTACAATTGAAAGAACTAATAGGGAAGAGAGATTGTCAAAGAGGAAGAAGAAATAAATCAAGGGTAAGAAGCCAATAACACCAAAATAGAGAAAAACTATTGAGGCTATACATCAAACCCCTTCTTCTGAAGAAGAAGATCATCAAGTGTTATCTGAAAGATTAGTTTATCTTCAAAAAAAATCATCTATGGCCAAGAAGACAGAGAAAGGAAAACAAAAACAAAAGGATAGTGTACCACAGCGTGTGAGAAGAAGCAGCTGACTTAAGGGGAAATTGAGGAAAACGCAAATGAAGGGTCCTCATTTCATTGATTTGGGAGAGGAAACATCTGAACAGTCCCCAGCTGACCATAGTCCATCTCACTCTCAATCAGTTAGTGAACCTGGTTCATTTCATTCTCAGTCATACATTGAACATAGTCCATCCCATTCTCAGCAAGATGTTGATGTGAGCCCTTCTCAGCCAGATTTTGAAGATAACTCTCCTTCATGGCATTTTGGGGACAGCCCAATAAAAATGACACCTGAAATAGACCCCAAGCAACAAGAAGTATATGATTATATAGAATCTTTGGAAAAAGCAGCTACCGGCCCTAGTACTTCGTCCATCCAGCCTCACACAGTACAAGATGATCTAGTCCAATCACTAAAACAGGAATTCTTTGAGCTAGAGCTTTTAAACAGACACATCAAAAATGAAAATGAGACATTGAAGGAACAAGGTAAATTGGACAAAATCATTCATGATAATACCATGCTACATCTGGGAATATGGCAGAAGAAGAACAAGAAATTGAAAAGGAAATGCCAGAAGTTAAGCAGAGCACTGGTTAATATCAAATTTAGATGCCTAATGAAGAAGCCCAGGATGATGGCAACACCAAGGAAGAAGAGGAGAGGTTTGGATGTACTGGCTGAAGTGTCAAGGCATATGAACTAAGGAAGGATTATCAAAATTTTGGTTGCATGAGGACATGCAACACCTTCACAGTGGGGGTATGTTGAGTCCCCAATCTACATCTTTTCCATACACCTTTCTATACCTTTTTCATCCACCTGAACCTTCCAAGTTGTCAATATCATTGTATATTAATTGCAAAAGAGCATCTAACATGGTTTTTAATTATATTTTTGTGTCTGCTGTTTGATTTAGTTTTTTCTCATTTAGCTGCGGAATCTTGCCACTTTCCACAGCTACTGCAACTTTCCGCAACCATTTTGTGAAACTCTATGTTACAGGTGTCTACAGGAAAAACGAGCCACATGGGCAAGTCAGAAATGATGTGGACATGGATCGTGTCCTATTGGCTCGAGAAATTTCATCTAAAGAGGCTGCTGTCAAAGGTGTCCAAATGGAAGTCAACCGTAGAGTCCCACGATGACAGGACTCAGTTTCGTGTCACGTGAAGATTCATATGGCCGTTTCTGAGTTGCGGGGGAAAAATCAACATCTGTACACGGCTCCATAGCCGAATTCAAACATCCACTCCTCATAGATTTACTCTTCAATACGGCCATGATCCTAGATCTGTGGACGTAATGGTCTACGTGTTCTCCATCAGCATAAACTTTAGGAATCAGTTATATTTATTTTGTTATAAATAACGCGTTTGTATACGCATATTAGATTAGTCTCTGTTAGTTTTTATTAGTCTTCTCTGTAATGTAATTACATTGCCACTGTGCCGTAATATCACCTTTCTGTTATGACTGCATTTTAATATATAAGAAGACTCTGTTTCCAAATGTAATTCGTACTTGAAGTCTGTTGCCAAGGCTGGTGTAGAGGGCCCCTGCACTTGCCAAGGTTCTGTGCATTATTGTATAGTTCTTGTTTTATTTCTTTAAAGCTCATTGTGCCATAATCCATTCACATGTTTATACATTTCATCTTTCATGGTATATATGCTTCATTTCTGTTTATAATCTTTCATGCTTTCTATTTTACTTCTGTCTTTCATGTTTTATATTATTGATAACTGATCAGTGTTCTTGTTTCAGGTTATAAATAGGCAGCCCAGACATTTGCATAAATTTTTGACTAATGACATGGAATTAACATTGTTCTACTACTAATTTGTTTTTGTTAGTTTCTGTTTAATTTTAGTACTGCTTTGTTTAATTCAGTTTTGCTCATTTGCTTCAGTAGTTAAATTTAGATATATTAAACTGCTCATAACATCTTCAGTTGCCTCCGAAAGCCACATCTGGACTGATGGTGAGGGATTGTATTATGAAATGTGTAGTTTGATATTAGTTTCTTTTCTGCAAATTAGATATATTAAATTTCTCATAACATCTTCAGTTGCCTCCGAAAGCCACAACTGGACTGATGGCGAGGCATTGAATTATGGATTTGTAGTTTGATATTAGTTTCCTTTCTGCAAGTTAGAAATATTAAATTGTGCATGACATCTTCAGTTACCTCCGAAAGCCACAGCTGGACTGATGGTGAGGGATTGAACTATGAATGTATGGTTTGATATTAGTTTACTTTCTGCAAGTTAGATATCAGTTACTCAAGTTGTTTATGGTTACTTCCGAAAATCATAGCTGGACTAATGATGAGGGATCAGAAGACAAATTGATGTAATCTGATTTAGATTTACTTTGTTGCAATTTTTGATTTCTTTAAGCATAGTTTCTTTTGTGTTTAGACAACAGCAAGAATAGTTTGGTTTTCATGCTCAATAGTTCACTATTTTGATTTATTAGACTAGCAGCACCTTTTCATTTCAGCAGCACATCTTCATTTCCTTTCAAGTTTTGTCATTGTAAGTTTCAAATTCCTTTTTTAAGTTTCAAGTTGGTAAATCATTATAGAGGATATCATTTCCTTGAACAAACATAACCATACTTTTTTTTATTTTAGAATTTCCATCTCACCTTAGAAAACTAAAAACGACAAAAAGTTAAGAAATAGGTTATCTTGCACATATAGTGCGCCGCACTTCATCAGCTTACAAATCCCGAATTGATAAATTAATGTAGCAATTTAGGACACACTAAATTGACCAAACAGTCTGTTAAAGAGAAACCTTCTGGTTGTTCCATGTAGACTTCTTCTTCTAGATCTCCATTCAAAAATGCAGATTTCACATCCATTTGATATACTTTGGAGTTTTGGTAGCAAGAAAAGGCCAGAAACATTCTGATGGCTTCCATTCTGGCTACAGGGGAAAATGTTTCATCGTAATCAAGTCCTTCGATTTGTTAGTATCCTTTGCAGACCAGTATGGCTTTATTCCTGATTACTTGTCCTTGATCATTCCTTTTGTTTTTGAATACCCATTTTGAGCCTATGAAATTTTTCTCAGTGGGTCTAGGAACTAATTCCCAGGTATTGTTTTTCTCATTTTGGTCCAATTCTTCATTCATAGCATTCACCCAAGACATGTCCTTGCTGGTTTCTTCAAATTTCTTTGGCTCTATTTGTGACAACATGGCTATGTATACCTCTTCAATTTTTTCTGTTAGCTGCCTTCTTGTTTGGAGCCCTACTCTCTTGTCTCCAATGATCTGATCTTCAGGATGGTTCTTCTGAGTATATCTTGAGGGAGCTTTAGAACTCAGCTCTGTATCTTCTGTTGTCTTTCTTGTTTCCTCATCATCTTGGTTTTCTTCTTCATGGTTGTCTGATGGACTGCAGCAGTCTGTATCTCTTGTATTGTTTGGAAGTTCTTCATCAAATCTCACATCAATGCTTTCTACTATTTTTCGAAGAGTCTTGTTGTAGCACTTGTACCCTTTAATTTTGGATGCATATCATAGAAATATCCCTTCATCTACTCTTGCATCAAATTTCCCAAGATTTTCATCATTATTCTTTATGTAACACTTGCTTCCAAAGATTCTAAAATTTTTGATTGAAGTTGGTTTTCCATGCCATAGTTCATAGGGAGTCTTGTCACTACTTGGCCTTAAGTGAGCTTTATTAAGGATATGCACCGCTATGTGTACTGCTTCTGCCCAGAAGGTCTGAGCAATATTACTTTCATGCATCATGGCTTTGGCTATTTGCTGTACATACCTGTTTTGTCTCTCTGCTACTCCATTTTGCTGAGGTGTTCTTGCAATAGTAAATTGTTGTTTTATCCCATGTTCATTGCATAGGTCAGCAAAGTCATAATCTGTAAATTCACCTCCTCTGTCTGATCTGATGCATTTCAGCTTGTATCCTGTTTGATTTTCTGCTAATGCTTTGAAGATCTTAAATTTTTCCAGAGCTTCTGATTTATTCTTGAGAAAAGAAACCCATGTCATTCTGGAGAAATCATCTATTATCAGCATGAAGTAGGATTCTCCACTTGGATTTTTGGTTCTTGCGGGTCCACACAGATCCACGTGCACAAGCTGTAGAGGTCTTCTTGTTGATAACTCATCTTTGGCCTTGAAGGATGTACGAGTCTGTTTGCCTAATTGACATGATTTGCATATAGTATTAGAAGGCCTCTTTATTTCTGGCATGTCTCTGATAGCTTTCTTCTTGCTTAGTCTGATGCTGTGATCGAAGCTGAGATGTCCCAACCTTTTATGCCATAACCACGACTCTTCTAGTTTGCTAAGATGACATGCTTTATCTTCCTCTTTCACAATGTAAAAATTACTCTCTATTCGAACTCCTTTGAGCAGAGTCTTACCTGTGGTGCTTGATCTGACTTCACAATCTTGTGCTCTAAAAAGAACTTCACAGCCTTTGTCACACATCTAATTGACACTTAGTAAATTTTCTTTCAGCCCATCTACAAATAGTACATATTGGGCCTTTCCTCTACCATTGTCTATGCTGACTGAGCCTTTTCCTTTGATCTTACTTGATTTATCATTACCAAAAGTAACATTTCCAGATTTCTTTTCATCAAGAGTTATAAACTTGCTTTTGTCTCCTGTCATGTGTTTAGAGAAGCCACTGTCCAAATACCATTGGCTTTTCAAATATTGAGCAGTTAGAGCCAGGTCACACTTATTCTCCTTCTTTTTCCACTGGAGGCATCCTTTTGTTTGGTATATTTTGTGAGATGATGATTCACGTCGCTTCAGAGGACATTTGGAAGGCATATGTCCAACTTGATTTCATATACAAAATTTCATCATAGTTTTTGCAGAATTGTGACTATGAACAAAATTTCTTTGATTCATAAGCCTCCTTAAGGTGTTGAACATCAATCTTTGTCCATGCTTTATACACTCAATGATTTTATGACCAAATTCCTTACAATAAAAACAGTAACCATAGAAACTATTTGCATACCTGGTGTAAGGTTGTCTTTTCCATTTGTTTGATTGAGGTAGTCTCTTCAATGTTTGCATATTTTGCTGGTTTGAATTACTCCTCCTTGCACGGAAATATGCAGAAATGTGTCCCAGATTGTGGCAGACATAACATGTGGCATTCTTCATAGGAGGGAAGAATCTCCTTTGATGGCTTCCAAATTTGACATATTCAGAGGCATATGCCCCTTTCTATGTTGTCTTAGTATTTATTACATTCTTAACTACTAGTGGTTTCTTCTGATCTCTGTCTTCCTGATTACAGGTTTATTCTTTTGTAGGAATTATTTGAGCTACTTCATCATTCTTCTTTGCTTTTACAAAAATAATCTCTCTATCAACTTTTTCTTTGCTTTTACTTGATTCTCCTTCATAGCCTATTCCAGTTTTTATCATAGGGGATCTTTGAGCAACCAGAATTTCATTCAAATTACTAGAGCTTGTTATTTGAGAAGAGATTATAACCTCTTTCCTTTGAGCATTTTCTAGTTTCTTCCTGAGACATACTACTTCTTCTTCCAGCTTCTCTTGTTCTCGGGTTTTATCCTTGATTTGCTGAAGTAATATGCCTTCTATCTTCTTGGCTTCTTCAAGCTCTACCTTTAGCTGCCTAAGGACTTCTGAGTTTTTTTCTTCTCTTACATACTTGAAAAGAATGTCCTTTTGTTTTCTGCACTTCAGTTTGAGTCTGTCAATCTCCTCTAGAGCACTTCTTAGCTCCCCCTCAAGGTCAATTTCCCCTTCTTCTTCTTCATCTTCTAGCAGGAGTCCTTCAAGTTATTTTATTGACATCAATAATAATTCAGAGGTTCCTTCTTGACTAGAGGGTTCATCTAAATCTTCAGATGTACTGCTGTCTTGTTGAGCATAGAAGGATTTTCTACTGAACTTCTTTCCTTTCTGCCAGTTCTTCGATTTATTTTTCTCTGACTCTTGAGCCTGATTCCTTACTTTCTTGTGAGGACACTTAGCAGTATAGTGTCCAACTCTTCCATAATTAAAGAATTTGAAAGGAAGTTTACCTTTGTATTTACCTAAGCCTCTATCCAATTTCTTGACAAATTTTGCCTCTTCTTCATCCGAGCAAGAACATATGTCTCCCTCTTCTTCTTTATTCTTTTCTGTTTTAAAGGTTGCCTCCCTCGTACTTGGCTTCTTCTATGGGAGCCGCATCTCATATGCTGTTAGATTTCCAAGTAGTTGGTTTATGGTCAAGGTCTCCCAATTAGCTATCTCTTCTATTGCAGACACCTTGGGATTAAACCTGGGTGGAAGAGATCTTAGAATATTTTGGACAATTACAACTTCTTTTATGTTTTCACCAAGAGCCTTCATGTTATTTACTATTTCTGCAACCCTTAGAAAGAAGCTAGCAATGTCTTCATCATCATCTATTTTTAAGTTCTCAAACTGGGCTCTATAGACTTGAAGTTTGGCAGTCTTTACTTTCTTGTCTCCCTCATGGATGTTCTCCAGAGTATCCCACATTTATTTGGCAGTGTCTTTGTGCATTACTTTGATAAACTCTGCTTCACACAATCCATTCAAGATGGCATTCATGGCTTTTGCGTTAGCTACAAAATCTTGTTTGGTTTATTTCTCTGAGTCAGTTTCCTTTGGGGCATATCCATATTCCACAGCAGCCCAGACTTCTATTCCTAAAGAAATTATGTATGTCCTCATTCTGATTTTCTAGAAAGCATAATTTTCACCTGTAAAGAAAGGGGCTTTATTGGTAGAGCATCCTTCTTTACTAGCCATCCTGAGAACCTAGGATCTCCTTTCAGTTGTCAAACTGGTACAAAGGAACTTGGCTCTGATACCAATTGTTGAACCCTTAGTTAAATTGAGAGGGGGGGGGGGGGTGAATCAGTTTAACACATTCATGGACTTTTAAAACTTTTCATTAAAAATTATTTACACCTTCATTTCATGTCCAACTTAATATGTGATTAATCTTAGGATGTGAGAAGCAAGTGTTAATATAATATAAAAGTAGACTTAATATGAGAGCAGCAGGTATTAAGCAGAATATATAGATCAGATCAACACAACATCGCTACGTAGACACTGTAGACATGGAAACCCATAAAGGGAGAAAACCACATCTTATTATTGTTGTGATGCAAAGGCAAGCTCCAACTCCTCTCACCACCGTTTTTCTATAGGCACTGCCCTGCCGTGAGGCTCCAACCTCAATTATGTTAAAAATTGCAAGGAAGCACCAACTCCTCTTCAATTTTTGCGGTGTGCATCAACCCACAGGAGTGCTCCAACCTTAGTCACCACAATCGAAGGCTATCAAGCTACAACTTGACAGAAGCTCCAATCTCTTCAATTTATCAAACTGAAAGTTTGCTGATTTACCTTAGATATCACCTATGACTTAGCTTTTATTTCTCGCTTTGCTTTTCTTAATTCTCTCTCTGCCTACCTTTCTGTTTTCCCTATTTATATTTACTCTCTAACCTCTTTTATGCATATCCAAATGATATTATTTATAGAGTTCCTCACATGACTGTTTGTATTTCAATAGGAATTTGGAGTGAATAGTCATGACTCTTTGGCTTCTGTCTTCTCATTCCTTTTATCTGCTCATTTAGAAAATATAACTGTAGGTATCAATTTAACATTACAGTGGGATATTTGTTCTCTTCCGGAGACTTGCCAATGCATCACAAACAATAAAAACCAATTAAAACATTTACAATCAAATTACAATGAGAACTCCAGCTCAACTCATTTAGTCTTTTGGCTCGCTGCGCATTTGTCTTTTCTTTGACTGTGTCTGTCTTTTCTGTGACTGTTTTCTATCTCTTTTCAGCTTTGTTTGCTCTTCTGTCCTCTGCTGTGGTGTAACTGTTGCATACATGTAACTGTGCTTTTTCTATCAGTGCATTTTGTATCTATATGTAACTGCTGACTTTAAATCTGGGCAAATTCCAACGCTTTTCATACAGCAAGTGTCTTGTTGATGTGGTGAGTTCCGCAAGCGGAACATACATACACCACGGCCTTTGTTTTATGGCCCGATATGATTGCACACATCGCAATTGTATTATATTAATAATCGCCCTCCACCTTAAGCCGAGGCCCGTGGGTCCATAGAGCACGTGGCACTTTTCAATACAATCGCAACAACTATATATATATATATATATATATATAACAGTGCCTTCACAAATTTCCGATTGCGATTGATATGCGGACCCGACCATGTTTTATATGGCGGAGTTTATATGACTATCGCATCTGGCTTTGCCAATCGCAATCGCAAGCTGCCTTGCTCCGATGCGATTGATATGCTCCACAAATTTCCGATTGCGATTGATATGCAGACCCGACCATGTTTTATATGGCAGAGTTTATATGACTATCGCGTCCGGCTTTCATCGCAATCGCAAATATTTGTTAACATGTTGCGCTTCAACTCCGATGCGATTGGTACCTTTGCGATTGTTCCGATGCGATTGATCTCAATCGCAACTTTCTGTTGTGATGTTCCGATGCCTTTATATTCTCCGATGCGATTCATAAGGGTCCCACCTTATATTACTTCGTTTCTTTTGATCATAAAGTGCTCCACTTATTAATATATATGCTTTGAACCTTTGTTTATATGATCCGGGCTTCATCGA
Source organism: Pinus albicaulis (assembly GCA_034641835.2). Classification (NCBI taxonomy): domain Eukaryota; kingdom Viridiplantae; phylum Streptophyta; class Pinopsida; order Pinales; family Pinaceae; genus Pinus; species Pinus albicaulis. The sequence continues at coordinate 237,198,050 of CM076572.1, forward strand.
AACCCTAATTCCTTGCTGTATGTTCCGACACATTCAATATGTTTTATAAACCCGTCGGGTCCAAGATTCATCGCAATCACACTTATTTACATATATGTTCCGTCGCTCTTATATTCTCTGATGCGATTGGGTGAGGGTCCCACCTTATGATACTTTGATTCTTTGTTAAAAATGCACTCCATATATATTAATATATATGCTTTGGACCTTTGTGCATAAGGCGCAATATATGTAATGCACTGCATATATACTCCAGCATGGGTAACAATTCCCGGAATGAGATTTATATATATATATATATATATACTTTGCTGCTCCAAACTTTAGTGTATCTTCCGGCAAGGGAGGTGATTCTCGGAATTTGTTTGTATATATATATATATACTTGCCACTTTGGGTTATACGATTCCCGGAATTGTGTTTATGTATCCTTCAGCTAGGGTAGCAAATCTCGGAATTAAAAATGGCTCTGCCTCTGCTTGTGATAACGGCTCTGCCTCTGCTGTGATAACGGCTTCGCTCGTATTCGCTCGCTCTCGCTTCCGTATTGCTCCGTCGTTGTTCTTTTCCTATTCCCATCTACCTGCCTTCTTTGTTCTGTGTCCGTTCCTTGTCACTATTGCCATCAATACACATTCCAACACAACCATGATGGTAAAGCTCAAAACCTTAGAGTGGCCCTCTAGGTTTTCCTTATCATTTAACTAAAAATCATCAAACAACTTCAGAATGTGGTTTGGGCACCCATTTATCAGTTATCAATGGCTTGGAGGATCTTGGAGGAAGCCTAAAGGAAATTTGAAAGTTTGATTTTCTTGGAGGGCCCTCTTGGCCAAACATGCAGCACCTGCTTGGGTTTTTGGGTCATCCAAAGGCGCAGCGCCTGAACGAGTTGCCGAGTCAGCCAAAGGCGCATCGCCAGTTTCTAAGGGCACAATGCCTTTTTGCAAAGGGAATTTGGAGGCATTTTCGGGGTCCAAATTGGGCACATAATAGCTCGTTGGAATTATTTTCCTATCTAATTTCCAAATATACCTTTTTTTTTCTTATTGGAGTTGATTTTATTGTCAAAAGTTGATTCTCCCAAGACTAGTCAAAAACTGTTGAATGATGGTGCAAAAATGTAGAGTGTTGGTGAAGGCAACTTTTGGAGGCATTCCTTAACTCCAAATTGAGCTCATGATAGCTCATTGGAAATATATTCCATTCTAGTTTTCATTAGACTCATCAAGCATGTCATTTGGACAAACCAGCTATGTGAAAACATGATTTTTCCAAGATCACTCCAGAAGTGCAGAAACTCTCCCGTGACACCTGTATTTTTGACATTTCTCTAAAACCATGACACCTGTGTAAACTCTAAATGATTTTTTTCTTCTTGGATGTATGATAGGCAAAAACCTCTCTCATGTTTTCCAAATTCATCTCTGTTTGGTCAGAAACATAGTTTGAAGCAAAACTAGCCCTATGAGTGACAAATGGCTCGTCTCTTGGAATGAATTCCTGGAAAATGATGGAGGCATGTGTTAGTATGAATCCTTTTTCGAAGTGTACGAAAAAATACCACTTTAGCTACGCATAAATAATAGCCCTAACATCAAAAGTGGCTGCCAATATCTTCAGATTTGCAGTTAGTTGATCAAGACAAGAGCTGCAAAAAACCAGATCTATGCATAGAAAGACATTAAACAGTAAAAAGAAGGGTTTGATCCATATATCCAATAGACAAGACAAGAACAATTTTTGAAAGAATTTTTGTATTAAGGGCACCTGGGAGGAAAACAAGAAGGTGTATCCAATTCTCCTCAATGGGATGGGTTCTTGGAAGTCCTCAGCACTTCAGATCTAGAATCTCTCTCTTGTTGGTGTAGAAAACCCAGACAAAGATAGAACTCGAAGGGAGCTCACACAGCAAAATAATGTAGAAAAATGTGACCAAGTGTATAGATCCAGAGTGATCTAATAGGCAACAAAAGGTGAAGAATGGTAGGAAAAACCCTCCTATTTATAACAAAATATTGGGTCATTCTAGATCTTCGTGCATGATTAAAATAATGTTAACCAAATCTAGATCCACCTTTTATGGAATATTTTATTATATTTGTTGGAGGGAAAAAGTATTTGACTTGGGTCAAATCCCTTTATTTGTTAATAATAAATAAATAAATGATTTATTTATCTTTTTAATGAAGTGGTTGAAGGATAATCAAATAAATAATGATTTATTTAATTATTTGTGGGTGATTTGGTCATATTTAACAAGGAATATTATCTAAATAAGATTTAAATAATTATTTCTAGAAAATAATAAGATAAATAAAGGTTTATCTAATTAATTTCTTTGTTTTTGGGTTAAACATGACTGGGAATAATAATTAAATTATGGCTTAATTAATTATTCCATGAGGAAAATCAAACAAATATAGGTTTGTTTAATATTTCCTTTTGGGGTTTCCTGTTTAGACCATAAACAACCTAATAAATGTGGTTTATTAAGTTATTTAACATAGTGAAGGCAATTTTACTTAGGGTAAAATTGGTCTTACATGGTGTACTTGGGTCCATCTAATGATAATAGGTTAGATGACCAAAAATGGTGTAACAGATTGCCCCCCAGCGTGCGAGTGTTAGGAGCAAATCGTATGACCGAAGTACGTTGTAAGAACTCAATCACCAGACATCAAGAGGGAAGTCAGAGAGAGAAATGTAAGGTAGATGAGTGTGCTGAAGAACTAGACCCTGAGGAGACGAGACTCGCAGGTGCAACAAGTCTCTTTTTATGAGAGGGTACCTGTGCTAAAGGCGGCGGGGGAGGCATACCTATACCCGCCGAGACAAAGTACAAAAGAATAGTGTGTCCAGTAAACAAGGGACTGAACCATAAAGTAAAACCGACATAAACACGAGCCAGATAATAATACAATGAGGAATCCCACATACATGCTGTGCCTGGGATAACAGCCAGGACTTATACAATAATATCTAAGTACATGAGATACAAATACAACCCAAATGCCCCCTATACATGGGGAAGTGCCCACAAGATCTGACTGATACATGCAAATCAAAGAGGCGCTGCAAGTGGCTAAGGCCAACATCATCAAATATATGGAGCTGCATCGAAGGCTGTACGGAAGAGGTCATCCGGGCATGTGGGGGGCTACCTGCAGGGCCACCCCCTCATGAGGGTTGTGACATCTCACACACACCCGGGAATCATCAAAGGCTGCTGCTGCATCACTGAACCATCAAGCATACAGATCTCAATCGTGCTGAAAGGAGCTGAAGTGGAGAAACAATCAAGTCAAAGGGAAATGAGAGATCCCTTTGCCTGATCCGAGGCACCGAACAAGAGTGAAAGCTGGAACCAAGGTACACCGCCCTCTAGACCTGTCTTCTGGAATGAAGGAGCTGATGTCGACAGAAGGAGGTCCGCCATAGGTGAGGCAATGAGAGATCCTCAACTAAGGCATGAGAGAAAATAGTAGAGTGACGGACAGACTAATACCAATGATGATGGTGGAATGGAGGGGACTGAGTAGTGAATGGACGACTTCCCTTGCTAGAGCATGAAGGGCATGAATGACATGGCAGCGACTGACATAATATCATCAGGGATAAGGGAGATTGGGACGGAAGGCCATAATGTGTGACACAAGAGAGAAACCAAGCAATGAGAGATGGAGGAATATAGCGGGGTACAAAGGGACTCGGGATAGACTCCATGAATGCGATGATGACTCCGCTTGGATGCTCTAAACATGGGCGAATCGATGGTGCTGCCACACAGTAAAGGCCCAATGGGGGACCATGAAAAAATGAGTACAAGATGGTAACTCATGACGAAAATCGACACGAACAAAGACAAGTAAGGAGGCAAAATGGTGCCCCAAGTACAAGTGTCGTAAGTGGAGAAATGTGATTTTAAGGAGAGGTGAAGTGACCCTTCTTGGAAAAAATGTGTCCTGGTGAAGTATCAAATCACAAAAAACTAATAGATACCCATTTGAGGGCTTGGTGAGAGCTTTCCAACGGTGTAGATGGTTTTTCAAACGGGGCTACGGTATGGTCACGAAAGGCAAAATAAGAAACAAGGGTTCTCTTTTAATAAGGCAGTTTTCCCTCCAAATTCACTCATTTGCTAGTGTTGCTGTGGTGAATGTAGAGAGGAGAGAAGGCCCTAAATCTTGCGGCGAGCGTAGCAGACAAACCGACCATTGGAATCGAGATCCGTTAGTGGAAGGTAAGAGGCCTAACCTTACTCTTTCAATTTGATGGATTGAAAGTTCAGTTTATTCTCAAAATCTCAGTAACAGACCCTCCTTAATCTCTACGGCCAGGTCACACTTTTTGGGCTAAAAAGTGCAACCTGGGAAGCAGGTTTCAGGGCAGAAATTGTGACCTATCCCAGAATTGGGCAAAAAAGTGCGACCTCGAAGATGAGGGGGTTTTGGTGCTGTTTTATGGCTGAGAGTTGGGTTTTTGTGTTTGGTTATGATATTCCCTATCTGTATGTTGACAAAGATGATGTTTTTGTGCAGATATGGTAGATATATGGGTTAACTGGAGAGAGAGAGACCTGGGTACATTACGGGCAGAGATCCAAGCAGATCAGGGTGTCCGTCATGTGTTGGCTAGGTTTGGGGTTCTAAATTTTTTGGAGAACCCTTTGATGAGAGCAGGAGAGACTTTGTTGGCCCGGATTATCAGTTACTGGGATCCAGAGCATGAGGTCTTTGTAGTGCAGGGGCACAGGATCGAACTGAAAGTCTAGGATGTGTATTTCCTGACAGGTCTCCCGCCACTGGGGATGGTGGGAAACACACAGCCAGTATTACAGCGGGGGCGGCATATCATGGAGTTTGTGGAGCGACATTGTCGACCGGGTCTCCAAGTCAAGGGGACTCGGATACCGATCGGGGATCTAGAGAGATTAGAGACCCGTGCAGTGGCCTCAGCGGTGCTGCGTATCCTGGGCAACCAGGCACTCCATCACATCACTGGGGCGCAGATGATGATTGTGGAGAGTGTGTTGAGTGGGACCTACTATTGGTGGGCCCAAATGATGCCGGTGTCGCTAAAACGACAGTTGTCGCTCTGCAAGCGGCAAGTGAACCATGATTTCTCGTATGGGACTTTATTGTGCGCCTTCTTCTTTGAGAAGATCCCGACCTTACGACCTCGTATACAGCTCCCAGATGGGGGCCCGAGAGAGCCCAGGATGCGCTGGTGGGGGTGGCTACTATGTAGAGGAGGAGGAGGGGCGGTCGGGCGAGTGTTTCAACCTGAGTTCTTTGCCCATTGGGATTAGATGTCGTTATACATTGACGACTATCCCTATAGTGGGATGAGTTATTGTGGAGATCCGGACCTGCCACTTCCGCCTGGTCGAGCATGGGGGCCCGATGGTAAGTGACAGATTACTATTCTTGTATGGGCATGTTAAAGTTATTGAATAGTAGATATGGTACTGATTCATGTACTTTTGGTATGCATATATAGCTTCGGTAAAACCGGCCGGATATATGGGATGCCCGGCAGCCTCTGGAGCTGTAGGGTCGAGTGGGTCGAGAGAAGCGCGCAATGAGGATGCGGCCGCCCTTCTGGAGGACATCCGCCGTAGATGCGAGAGGTTGCTGACCGGAGTTTCAGAGCGCGGGTGGAAAGACTTAGAGGACCAGTACGTGGAGGCATGTATTGGTCTTCCCTCGGAATGGCGAGGTGTCATGCGGCACATGGCGATGGCCGGTCAAGGCATACGTGATCTACGGGCTGTAGGGGCAGAGCCATTGGCTCAAGATCCGCCAGATAGTGAGTAGGTGTGGGGCATGTGGTGCTCCCTAGTGTGTATGTAGGGGTAGGTGGTGCCCCCAGTTTTGAGTTTTTGTAACATGCTATGGGCATGTCATATGTATCAGAGTAGATGGACTCTAAACACATGTTTTGCGACACATATTATGGATATGCATCGTTTTTAATGATTATGAATGTTATTGTCTTGTATGAAATGCGTGTGATAAATGCCAATCTAGAACATGGTTTACAATACTATCTACATAGTGATTTTGTTCTCGAGGTACGTGGTTGAAAGTTATGGTTTCAAATTCACGTATCAAGAGTTTCACTCGTAAATATCATCTAAACAGCACAGGGTTATGCACACGATAAACACCATTTAGTTGCATGACAAGAAGTAGGGAATCCAAACGAACATGTAGATGGAGGATGCGATGAAAGAGGGCATCGGCTAAGAGACCATGCACTGCATCATATTATGCCAGATTGTTGGTCGCAGTACCAATGCAGACCCTGTTAGAGAGGACAAGGGCATGCAAGGGGGTGAAAATGGCCCAACCTGCCGAGGCTAGATTCCGGGAGTAACGACTTGCACCATCGGCGTAACCGATAAAGGGTGGGGACGGGAGGTCCTGCAGAATGGTGTCACAAGACAACAAATGGGGGGAGGAGATACAATGATGGCAGCGTGAGTGAACAGAAGACATCGAGCGACAACTGCGGGAGGGAGTGCAATGAGTAGGATGGCTATGGCTCATATACAAACTAGAGGGTGGTATATGAGGGCTATAGGAGGTATGGCGGGGACTCGGGCTGCGGAGGGCAACAGAGATACGGGTGGAGTGAGCTCGTGTATCGGTAGAAAAGAGGGGGTCAGGCGAAACAACAAGGGAGGATGCAAGGGGACTGGGCTCCAAATGTCGCACAGAGGAGGATAGGTAAAGAATGGTCGTAGTAGACTCCATCATCTGAACATCAGGGGGGGAATGTCGATGGGAGCGGGGAGATCCTCAGGCTGGCCCGAAGCATACTGCGCGAGTATGGGAGAGGCGGATTGATTTTGTTCAACCTCATACTCTCGGACTACTTCTAAAGAGGCGCGGTAATGCGTCAGGTGAGGACAATGGTGGGAGTAATGGCCATGGATACCGCACAAAGCGCAGGGTTTGCTAGTGCGAATAGTTTTTGGGTTCTTGGTTACGGACGAGGACGGAAGAGAAGGGTCGGAGACCATAGACTCAAGGAATGAAAATTTAACCATGGGTTGGATGTGGGGAAACTCAGGACAAGTATGGGTGGCGTGACCGATGACATCACACAAGGCACAAGGTTTTGTGAGCGGGGGAGGAGCAGGGTCAGTCGGGGTGGCCTTGTCTTTGGATGCCCCCTTGCGAGCTTTGCCTTTCTTTCCTGGAGCTATCACCACAGGGGTATGATCCTGGGGAGGTGCAGGGGGCATGGTAGCAACAAAGGAAGCAAGGGGTACCGGTTGAACTGGTGTCAAAGCAAGATAGGGTTTGGGGTGACCAGGAGGGGTAGCGACTGGAGGGTCAAGGTACCAGATGGGTATACCCAGGGTCAGGTTAGGGAGAGAGAGGGTGGCCATGATGGGGACCGAATAGACTCCGGGAGGGGGAGCTAGGAACGGTATCTGACCAGCGTGATAATGACCAGGAGCGATGGCTCCGAGGTGGTTAAGGCTTGGGGGAACCGATCCAGGGGGATAAAGGGGTTCAGGGATACCAACTGTAGGAGAAGGGCCAGAAGGAGGAGGTCCGGCTGGTAGAGATGAAGGGCTAGGAGCGAGTTGTGGTGGGCGAGGTTGAGTCTAAGGTTGCTGACTAGCCGAAGCGGGTCGTTTAAGGGCAGCCCAAGATGATTGCATCATGCAAACATTCGATAAGCTGGGATCAGAGATGTGAGGAGGGGGAAGACCAGGAAAAGTTCCAAGCAGGGAGGAATCTTTGTAGACGTCAGGGGAGACACTGGTCAATGAATCAACGGTTTGCTTATTGGCTACAGAGAGATGGTCGTCTCAGGGGAGGTCTGAGACTTTGGCTCATGATAAGTCAACTGGTTGATGGTGACTATCTTTCCATTATGAGGAAAAGACATCTTGCGAAAAACCACAGAGTGGACAGCAGACATGGCATAGGTGTAGCTTTGCCCCAACAGAATGTTTTAATCTAGAGGGGCGTCGATGACTTTGACGTCAACGCAAACGGTCTTATCAACAAGGGTGATAGGAAAATTATGGAAAAGGCCGATGGGCTGAGAGGCGTGGCCGTCCCACCCTCGAAGGGTGATCGTGGAAGGGGCCAAGTCAGGAGATCCGAGTTGCTTCCAAACCGAAGCGAACATCACATAGGTGGATGCCCCCTCATCAATTATACACTGAGAAACGTTGGCATTCCGGATTTTGACTGGGATTTGGAAGGCGACGGAAGCAGGAAGAGGAGGATGTTCTGATTGATGAGCATCGAAAACAATCATTTGGTCATTAGCAGGATCTACAACACCCACGGTAGATAGTAGAGCCTTCTTTTGGGAAGGGCACGATTGGAGTAGTTCCAATGTGGAAATGGTAGCAGGAGATTGCGCCAAATCATCTACTATGCTATACGAATGAGTAGCTCGACCAGAAGCAGCATTTTGATGTAATGGTCCCTTAGGAATCTTGGTATGAACCTCAACATTGGGTTGAGGGATATGTAAGGGGCCACTGGATGTCAAAAGAGGCTCTGTAGAACCTGAAGAAGGAGGCTCGGGGGCAGACTGAGCGGGAGGCTTGGGGTACTGGCGAGACCGAGTTTGAAGGTGAAGGTCGATGGGAGGGGAAGGTTCAGAGTTCATCATAAAGATCTGGTAATCGGAGGAACCAGAAATGGAAGGTGGAGTGGCGACTTGTCCGTTAGGTGTTTGGGTAGCCACGAATCCTTGCTGAGGGAAAGGATCAATAAACACAGCTGGTTGGGTAGTGGCCACATTAGGAGGAGCATGAGGGGAGGCATGTTGTTCGCACAATGTGGCTTGAGACTCCCACATCTGCCGCATCTGGGGTAAGAGGGGACAATCGTGGGTGTAATGACCATAAACACCGCAACACGAACAAGGCTTATTTGTGCTGGCTGTCTGTCCGCCAGCTCAGTGCCTCTGTCAAGAAGGGGGTGTTAGGGTCAACACCTTGAGGATTGGGTCCATGAGTACCAGGGGTAGATTGGTTTGGATTGCCTCTCCACCTTCTTTGAGAAGAAGGGGGATTAGTCGCGCCCTGCTGTGCAAATACTTGCCCTGGAGGGGGCTGTAGGTGCTGGTGCTGGGGTTGAGGAGGCAAGGGAGGAGGAAGCGCATATGCCGGAGGAGCTGAAGCACTGTGCCGTGCATATGGGTAATGGTTAGTGCTTGGCAACATTGAGGGGTAAAGGTGAGGTTTAGGCAAAAGGAGGAGGCATGCCGTATCTTGGATACATGCTACCGGGAGGGGGAAGAGTGCTAGAGGTGCTGGCCCCTCCCTAAGGGAGACCATAGCCCATAGGAGGTTGAGCATATGGATGAGAAAGGGCTCCAACGATACCATCGGCGGAATGAGATGCCCTCGGGGCGTTAGCGCCACCGGTCCTGGGGAGGTCAGGGAGGATGGTATAAACATAACCAGACTGAGCATAGATCAGGTCATATTTCAAGGATATTTGGAGGGCGGCTTCTTCGGTTTGAGGGAAATGGGAGGCGACATCTTTGCCAATGGGAGCTAAGAGAGAGCGAAGAAACCAGTACATATAGATCTGATCTTTGAAGGGGGGAGCTCGACATAAGCTTCTTCTATGTAGCCATTCCCGGACATGGGAGGAAAGGCGGGTCGAAGAGGTTTTCTTGAAAGAGGTCAAAAGCTCCGTACCAGTATCGTATCGGAGAGGGAGATGGAAGTAAGATAAAAAGGCTTGGGCGATGGTCGCAAAGGTGGTATGGGAAGAGGTGGCTTGATCAAAATACCATTTAGAAGCTTCGCCTGTAAGCGTGCATTGGAACAACCGAAGATGGATGGAATCATCGGTAATGGAATTGGAAGAACACCACATGTGGAAAGATCGGACATGATTGGTTGGATCTTCTCCAGCAAGGCCTTCAAACTTAGGGATGTTAGAGGGGAGCTTGGTTGGCATAGCAGGCCAACCAACATCGTGGCGGATAGGGTCATTGATCAACTGATTGAAATTGGGGAGGCTGAGGCCTACGATGTACGGCTGCAAGGGTGTGGTCGAGGTAGTTCCTGTGGCGGTTCCGCTAGTAATAGTTCCAGCATTAGGGCCAGGAGCTCTGCTAGCATTAGGCCCTGGACCAGACATAGTGAAGGTGACAGGGGGAGAACCAGAAGGAAAAGGATAACTCAAAGAATCAGAAGAGGAGTCGGAGTGCGGACTTGGAGGAGGACTGGCTCGACGACGATGGGACGGAGCAGATCGATCGACCAGAAACTGAGGGTGAAGGCCAAGAAGTCTATGGGAAGTGCGCCTTGGGGGTGCAATGATGAAAGCACAAACACGGCACAAGGGGAAGAAGAACGACCACGAGGGCAAGGAGGTGCAGAATCAAGTGATTACAATGTTGAAACAAGGGTAGATAGGTGCAGTGTCAATTGATTTTAAAGTCTTTTCCTGGCGATGTAAACCAGGCTCTTCTTCGCTTAGGGTGAGTGTGTGGTGTGCGTTAATTTTAATTTTTAAACCCTTTTTGTTCTGAGAGCAAGAGAAAAAGTGTGCTGCGTAACTGAAAATAAATCTGCAGAGAACAGTATATAATGCTAAAATAACAGAAAATTAACAGCTACTATTGCATCGATTCAACCCAAAAAGGAAGCTCTCTCAAAACTAATCTAAAAGAGGGAAAAAATCTAGTCAAAACACACTAAAAAGAGGCCAATAGATCTAGGGTCAAAAGGGACAGGGATCTAAAGGAGAAATCTGTTGAAAAGAGGTGCAGATCACAGCCAAGAGGCAGAGGCAAGGTGGTTGGAAAAAAAGGAGGGAATCAGCAAAAAGAGGAAAGGACAGGGAGGAGGTCCTAAAGGGAGGTCCAAAAAAAGCTACAAGAGGTGATTTGAAAGGAAGAAGAGCTGATTTAAAGGGATCTGAGAAGGAGGTATCAGATCTGAAAAAGGGAAGGTTGAAACTCTGAAAAACAGACGGCTGAAACAACTAAAAACTCTTCCACAAAAAGTGGAGGGTACTGAAGCCCTAGGGGGCTAGGTTCCCACTTAGATGAGCAAAAAAGATCAGAAACAGGTCTAAACAAGTGGAGGCAGAGGCTGGAAAACCCTGACAGAAGCTTCAGCAAAACCCTGAAAAATTGTAGAAAAACAGCTGAAAAATTGGCAGGTCGTAGGTTCTGACCTGTTTTTAGTGTAGGTCGCAGAAAATAGGCTGAAAAGTGCGACCTGGAGGTCCAGGTCGTAGGTTATGGGCCGAAAAGTGTGACCTGAAGCTCCGGGTGTTTCGGCGGCAGATTTTCAGAAAAGTTGCCGTCTCAGTTGCGGCTGATGTCGGTCACCTGCGCAATAGGGCCAAAAACACGTGGAAGTTAGAAATTTTAATGTTTTAGGGTTTTATGTGAGAAAAACAACATAAAAATAGGAAAAAAAAAAGCTGAAAAGAAACCCTAGGGTCTGAAGTAGCTGGATATGCAGGAATATGAAAAACGAAAGCAGTCGTAATTTAAAACCCGTGTGGAGTCGCCATTTGTTAGTATGAATCCTTTGTCGAAGTGTACGAAAAAATACCACTTTAGCTATGCATAACTAATAGCCCTAACATCAAAAGTGGCTGCCAATATCTTAAGATCTGCAGTTAGTTGATCAAGACAAGAGCTGCAAAAAACCAGATCTATGCATAGAAAGACATTAAATAGTAAAAAGAAGGGTTTGCTCCATATATCCAATAGACAAGACAAGAACAATTTTTGAAAGAATTTTTGTATTAAGGGCACCTGGGAGGAAAACAAGAAGGCGTATCCAATTCTCCTTAATGGGATGGGTTCTTGGAAGTCCTCAGCACTTCAGATCTAGAATCTCTCTCTTGTTGGTGTAGAAAACCCAGACAAAGATAGAACTCAAAGGGAGCTCACAGAACAAATAATGTAGAAAAATGTGACCAAGTGTATAGATCCATAGTGATCTAATAGGCAACAAAAGTTGAAGAATGGTAGGAAAAACCCTCCTATTTATAACAAAATATTGGGTCATTCTAGATCTTGGTGCATAATTAAAATAATGTTAACCAAATCTAGATCCACCTTTTATGGAATATTTTATTATATTTGTTGGAGGGAAAAAGTATCCGACTTGGGTCAAATCCATTTATTTCATAATAATAAATAAATAAATGATTTATTTATCTTTTTAAGGAAGTGGTTGAAGGATAATTAAATAAATAAATGATTTATTTAATTATTTATGGGTGATTTAGTCATATTTAACAAGGAATATTATTTAAATAAGATTTAAATAATTATTCCTAGAAAATAATAAGATAAATAAAGATTTATCTAATTAATTTCTTTGTTTGGGTTAAACATGACCAGGAATAATAATTAAATTATTGTTTAATTAATTATTCCTTGAGGAAAATCAAACAAATATAGGTTTGTTTAATATTTCCTTTTGGGGTTTCTTGTTTAGACTATAAACAACCTAATAAATGTGTTTTATTAAGTTATTTTACATAGTGAAAGCAATTTTACTTAGGGTAAAATTGGTCTTACATGGTGTACTTGGGTCCATCTAATGATAATAGGTTAGATGACCAAAAAATGGTGTAACAACATGATGTTTATGATTTGGTATCACTTCATGCTTGCTGATATGACCTACCATATGGATATTTTTCTCCTATTCCTATTTCCCATAGCAAACCCTAGCCTAATGGAAGAAGGAATTAGGGTTTAGTGCTTCCTCCATGTTATTTAATGCAATTTTGATCACTGTTTGGCACTCTGCTGGAGCATTAAGCCCAAAAACCAAGTTATATTCAAGAAAAAGTGCTTTCCTGTCTTCTTTCCATGAGTTTTCTTGATTCAGGATCAGACCTCCTACCTCATCAAATTTCTGCTCATGGATCTCTTAACACTCCTACAGAAGTGCCAGAATCTTAGCATTCACAAAACATGAATTTTGATAAGGTAGTCCTATTTGGAGACTTTAATATCTTCTTTGAATAACCATGTATAAATATTTAAATACATTGGAGTCAACCTTTTACATAACACCAATGATGACCTTACAACCTATAAAACCCTAGTTGACCTAGTGGGAGGAGTCTTTGACCCGGCCTTTGACTGAGATTGGTTTAGAGTCTTCAAGTGTAAAACAGAGTATTGTCAAAGTAAAATTGAAGATCCAAAATGAAATTTACTTGTTTTATCTAAAGAGCCTATAAATATAGCTTGAGACCATCAGTTCTTGAGGAACTTGGTGAATCATGGGAAGGAATGGGCTTATGGGAAACCCTAAATGAAAAGTGGAGTGATAGGCAAGGGAAAAACAGAGTAATGAGGCTATAAGTAGGAAAAAGGATGGATATGAGTGACATAAGCCCATGAGGAGTTTTTTGGAGTGGAAAGGTGATTATGGAATGGAAAAATGGTAGAATAATGAAAATTTTTCCATAAGGATAATGAAGGCCGTCAGATTTCTAAAACTCACAATATTCAGGGAATTTTTTTTTTAGAAATCTAGGATCAATATTTAGTCATATACAGATAGAAAAAATTACTCATGAGTAACAATTCACATCTTGATCCCTTTGCTTTCACAATGTCTTCTATTGTATGTAATTGTCCTCATATCTCCCTATGGCCCAAAATATTGTTCCTTGATGGCATCTTGGAAAGAATTCTAAGTGGGTGTGGCTGAAAATAGTGAGGGTTATCTCTCATCCCTCTATTCACAGTAGGTTTCCCACTAATCCTTGACATGGGGGAAAATTTGGGGAGTGAAAAAGTAATCATTTCCTGATTAGAAAAGTCATGAACCGAAAAATATCCTTCCAAAAAACTTAAACATCTATTTACGATGTCTTCATCCATATTGCTTTAAAATATGGGAATGTCAGAGTTGACTTTTACCTTAAAGGGAGTGGCACCTCCAAAGTGGCTACTAGATGAATATGCATTTCTTGTGTGTAGCCATCGAAGGATCTGGGCAAAGTTATCCATCATTGCATTCCTTTTTTGTTAGAGGGCTTCCTCAAGAAATGTTTTGAAATGATCTCATGCTCCCTCATATTTCTTTTTTTACACCATTGGAGGCCATCGAGGTTTGTGTTGGCTTTATTTGGGCTTGACCCAGGTTTTATCTTACATCACACCAACAAAACCCTTGATCATTGGACCTATCAAAAATGACCTACAAGCAGATCACAATCTCACCCAAAGTGACTATGGGTGGTTTCATAACCAGGTTTCTGCAGCATTGAGGGACTGCATGATGTGTTATTCCTATGTTTTATTATGCTTAAAACTTTACAAGTTACATCACCACATGCACTTAATCATATAAACACATCATATAACATCATAAAATAATTATTGTGTTGACATAACATGCAACTATATTAACTACTTCATAATAACATATATTAAGAAAATAGGTATGGAAAACACATAAGAACATATAATATCATCCCAAAACTACTTCTTTATTATGATGGATATTTGATTACAATAAGCTCTTAAAACTACACACACAATTGTAGGTGGTCCATGCACTAAGCTGCAGACTCTTCCAAGGTCTCTGAGCACTCATGTGCAGTTCCATCCCTTCGCCACAAAGTATGGATTACAAATAATTTCCCTTAATCTTCTAACATAGTATTCAATATTTTTGTAACATATCATTACATCCCTTTAATATGCTATTACATAGACAAAATACCATGGTCCAAATACCATGGGCTCCATAAAACAAGAAAATATAACCCAAAACCCATTACAAAAAGGAGGGGCTTCGACCACCCCAAAGCCCCTATTATCCTGCGTGGTATATATAACATGCTCTACTGCATGGTTTAATTTGCACTCCACTTCTCAAAATGCGGATTTTTAACCAAAATCTAGGCCAATTTGGGTTGTTCCCTATAGGCCCCCAACACTCACATGTGAATCGTCCTGAATCACTTAGCTTCTTTTCCTTGAATCTTTACTACGATGTTGTTGTAAGAGCTATTGAACTTTTAAAATATATTAGCTCCCTGATTCTCTTCACTACACACTTATTCTAGAAGGGCTTCTCTGATTGGTCTTGTAGTCTTTTGCAACACTTCTCCTTCCTTTTGTCGAAGCTCCTGGAGCTTCCCATCCACTTCCTGCAGCAGTTGGAGAGCCTTAATCGGCCATGGTTGAGTTCTCTCCATCAAAACATGCTCTTATTTCCTCAGTTCTTCTATCTTCTTCTAAAGGAACTTTCCTTCACTAATCCTGGAGAGCTTCTGCGAGATTCGTAAGATCTTCACAGTTTCCCGAATTTCCTCCAACTTCTTATGCTTCTAGTGGAAGTCTTCTTCTATTTTCTGTACATTTGGATCTTCCTGCAATGAATTCCAAATATTCAAAGTGTCATCCAGCAATTTCCACAATTTTCCATTGTTGTGGAGATGTTTGTCACTGCGGCCTTTATGTCAATCCCCCTTTGTTCTCAAACTATTGGTGGCGTGGCTGAATGCAGCTTCATTTGAAACTCACTGATATTGAGCTCATACTCATACTGTACATCTGCAATGTTATTTTTGGATTTATTTACTACAAGTTCGAGCTTGGCGACCTTATCTTCCACTAGTTCCTCCCTATGAACATCCATGTTCTGAACCTCCCTACTTGTGGCTTCAACTACCTCTTTTAAATTTTCCTATTGTTGTTCGACCTGGTCCTTATATTTGATGGCTTGTTTGAGTTGTTTCTTTAGTGAAGCTGACTCCTTTTCTACCTGAATGTTAAAATTTGAAGTGCATTTTTCTCGCTGCTTCAGCTCATTGATGATTCTTTGATGTAGGTAATGCAATATCGGGATTGGAAATGTTGCGATGTTCATATTGATATGGTACCATCCTTTCACCTGATGCATTACTTTGACAAAGTCAAAATTTAGAGCTATGGAAATTATTTTCATGATGCTCATCCAAAATGCCATCTCTATCAGTCTTTCTTGTCGGAGCCCTTCCCTTATCTGCATTGGTTGCCTTGTTGTCTACACCAAGAGCTTTAATTATTCAATAATCTACTTGACACCTGTTAGAAGTGCTACATAGTGTTGAGTAAAATATTTTTCATTAGATTACTAACATAAATTATCAATCCAGTATTCATAGGGCTTGTCAGACATACGTGCACAATATATGCTAAGGATCAGTTTTTCAAAAACTAAAAAAACAATAATCTAATCACATTATTCCTAATTTCTATTCCATGGATTGAAACATAAATCCTATGACTAATAATTTAAATGACAATGCTAATCTAAATGAAAGAAAATTGAAAGGATTTAAAAAGAAACTATTGTATGACCAACTAATCAAGCATCCAATTTCGGAAGAATAACAAAGTCACCTTCTTGGCATGATTTACAAGCATCCAATTATACATTTAACTGAGGATATAATTTAGGAAAACAATGTAAAGGCATGTAAAGGAAAAATCAAATATTGTATAGGTTAAATACTCAAGCATCCATTTTGGAAGTATTACAGAGTCATCTTCTTGGCATGATTTACAAGCATCTAATTATACACATAATTGAGGATCTGTTCTAGGAAAGAAGCGTAAAAACATGTAAATAAACTAAACAACTGTGAGCTCTAATGCCTCAAACATAATCCAATTGGAAAGTATAAGAATCTACTTTCTTGAGATGTTCTAGGAAAGCAAAAGATTACACAACCATTCTAAAACTAATACTAAGAAAGCAAATAAAGCTTAATATATGAAAGAAAATAAATCTTAATCTATGAAAACAAATAAATCTCACACATTGTAGATGGCCGATACAAAAGTATGAGAGATGGTAAGTCGAGATGCTCCATATGTAATAAAAATTAAGTAAAAGTGAAATAACTCTCATGAGTAAGGTGCCACAATCTAATTCTTTATTAAAAGTTTAATCATAACTCTAACTTTACACATCCCATGATAGGAGAAAGCTTCCCCTATTTATACAAAAATTAGGGATATCTACTCAATAAATGTAGATCCCTTAAATATCTTCTAGATCCATACTTGTCTCAACTTATCCCTAAATTCAAGATACAAATCCTATGACACATCAAGATCTCCATGATCTTTCTCCTTGGAATATGGTCCAACTCTTGAGTTGAAATTCGAATTTGATCTTGGGAGGCCAAGTAAGACCCTTCTAGAATCTCCAAAATAGGCCTACACATGTCACAAAACTCATAACACATATATAGATATATGAAACCATGTTAATTTTTTAGTTTTTAATCATAAATTCACTTTAAATACATAAAATAAATAACTTTGGAAAACAAGGATCCTAACCCATATATTTATGAAAATGGTTACTTGATGTAGGGTTTTAGGGTAGATAGTTATGAAATTAGAGCTTAATGGTTATGAAATAATGGAAATATGTATGAATATGGAATACAATTTTGAGACTCAACACACCCCCAACTGAAGTTGTTGCATGTCCTCATGTAACTATTGCATTGATTCATTTGTCCATGAGTACTGACTTGTATAGATTCTTTCCAAACTTTTCTTCATGATATTTTATTTTGGAAAAGTATAATACATTTGATTACAACACACGCACACACACACACACACACACACACACACACACACATATATATATATGGATGGTTGGTTCTTTTGTGACAACCAATTTTTGAGCAATGGTTCTTGTGTAACAATGATTTATTTTATTTGTTGCATCAAAGTTCATGAAAACATTTAGAATCAAATACTATGATAACTCATCAATGAATTGATAATTTGCAAAGCTCATAATCTTTTGGAATCATACTGCAACAATAGTTGAATGGGAAGTATATGCGGGTTGGAATGAAATGAAAATGTGTGATAGTGTATGACATGTGAATATGAAATGATGTCCCTCCCCCCCCAACTAAATATATGAAAATGTGAAAAATGGAGTGAGGAATTTTTCCAAAGTTACAATTTTAATATTCTAAGGAATTACATGACTAAAAATTAGAAAACCACATACCTTCACTTACCTTAAATGTGTATGAGTTGTGCATACTGAAGAGTGTGGCTGTTGATGTTGTTGGATTATGAAATATGTAAACCAAGGAATTTGATCTGCTTCTTTGTTCTCTTTGTGCTAATGACAAGTTTGGGATCTTTATTGCTGCTGATACAAATTGATTCCTTCTACAAACTGCTGAAATGATGTAGTCTACAATTGTTACAAAATCTAATAGTAAAATTCTAGTCATGCGAATAAATGTGTTGATGTCGAGCATGAAGAGAAGTCATTGGATTACTGACCATTGATGAATTTTATTAACCAATGGGAGAAAAACTCACCATTAATGTCAATGAGTGCCAAGGTACCTAAGTACATCTTGCGAAGTGCGAATATATGAGTTGATGTCAAGCCACTTGCAAGATCTGACGATCAAGGGAAATTGATGTATTCCCATGATTGTCAGTGAGAGAACTTGTCATTAATGCACACAAGCCTCAAGGTACTAATAAGGACTCTAGTCTTGGACCTATATAATGTGCTGATGTTGATAGGCCAAGACTTGTTAGAAGGGAGGCCTTAAGGAATCCTCCATCATTTAACATGAGGATGAAAGAATAATGTTTGAAGGACTATGGATGAAAATTTTTGCAGTGGATCAAGGTTTATTTGAAAGAATGAAAATGGAAATGAAATGAATCAAATTTGTAGAGGAGCTGAATGGTTTTATTGCTAAGTTACAGGTTAGTGAAAGTAGGGTAGGAAGACATAATGACTGTGAGAAAAAAAATGAGTAGTGAAGGAAAATGGGACGAGGATTTTATTGAATGACTAGTAGAAATGAAATAGCGAATGTAAAGGGAAATGAGGTGAATGTTTTATTAACTGAGGAAACATGGATGCAATGGAGACACCGACGTTTGAAAGGCTTGCAAGTGTTGTATCTGATTTGCATTAGTATGTGCTCATGCATTGATGTTTCTTTCTTTTTTACTGATCATCTTCTTGTAAAAGAAATGTGGTCTCTGAGAGAGACACTGTTCGCTTGTAGTCATTTGTCATTCCTCTTGGAACCTTTAAAAAAACTAGTACTTATTCTGCAATGGAATGTAAGATTATCAAAAGAGAGAGGTGATCAATCTCTTTGGTTATGACATTTACACAAAAAACTGAGAATTGATACTAGTAAAACAAGTTCATGAATAAAAACCAAAATAATTTATACATGTGTCGCAATTAGAGCCTTAAGTTACATGTTGTGTCTTTTCAGCAATTTCTTCATTTTTTTTGTTGTCTAAAACTTTGATGATAGTTTTCTCATTGTGTATATCTTGTCAATATATATCCAACGATGCTTGAATCATCGAAATCTGATATTGTATGGGAAAGTTAGGCTAACTTGAAATTTGGGTGAAACAATGAAGTTTCTCAGTTGCAAAATTGATGATTCACTGTAGAATTGCACATCATTTGCAGAATTACACAGTTTCTATAGTTAAAATTCTTGACCAAAAAGTTAAGTATACATATCTATGCAAATAATCAAAATGATCTTTAAATTCAGTAATGATTATTCTAGAAGAACAAGTAAATCCTTATTTGCTTTAGTATGCAGTGAACATATATATGTGTGTGTGTGTGTGTGTGTGTGTGTGTATTTAGTTTATTTATTTTATTTTTATTTTTTATTTTTAGTGCCATTCATAAACATTGATGCTAAGAAAAAATTCCATATAACAAAACCACATATGTATTAGCATATCTACAAAACAAACATGATGGTTGTCTCAGAAAAGTAGCGCTACATTTTCTCTAAGAAAAACATTCCTAGGTCAATATTCTTTGATTAAAAGACACAAATCAAACTCCTAGATAAAATTCATACTGACACAATGAATCAAAGGACTTTCAAATATAATTATGATTCATCAAAGAGAGAAGTTGGTACTTAATGATTAGAATCCTCCTTTCATAGAATGTATATTGATCTTCATCTAACAATAATTCCATGTCTACAGGGTTATTCATGCGTACTTTTGTTATCCATCCACCATCGTATGGGCTTCCATTAATCAATCTAGGAGAACCATTAAGCTTGGAGTTGACTTCAACAACTTTTCTAGAAGCTGGCAAGAATACATCACTGGTTGCTTCACAATTTCTACAACACCAAGAGTACCCTCTTTTGAAATGGTAACTCCTACATTTTGTAGCTCAACAAACACAACCTCTCCTAGATGATTCCGAGCATGGTAAATTATTCCGATAACAGCAAGAGAGCCATCAATTTGACCCACTCATGTGAATCAATATATTTAAAGTTCTTTACAACATAAGTGAAACCTCGGGAAATGAAATCTGTAAGGAGGTTGAGACAAAGTATTGAATCAAATTGGATTCTTAGATCACATGCCATGTGGATTGAATGCTACAACAGAATTTGTTATTAACTTGAAATCTTCCCCCTTCAACGTGCCATGTTCAAATAGTTCACTCTGCAAAAAAAAAAAAAATTTCCCTCACTTAGTCTGCAAAACGAAGCTTCAAGGATCCATGAAAATATCCCAAGCGATTAGGAATCTGGGGAAAGTGTTTCTAAGTTACTAAATTCACCCTGTTCCGAAAAAAAACCCATGTCTTAGTTTTTTCGAAATCGGTCGGGTTTGCTCAGAAAACCTATTTCAAAAATGACGTTTTTTATCAGTTACGCATTTATTGGCTTCTACTCTTCTGGTAATCCACCTGTAATGTTTTATTTCAATTCGAATTCATCTTCTTCTTTCTATTGTCATGATAAAAGAATGGATTGGAATAGATTTAATCTGGTTTGTGTTCTAATGAGTATTGTATATGATTTCTTTGCCTTGCGTAGATTACACAGAATCCATAGCAACTTCAATACTAAGCTTAAGCTTTGGTACTGTTTCACAATTCAGCTCAAATTTGTAGAGACATATTCCTCATTGGGGAAGGAAAAATACTATTGATGGGTTAAAGAAAATGTTGCAACACAGATTGTTTCACCCACCGGTATGGAATAACAACAAACAAATGAGAATCTGTGGAGAAGCCATTGCCATGTTTACGAATTGAATTCAATGTGTAGACATTTCATTTTGGAAAATAAATCATGATGGATTTGTGGAGATTTGGGTGAGATTTAATTATGCAGGGAGCCAATTCAATTGAGAAATCTTTGTTTAATTAAGCGGGCCTTGTTTGTGAGTTTGAAGTGTTGTGTGGCCTGGGTGGATTGGAGGCCTACACGTATGTATAAGGCCAAGCCAAAGGCTAGCCTCACGCATATGCGTGGGCCTCCTTTGGTTTAAACTTATGCTCAAAGGCCATGAGCCATTACATTTTATGGAATTCGTTGTTTTGAAAAAAAAAATATTATGTTTTGTTTTAAAAAAATTTATTTGTTTTCATATTTAAATGTTTTAGTTTTGAAAAATTATATGCGTTACATTTAAAAAAAAAAATCTATACATATATATTTAAATTAAAACAATTTATTATTATTATTATTATTATTATTATTTTAATTTTCTTTATTAAAATTTATTAATAAAGATATTTGACAAGTTTTTTTTTGTTTTAATTTTTTTTTTTTTTTTTTTTTAATTTTGAAGTTTAAAAAATCAAATCAAATCAAATTAAATCAAATGATGAAAATAGAAGTTAGCTACAAAATTGCATTTTGTAGCTAAAGATTTTTTTTTTTATATTTTATGATATACTAAAAAAAATGTCTTTTTCCGATCTCTAGGTCACACGAAGTGCAGAAGGAGAGCATACTCGAGATTTTTATTTTTTTTAATTTTGTTAGCATAATCAAGATTTTATCAGTCGATTCCTCTGTAAATTTTTCAAAAATAAAATGAAAAGGATCGATCTCATACCTTAAATTATCTCTCGTGATATTCTCTTGTGCTCCTTCTTCTCAATCATTTGTTTTATTATAAATCTTTCCTGCCAAGAGTTAGTAAATGGGTGGTTCTTACTACACCAAAAAACATAAAATTTATCCTAAAAATTACAAAAACTTACTTTTATTTGCCAATCCTATTCTACTAAAGAAATGGAACATTCACTTAAGTATAAGAGAATTTCCAATGCATCCATTCACGCAACAGAATCATGAGTAAACTTATATGGATATGATCATGAGAATTTGTTGTTGTAATTGGATTTTTATTGTGTTTTTGTTTTTTATTTATTTTTTGAATAGGGGTTTTGATTTGTGGAGGTTTTGTTTTATATATAAATGCAAATGAAATTAAACTTGAATGAAAATGCCAAAAAATAAAATAAAATAAAAATGAATTTGCAAAAAAAACTTAATTTGAGAATTTGCATGATGTAAAAAAATGGAATTCTAAAAAAATTGAAGTAAAATAAAAATTGGAATCAAACAAAAAAAATAGATTCTAAGGCTGATCCCTATGTATGCCTCCCCAGCAACAACACCAAAATTTTGAGTAAAATACTTTTCATTAGATTACTAACATAAATTATCAATCCAATATCCGTAGGACTTATGAGACCTATGTCATGCACAATATATGCTAGGGATCAGTTTATCAAAAACTAAAAAAAAAAACTAATCTAATCACACCATTCCTAATTGCTATTCCATGCATTGAAACATAAATCCTATGACTAATAATTGAAATGAAAATGCTAATCTAAATGAAATCAAATTCAAAGGATTTGAAAAGAAACTATTGTATGACCAACTACTCAAGCATCCAATTTCGGAAGAATAACAAAGTCATCTTCTTGGCATGATGTATAAGAAATTGATTATACTATAGTTTTAAAAATTTAATCTAAGAAAGCTTTTAAATAACATATAAAGGAAAACTCAATTACTATATATGTTAAGTACTTAAGCATCCAATTTGGAAGTATGATAGAGACATCTTCTTGGCATGATTTACAAGCATCCAATTATACATTTAACTAAGGATGTAATTTAGGAAAAAAGTGTAAAGGCATGTAAAGGAAAACTCAATTATTGTATAGGTTAAATACTCAAGCATCCAATTTGGAAGTACGACAGAGTCATCTTCTTGGCATGATTTACAAGAATCCAATTATAAACATAATTGAGGATCTGATCTAGGAAAGAAGTGTAAAAACATGTAAATAAACTAAACAACTGTGAGCTCTAATGCCTCAAACATAATCCAATTGGAAAATAGAAGAATCTACTTTCTTGAGATGTTCTAGGAAAGCAAAAGATTACACAGTCATTCTAAAACTAATACTAAGAAATAAAATAAATGTTAATGTTTGAAAGAAAATAAATCTTAATCTATAAAAGCGAATAATCTCACACATTGTAGATGGACAATCCAAAAGTATGAGAGATGGTAAGTCGAGATTCTCCATAAGTAAGCAAAACCAAGTCAAAGTGAAGGAACACTCATGAGTAAGGTGCCACAATCTATATCTTTATTAAAAGCTTGATCATAACTCAAACTTTACACATACCATGATAGGAGAAAGCTTCCCCTATTTATACAAAAATTAGGGATATCTACTCAATAAATGTAGATCCATTAAATATATACTAGATCCATACTTGTCTGAACTTTTCCCTAAATTAAAGATACAAATCCTATGACACATCAAGATCTCCATGATATTTCTCCTTGGAATATGTCCAACTCTTGAGTTGAAAATCGAATTTGATCTTGGGAGGCCAAGTAAGACCCTTCTAGAATCTCCAAAATAGACCTACACATGTCACAAAACTCATAACATATATATCGATATATGAAACCATGTTAATTTTCTAGTTTTTAATCATAAATTCACTTTAAATACATAAAATAAATAACTTTGGAAAGCAAGGATCCTAACCCATATATTTATGAAAATGGTTACTTGATGCAGGGTTTTAGGCTAGATAGTTATGAAATGAAAGTTGAATGGTTATGAAATAATGTAAATATGTATGAATATGGAAGAAACTTTTGAGACTCAATACGTAGCGATATTCTATATTTTTCCAAGACTTTGTTACCTCCTGAATCTTATCCCCAATCTCATCCAAGTCCCCATCAGTAATGACCAAGGGAAGTATGTCCTTTGACTTATCTGCCTTTTGCTTCTTCTTGCTCCTCAGGGAAGCTTCGTTGTGCATCTTCCTATTTCCTTTTTCTATCTTTGTCTTCTTTTACTCTTTGTTGGGTTCATCCCCTCCAAGAGGTTCCTTGTCATGCTTCTCTTTTTCTGCTTCCTCTTGATCATCCTTATCTTTATCCTTTCTTCTTGGTTCTCTGTGCTCCGAGCTTTCTTCCTCTATCTCACTACCCTTTGTGTCTTTCTCCATCGTAGTTATCCAGTCTACTGGAATTCCTTTACTAGTGGGAAGACATCATCTTTGATGACTAAATATGGCATGGGATGCCATTTCTTCATCTTATCTTTGCGGTCTTGTATATATATCTTCTGAAAATCTTCCTTGAACTTCAAAACAGAGTTTTATTGCTGGTACAAGCTTGAAGAGATGTGAGGATGCTAGTTTACCAACATACGCAAGTCGATGTGATATAATACAAAGAAAATATTGTTCTCTTATGCACGTTATCATTGAGTGGTATACCAAAATGAGGCATACCATGTGGCTTCACAAATATCTGCTTCGACCTGAGGAAAATGCAACTCATATAGCTCTTTCCATGCCAACAATGCTATAATCAAAATCAACCATGCATAATGAAAGGTTGTGCCTTTCTCCTGGGCTTCTTGGCAATCATCCAGGAACTCCTTATAGATATATTTAACCCAGTTGTATTGAACCCTATTGTTGCACTCTGTTGCTAAAGAAACTACTGCTGCAGGGACTTCATTGGCTCAACACTTTCTCACAATATTTCTACATAAAATGTGTGTGGTGAAGCAAACTCCCTAGTGACTGATTTTATTTTCTAGCCTTGCTTCCCTTTGACCAACCAAAAATTCTCTTTCATGTTTTGAACTATTGTTTTATCCTAATCTTTTCCCACAAATTATTCTATGGAGTACCTTCCTTGATACAACAACCTCGTGATTAGCCATATCAACATTTCATCAATGGGTATCCTCTTTCCCATCCAGAGGGATCCATCATGCACTAGCATAAGAAACTATCTTACACAGGCTGTGTGTTGGATTGAGGGGTCCTGACCCAGGTTCAGAGTGTTCTACACAACCAACAAAACCCTCCAACCATTGGCCCTTTCGGTAGTGATCTTCTTGTGCAGACAAAAGTCTCACCCGAAGCAGTATGGGGGGGTGCTGGAACTAGGTTTCCGCACCCTGAGGGAGTGTTTGATGTGGGATTTAACCTAGATAAAAATCTTAATAGATATGCATAAACATATTATTATACTTTAGTCAGATATATCTTATCATAGTAAAAACAACACTTGCACAATCACATAGATATTTTTTCTAGTAAAACCCTTAACACGGATGCAATGCTTGCACAAATACAGAGATCTCTCACAGATAATTAACTTAGATAATTGTGGATTCAAACATAATAGACAAAGATCTATCACTGGAAGTAATCAATAGATAATTAAACCAAAATACAAAAATCACAATACACAGAGTTTACCAAAACTTCTTCTTTATTAATATATCTTCAAATCATTACAATCCTTTCCATCTGTGCACACAACAATGGAGTCCTTGCACACAACTCAGGACTAGGTCTTCGTGCACACAACCAACAGGAGGCTTTCTACATAGACCGAACAAAAAGTAGCCCCAAAACGCTGATCAAAACATCAAACATAAACACACAGATTGTATATCCTTACTTAACTCAACTCTTACATCTTAATATCACTTTGGATGCACACATACCATGGTCTCAAACCATGGTTTGAGACTCATGGTTTCCATTTTCACCCATTACAATTATAAATGAGCTTTGACTCACCCCGAAGCCCCTTGAATTCTGCATGCAATGGGTTTCAATAAAATTTAACCATAATTATATAAAAAAATTACCATAGGGGACCCCATTCCAACAAGCCCCCAACAAAATCTAGTGACTCGTCCCGAGTCACTTTGGTCCCGGTTCCTGCATATTTTCCTTCAACGCCTAAATGGAATCTTTGAGTGGCTAAATGACTTATGTACTCTACGTTGTGACATTATCCACTTCTTCGACCAATTTCTCTGTCGTTAGCCCCTCATATACTAGGCGAATACGTCTCTACGTATGCTACATGCCTCTGAGGGCATCATTAATGTTCTGGGAAAGCTGCAACGCCTCCTCAGCCCGAGGCTAGATTTTGTGCTCGATCAATTGCTTTCACTGGCGTAGTGTGTTGATTTCTTCTTGAATAGCATGGCTTTCAAGCAATCGGGAAATTATTTGGGCTGACACCAAGGTTAATGCATCAACCCATATCTCATTAAAATTCTTCTCCTTGGCCCGTAGATTATTTTTCAGTTGCTGTGCGATAGGGTCATCTTGGACAGAGGTCCAAATTCCCATGGCCTCTTCTAATAATTGGTTGTGAGAATCCACAACAATCATGATTATAGCAGTTGATTCCTAAACTACTTTGGCGCGCTACGCACAAAATTTCAGAGGCATTTGGGGATGCAATTTCATCTATAAATTTGTTATCTTCTGCTCGAGCTCTACACGCACTATGGCTACTTATGATTTGTTGCTTTAATTGCATCTACCATACTTTCCAATTTGGCAGTGGGCACTATGATTTAGGGGAGACTAGAACACTTCTGATTAATCATGGTTTCCAAATGGGTGTGTTGGCTTTCAGCTGCTTGACGCGCATCCTCTGCTAGATGTCGTCCTTTAAGAATTGTGGCGAATTGCTCCTGAGCCATCGTGGTCTCCTGGAATTCCTTATAATCTCTATATTGCATCTCGTACATGATCATAATATGTGTATCATGTAGCTTGTCATTGGGGAAAACAACCAAATCAATCCCGACCTTAGATTCTTCTATAATGATCACGCGCATCTCAGAACTAGCAATTTGAAGTGTTGTACCTGAAACTTGAAATGTGCAACTTTTTCAACTGGATGGGTGCCAAATAGCCAACTCGCTTGCCTGTCCCACGCTCTCTTGCTGCACGCTCCCTTGTATAGTGCTCTCTTGCACTCTGAGTTGCTGGAGTCATTGAGGACTGATTTGTATTGTGACTCTACCTTGTTCCATACATGTTCGGTCACTGCCTGGAATGTGTCACCAATTTTTTCAAAAACATCCTCTGTTAGCATTAATGGATTAGTCCCGATATTATTAGAGGATTTCCATTCGGAGTGCGACCTGAGGGTGGTCTGAGGCCCTCTTTTGTTTCCTCATTGCATGTTTGTCAATGCATCAACATTGTCTCCATCCTTCTCTTCCATCTCATCATCATTGCACAAGTCAACTGTCTCCACCATAGTGGTTGGCTCTTAGTCCTTCTGTGCAACCTTTGGATGATATGTCAGTGTGCACGACTTTGTAGGGGTCCTAGGTGGTACTAATGAAGACGCACCACCAACTGTACTTTCTCCTATCCATAAGGGGGGCCACTTGGACGTAGTGCAAGCAAGGTCATCATTAATAACCATGTCTGGTAGCTCATAATAGATGCCGTCCATTTCCCTCTTTGCACGGTTGTGTACATTGTGAAAGGTTACCTTGAAGTCCGCAATGTGTTTGTATTGATCATACAATGTAGGTGATAGTCATGGCTTGGATTGCACTGCTTGAAATTTTTCTGCATCAAACAACACCTATAAGATCTTATTTTCTATTATCCTGGAAGGCATCTTTGAGTTCCATAATGATGCATACTTTTTGGCTCCACAGAGATTGGGTTCAATGTCTAGTAATTGGGACTGCATTAGTGGTTTCCAACCAATCAGAGTGACCAAATGTTAGGTCCCAATAATTTTCAGATTGGCAAGAACAAATGAACAGGGGTAACATCAAACCAATCTTTAGAGTCCTAGGACCTAGCTTTCCTAGAATCAGAGAGGGCTCTCTCTAATGTTTGCTTGTAAAATTTTTTAACTTGATAGATTTTAGGTTTTTATTTTAGGCTAGTTATAGTGATTAGGGTTTGTTTATTATTTTGGTTGGGTAGGTTGTTAAGGGAAATAGGAAGAGTAAGAGAGGATCACTCCATTGGGCTACATATTCTGCAAAGGTTTTGAAAAGAATAAAAATGAGTCAAGGATAGTTCAAAGGGAAAGTTGACAAGGCCAAATGGATCTAAGTAGGTCTAGGAAGAATGAAATTAACATGGAGGTGTGAATACAATATGTTAAGGGGAAATCAAGAATCCTTTAACAAACCAATAAATAAGAAAAATATTCTAATATCATAACATAATAAACTTGAAGAGAAATAAAGGATTCTTCAACTAAACAATACTAAGCAGACCTTAAAAACAATAGATAAGTAAGATAAGAGAGAAGTGAAGGATTCTCTAAGACTTTCTTCCAAAAAAATAGAAATTTAACATAAAATCGTAGTAATACTAAAGAGCATTCAAGGATTATTTAGAAAAAGTTTGAAGAAGAAAACATAGAAATCAAGGAAGCAGGCAGAAGTAGGGTGCCAAGAAGGCAAATCCTTCTCTCTATTTCTGTCCTATGACTAAATGAACCATAAACATAATGAATAACTGAAGAAAAAAAACACAAATATGGATTAAATCACCATATAACCAAGCTTAATGAATCCTAAGAGTGAGCCCGATCCACAGATGCATAGTCCAAAGACATCATCAAGCACCAAAGCCAATTTCTCTTCAATCTCCAAGTCTGTATATTACTCTCAATAAACATCCAAAAATTACAATGAGGCCTCAATGCTCTATTTAACCAGAAAATGAGGAAGTGGAAACCCTAAGAGGCTTCTAGAAACCATAAATACACCATAAATGTCATTTATGTCCAAAGATGCCATGAAAGGCCTAAGGCACACAATATCTAAGCTAATAAATGAAAGTTAAACTAAACATAACTCCTCAACCAATTATGGAGTGATCTGCCCAAAAAATCTCAAAAAAGTCTTTCAGTGTATTTTTTTGACTTTTTTGCAAGGGGACAACTTCAGAGGTATAAAGTCACAGTGCCTGCACAGGAAAACTGAGTCATCTTGCAACCAAGTTTTGAAGGCCTTCCCGATCTTGGAATGGGCTCCGTGATAGCTCGTTGGAAAGTTTGTTGAGTATAATTTCCAAAACCTCCCTTTTTTTTCTTATTGGGCTCCATTAACCTATTCAAAAATAAAATCTCCAAGGATTCTGAAGGCGCATCGCCAACCCTAAAAACATGGTAGAAAAGTGAAAATTGTCATGTTTTTATGCCTTTTGAGGTACCAAGACTGCTCCAAATGCTCTGAAATTTGGTATGCATGCTATAATTGGGTTGATGAATCCAAAAATGTGAAATTTACCTCCAATGGATGCTTGTAGGAAAAGCATAGTGCCAATGGTGCTGCACTTTCGGCCCTCAATATCAGTCAAAAAACCAAAAATGTCAAAAACTTGCTAAAGTTTGTAATTATCTTCCTCATGGGGTTTTGGAGGCCTGTAGAGAAGCTTCAGCAAGGATTCCAAGATTTTATTAGTATTTTCCTCCTTGAGTGCTTGAATTTGGGCAAGGGCTCTTTTGAGCTTGGCCCTTACAATTTGGTTTCTCAAGGCATAGTGCTTGGCCATCTTTTTCTGTAGGCCAAGGTCCCTTTGTGTCTTCTTTAGTTTCTTTTTCTAATCCTTATAATACTTAATAATATAATTTTCCATGCCAAGCTTTATTTGTAGGTCTCTTATCTGAGCATCCTTGCTTTGGAGAGAGATTCTTGTAACCCTCTCCTCATCTTCATTTTCACTATCAAGGTCAATGAGTTGGCGCTATTGTTTTCTTTGATGCTTGCCTTTCTTCTCTCCAATAGTGACCTTTTCCTTGCCTTTGTCAATCTTCTTTGTTGATGTAGAAGTCATGTCCCTTTTCCTTTTAGAGGTAGCAAACACATGCCTTTCTCCTCTTTGGGAAGTTAAAGAAAGAGGTTTGATTGTGACCATTTCAGTGCCCTCAGTCTTGCTTCTATCATTGCCTTCATCTTGCTCATAATGGCTTTGTTCCATACTTTCTTCTGCCTCCTTGCTGTGATTTTCATTGTGGTTTTCACTGCTATCATCAGCCTCTTCATTCTCTTCATTGCTGCTTGTTTCATCATTATCGCTGGACAGATCATTACCTTCTCCTTCATGGTCACTTGCTTGTTCATTGCCACTTACCTCATAATCTGAGGCATTTGGAGAGGGTTAGGAAGGACGATTTTATTGAGGTGAGGATATATGTGTAGATGGTGAAGCATGATCAATAGAAGATGATGGAGGAGTAGGGGGAGGAGGATGAGATTATGAGGGAAAATTTTGCTGAGGATGGGGCTATGGGTTTGTGAACACTTCATGAGCAATGAACACCTCCCATGGAATACCCTTTTTCTCCAACTGATGCATCAAAACCATCTTGATCAAAGAGTGATGGAACAAAATTTTCATTGGTTGGGAAAAATTCCTCTTTTGTACAACATAAGACATCTTGTTAACACTCCTGTAGAGGTATTAGGGTAAATGAAGCATATTAACCCTAGTAAAGTGCATGAGTAATATGATATGATAGGAGTAAAGTCTAGAGTACCTTCCCTCACATGTAAAATATTTCATGATGACCCTCATCAAGGGTGCATACCTCTCCAAAAAATGTGAGAAAGGGAAGATAGATTTGCAGTCTTCTTTATATCTAGGTTTAAGAAATGGCTCATAGAAGATTATGTCTAAATTGCCTCTTTTGAACCATTTTTCACCAACATTAGGCATCCCAGTGGCAATAGAAATGGCATATGATGACAACTCAAAGTTTACCCCTGCAATATTTACTTGTTTCTCATGTAGGTTGAGGATAAATATCCTAGTGAGCTCAGGGTGAATTTTCACCTGTTGGAATTTTTCACAAAAATGAAAACACTCCACATTTTGGAAACATGTGACAATCATAGGAGAGGAATTAAGCTCCATGGTGTTTTGGGGTTCAAACCTATTAATCCTCTCGCCTCTGTGTTGATTCCTCCTAGGCACTTGGCCTTCTTCACCATTACCATTTCCTCCTTCTCTTGACATTTTGACACCTACCTTTGAAAACCTTAGCTCTGCTTGTGAAGCTGATATGAGAAAGGAATTGGAATGATGGTGAAAGGGTAGCCTTTTAATAACTAAGTGAGAGGGATGAATGAAGGTGTAAGTGTATGATTATGAGGGAGAGCTAGAACTCAAGGACTAACTAAGCTACTTGTTATAATTTTGCTTTGACAATAACTTGCACTGATGTTAATTTTGAAATGGAGGGGGCAATGTAAGGTCACTTTGCTTTCAGTGTATAAACAAAGCCTTTAATCTTTGATGGATGATCAAATTAAAAACACTACAACCACACTAATTTATCCTTGTTTCACTGATATCTCATTTTTTGTAGATGAGGGAGGCTTAAACAAGTTTTTTAGCATGAATATTAGGTTTTCACCTCAGGGTTTCCTTCTTTTACAAACCATCAAATATTTGGAGGGGTGTATGACATCCACTTACTAATTAAAAATTATCTGAAAAAATTTGATGGAAGCTTGGAGGCGTCTTTGATGTAATTTTAGTGTTTTCATACGTAGGAGGCACTCTTGGTCGAACGCGCAACGCGTGCATGGGGTGTCGGGCCTGTCGGGTCTGCCGAAAACACAACGGTGAACGCATAGCAATGTGGGTTGTTGAGCCTCTCGGGCTTCCTGGGTGAACGAATAACGCACCTCTAAACGTGAAAAGCATGCCTATGAACGTGCACGCAGAGTAATTTTACAAAGGATATTTCTCCTAAGGCGCAGCACTCAACCCTTAACGCGCAACGCTGCCCTGAACGCGCAGTGCCGGGTAACTTGCCCGAATTTCGACTAAAAAATCATAGTTTTTCCTCCTAATCACTGAAAATTTTCACAAGTGAATAATGGGTTGTATGAAGGGTTGAGGACCTTTTATATGCCTAGGGTTGAAATTTATCTCTAAAAACCCACTTTCTAATGTTTTTAGCCTTTGTTACTCCTTTCACTAATGTTCTTTTGAATTTTTTGCTATAGGTGATAAAAAACACTGAAATGGCCTTTTCCCTTTGCTCTTTTGAGGTGACACCTTCAAAAAATATCCCTTGACATGGATTAATAATTCAAACTAATGCCATTTACCTTCTTTGAATAACCCTGTACAATGTCTTTTGGCAGGTTTGCTTAAATGGTGAATTCGACTCCTTTTGTAATGTTGTGGTTTTTATGAGTTTTGTTTTGACATATTAGAGAAAAAAAAAACAAGGAAACATCATGAAAGCACTCTGACACTTTTGATCTGCAAGTGCCTAAAATGATAGTTTAAACTTTTCTCACTGGTACTCCTTACCTCCTTGCTCTGCATATTTTGTTCAAGTCACAAGGCTTACTTTCTTTGGCTTCTCTATGTCCTTGAACATTTTCACTTAGAAGGTGTTATGAAAACCTTGAAGTGGATCTCCCTTTGATCTTTGAAGCCTGCTAAATTCATTTTTAACAACTTTAGAAACTTACACAGTGGCAGTATCTCCAAAAATGATTTTGTCCTTACCTTGAAACTCAAATCATCTTTTACTTGGCAGGTGGGTGAAAACCTTGTCTTCACCTCCTTCATTGATCCTTGGGCATGGTAAACTCACTTTTGAAAAATTATGGGATGTCACACACAAAAATATCTTCAAATATTCTTTCTGTTGTCATCATGGAAGCCTAATATCTTCATTTTACCTCCTTTGACTATCTTTCCAAAACCCTAGGTTTCTAGGATGTTTGAGAACAATTATCAGTGTTCTCTTCTATGTTCTATATAGCCCTTTCAAGTTCATTCTTTTCCATTCAATTCACCTCATATTTTCCCCTATTTCATATATAATTTCTTAAAAACTTCTCTTCATGTTTGGTTTTCTTGGTGTGCCTCCTTCATGTGATTTGCTGCATTCGATCTTTGCTTGGCACACTGCTGGCCCAATCAGGCTTAGGAACCCTAATTATTCTTGAACAGAAAATGATTCCTCTCTCTTTGCTGTGAATGTGTTTATAGAGGAGAAAGACTCTTAATTTACCCATTATCTATTAATAGTCACTTTAAAACTCATGCACAAATATCAAAATGCACAGTTGCCTTTTGCAGAACTTGTACTTGACAAAGTAGTCCTCCATTGAGATTTTCTGATCTATCTTGGACAAGCATGTGCTGACCTTCTTTCACATTTGAGCCAAATTTTAGCACAATAAAACTAGTGCTTAAAACATCAAGGATGATCCCATAACATATGAAACCCTAATGACCTAGTGGGAGGCTCCTTTGACTTGGTCTTTGACTGAAACTTGGTTTGGGGTCTTAAGTGTAAAAACATAGTTTTTTGAAAAATTGATGTATTTGAAGATCCAAAATCCAATGTATTTGATTTATTTAAAGAGTCTATAGAGAGATTTTGAGACCATCAATGCTTGAGGAACCTGGTGAACATGGGAAGGAACATTCTTTTTGGTAACCCTAGATGGAAAGTGGAGGGGTGAAGCAAAGGAAAAACAAAGTGTTGAGATTATAGGTGGGAAAATAGGATGCTGATGAGTGGAATAAGCCCATGAGGGGTCTTTTAGGAGTGGCAGTTTGACCATGGAATTGAAAAATAGTATAATAGTGAAAAATTTGGTTTAAGGATAATGAAGGCAGTGAGATTTCTAAAACTCAAAATATTCATGAATCTTGTTTTTAGAAATCTAGGATCAACATTTAGTCATCTACAAAATAGAAAAAATTACTGATGACTAATAGTGGCTCCACTTGAGGAGGGCTGCTCCTTTTCAGGATGTGCCCAAGACCTCAGAGCTCAAATCTCTGATTTTTGAATACCAGTTCCTTACTTGCACTTTGCAGATTTATTTCCTTCATTTTTCTAATGTTCTTTTGAAGCCATGATCTCAAAAATATGAAAGGACATGATTGCTTCAATATCAGTTCTACCTACTCATCATACTTCGACTAACATTTTTTCTTATTTTGGGTGCACTTGGACTAGAAAACCCTTGACATTTTTTTCTTTTGAAAGCATAAAAAACTATCTACTTGTACCATTATTACTTCCAAGAGTTCAAATTAGACTAATGAAATCTCTTATTCTATACCTATTCTATTCATCTGTTAAGATTAAGCTGTTTGATAGACTTTATTCTCTATCCTATTGACATGAAATTCAAAACATGACCAAACCAGGATTAAGCAATCTGATTTTTCATGGGCTATGGAATTTTGGACAAGCTGGACACAAACATTATTTTGCAAAAATTAAAAGTGAAAATATGAGGGCTGTGATTTGGAATTTGTTATGCATCCCTCTCTTTCTCTTCTGGTTCAGATTTGAACTTTGAGAACCAACTATATTTTCCTAATCTAATCTACTGACAAGCCAAGTTTACATGGTTTGGCAAGCCTTCATTCACTAACTTATCAACAGAAATTTAAAACATGTTCAGTCATGATTAGGCTAGATGACTGAACAAGTCTCTTTTTTCTTAACAAGTAGTGGAATGTAGGCTTGCACACTTTCAGCAATACTCTTTTTTGGGTATGGGGTTGTACCTCTTTTTTAAACCTGCCCTCATTTTCATATTTTTCTTTCTTTTTGTACCTTTTTTAGATCAGCATTATAAAACTAAAATATGCTCATAGTGTTGAGCTTATTTTCCTATATGTATATCCTAATCTAACTTACATATGATATATATTCATTTGGTGAACTTAATTTTCCAATATAACAAATCAAGTAGATGATTCCATGATTGATCTTGTTCAAATTTTTGAGTATGCTAGACAAACAAAAGGGCCACTCCCATCTCACTTGTTTTTGAACAGTAGTGCTCAAAAATTTTCTTGCACTTTGCAACAAATTGTTCCTGGTATAACACACTCCTCTTTTAGATGTTTCTAAGAAATCAACAAAAGGATATTGGAATAATACCTGATCTACAGGATTTTAGAAATAAGCTTCATTCAGGACTACTCATTCCTCCACTTGGCTATGCTTGGGATTCATTTGGGAAAGAAAATATTCCTCTTCCTCATGATAATCTGAAATGGGAGCCTCACCATATATTGCCATGTTTTCCTCTAGCAAACCTGGTATGTTCTAATTGAGTGGGATGAAGTGTGTGTGAAGGCTATACGTTGATAGGCATGAGTGATCTTTGACAATAAATCTTCCCGAGAAGGTAGTGCATCAACTCTTATGTGATTATCAATTTCCAAGCCTTCATCTACAATTTGTGATTCAATGGAACTTGGTGGCTGCAAATCTGGAGCTAAGGAAGATTATATGTCAAAAATTATTTCCTCAACTATCTCAGGAAAAGGTTTCTCATTAAAAACTTGCTCAAGAAGTTCATTATCTTCCTCAACCTTGACATTAAAACTGAAAGCCTGCTGATTTCCAATCACATGAAAGTTATTTCTGATGGATTGAAATGAAGTAGAGCAAAGAGTTAGAGATCCTTCACTTACTTCTAACCTTTCAAGGATTTCTTCATCAGTGTCAGAGATGGTATGTATTGGCTGATTACTGCTTTCAGGTTCATGAAACTAAACTTTCTCCCACAAACCAACTACTGATTTCTTTGCAAGATTAGCTTCTGTTTGGAGAACATGACCATCATCATATTGATCAAACTTTGGAAAATCATCAAAATAATTAATGTCACCAATCAAACATATTGGATCATCAGATTGTTTTTCTTTGAATTGATCTACAAATCCATTTTATAATCTATGGCAGTTGGCACTAGCAGGAAGACAAATAGAATTTTTTTGTTCACATGAAGGTTTAGAGGTTGGTTGTGTGTTTAGAATCTGATTTATTTCCTCTTTAGTTAAAAGAGGAGGCATATTTATCTTTCTTTGGATAGAACTATAAAATATTTCTTTCTCTTGTGAAGGCTGATTTTTAGGCTGAATGTCTTCTTGAGCCTCACCTAGAAGGGATGGTAAATCATCACTTGTGCCTTTCGAGAGATCTTGGGGATCTTTCTTTATTTCTTGATTAATTTCACCCTCAAATAACTCCTCTTGGCTGTCATGATAGTTATCTTGGGCATGAAATCAATGAATGGCTGCTAGGAGGTCTTCAAGATGCAAATTTTCCAAATCTTCATCAATATCTACAAGGTATTGTATGATATCTTTAGATTGATCACAACAATTTTCAGCTAATGATAGAGATGGAAAATTTTCTTTATAGCGCTCATAAAATACCTTGTGGAGATCCTTTAAGGAAAAAAAACTAGCAGGTTTTAGACCCTCATACCATTCCCTTGCCTTCCCATATAATGTTGGCATGAACATCTTCATAAGGCAGTCCTCATGCCATTCAAATTTTAACCCACATACATGCATATGAAACTTGATGAGGTGTAACAAAGGGTTATCAAAATTTTCATCTTGAAATATAGGCAGGTTTTTGTCCCAATTTATCTGAGGCAATTTGTGTGGGAATCCAGGTATATGATCTCTACTCATTGGGGCATATCTTCGTTGTATTCTTGGATCCATCTTTGTTTAATAAAAAAAGTGTCACTGGATCTTTTCAACCAGTCTTAGAGTTCTCTACCAGTGGAGTCTTTAGGTCTATTGAGAGTTGTGGAGTCACCAGGGGGATGATTTCAAATTTTCTGTCCACCATCAACAATATTAGGATTGTTTACTGCATTCTTAGGGGAATCTGTGAGAACTAGTGGGGTCAATAGGGCTACTGAAGACCAGTGGAGTCACCAGGTGGATGATGTCTACTATTTTAAGGATGTACTTGTTGTCCACCATCAACAAATGAATACCAATCTAAAGATGTTTGTGGGTTTTCTGAGGTTCTAAGGAGTACTTAGATTATCACTAACTCAGAGGTCCCATCATCATCGCCACTATGTTAGGTCCCCGTAATTTGCAGATTGGCAAGAAAAAATCAACAGGGGTAACATCAAACCAATATTTGGAGTCCTAGGACCTAGCCTTCTTGGACTAAGAGAGGGTTCTCTCTAATTCTTTATTGTAAAAGATTTTAACTTGATAACTTTTAGGTTTTGATTTTACGCTAGTTATATGGATTAGGGTTTGTTTTTTGTTTTGGTTGGGTAGGTTTTCAAGGGAAATAGCTAGAGTGAGAGAGGATCAATCCATTGGGCTATGGAGTCTACAAAGGTTTTTAAAAGTATAAAAATGAGTCAAGGATAATTCAAAGGGAAAGTTGACAAGGCCAAATGGATCTAAGTAGGTCTAGGGAGAATGAAATGAACATGGAGGTGTGAATACAATATGTTAAGGGAAAATCAAGGATCCTTTAACAAACTAATAAACAAGAAAAAGCTTCTAAGATGATAGCATAATAAACTTGAAAGGAAATAAAGGATTATTCAACCAAACAATACTAAGCAGACCTTAAAAACAGCAAATAAGTAAGCTAAGAGAGCAGTGAAGGATTCTCTAAGACTTGCTTGCAAAAAAATAGAAATTTAACATAACATATTAGTAACACTAAAGAGCATTCAAGGATTCTTTAGAAAAACTTTGAAGAAGAAAACATAGAAATCAAGGAAGTAGGCAGAAGTAGGGTGCCAAGAAGGCAAATCCTATTCTCTATTTTTGTCCTATGACTAAATGAATCATAAACACAATGAATAACTGAAGGAAACAAACAAAAATATGGAATACATCACCATATAACCAAGCTTAATGAATCCTAAGAGTGATCCCAATCCACAGATGCATAGTCCAAAGCCATCATCGAGCACCAAAGCCAATTTCTATTCAATCTCAAAGTCTATATATTACTCTCAGTAAACATCCAACAATTAAAATGAGGCCTCAATGCTCTATTTAACCAAAAAATGAGGAGGTGGAAACCCTAAGAGGCTTCTAGAAACCATAAATACACCATAAATGTCATTTATGTCCAAAGAGGCCATGCAAGGCCCAAGGCACACAATATCTAAGCTAATAAATGAAAGATAACTTAAACATAACTCCTCAACCACTTCTGGAGTGATCTGCCCAAAAAATCTCGAAAAAATATTTCAGTGTATTTTGTTGACTTTTTTGCAGGGGGGCAGCTTTAGAGGTCTGAAGGCACAGTGCCTGCACAGGAAAACTGAGTCATCTTACAGCCAAGTTTTTAAGGCCTTCCCGATGTCAGAATGGGCTCTATGATAGCTCGTTGGAATTCCTGTTGAATATAATTTCCAAAAAGACACTTGGTTTTCTGATTTTACTCAATTAAACTATTAAAACATCAAATCTCCCAAGGCTTCTGAAGGCGCAACGCCAACTCTGAAAACATGGCAGAAAGGTGAAAATTGGCATGTTTTTAGGCCTTTTGAGGGACCAAAACTATTCCAAATGCCCTGAAAATTGGTGTGCATGCTATCCTTGGGGTTATGAATCCAAAAATGTAAACTTTGCCTCCAATGGATGCTTGTAGAAAAAGCGCAGTGCCAAGGGTGTTGCGCTTTTGACCCTCAATGTCCGTAAAAAAACCAAAAATGTCAAAAACTTGCCAAAATTTGCAATTATCTTCTTCATGAGGTTTGGGAGGATTGTAGAGAAGCTTTGGGATGGATTCCAAGATTTTCTTGGTATTTTTCCTCCTTGAGTTCTTGAATTTGGGCAAGGGCTCTTTTGAGCTTGGCCCTTGCAATTTGATTTCTCAAGGCATAGTGCTTGGCCATCTTTCTCTGTAGGCTAAGGTCCCTTTGTGTCTTCTTTAGCTGCTTTTTTTCATCCTTATAATAATTAATAATGTAATTTTCCATGCCAGGCTTTCTTTGTAGGTCTCTGATCTGAGCATCCTTGCTTTGGAGCAAGATGCTTGTAACCCTCTCCTCATCTTCATTTTCAGTTTCAAGGTCAATGAGTTGGCACTCTTGTTTAGCTTGATGCTTGCCTTTCTTGTGTCCAATAGTGATCTTTTCCTTGCCTTTTTTAAGCTTATTTTTTAATGTAGAAGGCACGACCCCTTTCCTTTTAGACGCAACAAACACATGCCTTTCTCCTCTTTGGTAAGTTAAAGAAAGAGGTTTGATTGTGACCATTTCAGTGCCCTAAGTCTTGCTTCTATCATTGCCTTCATCTTGCTCTTCATGGCTTTGTTCCATACTGTCTTTTTCCTCCTTGCTGTGATTTTCACTGCTATCATCAGTCTCTTCATTCTCTTCATTATTGCTTGTTTCATCTTTATTTCTTGACTGATCATTACCTTCTCCTTCATGGTCACTTGCTTGTTCATTTCCACTTCCCTCATAATCTGAGGCATTGGGAGAGGGTGAGGAAGGAGAGTTTTCTTGAGGTGAGGATATATGTGTAGATGGTGAAGCATGATCAGTAGAAGATGATGGAGGATTAGGGGGAGGAGGATGAGAAGATGAGGGCAAATTTTGCTAAGGATGGGGATGTGGGTTTGTGAACACTTCACAAGCAATGAACATCTCCCATGGAATACCCTTTTGCTTCAACTGATGCATCAAAACCATCTTGATCAAAGAGTGATGGAACAAACTTTGCATTTGCTAGGAATATTTCCTCTTTTGTACAACATAAGACATCTTGTTAATACTCCTGTAGAGGTAGTATGGTAAATGAAGCATCTTAACCCTAGTAAACTGCATGAGTAATTTGATATGATAGGAGTAAAGTCTAGAGTACCTTCCCTCACATGTAAAATATTTCATGATGACCCTCATCAAGGGTGTATACCTCTCCAGAAAATGTGAGAAAGGGAAGATAGATTTGCAGTCTTCTTTGTATCTGGGTTTAAGAAATGGCTCATAGAAGCTTATGTCTAAATTGGCTCTTTTGAACCATTTTTCACCAACATTAGGCATCCCAGTGGAAATAGAAATGGCATCTGATGATAGCTCAAATTTTACCCCTACAATATTTACTTGTTTCTCATGTAGGTTGAGGATAAATATCCTAGTGAGCTTAGGGTGACTTTGCACCTGTTGGAATTTTTCACAAAAATGAAAACACCCCACATTTTGGAAACATGTGACAATCATAGGAGAGGCATTAAGCTCCATGGTGTTTTGGGGTTCAAACCTATTAATCCTCCCACCTCTGTGTTGATGCCTCCTAGGCACTTGGCCTTCTTCACCATTATCATTTCCTCCTTCTTTTGACATTTTGACACCTGCCTTTGAAAACCTTAGCTCTTCTTGTGAAGATGATATGAGAAAGTGTTAAACACCATGTTGAAGCACACACATGGTGTATGAGGAAGATGAACACACACACAAGAGACTCAACACAAAATGAAAGATAAGCGTGAGGCTTTCTTATTTTCCATTATACAAAGATGAACATTTATAGTACAATGGTGTGACTCTTGGTTTCATATTCCAAGGTCACTTGGACTCCATTGTGACTTTTCGCATTCCACACCTACCCATGTAGGATTAGGTGTTCCAACATCCCCCCTTAATCCGAAGGGGTATGTGTGAGTCCAAGAAAAGAGTTGTAATACAAATATGAAAAGTATACATGGCAGCACTTGGGCTGAATCAACTCTCTGAAATGTGGGAAAAAGGAGATGGTTTAAGGATGACCACCAACACTGGAACACAAAACTTGTTGCAGTTCTCGGAACTCTTCCAAAACTGGCAAGAAGCTGAAAGCTTCTACAAGAGGAATTGTCCCTCATAAAAAAGGGAGACCTTCAACCTAAAAGAAGGGAGTTCTACTACCTGTGATGGTTTTAGGATTACCAACAACTCTGGAATGCTTTGAAGCATTTCCTAGAACTCAACCAAAGCTGGCAAGAAGCTGAAGGCTTCTGCTAGAGGAAGTGTTCCTCATATATGAAAGGGATACCTTCGACCTAAAAGAAGGGAGGTCTACTACCTGTGGTGGTTTTAGGTTATCCACCAACCAAAGATGATGGTTTAAGGTTGTCCACCAACCAAAGGCATGCTCATGGGAATCCGTGTCTTTGATTACATCTCTGAATCCAGAATGACGAATTGTGGCTCAGGCTCGCTTGAACTGCTATGTCTCTGGCTACAACTCTGAACATGGAATGAGAGATTGTGGCTCAGGCTCGATTGATATGTCGTCAAAGCTTGTACATGACCACCATTTTCCCCCCTGTCAAGGACAAGGTGAGATGATGGCGAAAACTCAACTGCAAGTTTTCTCAATATTCGTGAACATTTTCTGACATGCAACTTAAACATCTTCTTGGCCGCTGATTCCCATTGCCAAGAAGCGATCCATCCAAGATGAATCTTGGTTCTTGCAGGAGGCTTGTGTTTGAAGCATCTGTCTGAAGAATGAGTGTGCCGACCATAGTGCTTGCATGGATGAAGATCAAAACAATGATCTTTCATATGAGCAACTCGATCACGTTGTTGGCATTTTACAATCTGTTGCTAGAAGTGAGCAAAGATCTCAAATGAATCGTTATGAACCGTCATATAGGAATTCCTGCATCAACGATGGGCTTTGTGTAGTCTGGAATATGAAAGGTCACATCCTTGTCATATCCAAGACCAGTTCGGTGCTTGTTATGGACAAGCTCTTCCCAAGGTCTGATGATGGGCTTGAGAAGTGCAGGCTGAACGGCTGCATCTGCATTTAAATCTGCTCTAGTACAAGGAACTGAATGGGAATCAACTGCATCTTTATCTTCTTTCTTCTGATGAGAGTCCTTCTCAATCTTCTGAACAGAAACAGGTTCAAAATGGTGACTCTTTTGCTGAATTTCATCTTGCTGGAGCTGAGATTCCAACTGCAAAAACTCAATCTTTTCTTGTGCATCTTGCAAACAAATCTGAATATTACAAAGAGCATCCTTGCTCATTTTTATCACATCATCAACATTTGAATGAATGAGGTTACTCAAAAATACCAATGCCTCATTGATTTTAGCCATTATCAACAATTTAGGCTCAAAAAATGAAAGGGTGTCGGCTTCAACCAAAAATGCACCCATTTACAATGTGATTCAACAACAAATACAAATGACTCAAGGAATTCTCAAAGTACAAAGTGTGCTCCTAAAATGATGGAGGGAAATCAACAATCCAACAACTCAAATTCACTGATTCCAACTATGAATGAAGAAGCAAATTCCACTCATAATACAATCTCAATATCTCTGCAAAAATATTTGTTTGAATGTGCAGCTGAAAACACTATGCGAGAAGTTTCAACAAAGAGCTGTTTTGCACCAATAACAACTCGTCTTCAAATGTCAATTTCTTCAAAAAATCACCCTTATGCCACAAATCACAATACAAATCTGCAATTTTCTCTATATATTCAGTCCATCTGCTCTTCATATGCCATTTTCTCTTCTTCTGCTGTTCATATTCTCTTCTTCCTCTCTCTCTCTGCTATTTTTTTTTTTTTAATTAATTAAAAATTAATTAAAAATTTAATTATTTGAAATGGGAAATAATTAAAAGGGAGGGGGATGGAAATTTAAAAAAATGTGTAGGGAGGGGAATTAAAAGGGAGGGGAAGTACTTTAAAAGGGAGATGAATGAATTAAAAGGAGGGAAGTTTATATTTAAATGGGAGGGAAGGGAAATTTAAGGAAAATTTTAATAAAAAAGGGTTATTAAAAGAAAGGAAGGAGGGTAATTTAATTAAAAAGGAAGGGGGTATTGATTTAAAAGGAGGGGAGGTGAATAAAAAAAAATTAAAACGAAATATGGAGAGCCGTATTAATGGAGGGGATTCGAAGGAGTTGAGGGAGAGTTGCAGATTAGTGGAGTGTTGGAGAGGAGTGGGCGGAAGTGTGGTGGGGAGGAGGGGTTATGGGAGGAAATTCGTAAGGTAAGGACGGAGGGGGGCATAGAGAAGTGAGGGAATGCATTGAGTGTGGCGTGAGGTCAGATATGCTGTGAGGGGGTGCGTTTGTGAGGGCCTTGAGTGGCGTAGTGGAATAGGGATGTGGGAAGGGGGCGCATGGAGAGAGAGGTAGCGTATGTGAGCCGAGGAGTGATAAGCAACCAAGCAAGGGGTTAACATAGGTGGCAGGGGCCGAGTTAAGGAAGATGAGTGGCATTGTGGGATGGATTTTTGAAGTGTGGGAAGGCTGGTTAGGGAGAGGCGTAAGGAGCGTAGGTATTGCAGTGAGGGCCAAGAGTGAATGGTAGATTCGAGAGTGCAGTTAGCAGGTAGGGGGGC
Source organism: Pinus albicaulis (assembly GCA_034641835.2). NCBI lineage: Eukaryota > Viridiplantae > Streptophyta > Pinopsida > Pinales > Pinaceae > Pinus > Pinus albicaulis. Next base: position 237,241,360 of record CM076572.1, read on the forward strand.
CGGGTTAGGTGACTATTAGCGCAAGGGAGAAGGGTAGGGAGAGGTAGAGGGAGGTAGGGGCTCATTGGAGAGGTGTAGTTGCAGATAGGGGATGGGTAGCGTGGAGAGATAAGGGGAAGGGGTGGATTGTGTGAGGAGGGCGCTGTTGTAGAGTGGGAAAGCGAGGTGGGAGGCCGAGAGTTAGGAGCGCGTGCTTGTGAGAGCGTATGTAGAGGTATTGTAGTGTGATGTATTGCAAAGTTGGTAGTGATGGGTGAGGAGGAGGCCGAGGGTTTGAGAGCTCAAAATTTTTATTTTTATTTTTATTTATTTTTAATTTAAAAAATAGTAGAGAGCAGGAAATTAACCTTATTACAGTAGCAGAATTTTCAGAAATTGCAAAGAAAGCTCAAAAGTCTTTACTTAAAAAATCCAGAATTTTTCTTCAAAAAATTGCAGAGGGCCATATAGCAGCAGAAAATCCAGAGATGATGAATTTTCCAGTAGAAAAAACTCAGATTTCTTTTGCAGTAAAAACTAGAAACTTCTTCTTCTTCAAAAACTCAATTTAAATAGTATTTAGCAGCTCTCCAAATTGCAGATTTTAATGAGCAGAAATTGCATAGAAAATTTAGAATGAAAACCTTCAGATGGGTAGTGATGCCTTCTTCAAAACCAACGCTGCCAATTTCTAAATGCTGCAATTTTGAATGATGCTCCTCTTCAAAACACTTCCTGAATGGCGGAAAAAACACTGTTGTAGAAACTCTGAGTGCTGCAAAAATGTCAAGAATTTTTGCAGATATGCACAGGCCATAAACACAAATGGCTCACTCAATTTGGAGCAGGGCCAGCAATCGCCCGCTCTGATACCATGTTAAACACCATGTTGAAGCACACACATGGTGTATGAGGAAGATGAACACACACACAAGAGACTCAACACACAATCAAAGATAAGCGTGAGGCTTTCTTATTTCCATTATACACAGATGTACATTTATAGTACGATGGTGTGACTCTTGGTTTCACATTCCAAGGTCACTTGGACTCCATTGTGACTTTTTGCATTCCACACCTACCCATGTAGGATTAGGTGTTCCAACAAATTGGAATGATGGTGAAAGGGAAGCCTTTTAATAACTGAGTGAGAGGGATGAATGAAGGTGTAAGTGTATGACTGTGAGGGAGAGCCAGAACTCAAGGTCTAAATCAGCTAATTTTTATAATTTTGCTTTGACAATAACTTGCACTGATGTTAATTTTGAAATGGAGGGGGAAATGTACGGTCACTTTGTTTTCAGTGTATGGAACAAAACCTTTAAGCTTTTATGGAGGATCAACTTCAAAACACTGTGTTGAGAAGGTAAATCCCCTCTGCGGACAGAGGCGATCCCTACTAGCCCAGCAGGGGTCTAGCAACAAACAAACAATGCTATGACGCAGGCTCCTAGTTACGAATGAAAGATTTGGGATAAGAACCTACCTGGATTCCAACGCTCGATCTGAAAAAGAGATGTCCCCGTCCTTCAGTCCTGGCAGATCACAATCCTTCCACGATCTCCGTGGATGAACACCTGCACACAGAAAGAACAAACGGATACAAGCATAGGAACCAGCATACGTAACTAAACATCGGTCAGAAAAGACATTACTCGCATTAACATAATGGAAAAAGGAGTGGAACCATAATCATAGTCATCTATTAAAGTGGTAAACGAATAGAAGTTACAACCAAGTTCTGACGCTGCAGCCTCCTTCTCGCGGGTCTCCGGTCGTCCACGTCTCGCAAAGCTCGCCGGGGGAAAGGGAAACCTCTCCAGAGTCTCGTGACAATGGTCTCCTTGCTCGAATGGGCCTTAAGGGAAAGGAAGGATTCTTTTCAGCACAAAGGCACTTGGGAATAGGAGATGCAAAGCTTCAGTACTTCAAGACTAGCTTGCCATGGATCTGAGCAAGCTTTTATAGATGGGGAAGGAGGGAGTTGGGATCCCTATTATTATGGGATGGGCCCTATCAACAAGGAGGGTTCCATAGAAGGTGGCAAAACTACTTCCCTTCCATAGAACTCCCGTAGCCAAACCTCCCAACTCAAGATAGGCAGTGGTTGTGAGTTTGTTTGAACTCAACTTCCGCCATCCATATATAAAAAACAGTCCCTAAAATGGGTGGCTGCAATCACAATACTTTATCCCTGTTTGACTGATATCTCCTTTTTTGCAAATGAGGGAGGCTTAAACAAGATTTTTAGCATGAATATTAGGTTTTCACCTTAGGGTTTCCTTCTTTTACAAACCATGAAATATTTGGAGGGGTGTATCACATCCAATTACCAATTAAAAACACTTTGAAAACCTTTGATGGTAGCTTGGAGGTATTTATGATGTAATTTGAGTGTTTTCAGATGCAAGAGGTGCTCCAGGTCGAATGCGTAGCACGTGCACGGGGTGTTGGGCCTGTCCGGTCTGCCGAAAATGCAGTGGTGAATGCGCAACACTGTGGGTTGCCGTGCCTGTCAGGCTTCCTAGGTGAACGTGCAGTGTGCCTCTAAATTCACAACGTGTGCCTCTAAATGCGCAAGGTGTGCCTCTGAACGCGCAGCATAGAGTAATTTTACAAAAGGATATTTCTCCCAAGATGCAGTGCCCGACCCTAAATGCGCAACGCTGCCCTGAACACACAGGGCCTAGTAACTTGCCCGAATTTCGACTAAAAACTCACATTTTTTCCTCCTAATCACTCTAAAATTTATCACAAGTGAATAATGGGTTTTCTTAAGGGTTGAGGACCTTTTATAGGCTTAGGGCTTGAAATTTATCTTTACAAACCCACTTTCTAATGTTTTTAGCCTTTGTCACTCCTTTCACTAATGTTTTTTTGAATTTTTCGCTGTAGGTGATAAAAAAACACTGAAATGGCCTTTTCCCTTTGCTCTTTTGAGGTGAAACCTTCAAAAATTGTCCCTTGACATGCATTATTAATTCAAACTAATGCCCTTTACCTTCTTTGAATAACACTCTACACTGTCTGTAGGCAGGTTTTCTTAAATGATGAATTTGACTCCTTCTGTAATGCTGTGGTTTTGATGAGTTTTCTTTTGACATCTTAGAGACAAAAAACACAAGGAAACATCATGAAAACACTCCTTTGAAACTTTTGATTTGTAGGTGCCTGAAATTATTGTTTAAACTTTTCTCATTGATACTCCTTACCTCGTTGCTCTGCAGATTTTGTTTGAGTCATAAGGCTTAATTTCTTTGGCTTGTCTATCTCCTTGAAAATTTTCACTTAGAAGGTGTTATGAAAACCTTCAAGTGGATCTCCCTTTGATCTTTGAAGCTCGCTAACTTAATTTTTGACAACTTTATAAACTTACATAGTGGCAGTATCTTCAAAACTTATTTTTTCCTTACCTTGAAACTCAAATCATCTTTTACTTGGCTGGTGACTGAAAACCTTGTCTTCACCTCCTTCACTGATCCTTAGGCATGGTAAACTCACTTTTGACAAATTCTGGGATGTCACACACAAAAATATCTTCAAATATTATTTCTGCTATCATCATGGAAGCCTAACATATTCATTTTACCTCCTTTGACTATCTTTCCAAAACCCTAGGTTTCTGGGATGTTTGAGTACAATTATCAGTGTTGTCTTCTAAGTTCTCTATAGCCCTTTCAAGTTCATTCTTTTCCATCCAATTCACCTCACTTTTTTCCCTATTTCATCTATAATTTCTGAAAAAATTATCTTCATGTTTGGTTTTCTTGGTGTGCCTCCTTCATGTGATTTGCTGCATTCGATCTTTGCTTGGCACACTGCTGGCCTAATCAGGCTTATGAACCCTGATTCTTCTTGAACACAAAATTATTCCTCTCTCTTTATTGTGAATGTGTTTATTGAGGAGAAGGACTCTTAATTTACCCATTCTCTATTGATAGTCACTTTAACAATCATGCAGAAATATCAAAATGCACATTTGCATTTTGCAGAACTTGAACTTGACAAAGTAGTCCTCCTTGGAGATTTTTTGATCTATCTTGGACAAGCATGTGCTTACCTTCTTTCACATTTGAGCCAGCTTCTAGCACAAGAAAATAATTTCTTAAAATACCAAGGATAACCCCACAACCTATGAAACCCTAATGAGCTAGTGGGAGGCTCCTTTGACTTGGTGTTTGACTGAAACTTGGTTTGGGGTCTTAAGTGTAAAAACAGAGTTTTTTGACAAATTGATGTATTTGAAGATCCAAAATCCAATGTATTTGATTTATCTAAAGAGCCTACAGAGAGATTTTGCGACCATAAATGCTCGAGGAACCTGGTGAACATGGGAAGGAACAGGCTGTTTGGTAACCCTAGATGGAAAGTAGGGGGTGAAGTAAAGGAAAAATAGAGTGCTAAGGTTATAGGTGGGAAAGTAGGATACATATGAGTGGCATAAACCCATAAGGGGTCAGTTAGGAGTGGTATTTTGACCATGGAATGGAAAAATAGTAGAATAGTGAAAATTTTGGTTTAAGGATAATGAAGGCAGTGAGATTACTAAAACTCACAATATTCATGAATCTTGTTTTTAGAAATATAGGATCAACATTTAGTCATCTACAAAATAGAAAAAATTACTGATGACTAACACCACCAACAACAAGCAAGCATAATATAAATGCTTACGATCCTCTTTTTCTTCACAAATGTTTTCCAAAAATTCATTATAGAGGTACTTCGCCCAATTATACTGCACCCTTTTCATGCACCGTGCGTCTAGCTTAAATACATACGCAGGTACCTCTTTTGTGGGACACTTCATGATAATTTTTCTTGTGAGGATTAGGGTGGAAAATTTAACTACTAGAGAGTTAATTTATTGGACAAGAAAGCCTTTTTTGTTCCTTTTTACCCCATAAGTCTTCTTAACCTCATCGACGACCTTTTTCTTCGGTTCCTTTCCTTTGAAGGCTACCCCTAGATCCTATCCTTAGTAAGGAAAATTGGTGATCCGTTGAATCATCATGTCATCGATCATGATGGGATATCCTAGCCATAAACAGTTATCATGCATTAGGGCAGGCAAAAGGCGTAATAAAATATCATTTATTGTGCTACACCCAAAGTGTGCAATGTTCAGGAGGTTCAACACCTTGGACTGTTGCAATCCCAACACCCATGTCTTAGGTTCAACCTTGATGACCCCTTCGTCATAGGGCAGCTACTCTAAGTACTCCAATGGCGCAATCTTGGGGAAATTTTCATGGTAATCCAAGTCCCAGTCTTCCAATTTTAGCAAAGGCACTTTTGTGAACATGTCCTCTTCAAAAGGCACATTCTTTGGGAGCAACGATGTGTTGATATGGGACTTTACCTTACCCAGGTCCCTCGTGACTTCAACATTTGGTTTGAGTGACACCATATACTTGGGAACTCACGACATTGGATCTATATCCTTGAAAATATCTTCCTCTATAATTACTTTGGGTTCCTCAATCATTGGTATCTTTTGTCACTCATCTAGGATCGAATTAGGATTCAAAGTCTTCTTGCATGGAGACTTTCGAGTCTCTGAGGTCTGTACTTTATTCGCCTTCTGAGGCTGAGGTTCCAGTGTAGGTTTTTCATCAATGGGGGTCAAAAAAGGGGGTAGGCTTTGTAGCATTCATACTTGTAGGATAAAATTTCCGAACCCTCTTTGTCCTAGTGTCTCGAAAAATATTTCCAGGTGCTCAAATGTAAACTCAAACAAGCACTGCAATAGAAATGGGCACAAATCTCTTAGAAAGAAAAGGGAACTAATGTGACCCTTCCTTCCATATTTATAGTGATGGTGCAGCCTAAAAAACCTGATGTCCATTGATGCAGCCTCATAAATGCTAAAACGACTCAAAATATGGCATAATATCCTCCATAAATGCAAGTTAGCCGCTACTCCAAATGGTAATAAAGTTGTCTTATCCAGATTAACTGTTCCAATGAATAGATTTTGGCCCATATGTGACTATTTCATCCTCCTCGCACAACCTCTATTGGGATGTGGCACATACCTATGCTTCCTCAATCTTCATCGCATAAACACACTTCTCCAATTCTTGACAAACAGAAGTTATGGTCTTGTGCCCTCTCACAACTATTTGGGACACTAAGACACTTCTCTGGCCATATAGTCATTTGGCGCATGCAGGGATGGGATCATCCCTGTAAGTTTTCAACCAAATTCCATTCACATACCCAAGAAGGACTTCGCCACTTAAGGTGAACACATGTACCACACCTCCTTCCGTGATCTCCTTGAAAATATAAGTTTCAAGCCAATGCATTTTGAACTTTCCTTGTGTTGGCTCCCCATGATTTGCAATATTGGCAAGCACAACTCTGCAGGGAACCACATTAGACTGCTTTGGAGTCTAAGGACCTAGCCTTCCTGGAATTAGAGAGGGCTTTCTCTATGTTTGTGTTTGTAAATGATATATATTTTATGCTTATGTTTTTTGATTTTAGGCTAGTTATGAAGTTTTAGGATTGTTTGTTTTGTTTGGTTGATAGATTGTCTTGAATAATTGATTGATTGTTTCAGTTGAATAGATAGATTGTGAGAAGCATTAATCCATTGGGATATGGAGTCATAAAAGGATTTAATTGTTCATCAACTCTACAAGGGTTTTCATAGGGCAAGCTAAATATATCAAGTGGATCTTTTAGATTAGATGAAATATGAAATGACAACAAGTTGTGAAATCAGTAAAACTAAAGGGAAATTAAGAATCCTTTAACTATACTTCAACAAGAAAATCCGTTTAGGTAATTGTTTAAGAAAAACCAAAGGACAGGGCAAACCATAGATGTCTTTGGCTAGACACTACTAGGTAAACCTTAAGACTACAGTCCAACAATCCTAGAGAGTAGGACACCCCTGAATTCTCTAGATATTAATTTCAGAAAAAGAAAACATTCAAGATAACAGTCAGTGAAATTAAAGAGAAGGACATCGCTGAATTATTTAATCAAAATTCAAAGAAGGTATTTAAAGCAACATTTTAATAAAAACCGAAGGACAGGGAAAACCATAAACTTCTTTGGCTAGAATCTACTAAGTAAACTTCAAAGAAGGCCTTGAAAATAAAATTTCAAGAAAAACCAAAGTACAGGGAAAACCATACAATTCTATGGCTAGACTCTACTGAGAAAAATTCAAGGCAACAAGCTAGGTGGAACTAAAGAGCAAAACACCCCTGAATTCTCTAATTAGACCTCGCAAAAAAAACATCAATATGAAAGAAGCAGACAGAATTAAGGTGCCAAGACAACATATCTTAATCTAAAAATTTTGTTCTTTTATGAGAGAAATAATGGACAATATGGAAAACATAAGATAAACATTGACAACGAAGGATAACATCACCATTAACATGGCTCAAGAATCTTCTGAACATTCTTGTATTAATGATGTCTAGAATAGTTACATTACTCTAGTGCTATAGCCTTTGCAACTTAGAGTCTGGTCAAATCCAGCCGAGCAGCCAATCCTCTAATCAAGCAAGCAACCAACAAACCAACACTGAAAATGAATAATACATGCAGTATTTAACTGCAGATGAGGATGTGATCCTTTTCTAGGGTTGTGGACTTGTATTTATTATAGAGTTAATGTAATATTAACCTTTGAGACCATACAAGGCCTAAGGAAAAATATTTGTGACTAACTCACTATAATAATAACTTTTGTCTTAACTGCTGAGCTAACTTTAGGATATTTTTGACTTTTATGGCTTTTCATTAACTTTTAAAATGACTTCTGAGTAGTTGAGAAATATATCTGATTGGAACATTAAGTGAGGTGGCTGCCTTTAGCAAAAAATAGGTTGTAGGTGGAAAATTATGTTTTGGAATAAGTGATTTATATTTTTCCTTGTCATTCGTATATGTCTTATTTGCTGATTTGCTTTTGATTTGTCATTTAAACCTTGATTTTCTTTAAACCTGGATTTATCTTTTCCTTAACTCTGATTTGTCTCGAAAACTATGCTTTCTCATTTTAATTCTTCTAATCTTATTTTACCTCTTATATCTCTCTTCTAATCATGTTCATTTTCCTTTAACCTTTGATTAATCTTTAACCCTTTTAACCTTTCGTTGTTCCTTTGAATATGTTATTTTCATTTGTCTTCATGTATGCCTGCACTGCTACTGTAAAAATATTTTAGTTCTTTACCCGATGATGTGGAGAACTCTCACTATCCTTGGAGTGTTTGAATGACCATCAATGGTCATGATCAATTGATGTTTATGCTTTAATCTGGTGCTCCTGGTCCTTTTGATGAACAAAAATTGCTGCATCGTCAGCCAGAGAGTTTTTTTTTAATGTTTTTAGGATTTTATAAATGAAATTAATTCACTGCATTTTCTCATATATCGGCCACCTGCACAATCAAACAAAGTTTTTAATCAAAAACCTACGCTATTTGTTTTCTGTGTTTGTTTGGGGTTTTTCTGGCCTCTTGGAATGTTGGAAGGGTGTAAATGAAGGATGGGGGCTTATCGCAGAGATACATGGGCTTATATGTTTGAATGGGTTGGCGGTTTTAAGTCATGGTTGAAGGCGATAAGCGGTTTATCACAATAGGCATAGGCGGGGAGGAAGTATGGATCACGATGTTTTGATGCCATAGGATGAGCGATGCGTGGCAGGAGGGATGAGGGAATATACTACCCATATCGCATGGTTAAAATGTTTTAACCATCGTGCATTTGGATGTGCGACAACAATCGTGGACTATTGGATTTGGTGGAGGCGATCCAATGGTGGTCGAGGGATTTGGACTGCAGGTAGGTTTAGTAGGTGGGGCCAGCTGTAGTTTTAAGAAAAATCACTTAATCATAAGGCAAGGGCTAGGGCTATATGAGAGTGGAGGGTTTAAGGTGGTGCGGTGGGGTTAAACGTATTTGTAGGGCCAAGGTTATATGTCCGCATGGGGGGTAAAGGCTTTGAAGTGGGGGTATGAATATAAAGGCGAGTTGGTTTTCTTAAACAAAACAGAGTTTTATTAAAAAACAAAGGGTGGGTCCCGAAACAATATTATTTTCAAAAACAATGTAAAAAAGGATTTTTACATTGTTTTGAAGAGAAAAGAGGGAAATGAGTGAAAAGGAGGGTTTAAATTGGGTTTTAGGTAATGGCAATGGGGTTTTAGGTAGGGGAAAGGGGAAAAATGGGGAATTTAGGGTAAAAACATGGAATTTCAGAGTGAGAGGGTGTTTGAGAGACATGAAAAATGAGAGATAGTGAAAAAGGTTTAATGAAGATAATTAAGGAAGTGAGATTTCTGAAGATAGATGATAGTCAAGGAAAGATATTTTCAGCAGATTGTAGAAAATCCATATTCACCTAGTGATACTGAATATAGGAGACTAACACCTTGGTGGCACACAAAATTACTGTCATATAGAAAAACCAAATCATCCTCCTTAAATTTCTTCTACCTGATGTGCTTGTCATGCCAATATTTTTCATGTGCCTTTTGCACCTGTTTATAGAAACCATAAATGAATTTTTCCTCCTCCAACATAACTAGATGTGCTAATCGCTCTTCCATAATATCTTGATCAACCATGTTAGTTACCACTGCAATGCACAGACTAGGGACAATATACTCCATCGACATAATAGCCTCTTGTCCTACACAAAATTGAAAGGAGTTTGTCCTGTCAATTTCTTGCATGTAGTTTTGTATGCCCAAAAAACCATAGGTATGGGCACATCCCAATTGCTATGATTCGCATTGCATACCTTTGTGAGTGCATTCTCCAAAATATTATTAAGGCTTCTACCATACCATTATCATGTGGATGATACAATTTATTTTTCTGATGGTGCATATTAAACTCCATTTTCAATGCTTGAATTGTCTCATTCACAAAATGTGTACCCTGGTCACTCATCAAGATCTTAGGACACCCAAACCTTCTTAATATATTCTCAAAAATGAAGTGCAGAGCCTTTTTTTCCTTGCAATCCTTCACAGGCTTACCCTTTTCCCATCTGATCAAATAGTCCATTGCAGTGATGATACTGCGCGCACCAATATTTTTCCCTGGAGGGTTGATTGGTCCTAAGAAAGAAATGGCCCATTTATCAAAAAATTGCAAATTCACTTGTGGTTGGAGTGACATTTCATCTCTACATGAGGGTTTCCCCATTCTTTGACACACATCACAAGCGTGGCAATACTCTTTGGCATCACTGTGCACTGTAGGCCACCACAAACTAGCTCTTAAAATATTCTACATAGTTGGTTTACTTGCATAGTGACCTCCTACAACCCCTGCATGTGCTTCTAATAGTATGATCTACCTTTCAAACTCCAACACATATTGCCTCAATACCTCGTCAGCTCCCATCTTATACAATTGGCCAACAATCAAAGTAAATTTTGTTTCATGCAAGACCAATTTTTTCTTTTGCTTAACCATATACTCCGTAGGTGAACTTCCAGTTGTCAAAAAGTGGATGGTATCTAAGAAGTGGTCATCAGCTACTCTAATGGAAACTAGCTTCGTGTCTAGTAATCCTTCATCCAAACTAGTTAGCTCATCTCCCCTTTCTATACGTGGAAAATGGTATGGAACTACATTAAATCTCACAGGCTTTAAAATCACCTCAAAATCACACTCTTTCAAAAATAGGAGCCATATAAAAATATTCCCCCCCAACACAGGCTTGTTGACCAGATACTTCAAACCAGAGTGATCAGTGAACATCTTAAAATCACCTCCCAACAAATAGTGACAAAATTTTTGTAGCACATAGACCATAGCTAACCCTTCTATCTCCGTTGTCGAGTAACTATGCTTAGCACTTGACATTTTTATGCTCGCAAATGCAATTGGGTGATGAATATCTTCAGATCCTGGCTACGTGAGTACAAATCTGAAAGCGATACACGACGCATCCACGTGCACATGGAATTTCTTTGTCCAATTTGGAAATACCAATATAGGTATAATCACCATTTTATCCTTAAGTAGCTCTAACCTCTTATGGAACTCCTCATCCCAACAAAAGGAGGCGTCCTTTAGCAACTTATTCATCAGTGCAGTAATCAGTGCATAGCCTTGAATAAATTTTCTATAATAGCCAATATACCCCAAAATTAAGCGCAACTTCTTGAAATTCGTTGGAGCCTCCAAGTTAACAATAATAGAAATATTAGTTGGATCAAACATCAATCTCTGTTGACAAAAAATATGACCCAAAAAAATCTCGAAGGCGACACATAATATACACTTCTTCAGATTCAGCGAGATCTGATGCTTCTAAAAATTATCCAACATCAAACATAAACTTGAAACATTCTTCTTCAATAATCCAAACATAGTCCAGTCCTCAAAATAAAATTATAATAACTTGTGTATATACTCATTAAACACAACTACCACCATGCACGAGAATATAGCTGGCACATTCTTCGGACTGAATGACATTACTGTGTATTGGAATGATCCCCATTTCGTCACAAAGGTTGTATTAACTATGTATTTAGGCATGATTCTTATCTAGTGGTATCCAAAAAAATTATCAATGAATGAGTAGGCATCATGCCCACCCACATTTTCCAATGCTTCATCAGAAAATGGAGTAGCAAAAGGGTCATGGAGACATGCATAATTCAACTTGTATAGATCCACTCAAACCCTGATTTCTCCTTTGGTTTTCTTTCTTGGACGACCATGGGGCTTACCTAATCCGATTATTTTACTGATTCAATGATCCCTGCAAAAACTATTTTCTCTAGCTCCTCGTTGACCTTCTTCTTTTACTTAGGATTCAACCTGTAAGGGTGCTTGTAATATTCCAAATTTTCCATCAGATTATTGGAATGTTAAAGTCCTTACCTTTATTAGTTTATTAAGTAAATAAAAGGGTGGAGGGACCTATAAACCCCATAGATGAATAAAATCCACTTTTGGAGTGTGTATGTGGGTTATTTAGATTGTAGATCAACATTATGGAGTAGTGGAGAAGCTTATTAATGAAGGAAGAGTGGAGATCATGGAGATAGTGGAGGAGTCAAAGTAAGATCATGGAGGAATAAAAGTAATATCATAGAGAAATAATGATGAAGTGAGGGAGGAAGTGGTGCATTAAATTCACACATGATGGAGAGAGTGGAGAGTAAATACAGAGATGATGGAGATCATGGAGAGACAACACAATCTCCGTGGAGGCTAGTGTCCACATTTGCAACACAATAATGAGGTGGGCCAAGGCTAAGGGAGGCTCACAAAGAATAGAAGGAAGGTGAAGGCAGCCATAGATTAATTCATGATTTATATTTTGATATTGGATTGACATTTGACATTTCTTTTCATGCTTCAGCTGTTTAGCTAAGTTTGCAGTGCTCTTTAGAACACGAGTGTTTCCGAGTGGGAATCCCACCCTTACCCATAAGGGACTTCGAGTGCGTACTCTGGGAAGGTTTCTTTGAGCAGCCATTCATCAGCAGGCATTGGTGCCACATTAGCCCCTCTCTACAACACATACAGACTCAAGTTTTACACATTCTTGCTTGAGGGTATGAGAGGAGGAAGATAGTTTTTGGAATTTCAGCTAAGAAACTGGTGGAGGGATCATCCTTTCACCTTGTGCTTCCAGATCACACTTCTAGGATCAGAATTGTGACATCTTGCATCAGGCCATCAATCTACACCTCCATGAAGTAGCAGTTCCTCCAGGAATTGTGTAGTCCAATCCTATAGATCTAGTGGAGGAAGGTAATTTCTAGTATTTCAGCTGGGAATCCTGTGAGGGATCATCCCCTCAATTTTGTGAGATCATTTCCATCAGTTGTGAGATCTATTTCATCATCTAGAAGTAGGCTATAGCTTCAACCCTCTTGAGGGCATAGTCCATTCTAGAATTTGTGTATCTAGAAGCTGCAACTTGAGAGGAGGAAGGAGGAGCTAGATCTCAAGCTTCTACCTTGGAGATCAGGAGGAGGGATCAACCCTTCATGCATTGAGCTTATTGTATATAATTTCAACCATATTATCTTTGTTTCATTCCACAACTCTACATACCCAGTAGTTATACATTGTAAGGCCTAGGAGGGTGATTTTCCAAGGTTTTCCAATATGGAAATACTTTCTGGGTTATTTTGGGTTTCCATCATAGAGTCTGAATTTGAAATCCCAACATCATCTAAGCCCCAGAACATCCTGATCTACACATCCATTTTCATCCAACAATTATATTTCCAACATTTTCAAAAGGTACAATGCAGTATGGCCTCCATCAGATCAATAGTTACGCAGTGCCTTCAGTGAGAGGACTTCAGGGTCACTCTAGCCTTCTCTTTTGGCTTGAGTGTTTCTATTTTTAAGAACTATTGTACATTGTATTCCACCTCTTGTTTAATAAAATGACACAACTATTCTTTCTATTTTCATGGTGTTTGCATCTTATTTGTACATTTTTTTAGTTTCTAGTTATTGTGTTTTGTATTACTGTCTTTTTCCATTTTGTAATATTACAGTGGTATCAGAGCATGATATTTGGCTAAGCTTGTGGGAAATACATTTCATGACTTCAAAAGAAGAAGCAAAAAGTAGATATCTATAATGACGAAGGGATTACATTTTCCACACCTCTATTTAGATCTATGTAGGATCTCTCCAAAGAGGTCAATGAAATGAGAAGATAGAGGAAAAAAGGAACCTCAATAAGGTTTCAGAATGACGAAGGTCCAAGCACTTCCGATCAGCAATAGAAGAAACTAGAAATGAAATGATCTCCCCAAAATTCTACTATGCCCACTTTCTTTGTAGAGGAAGGTGAATGGTATGGATATGGAGGAAACTTGGAGCATGAGTCTCTAAGTAATTATTTTGTAGAGTACAAATATCAGTTTAGAGCATTCAAGGAGAATCTAACCCTCCAACAGTTTTTCTAGATCAAAGAAGAACGAAGATCCCTCTGCAGTAATAGCAGAATAAGACACATACAAAATATGTTCTTCTTCATGGAAAATTTTAGGGGCTAATATTCGTAGGTGGGCTAATTTTCCATGATTTTTCCAAAAAAAGATTTGCTAATTCCCATTTTTTTGTAAAAATAATTCCTCCAAATTTTATAATATAAAATTATTTTACCTTAAAAATAGCCAACATTATATAGATACTATATATAAAATAATTATAAATTTATATAATTTTACAAACATATCAATAAAATTTTATAGTTCACATATTAGGGACTAGTGAAATTCGCCAATGTTTTAAACTTCAAGATAATTTTCCATCCTTAAAATTATCCCTGTTCTTCTTACCTACATTTGACGGATCATACACAAGCACAACAAAAGCTTGGAGGAAGGAGTTAGATGCATTCTTCCAGCTACACCTAGTAGCGTAAAGAGAGGTTGTTGAGATTGCAGGTGGTTCAGCCACAAGAAACATGCAAGAATGACTGCTTATGTAGACTTCACTCAAAGGTTGAGAAAGAAGTTTGGTAGAAGAAAACCAAAGAGACTTTCCATAGAGACATTTCCCAACATTGAGGAGAAAGTATGTGAGAAGCAAAGGGGAGATGTCGGCACTATTTCTTTGGAATAGGAGAAACCAACACCACCACAAGCTGCTGAAGTACTTGCATCAGGAGAAGGAGAACTTGCATATTCACAAGATGGTCTTGAGCTCTTGACATTGGGAGTCCCATGCATGATTCAGAAGATGCATGAGGAAGAGGAGGCAGATAGCAGCGTTGGTGTAGTAGTAGAGAAGCAACCATCACCATCACCAATAGTTGGAGAAGCCATTGCACCGGTTGGAGGGAATCTTGGAGCTTTGAAAGATGTTCCAAAGTATCAGCTTATCCAGTTTTGTAAACATTTCCATTCCATATTATTTCAACACCTAAACTTGAGATTTGTAGGATCATGCCATTAGGGCAATTTCATAACCAAGGATTACAACACCTTGCTAATCTGGAGCAAAAAAATATCATTGCACAAAGGACCCTTGACTTGTTCAAGGAGGATATGTATAGGCATCTTGGTTTTTCATTGTTGAGCTGCACACAACACTTTGGGTTGGAGTGTAGAGTTTTGGAGGAGAGGATGATCATAGTCCTAATCAGTCCAATGCAGGACTATGGGTTTAGCATTGTGTATGGAGAGAGCTACGAGACAACATATGCACCATCATGGAGATCAACAATGTTGTCACTGAGCAGTAGTGATGAGTTGGGGGCCCAATTATTCTTGGAGAATTACGATGACTGCTTCACTCTTGAAGCATTGGAGGGATGAATGATAGATGGTAGACATCCTGTGATGGGTAACATTTTCCATTATCAAGATGGAGCCTTCTTGATGAGCATATCACAACTCAAAGAGAATTTTTTTCCTACAACATATTCAGAATCTCATGGATTCTACCGAGTCATCGATGAGAGGTTCTCATGGATAAACCTCAAGGAGGATGCACTTCAACATACCATGGAGTGAAAATATTATCATCTAATTGAGGAGGATGGTATTATCCATTGGGTGGGTACCAAGTTGGAGCATGATAGGAGTCATCACCCATAGTTGGATGGATGGGTGAGGATGACGAGCAAGTGGTTGAAAGGCTACTTGCTGATCTATGATACAGGGCAGAAAGAAGCATGGTTGTGCTGGTTTTTTTTGGGTGGGTATGGTTACTACCCAACATTTCACATTTGTATGATCCATTCCTTGCATAGCACTAATGTGATGCAGCAATGGGAGGCATGGTTGCGCTGGTTACTGTTTAGAGATTTTGGCCATCACATGAAATATCTTATGTCAATGGGTGTGTTATTGTTTTGGACATTGTGTGGCACTCACATGATGTGGAAATAGGGAGCTTTGCTATGTTGGTCTAATATGACATTCTACATGTCAATCAATATGTTGTCACTCCATGACTTACATTATGATGACGTGAGGTGGCAGCAAGAGTCATTGTTGCTTTGGTTACTCTTGGGAGAGTATTGGTTGACATTCTCCCATATATTGCATGATGATGATGGAGGATGGAAACATGAGGCCTTACTACGTTGGCTTTTGTTGGAAGAGTATGGCCACCATACTCAGTATGATGATGAGGTGGTATGGCAGAAAGAGGCATTGCTGCAATGACCTCTCTTGAGAGAGTATAAAATCCATGCTTGGTATGATGATGGTGTTACATGGTAGCAAGAGGCATTGTTGTGGTGGTTTCTATTGGGAGAGTATGGTCTGAAATTTTACATGTTCACCCATATAATTCTATTTCCTATTTTTCATAGTGTTGAGATGATGCTTGGAGCAAGCAAGGCCAATAGGGCCAAGGATGGAAACATGGAGAGACACAATATACTCCTCGTAGCATGGGTTGGAGAGATAGTTTATGAGTTGGGACTTTCCACTTGGGGAAGAAACCACTCCACTTCATATATATCATGAAGAGAGGAGGTTCTTGGACAACAAATGGTTTCCACTTGGAGATCCAATGGTGAGGAGAGGCATCGAACTACATAGGTGGAGGCCATTCTAGAAATTTTAGAGAGGCAACTATGGAGCTAGGCATTCATAACACATTGGAGTAGATGGGTAGACCTTCCATATGAGGATTCCATTTGGAGGGAGATGGATTTCCGTAGCATCTAATTTTGCATTTTCTTGAGGACAAGCAACATTTTGGCAGGGAGGATTGTAATATTCCAATTTTTCCATCAAATTATTGGAATATTAGAGTCCTTACTTTTCTTAATTAAGTAAGTAAATAAAAGGGTGGAGTGACCCATAAACCCCATATATGAATAAAATCCACTTTTTTTGTGTGTATGTGGGTTATTTAGATAGTAGATCAGCATTATGGAGTAGTGGAGCAAATTATTAATGAAGGAAGAGTGGAGATCATGGATCATTAATGAGGAAGAACATGGAGATAGTGGAGGAGTCAAAGTAAGATCGTGGAGGAATAAAAGTAAGATCATAGAGAAATAATGATGAAGTGATGGAGGAAGTGGTGCATTAAATGCACACATGATGGAGAGGGTGGAGAGTTAATGCAGAGATGATGGAGATGATGGAGAGACAACACAATCTTCATGGAGGCTAGTGGCCACATGTGCAACGCAATAATGAGCTGGGAAAAGTCTAAGGGAGGCTCATAAAGCATAAAAGGAAAGTGAAGGCAGCCATAGATTCATTCATGATTTATATTTTGATATTGTATTTTCATTTGACATTTCTTTGCACGCTTCAACTATTTAGATAAGTTTGCAGTGTTTTTTAGCACATGGGTGTTTCCAAGTGTAAATCCCACCCTTACCCACACGGGACTTCAAGTGCCTCCTCTGTGAAGGTTTCTTTGAGCAGCCATTCATCATCGGGCATTGGTTCCACATTTAGCACCTCTCTACAACACATACAGATTCAGGAATTACACATTCCTGCTTGAGGGTTTGAGAGGAGGAAGGTAGTTCTTGTAATTTCAGGTAAGAAACCAGTGGAGGGATAATACTTTCACTTTGTGCTTTCGGTTCAGTCCTCCAGGAGAAACATTGTGACATTCGGCATCAGGCCATCATTCTACACCTCCATGTAGGATTATTTCCTTCAGGAATTGCGCAGTCCAGTCATGTAGATCTAGTGGAAGAAGGAAGTTTCTAGTATTTCAGCTGGGAATCCTCTGAGGGATCACCCCCTCACTTTGGTGAGATCATTTCCATCAGTTGTGAGCTTTATTTCATCATCTAGTAGCAAGCTAAAACTTCAGCCCTCTTGACAACGCAGTCCATTCTAGCAGTTATGTATTCAACAACTGCAACTTGAGAGGAGGAAGGAGGAGCTAGATCTCAAGCTTCTAGCTTGGAGATTGGGAGGAGGGATCAACCCTCCATGCATTGAGATTGTAGCCATCTTATCTTCAGTTCACGCCACAGATTTTCATACCCAACAGTTATACATAGCAAGCCCTAGGATGGTGATTTTCCAAGTTCGTTCAATCTGGAAATCCTTTCTGGGTTATTTTGGGTTTCCATCATAGAGCCTGGGTCTAAAATCATGGCATCATCTGAGCCCTAGAACAACCTAATATACACATCCATTTTCAGCCCGTAGTTATATTTCCAGCATTTTTAGAAGGGAAAATGCAGTATAACCTCTAGTAGATCAACAATTACGTAGTGCCTTCAGTGAGAGGACTTCAGGGTCACTCTAGCCTTCTTTGTTGGCTTGAGTATCTCTATTTTTTAGCACTTTTGTAAATTTTATTCCACCTCTTATCTAAGAAAATGGATGAACTATTTTATCTATTTTCATGGTGTTTACATATTATTTGTACATTGTTGTATTTTCCAGTTATTTTGTTTTGTATTACTATATTTTTCCATTTTGTAATATTACAGTGCTTCTTAACTGACCTAGAATCTAGTTTTAGAGTGTTATTCATCACACCGAGATCCCCAAAATCCCTTTTTAACTCTGAAAACGTTTTGGGGAATAAGTCCTAATATTCAATGAACAACTCCACCACCTTAGCCACTGTATCTTCATCCCAATAATATCCTATTTTGGAAATATTAGGTTTTTCTTATGTTCCAATGTTGACTTTCCTCATATTCATGGGTCTAGTCAAATCTGGAAATTCAACCACATGCCCAACAACAATGTGTTGACCTTCTGAATCAGGGATATTGATGTTTCTTAGGTCCTCCTCATTTTCTTCAATAGTAAAATTCTGACATTCAACTATATCCTTCATCTTTGCATCCCATGTTGGTAAGGCTTATTCTTTTGATTTCTCTGGCATGTCAAATACCACATCTTGAATTGGGTATAAGGTAGTATTGATGCATGGGAATCCGCTCTCAAAACTGAAAGTTAAAACAAAGCTTTACCTTATCGCAACCCATTTTTTCATTCCATGTCTCATCTCAACCTCCAGATACTAGTTCATGGGTATCATAATTAACGTATGAATGAATGTATGCACCCATCCTCACTGTGGCTCTTCTCCCCATTTCCCAAGCTACAATCCACCTGGATAAATGCATGGGAAGATATTCTTTTCCTACATAGGTTCCTTCAAACCAGGTATTGGATTGTTCGAATCGTAGTTGCATCATGTGGGTAAATTCTTCCCAATCAAAATAATTGTCCTTCTACATTTCCCACCAATGCACTGTGGTTGAGCATAGAACTAAGTCAAGCACATGAAACCGTTGTGCCTGTAGAAAAACCTTTTCAAATTTTGCTAAAAAAATTGACACTGCCTAGACAATCATAGTAAGGTAATTCACGAATCTTAGAGGACATACATCATAGAGATCTGGTTACTCATTTGCAGCGTAGTGTAGAGACTTCATACAAATGGTTCTGAGTGGTAGGAACTATCCCTATCCCAGATAAGCTTACCATATGCTATAGGATTGATCCAATCTTCGTCCCACATAGTTAGCTTGTAGATATGAACAACATCCTCTTCTATGTGCATTGGTTTTGTGTATATTTCTCCTTCTACAAGGTCTAGAGGAACCATGACCTTGGTTCCATCGTTTTCAAACACCATACTTCTATGCTTGAGGTTGATGATACACTCCATGTCAATAGCCCAATATAGACCCAACAACGCAGGGTACGGATCTGAATCATCAATAGTTTGAATAACTTCAAAGTCAGCTAGCGCATTAACTCCTTTGATATAAACTATCACCCCAGATAGTCTACCCGTTGGGATAATCTTCTACTGATTTTCCATATGAAGGTGTATTGCATACCATTCTAGCTTACACTCTCCCGTTTTTTGCCAAGTCTACTTTGGTAGGACATTTGCATTAGACCCTAGATCCAAAATGACCTCGTCCATATCAAACTCACCTATTTGAGCAGTCAGGCACATCTCTCATCCAATTCTTCTCTTGTTCTTATAATTTTTTTTGAAATCCTTTTGCTCCATCTGAGGCTTCTCTTTCTTTGCACATCTATTAATCAAAGCTTAAAGATTCTCAAATTCCTTCTTATTACACAGAATCTTGATACATTCTTGCAAAAAAAATTCATCTCTATAGGATCAACCCCTTCGATGGTATCCAGGGAAGACTTGCTTGGTACTTTAGATGTGCTTTGACAAAGGTTTCCTTATCCCTTTTTAGATTAAACACTTCCTTTTTCTTAGGAGATCTCTAGACCCAAACATCGGTAGTAGGTATCTTACCTTATAATTTATCTTCTATAGTTGCTACACCACATCTAGTCACAATATTTATGCTAGGGTCTTTAGTGTGCGGTTCCACTCTCATCATTTGAACATTCAGCATGGGTGTCTGCGGTTTCTTTTCCTACATTTTTGCAAACAATACAAGGTAATGCTCAAGAGCATGATAAAATTGTCTACAATACCTACAATATTGTTGTTTTGGGTTCGGGAAGTCGTGCGCATAATGACCACCATCTCCAAATTTATAACAAATGAGTTTTCCCCTTCCACAACCAGCTCATCCTCCTTGTTAGTCATCCATATTTTTTATTATTTGAAGATGACTATACATTGGTTCTATATTTCTAAAAAAAGCATTCTTTGAACATTGTGAGTTTTAGAAATATCACTGCCTTCATTATCCTTATAGGAAAATTTTCACTATTTTTATCAACCTTGCCATTTCATGGTCACCCTACTGCTCCTAAAAAAACTTCTTATGTTCTTTTACCTACCTTTGTTCTGGTAGATGACTAGGGTTTTTTAGGGCATTTTTCTTGGTTTCATGATTTCCATAGTTAAATAATCAACAAATCTTGTATCTTGATGCTCTTACACCTTCCCCTATCCTTAATATACCTTCATAAACACTTCCCATCACTCATATCCCTTTAACTCATCATTTTTCTACAAAACCTAGCCTATTTCTACAATTTGACACTTTTCGAGACTAGGCCTGTGTTTTTCCCTTTTGGACCCATTCCCCTCAATCAATCCTTGAAATTAAACTTTCCCCTACTCTCTAACATCTATCCCTATCCCCCAAAATTTCCCCAAGAATTTAGACAACCCTTAACCCCTTCATTCCCCTCCCTCTACAAGGTAGTCCTAAATCCCCTGTTTTGCCTACACCAAACCCTAATTTCCTCTTCCAACTAAGATAGGGTTTTATATGGAAAAGAGGCATATCAGAAGAGGATCCATATTATAGGTCATATCAGCAAGCATAAAGCCATACCAACTCATAAACATCATTCCTCCATCATTTTCCAAGGATTCGTCCCAAGGGTCAAGCCATTTGTCACTCATAAGGCCAGTTTCACTTAAAATTGTGTTTCCTAACAAATAAAGATGAATTTGAAAAAATTAAGAGATTTTTTTGTCCATCATAGGTCCAAGAAGAAAAAACTCCTTAATATTTTACACAAGTATCCTGGTTTGGAAGCAATGTCAAAAATACAGGTGTCACGGGAGAATTGTTGCACTTCTAGAGTGATCTTGGGAAAATCAGATTTTCTCATAGCTCGAGCATCCAAATCACCTTATTAATGGGTCAAACGATAAATGTACTAGAATAGATTTCCAATGAGCTATCATGAGCTAAATTTTGAGTTTAGGAAGGCCTCCAAAAGTTTTCTGCACTAGCACTCTACATTTCTACACCATCATTCAACACTTTTTGACCAGTCTTGGCACAATAAACTTTTTATAGGAAAAATAAACTCCAATAAAAGAAAAAAATATATATATTTGGAATTTATACAGAAAAGGATTTCCAACTAGCTATCATGTGCCCCATTTGGACATAGGGAAGGCCTCACAATTCCATCTACAAAAGGCGCTACGTGTAGGGAATCCTGACAGGTCCAGAAAGCGTTCAGGACGGTGCTTAGGGCTGCAATGACCCAAAAATGCATTCAGATGCTGCACTTAGGGTTGGGAGGGCTTGAAAGTGCATCTAGGCATTGCGATTATGGTTGGGAGGACCCAACAATGCATTCAGGGGTAGCGCTTTCGCCTGAAGCTTCTTTTTACACCTGCAAATGCCAAAAAACATCAAAAATA
Source organism: Pinus albicaulis (assembly GCA_034641835.2). Lineage (NCBI taxonomy): Eukaryota > Viridiplantae > Streptophyta > Pinopsida > Pinales > Pinaceae > Pinus > Pinus albicaulis. The sequence continues at coordinate 237,263,380 of CM076572.1, forward strand.
TACCTCCTCGCTACCATCAAATGTTTTCAGAGCATTTCTAGTTGATATGTGGATTTCATAAACCCCTCCAAATATTTTATGGTTTGTAAAATTGAATACCTAAGGGGGAAAACCTAACTTGTATACTTGAACACCATTGTTTAAAGGACCCTCATCCACCTGTTTGTAAAAGAGAGTAAATAATACATAGATAAATTCCTTGTTAAAAGATTGCACGTCCATCTAAAGTTGTAATCTCACCCACTCCATTCACTCATTTTCCCTCCTTCATATCCATTTTCCATCAGTACAATTCATTTTCAAAAGAAGAATTATAGTCAGCATCTGAGGTTGTCCTTGAGTTTTGTTTCCCACTCATATCCCTATACCCTTACCCTCACTCACCACATCCATATCATCCACTTACAAAGACTACCATCCTCCATGCCTTCATTTATTTTTTACTATGAAGTTCTAGGTTTTTTCTCAAAACAGAGTGGCCAAAATTTGAAATGAGAAAGGGGGAAAGGAAGAAGAAATCATTGATGATGGGGTCAGTGATAAAACATATAGCGTATGACGCATCTAACAAAGAAGGAGATGACAATGAAAAAACATATTAGTAAGGGCAGTGAGGCTAATATGAATAAGGAAATCAATGAGGGTGTTGAAAATGGATCAAAAATCCATGTTAATAGTGATGAAGCACAATTCAATATAGGAGGAGGTCAGATGTCAATGAAACAGAGAGTAATAAGGCAGAGAGCAAAAATGATGATGGGGATAGGACACAAAGACAAAATAAAAAATTGAAGCCCTAATCAAACAAAATAAAGGATAAAATATCATTTTTATTGCTTCTATGCCATTGAACACCATCCCAAACCCCATGAGGAAGGTATCCACCAATTTTGGGAAAATTTTGACAAATTTTGGCTTTTTGCAAATTTGAGGCCTCTAGGCGTAGCACCCTTGGTGCTATGCTTTCACCTCAGGCATCTTCAAGAGGAAATATTTGAATTTTTGGAATCCTCAACTTAATTATAGAATTCTCGCCAATTTTCAGGCCATTTGGAGTTGATTTGATCCTCCAAAAGTGTCAAAAACACCCTATTTTTCACCTTTCTGCCTTATTTTCAGGATTGGCGCTGTGCCTAGAGTAGTTTTCGGAGATTTTATTTTTGGACAGGTTAATGGAGCCCAATCAGAAAAAAGGGCATTTTTGGAAATTAGACTCAACAGGCTTTCCAATGGTCCATCATGAAGCCAATTCCAACATCAGAAAGGTCATCAAAATCTAGCTGCAATTGGACACCGTTTCTCCCATCCAGGCGATATGCGTTCAGAGCTCACTATGTGTTTTTGGCCAAAAAGTCAACAAAAGACACTCATTAATGGAAAAATGATATTTTAGTGTTTTTTGAGGCAAATCACTCCAAATTTATATGCTAGGAGTTATTTTTTCATTTATTTCATGAGATATTTTGTGCCTTGGGCCTTGCATGGTCTCTTGGGCATAAATGACATTTATGACTATTTTTGACATTTTCAAACCATATTTAGGGTTTTTTCCCTCCTTTTCTAGATAAATAGAGCACGGGGGCCTTATTCTAAAAGGTTGGCATTTGATGAATCTTGGGAGCAATACATAGTTTTTTGGAGGTTGAAGAGAAATTGGTGTTGTGGAATTTGTGGATGGCTTGTTTTAATTGATGATGGAGAAGGCTTGCTTGCAGGATCCATGAGCTTGGTTAATGGTGATGTGCTTCTATTCAGTTCTTGTTTTTTTATGTATTATTGTGTTTCATCCTTCTATATTGCAGTAGGACAAAGGTTTTATACTAAGAAATGTTTTTCAAAGGCACCTTAGCTCTGTTTGTCCTTCAATGCCTCTATGTTTTCCTTTTCTAGGTCAGTTTAGAAAATTCTTAGTTGTTCTCTATGTTAGGTCTCTATAATTTGCAATATTGGAAAGAAAAAATGCTGCAGAGCCTACATCAAAACCACTTTGGAATCCTAGGATCTAGCCCTCTTGGATTCAGAGAGGGATCTCTCTATATAAGTGTTTTCAAAGATATTTCTTTAAGGCTTACGATATGGTATTAGGCTAGTTATGAAGTACAAGGGTTTGTTTGTTTTTGGTTGGGATGGATATCATCAAAATGAAGGAAGTATTTTGAAGGTTAAAGGTATGAGCAGGTTGAGAGAATGGTTCAGCTGATAGGATAAGTAAGAGACAACATCAATCCATTAGGCTATGGAGTCATAAAGGGTTTAATTGCAAAACAAGTTTCAAGTATGGTCTATGGGGCAAGTCATATATATCAAAGGATATTTTTAGATTGAGTTATGGTATGAAACATCAAAAGTGAGTGAAAGAAGCAAACATATAAGAAAAACAAAGAGCAACTTAAGATCATGTAAGAACTTTGAATCTAGCTTGCTTTCAACATACTCTCAAGAGAAAACAAAGAATAGCCTAAGATCAAGTAAAGACTTTTAACTTAGCCTGCTTTCAGCATATTCTCAAGGGAAAAAAATTTAAATCAAAGAATAAATTAAGATCAAATAAGGACTTTTAACCTATTCTGCTTTCAGCATATTCTTAAAGAAAACACTCAAGATGAACATAACAAGTAGCCTAAGATCAGGTAAGAACTTTGAATCTAGCCTGCTTTTGGCATACTCTTAGGGAAACTTTCAAAGACAATATCTCAAGTTATACTCAGGAAACATGGGCTCACCAAAAATTCACTAGTTATACTCTATTGAATTATCCTCAAAACACAATTAGAAGAAAACATTAAGATAAAGATTTTCAGTGAGATTTAGGGTACTTTACAGTAAATCCTAATCTATATTTGTTGTTCTTTATCGGATAATGATGGAAAGTATGAAAACATAAGTAAAATGAAAATTAAAGTAAGAAACACATCACCATTGACATAAACCAGGATCCCATAAATCAGCTTGTATATTTGATGTTCAAACCAGTTACAATCTTCATGTCCAGAAGGTATTTACAGCTTCAAACTTCTCATTAGACTATCTTTCTTCAATTAAAAAATAGAGCTTCAGCAGCCTCAATAGCTATTTACACTTGATAAGTATTCAAAACCCAACCCCTTACCATGTGCTCCTCCTGGAGTTTTTGTAGAAAAATGAGGAGGTGGAGTGAAAGAAAGATTTAATTGTCCAATTAATACAGAGTAATTACTTCTCGACCTTTGGGAGGCCTAAGGGAGAAGATATCAGATGTTTTAACTCTGTTAATTGATTCTTCCATTAAATTTCATCAACTTCAGTCACTTTTGTTGACTTTAGAGGCTTTTGGTAGGCTGGAAATTACTTCTGAGCTTTTTTTAGCAAATATCTCTGACTGTGCATTTACTGTGTATGCCTTTTGAGTAAATAGGCATGTAGGTGGAATTTTAAGTCTTTGGAGAGAGTAAATAGCCTTGATGATCCAACAATTTGAAAGCGGTCCTTTGCTGATCTGTTTCATTATGCTCTTTAAACAATGATTTGGCCTTTGATATGTTTTTGGCTTTCTTTAAGTCATATTTCTGGATTTTTGGCCTTTTTGTCCTTTATTGATTGTTTTAACCTTTTAAACTAACTTTATCTTCAAACTGTGCTTTATACCTTTAAATTGTGGGATTAAGTATTTTGATCTTCAACTTTGTGTTTTAATCCTTTATGTTTAATTCTTGATACTCTTTACTGATCCTCATTAACTTCATTTGTTCGTTGACAGATGCTTTATTTGTGCGCTGGAGGGTTTTTATATGTTTTACCGGCTTTAATGGAGCATTGATAAAACACCTAAAATCCTGGTAAATCCCCTTTTGCATTTTAAACCCCAAAGATCATCATCCTGGGAGGTTTCCGCCACTGGTCTGGCTGTGGAGGACCTTCAATACCTTGGCCGCCATTAAAACCCTGCAAAAAAAACATACAATGTTATGAAACCCTAAAATTTGGTTCAACTGCTAACAAAGGCTGGCAGAGGGCAAAAGGAGCAGTGAGGAGGAGAAAAAGCATGGAGGAAGGAGTTATGCAGATGAAAACTACGAAAACAGGGTTCAATTTGAATATAAGCGTGAAAATGAGAAAAGTGGTTTTGGGAATACCATCAGCGGTTTTCGCGCACAAAATGAGTGATAAGAGGTTTGGAGCTGAATGAACGTGATACGGTTCTCTAGTTGACACCTATCCAGGTGAAAACCACCTATTTTGTGTTGAAATTGCGTGATAAACTTTATTGGTGAAACGAGTGTGAAACTAACTTGGGACTGTTAGATCTTCGGGCCGAAGATCTATAGTTAGGAATGAGCATGAGGATTGGAAGTTGTGCGGTGGAATATATAGTGAGACTGGAGCATGATGTTAGCTCTTTTGTTTGGAAGCAGGATGTTATATGCGATGGATTGGATGTCGGTTTGAACAGGAATCGTTAGATCAATAGGATCTATGGTGTAGATTGATCGCGAGGGTTGAAGGATAAGGGGTAGTCCAGAGGATGAGAGGGGGGTGGAGAGCCGTTAGATCAATGAGATCTATGACCAAGATCATTTCGTAGAGTGGTAAGGCGAGGGAGTAAATGAGAAAATAAAAGTAAATGGAGGAGGCTTGAGAAAATAAAAATAAATGGAGGGGGGGGGGGGGTAAAATAAAAGGTAAGGGAAGGGGGTTAGAAAGAAAGGGAAGGTGCGGTTCTGTGGAGAAAAAGGGACCGGGAGCCAGGAAAACTGGGGCTGAAAAGAAGAGGAGAAGGTAGGGTGAGCGCGTCGCCGTTGGATTAATAAAATAAATGGTAGGATTTTCCTAAGGAAAGAATGAAGCGGGGTGAAGGGGGAATGAAGCAGATTGATGACAACCATTGATCTTGGTAGATCAATGGTGTAAATCCTATCAGGAGTTTATTCATCGACGGAGAAAAAAGAAAGGGAAATGAAGGAAAGCAGTGTTTTTCCGGTGTGATGGGGGCTAATGGGTAGGTGTTGGAGCATGGTCCTATGGAGGGATAAGGGGTCTGGGAGCCAAGGAGAGAAGGGGCTAGAAACAGGCACGAAGTGTTAAGCGCTGGCCATTAGATCAAACCTGATTGACGGTGGAGATCGCTGGGGGGGGTGGATCGCATATATGTGGAGACAGGGTCTGGGAGCTAAAAAACTGGGATCACCGATGGCGATGGCCGATGTGATGGGATTGCATAAGTGGGATTACATTTGGGGATCACATCAGCGGGAGTACATCGGGCGATCGCATCGACGGCGGAAAAAAAGAAATGGGAACGAAAAACTTTGAAACTGTCGAAGTGCGATCGCTGATGGACTTCGGAACTTGGTCACATAGTGCGGTTTTATTGGGCAAAAGGGGCAGGAGCTTAAGCCAAGGGGGCTTAAAGCCATAAAGAAGCAAAACATTTTTTTTTTTTAAGGTTTTATGTGTTTTTTGGGTTTTTTTAGAGGTTCGGATAGGATGAAAAGGGTGTCTTTAAACCGAATAAAGGGGATTTTATGGTTTAAAAAGGATTTTTAAGGGAATGGAGGGTAAATGAAGGGGGAAAAGGGGGTTTTTAGAAGGAAAATGAGGATAAGAAAAAGGGGAAAAATGAGTAATATGGGTGGGATGAAATGATGTAAATGGGACCTTTAGGAAACAATTTTTTTCTTTATAATAGCAGGGTTTTGAAGGCTTTTGAAGAAAAGATATCAGTGGAAAGGATCCTTTGGACTAGGAACAAAAAGAGGCTTCAAGAAGTCACAGATTTTGCATAAACATTTGTTTCTTGAAGACTAGAGACTTGTTTTAGCCATCATTTGTTGTAACAAAATTTACTGATGGCTAATAGTGGCTCCACTTCGGGATGGAAGCTCCTTGGAGGTGGCAAGAACTTCAGAATTTTATCTCTGGGATGCAAACCTGTGCCTTATAAATTGAAAACCTTTTCTTCATTTATCATGTTGCTTAAAAATATGATCAATATTTTCTATCAACAAACAAATTTCTCCCAAACATTCTACCTACACAGCCTACTTTTCCTGGCATTTTTTCTTCATAAGGTGCACTTGGACTTGCAAACCTTTTGACATCAACGTTTTATTCTTTTACTGAAAGCATGAAAATAATATAAATCTATCCTTATTTCTTCCATGAGTTCAGATAAAGTAGTTGAACTCATTAATTCTCTACCTAAGCTACTATCTGCCAGGATTAAACTGTGTGACAGATTTTATTCTTTACATTCTAAAACAAAAAATTAAAACACAGCCAAGTCAGGATTAAACTATCTGACCTGCTATGGTGTCTATGGCTATATGTACAAGCTGCACATAGACTTTATTTGCAGAAAATTTAAAACAAAACTATGAAGGCTTAAGATCTAAAAATTTAAAACATCCTTCATTCTTGCTTATGACTCAGATTTTGATCTGTTTTGAGTCATCCTTTTCTTTTCTTTCTTGGCTTAAGTTTTCAATCTATTGGAACCATTCTTTTTATTTTTCTTTGGCTCAAATTTTAGTCTTATTAGAGCCATTTCTTTGATAAGCCAAGATTAAATTGCTTGGAAAATCTTTTTTCACTAACCTATCAGCAGTAAATTGAAATATGTCTAGTCATGATTAGGCTGTATGACTAAATAGCAGTGTTTTCTTTTGGTAGTGTAATTTAATCTTGCAAACTTTCATATTTTTCCTTTATTTTTTGGTATGGGGTTGTACCTTTCTTCTTTTATCTCTACCATCTTTTTCTCTTTTTCTATTTTTTTTGTATTTTTTCTTTTCTCAAATTTAAAAGCAGTGTTATATACAATGAGAAAAAAAACTTGGAAACTTAAAATATCAGTTAACAAAAATAATGTTTGAGAACCCTACCATTGATAGGACCTCCAAAATATTCAGCCCCATCTAATTCTTGCAAAAAGAATTCATTGTTTCCAATAGAATATTGAATAAGATAAGGGCCTTGCCATAAGTTATCAAATTTTCCATGTTTGCCCTTATCTTCTCTCCTTGAATCCCATTTAAATATTTTATCACCAATCTTAAAATCAGTTGCCTTGGTTATTTTATCAAACAACTTCTTGATGTTTTCTTGTATTTGTTGTGCTTTGATGTATACCTCCTCTCTGGTTTGCTGTAGATGTATAGTTTGGTTTATTCTTCTTGTCACATCATTATCTTCAGACTGTACTTCTTAGATCAACTTCATCACTGGCACTCCTAGACTGGTTGGAAAAATTGCATCAGTTCCATAAACTAGCTAGTAAGGAGACATTCCAATTGAATTTTTAACTATCAATCTGTCTGCCCATAATGCATGTACTAGCTTAGTGTGCCATGATTTCTTGTTATCTTCCAACAACTTCTTGATTATGTTCACCAAAATTTTGTTTGAGGATTCTTCCAACGCATTACCTTGAGGGTAATAAGTTGTAGAATGACCCAATATAATATGATATTTATGATAGAATTTCACCATATTTTTAGACCCAAATGCAGCAGCATTGTTAGTTATGATCTTTCTAGGACAGCCAAATCTATATAGTATATGGTTTTCAAGGAATGAAATGATGACTGAGTCTGTGGCATTCCTAGAGGAGATGGCTTCTATCCACTTGGTAAAATATTATGTTGCTGTGAGGATCCATTTATGTTGGGCAGATGAGGTAGGATGGATTTCCCCAATGAATTCTAGACCCCATTGCTGAAAAGGAGCTTCAACAGTGATTGGTTGCAGAGGTAAGGGAATCAATTTTCTTTTGCTTTAAAAAATTTGACATTTGTGACAGGCAGCAATCATTTTGTGGACATCTTGAAAGAGAGTGGGCTAGTAATAACCAGCTCTAAGGATTTTGTTAGAAGTTGACTTCCAGTAGAGGTGGCCTCCACATTCTCCTTCATGAAACTCATGCTTGATCTTATCTGCATCATTCTCAGGCAAACATTTAGGAAATAATCCACTATCATTTTTCTAATATAAAAATTTATCCAAAATGCAGTAATTTATAGCTTTCAACTTTAAGAATCTTTCCTTTGTTTTAGACAAACTAGGAGGGGCATTAAGATTGAGAAAAACATACAAAATGTCAGCATACCAAGATGAATTCAAAAAACGATCTTCAATGATTGGAGTTGTCAACTCCCCCTGTTCATCTAATGCATTAAACATGTTTATATCAAGAGCTTGAAAGTTGGATTCAGCCCTAAGTTTTGCTAATCCTTGACCTTTTATGAGCTTAGTGGGCTTAATTTCTAAGTTATATTCTAAAATTACAGCAATCCACTTTCCTCTTTTTCCATCTAGATCTTGGGTCAATATGTCTCTCACCACTAAATGAGGCACAAATTCTATAATGTGGGAATGTAAAATTTAAACTTTGAAGTCCTTTAAGGATTTTACCAAGGCAAAGGCTTGTTTTTCCATTATATTGTACTTCAGAGGTACATCTCTTAATGCCTTGCTGAAAAATGCAATTGGCTGCTCTTGTCCATTCATGTTTTTTTGTAATAGGACAACAGCTACTGTGTGTTCTGATGCAAATTAAAAAAATGAAGAAATCCTTTGTAAAATCAGGACTGATAAGAACTGGTGTTTTGGTAAGTGCTTGTTTTACCAGCTCAAACGATGTCTTTGCTTCTAAGGTCCATTTAACTCCTTCTTGTCCTTTAAGCATATTTGTCATGTTTCTAAGGAGTTCAGCTAAATTGGGTATGAACCTTCTCAAGAAATTAATCTTCCCAATGAAAGATTGAAGTTCCTTGATGTTTCTGGGATGGTTTATTTGCAATATACCATCAATCCTCTTTGGGTATATCCTTATTCCTTCTTCAGATATGATATGTCCAAGAAGTTTACCTTCTTGGAGACCAAACAATGTTTTCTTTGGATTTAAGGACAACCCATATTTTCTGCATTTCTCAAAGACTTTTCTCAGATGTATAAGGTGTTCTTCATTTGTTTTAGAATAGAAAGTGATGTCATCTAAGTAAATCACTATGAAGTGGCATATTTCCTCTAAGAATGCTATATCCATGGCTCTCTGAAATGTGGCACCAACATTCATTAAACCAAAGGGCATTTTTAAATACATGAAATTACCCCAAGGATTAGTAAAGACTATTTTAATTTGATCATAAGGATGTACAAATATTTGATTGTAACCTGAGAAGCCATCTAGAAAATAAATTATTTTGGAGCCAACTACCCTTTGTAAGATATGATCCTTTTTGGGCAAGGGGTAGTTGTCCTTTAATGAGGCTTTGTTTAGGTTTCTAAAGTTAATGAAAAGCCTTATTTATCTTGTTTTATTCCTAATAGATACAAGATTAGACACCCACTCTGAGTATCTCACATGAACTATAATTCCAGCATCGTACATTTTTCTAATTTCTTTCTCTACCAGAGGTAATTGAACAGGGTTGATTCTACACAATTTTTGTTTAAAAGGCTTATGGTTTTCTTTGAGAGTTATGATGGATTATTTCTGTATCATATGATTATAGATCTTCATAACTCCATGAAAATACATCAGAAAATTCTTTAAACAACTCAATGTATTTCAGTTTAATGTGAGTTGGCAGTGTTTTAGACAGTTTGATCATTTTGGGCTTTTCCTCACTGCCTATGTTGCATTCTTCCACTTCAGCTTCAATGGGTTCCAGTTTTGGCTTTTTGGCAACATATTTCAAGTCAAACAATTCTTCTAATGGGAGAAATCCCTTTGGCATGCTTTGATTTTTAGATTGCAACACTTCCAGGTCTTCATTTTCTAAATCTGTGCTATTTTCTGTTTTGTGTTTGTGTTCATGGGTTAATATATTTATATCAGCAATCTCATGAGACTTTTCTTCTTCATAAAGTGGGTTTTCTTCAGTAGGAAAGTCTTGTTCATACTCTGAATCTGAGTTTGGTATTTCAAATTCATTTTTGGACTGTAAGAAGTCTTCTATTTGTTTATCTCCATCAAAAACTTGCCAGTACTTTTCATTATTCGAGACATCTAGTCTATATTTGACTTGGGTGGTGCATTGCTTGGTTTCATAAGGTGTTATACAACTTCTAGCAGTAAAGGCTAAAGCATTAGCAAGAATATTTTGATTTCTTATGACAAAGGTAAGTTGGAATTCAGCAAAGGTTTTCAACAAGTCCATGGCATCATCTCTATAGGCTCTAATTTTGGGATGTTTAGCAATGTATTCCCCATTTACTTGTTTAATTATCAATTTTGAATCCCTATGAACTGTTATTCTTTTGGCCCCTAATTTTTTTAATAAATGCAGGCCTAAAAGGAGAGCTTCATACTCTACTATGTTATTTGTACATTGAAAGTTTAATCTATAAGAATTACCCTCAGCATGATTGCTTTCAGTGTTATGCACCCATGTGCCTACTCCTACACTAGTTTTAGAGCAAGACCCATCAAAACTCATACTCCAAAGAGGGTTGTTTTCATATTTATCATCAATTTCCTCTCTTTCTTGTTTATTATAGCTATCACTGTGTTGTTCTTGTAGGTCTACCTCATGTTGAATTTTGTTTTGTTCCTCAGATTTTCAATGTTTTGAGGACTTGTTCTTTGACATCCATGATTGGTACTATGTTTATGACTATTTTGATGCTCAAGATTTGAGATTTGTTTGCTATGATTTTCTGAATTAGCAAACTGTTTTTTAGTTTTCTCCTTGTTTTCCTCTTCATCTATGGCTGCCACTATGTTTAGGGATGGAGTGGCCACTAGCTTGGTTTATGTTTCATTGACTAACTCTTGCTCATTAGGAATCTCATCATTATAAATAATGAATGAATCAAGGTTAGTGTGTATAGAATAGAGAGGGGATTTTTCTAGTCTTTCTTGAATATTCACCATATATTTCATGTGTGTTTCCCTATAGAGTCTTCTAGGTTGACTGAAGACAGGGATGGTGGCATAAGTCATATCCATCTACATAGTACCTTGCAACTTAGAACCCCATTATCTTGAAAGAAGCATGCCATATTTGGACGGCACATCAGCCACTACCACATCCATCACTAGGCATTTGGTTGGGATCTAGGTCAAGTTTACAGAAAGATCTTTGATTAGGCCTAAGAATTTTACTCTACTGGAGTCAAAAGAATACAAATATTTATGTGGTCTGGTTATCTCAAGGCCTAATCTCTCCATGATTACTTTGGGCATGAGGTTATGTGAAGCCCCTGAATCATGAATAGCATTGTGAAAAATCTTATCATGGATATTTATACTGACATAAAATGGAGGGGTAGTTCCTTCTTGAAATTTTCCTTCAATCTTTGGACCAAACAGAAGCTCTGGTGTATCATCATTTAAGTTAAAAATGTCATGAACATCTTCTATGTTCAAGGCTTTCAAAAATTGACCTCTATATACATTTTGAGTGAATAACTCAGTAAGAGGGACAAGGATTTTGATTTTAGCAATTTCATTCTCTAGACTAAAGGGAATCTTATTTTTCAAAATGCTTGATTCAACCTTGTTAGTCACTTCTTTATCAGCAAGAACAACTTGCTAATTTCTACTAATTACAACAGTAAAAATGGTTTTTTCAGGAGCATTAGCTGAAGTGCTAGTGCTGCTAGGGTCACCACTCTGTTTTTCATTAATTTGTGTGTTTTTTCCCTTGTTTAGATCAGAATTTTCAGCCACTATTTTATGGTTTTCTGTTGTGTTTTTGGAAGTATTTACAGGGTTGTTTTTGGCTGAATTATCAGATGTTTTCTTCTTGGGAGTTTCTTGATTCTTTTTTATTCTTAGGTCATATTTTTTGGGTGCTCCCCTGATGGCATTTTCAAAATCTGATTCATAGTAATCAGTTTCTGGTCTTCTGTCATCATAGGGTGTATATAGACCTTGCTTTCTTTCAATGAGGAAATTAGAATCCTCATTGCTTACTCCCAACATGTTTATGTTATCATCCTCTGTTTTTTCATTATTTTCTTCATCCTCGTTAACATAATTTTCTTGAAAAGGAGGTCTGATCTATTGATTAGCATCTCTTTGTCTGTTATAAGGTTGATTTCTTCTAAAGTTCTGATTCTGGTTTTGGGATTGGTTTCTATTCTGAGGAGCTGGTTGGTTTTCTCTGGATTGAGCTCTCTCATATATGCTCATCCTTTCCATCATATTTTCCATCATTCTTTCTAATTTTGATTCAGATGAGGAAGGTGTAGCTTCATCCTTATAAGATATCCTCTTCTCAGCCTTCATTATAGGTCTCTCTTCAGTCATATTTTCTTCTACACCTACGGCTCCCCTCTGCATATATTCTAATGTTAAAGGGTCCCTTTCTTTTAGCTGATAGGCCATTTCAAGATCAAATCCTTCAGGGAGCTTGGCCAAAGCTGAGCCTTGTGGAGGTTTTAACTCTAGGGGAAATGCATTATAAACACTATTAAATCTAGTGCAATAATTTTGAACACTTTCCGCAGGGTTTCTCTTGAGGTTGTTGTAATCTGAAAGTATTTGGAGAGGGTTCTTCCTCATTTCCCATTTGTTTATGAATGTTTGATGTACAGAAGGGAGATAATTTATACTATCAGGAATTAAACCCTTAAACCATTTCTTGGCCTCCCCTCCTAGACTTTGGGCAAAGATTCGCATCTTAATGGTCTCATCTTTTATTTCCATATAATCAAAGGCATCATTTACCTTGTCTACATGCTGTTGAGCAGTAATGGGTTCACTTCTGGTGAAATGGGGAATTTTGGACTGATAGTCCTGAGGCAAATTGGCTAAAGGTAAAGGAAGGACTAGAGGAGCATACCATGTTGCCATGATAGGAAGTTGTGCTATAAATAGGGGGTTTACAAGTGGAGGGTTTATGAAAGGAGGAGGAGGATGGAATGGAGTAGTTTGAAGAGTGGGTGTATGGATAACAGAATTTATTGGACCAACAAGAGACTGTTGAGCAGATCTAGGATGGAAGAAACCAAAGTTATGAATGAAATGAAGGTCAAGTGGGGTGGTTTCTCTACTACAAGTACGTTCACCACTATGTTGGGGTGAGTGTGGAGACTAAAAGTCTATCTGATCTATACCAGCAAGTGACCTAGTTCTGGATGGGTTTCTTAAGTAAACTTGTGTATCTTGCAGAGTTGAGAGATTTTCAGGGACAGAATTAGCTCTATGAATTGGTCTGACAATATTTGAAGTTTTGGATTTAGGATATTTCATAAGGATACTTTATGGATTATCAACTATTTCAGGAGGATTTGGGTCTAGATAGGCTCTAGTATGAATTCTTCTGGAAGCCACTATGTGGTATTTTTAGACCCAATAATGAGAAAAATTCAATCAAATATGACTTTATTTAAGAGGCTAACTAATATTTTTCAAAGAAAACTCAATTCTCAAAGTCTTCTTAACTGAGTTTTCATGATGTTATGGTAAATTTTTCCTAGTGGAGTCTTTAGGAAAAACCAGTGGGGTCAACAAGCCTACTCAATACCAATGGAGTCGCTAGGTGAAGGATTTTTACTTGTTTTCAAGGTTTGGTTGTTGTTCACCATCAACAATCCATAATAACCAGTCTTGGTGACACTTGTTTCATTTTAAAATAGGGGTTCTTTGAGTTGTGAAGTTATCTATTACTCAATATTGTTTCTCCCTAGTATGGTCGCCAATATGTTAGGTCTCTATAATTTGCAAGATTGGCAAGAACAAACGTTGTAGAGCCTACATCAAAACCACTTTGGAATCCTAGGATCTAGCCCTCCTAGATTCAGAGAGGGATCTCTCTATATAAGTGTTTTAAATGATATTTCTTTAAGGCTTATGATATGGTATTAGGCTAGTTATGAAGTACAAGGGTTTGATTTTTTTTGGTTGGGATGGATATCATAAAAATGAAGGAATTATTTTGAAGGGTAAAGGTATGAGAAGGTTGAGAGAATGGTTCAGCTGATAGGATAAGTAAGAGACAACATCAATCCATTGGGCTATGGAGTCATAAAGGATTTAATTGCACAACAAGTTTCAAGTATGGTCTATGGGGAAATTCATCTATATCAAAGGATATTTTTATATTGAGTTATGGTATGAAACATCAAAATTGAGTGAAAGAATAAAACATATAAGAAAAACAAAGAGCAGCTTAAGATTAGGTAAGAACTTTGAATCTAGCCTTCTTTCAACATACTCTCAGGAGAAAACAAAGAATAGCCTAAGATCAAGTAAAGACTTTTAACTTAGCCTGCTTTCAGCATATTCTCAAGGGAAAACAATTTAAAACAAAGAATAGCTTAAGATCAAATAAGTACTTTTAACCTATTTTTCTTTCAGAATATTCTTAAAGAAAACATGATCAAATAAGGAAATTTAACGTATTTTTCTTTCATCATATTCTTAAAGAAAACATTCAAGATGAACATAAAAAGTAGCCTAAGATCAGGTAAGAACTTTGAATCTAGCCTGCTTTTAGCATACTCTTAGGGAAAATTTTAAAGACAATATCTCAAGTTATAGTCAGGAAACATGGGCTCACCAAAAATTCACTGGTTATACTCTATTGAATTATCCTCAAAACACAATTAGAAGAAAACATTAAGATAAATATTTTCAGTGAGATTTAGGGTACTTTACAGTAAATCCTAATCTATATTTTTTGTTGTTTATTAGAGAATAGTGGAAAGTATGAAAACATAAGTAAAATGAAAATTAAAGTAAGAAACACATCAGCATTGACATAGACCAGGATCCCATAAATCAGCTTGTAAATTTGATGTTCAAACCAGTTACAATCTTCAAGTCGAGTAGGTCTTTACAGCTTCAAACTTCTCATCTCAGCCTATCTTTCTTCAATTACAAAATAGAGCTTCAGCAGCCACAATATCTATTTACACTTGATAAGTATTCAAAACCCAACCCTTTACAATGTGCTCCTCCTGGAGCTTTTATAGAAAAATGAGGAGGTGGAGTGAAAAAAAGAGTTAATTGTCCAATTAATACAGATTAATTACTTCTCAGCCTTTGGGAGGCCTAAGGGAGAAGATATCAGATGTTTTAACTCTGTTGATTAATTCTTACATTAAATTTCATCAACTTCAGTCACTTTTGTTGACTTTGGAGGCTTTTGGTAGGCTGGAAATTACTTCTGAGATGTTTTTAGCAAATATCTTTGACTGTGCATTTACTGTGTATGCCTTTTGAGTAAATAGGCCTATAGGTGGCATTTTATGTCTTTGGAGAGAATGAATAGCCTTGATGATTCAGAAATTTGAAGGAAGTCCTTTGCTGATCTGTTTCATTATTCTCTTTAAACACTGATATTTCCTCTGATATGCTTTAGGCTTTCTTTAAGTCATCTTTCAGGATTTTTGGGCTCTTTGTCCTTTATTGACTGTTTTAACCTTTTAAACTAACTTTATCTTCAAACTGTGCTTTATCCCTTTAAAGTGTGGGATTAAGTCTTTTGATCTTCAACTTTGCGCTTTAATCCTTTATGTTTAATTCCTGATACTCTTTACTGATCCTCATTAACTTCATTTGTTCACTGAAACACGCTTTCTTTATGTGCTGGAGGGTTTTTATATGTTTTAATGGCTTTAATGGAGCACTGATAAAACAACTAAAAGCCTGGTAAATCCCCTTTTGTGTTTTAAACCCCAAATATCATCATCCTGGGAGGTTTCCGCCACTGCTCCGGTTATGGAGGAAATTTTAATACCTTGGCTGCCATTAAAACCCTACAAACAAAACATCAAACGTTATGAAACCCTACAATTTGGTTCAACTGATAACAGAGGTTGGCGGAGGGTGAAAGGAGCAGTGAGGAGGAGAAAAATCATGCAGGAGGGAGTTCTGCGGATGAAAACTGTGAAAACAGGGTTCAATTTGAATATAGGTGCGAAATGAGAAAAGTGGGTTTGGGAAGACCATCAACGGTTTTCACGCATGAAATGAGTGGTAAGTGGTTTGGGGCTGAATGAACGCGATACAGTTCTCTAGTTGACACGTATCCAGGCGAAAAATGCCTATTTTGCATTGAAATTGTGTGATCAACTTTATTGGTGAAACGAGTGCGAAACTGACTTGGGACTGTTAGATCTTTGAGCCGAAGATCTACGGTCAGGAATGAGTGTGAGGATTGGAATTTGTGCGGTGGAATATATGGTGGGACCAGAGTATGACGTCAGCTCTTTTTTTTTGGTAGCAGGATGTTAGATGTGATGGATTGGATGTCGGGTTAAATGGTAATCGTTAGATCAATAAGATCTATGGTGTAGATTGATCGTGAGGGTGAAAGGATAAGGGGTAGTCCAGAGGATGAGAGGGGAATGGAGAGCCGTTAGATCAATGAGATCTACAACCCAGATCATTTCGTAGAGTGGTAAGGCAGGGGAGTAGATGAGAAAATAAAAGTAAAGGGAGGAGGCTTGATAACCTTCAGATCTCCCAGATCGATGGTGGAGATCTGCCGTCGGGGGAAGGTAAAATAAAAGGTAAGGGAAGGGAGTTAAAAAGAAAGGGAAGGTGTGGTTCTGTGGAGAAAAAGGGATCGGGAGCCAGTAAAACCGGGGCTGGAAGGTAGGGTGAGCGCGTAGCCGTTGGATTAATAAAATCAACAGTGGGATTTTCCTGAGGAAAGAATGAAGTGGGGTGAAGGGGAAATGAAGCGGATTGATGACAGCCATTGATCTTGGTAGATCAAGGGTGTAAATCCTATCGAGAGTTTATTCATCGGCGGAGAAAAAATAAAGGGCAATAAAGGAAAGCAGTGTTTTGCCGATGCGATGGGGGCTAATGGGTAGGTGTTGGGGCATGGTCCCATGGAGGGATAAGGGGACTGGGAGCTAAGGAGAGAAGGGGCTAGAAATGGGCACAGAGTGTTAAGCGCTGGTTGTCAGATCAAACCCAATTGATGGTGGAGATCGCATTAGGGGATCACATATCGGCAGAGACATGGTTTGAGAGCTAAAAAATTGGGATCTCCCATGGCAATGGCCGATGTGATGGGATCGCATCAGTGGGATTACATTGGGGGATCGCATCAGCGGGAGTACATCGGGCAATCACATTGGCGGGGAAAAAACGGAAATGGGAATGAAAAACTTTGAAATTGCCAAAGTGCGATCACCGATGGACTTCGGCACTTGGTCGCATAGCATGGTTTTATTGTGGCAAAGGGGCGGGAGCTTAAGCCAAGGGGGCTTAAAGCCTTAAAGGAGCAGACCAATTTTTTTTTTAAAGGTTTTATGTGTTTTTTGGGTTTTTTAAAGGTTCCGGTAGGATGAAAAGGGTGTATTTAAATCGAATAAAGGGGATTTTATGGTTAAAAATGATTTTTAAGGGAATGGAGGGTAAATGAAGGGGGAAAAGGGGGTTTTTAGAAGGAAAATGAGGATAAGAAAAAGGAGAAAAATGAATGATATGGGGGGGATGAAATGATGTAAATGGGACGTTTAGGAAACACTTTTTTTTCTTTATAACATCAAGGTTTTGAAGGTTTTTGAAGCAAAGGTATCAGTGGAAAGGATCCTTTAGACCAGGAACACAAAGAGGCTTCAAGAAGTCACAGATTCTGCATAAAAAATTGTTTCCTGAAGACTAAAGACTTGTTTTAACCATCATTTGTTGTAAAAAATTTACTGATGGCTAACACTCTAGATCCACCCAAGCTTTTTTATCTTATTAATGGTTCAATTCAATAGATATCAAATATGTTTTATGGTTATCGTTGTTTGTTTGAGGTCACTAAAACAATGTTCTAGGGATCTTTCTTTGGAGTATCACTAATTAGGTTTTGCCAAAGAGGCTATGTTTTGATCATACCCTTTGTCCATTCTTGAAAAGTTACTTTGGAGGTCTTTATGGCTATGTTCAATGATGTTTAGGAGTTCCCTCTTCTTTTATTAAGGTATATGTTTATCTTAAATGTTTTTCTAACCTTGAAGGTGAAATCACTAGAAGTTAAATGAGTTTCTTGCCTTCTATAGTTCACCAAATTGTTTGTCTTAAATGCTTATTTGATTGAGATTAATCAAAGAGTTATTGGTTTGCATTGTCTTATAATTACTTATTTATGCTAAATGGTGTTGAAGGCCCTTCTTGTTAAAGTATTTGACAAAGGATTCTTAATTTCCCTTTGCCCTACTTTGTTCACAAACTTGATGTTCATCTCATCTCACACAAACCTTGAAAATCCATTTGACCATGCTAGATTTGCCCTGTGATGCACCCTGATTCATTGTTGAAATTTACAGGACTTTTATAAACTCCATAGCCCAATGACTTGAATATTTCCTCACTCCATCTATTCTACTTGGTCATATACCCAACCAAAACAAAAAAACAAACCCTAAACTTAACAACTAGCCTAAAATAAAACAAGTTCACATCCTTTGCACAAAATAGAGAGAGCCCTCTCTAAGTCCAGGAAGGCTAGGTCCCAGGACTCCAAAGACTAGTGTGATGTTACCCCTATTCATTTTTTCTCACCAATCTAACAAATTACAGGGACCTAACATAATGGCGACCACGGTGGGAACTTCTAAGTAAGTATCAAGCTTAGACATCCTCAAAGAATTCAGAAACCCTTGTCAAGTAATATCCAATGATTCATCGCCACCTCATCGCCCTGACATAATGGTGATCACGGTGGGACCTCTGAGCCAGTAACATCCTAAATATCCTTGAAAGACCTCAGAAAACCCACAAACATCCTTAGATTGGTATTTAGTTGTTGATGGTGGACAACAAGTACATCCTTAAAACAGTAAACATCATCGACCTGGTGACTCCGCTAGTCTTCAGTAGCCCTGTTGACCTCACTAGATCTCAAAGACTCCCCTAGTAATGCATTAATCAATCCTAATATTGTTGATGCTGGATAACAAAGTCGAAATCTTCCACCTAGTGACTCCATAACTCTCAATAGACCTAAAGACTCCATTGGTACAAAACTCTAGACTGGTTGAAAATATACAATGACCCCTTTCTGATTTGCAAACATGGATCCAAGAATACAAAAAAGATATGCCCCAATGAATAGAGATCATATCCCGGGATTCCCACACAAAATGCCTCAAATAAATTGGATAAAAATCCTACCTATATTTCAAGATGAAAAATTTGATGACCCCTCGTTACATCTCATTGAATTTCATAGACATGTATAGAGGTTAAAAGTTGAATGGCACAAGCACTACCTCATGCAAATTTTTATGGAAACATTAGTGGGTAAGGAAAGGGAATGGTAAGAAGTTCTGAAACCAAGTAGGTTGTTTTCCTTAAAAGACCTCCAAAAGGTATTTTATGAGCATTATAAAGAATATTGTCCATCTTTATCATTAGCTGAAAATTGTTGTGATCAATCTGAAGATTTAATACAATACCTAGTAAACATTGATGAAGATTTAGGGAACTGGCATCCTGAAGATCTATTAGAAGAACTCCGTGCATTTCATACTCAAGATAACTATTATGACGACCAAGAAGAGTTGGTTGAGGATGAAATAAATCAGGAAGTAAAGGAAGACCTTCAGGATCTCTCTGAAGGCACAATTGATGACTTACCATCTCTTCTAGGAGAGGCTCAAGAAGACATTTAGCCTCAAAATCAGCTTTCACAATAGAAAGAGAACTGTTGTAGTTCTATCCTAAGAAAGAGAAATATGCCTCCTCTTTTGACTAAAGAGGAAATAGATCAGACTATAAGCATGCAACCAACCTCTAAACCTTCATGTGAATAGAACATTTCTATGTATTTTCCTACTAATCCAATATGTTTGATTGGTGACATTACTTATGTTGATGATTCTCCAAATTTTGATTAGTCTAATGATGATGATGTTCTCCAAACAAAAGCTAATCTTGGAGATCAATCAATAGTTGATTTGTGGGATGAAGTTCAATATCATCAGCTTGAAAACAATAATCAGCCAATACAGGTCACCTATGACACAGATGAGGAAAGTATGGAATGTTTGGAAGTAAGTGAAGGATCTATGACTCTTTGCTCTATTTCAATTCATTCTATCAGAAATAACTTTCATGCGATTGGAAATCAACAGTATTTCAGTTTGGATGTTGAGGTTCGGGAGGATTATGAACTTATTGATCAAGTTGTAAATGAGACACCTTTTCCTGAAATGGTTGAGGAAATCATTTGGGACATGGAATTCTCCTCAGCTTCAGATTTGCAGCCACCAAGTTCCATTGAAGTTCAAATTTCATATGAAGGCTTGGAAATTGATAATCACAAGAGTGCTCCTGCTCATCAACATGATGGCCTTCACACAGATTTCAACCCACTCAATCAAAGCATATCATTTTTGTTAGAGGACAACATTGCAATATATGATGAGACTAGCAGTGCAGATGATCATGAGGAAGAGATGGATTTTATTTCCCAAAATAACCCCAATCTCAGTCAAGTGGAGAAGAAGCAATCCTGGATCAATCTTATTTTCCAAATCCTCTAAGCCAGGTATTGTTTCAAGATCCCTTTGCTATTTGATTAGATACAGCTGAAGAGGGAGTAAAATATGTCAAGAGTAGTTTGATGCAAGGTTTAAAGAAAAGTTTAGGCACTACTGTTCAAACACAAGTGAGGTGGGAGTGGCCTTTTGATTTTTTCAAAACACTCAAAGAGCTGGACCAAGACTCCTCATGGAATCATCTACTTGATTGGTTGTATTGGAAAAGAGAGTTCACCAGCTGAATGTATATCATGTATAGGTTAGATTAGGATAGATAGGCATGAAAATGAGCTCAACACTATGAGCATATTTCTAGTTTTTAATCTTAGAATGCTGATCCAAAAAAAAAACAAGAAAAGAAAAGAAGAAAGAGGGAAGATGAAAGAAGAGGGAAGCGTAAATGCCACAACTATTGATAAAATAAAGTCTTGTTCAGTCATCTAGCCTAATCATGTTTTAAATTTTTGTTGATAGGTTAGTGAAAGAAGACTTGTCAAATCATTTAAGCTTGACTTGTTAGTAGATTAGATTAGGAAAAGAGATAATGGTTCCTAAAGCTCAATTTAGAACCAAAGAGGAATGAGATGGATGCATAACCAATTCTGAATCACAACCCTCATGTTTTCTAATTTTTGATCGTGCAAAAATAATGTATATGTGCAACTTGTCCAAATTCCACGACCCATGGAAAATTAGATTGCTTAATCCTTGTTTGGTCATATTTTGAATTTCATGTCATTAGGTTAGAGAATAAAGTTTTTCAAACAACTTAATATTGACAAGTGAGTAGATTAGGTAGAGAATAAAGAGACTTCATTAGCTTAATCTGAACTCTTGGCAGTGATAAGGGTAGAAGTAGATAGTTGTTTTTATGTGTCCAAAATAACAATGTCAAGGGTTTTCCAGTCCAAGTGCACCCAAAAGAAGAAAACATGTTAGACATGGTATGATGGGTAGGTTGAAATGAGGTTGAAGCATACATGTCTTTCAGATTTTGAGATCATAGCTTCAAGAGAACATCAACAAATGAAGGAAGAAATATCTGCCAAGCACAATTAAGGTACTAGTCTTCAAAACTAAGAGATATGAAACTCTGAGGTTCTAGACACCTCTTGAAAAGGAGCTTACCTCCCCAAGTGGAGCCACTATTAGTCATCCATAATTTTTACTATCTGAAGATGACTATAGATTGGTTCTAGATTTCTAAAAAAAACATTCATTAAGCATTGTGAGTTTTAGAAATCTCACTGACTTCATTATCCTTATAGGAAAATTTTCACTATTCTATCAACCTTGCCATTTCATTGTCACCCTGCTGCTCCTAAAAAACCTCTTATGTGCTTTTACCTACCTTTGGTCTGGTAGATGACTAGGGTGTTCGAGGGCATTTTTCTTGGTTTCATGACTTCCATGGTTAGATCATCAACAAAGCTTGTATCCTGATGCTCTTACACCTTCCCCTATCCTTAATATACTGTCATAAACACTTCCCATCACTCCTATCCCTCAAACTCATCATTTTTCTACAAAACCTAGCCTATTTCTACAATTTGACACTTTTCAATACTAGGCTTGTGTTTTTCCCTTTTGTACCCCTTACCCTCACTCAATCCTTGAAATTCAACTTTCCCCTACTCTCTAACATCTATCCCTATCCCTGAAAAATATCCCCAAGAATTTAGACAACCCTTAGCCCATTCATTCCCCTCCCTCTACAAGGTAGTCCTAAATCCCTTGTTTTTCCTACACCAAACCCTAATTTCCTCTTCCAAATAAGCTAGGGTTTGCTATGGAAAAGAAGAATAGGAGAAGAGGATCCATATCATAGGTCATATCAGAAAGTATAAAGCCATACCAAATCATAAACATCATGCCTCCATCATTTTCCAAGGATTCATTCCAAGAGTCAAGCCATTTGTCACTCATAAGGCCTGTTTCGCTTCAAATTGTGTTTCCGAACAAAAAAAGATGAATTTTACAAAAGTGAGAGAGGTTTTTTCCATCATAGTTCCAATAAGAAAAAAATCCTTCAGATTTTACATGGGAATCATGGTTTGGAAGCAATGTCAAAAATACAGGTGTCACGGGAGAATTGTTGCACTTCTGGAGTGACCTTTGAAAAATCAGACTTTTTCATAGCTGTAGCGTCCAAATGACTTTCTTGATGGGTCAAATGATAACTATACTAGAATATATTTCTAATGAGAAATAATGAGCTAAAATTGGAGTTGAGGAAGGCCTCCAAAAGTTGTCTGCACCAGCACTCTGTATTTCTGCACCATCATTCGTCACTTTTTGACCAGTCTTGGGAGAATCAACTTTTGACATGTCAAATCAACTCCAATAAAAGAAAAAAAAGGTATATTTGGAAACTATACAAAATAGTATTTCAATGAGCTATCATGGGCTCAATTGGAACATCGGAAAGGCCTCCAAATTACCTTTGCAAAAGGCATTACATGTAGGGAAGCCCGACAGGCCCAAAAAGCGTTCAGGCACTGCGCGTAGGATTGGGAGGACCCGACAGTGCATTCAGGCACTGAAATTAGGGTTGGGAGGACCAAAAAATGCATTCATGCATTTCACTTAGGGCTGGGAGGACCCGAAAGTGCGTTCAGGTGCTGCAATTTTTCCTGAAGCTCCTTTTTACACCCGCAAACGCCAAAAAACATCAAAAATATACCTCCTAGCTGCCATCAAAGGTTTTCAGAGAAAGTGGATGTCATACACCCCTAAAAACATTTGATGGTTTGTAAAATTGAAGACCTAAGGGGGAAAACCTAACTTTTATACTTGAACACCATTGTTTAAAGGATCCTCATCTACCTGTTTGCAAAAGAGAGTGAATAATACACAGAGAATTCCCTTGTTAAAAGATTGCACATCCATCTAAATTTGTACTCTCACCCACTTCATTCATTCATTTTCCCTCCTTCATATCCATTTTCTATCAGTATAATTAATTTTCAAAATCAGAATTACAGTCAGCAGCTGAGGTTGTCCTTGAGTTTTGTTTCCCACTCATATCCCTATACCCTTACCCTCACTCACCCCATCCATATCATCCACTTACAAAGACTGCCATCCTCCATGGATTCACTTCTTTTCTATTGTGCAATCCTAATGTTTTTCTCAAAACAGAGTGACCAAAATGTCAAATGAGAAAGAGGGCAAGGAAGAAGAAAGCATTGAAGACGAGGCTAGTGATAGAACAGATAATGTATGAGGCATCTAACAAAGAAGGAGATGACAATGAAAAATCATATCAGTAAGGGCGGTGAGGCTAATGTGAATAAGGAAATCAGTGAGGGTGTTGAAAATGGCTCAAAAATCCATGTTAACATTGATGAGGCACAAGTCATTAAAGGAGGAGGTTAGATGTCAATGAAATAGAGAGTAATAAGGCAAAGAGAAAAAATGATGATGGGAATAGGCCACAAAAACCAAATCAAAACTTGAAGCCCTAATCAAGAAAAATAAAGCAGACAAACTCAATTTTCTTGCTGTTATGCCCTTGAAGACCATCACAAACCCCACGAGGAAGGTATCCACCAATTTTGGGAAAATTTGACAAATTTTGGTTTTTTGCAAATTTGAGGCCTCTAGGTGCAGCACCCTTGGCGCTATGCTTTCACCTTAGGCATCCTCAGGAGGAAATATTTTCATTTTTGGAATCCTCGGCTCAATTATAGCATTCTCACCCATTTTCAGGTCATTTGGAGTTGATTTGATCCTCCAAAAGGGTCAAAAGCACCCTATTTTTCACCTTTCTGCCTCATTTTCAGGCATGGCGTTGTGCCTAGAGAAGTTTTGGAAATTTTCCTTTTTGCATAGGTTAATGGAGCCAAATCAGAAAAAAAAGGGCAGTTTCGGAAATTAGACTTAGTAGGCTTTCAAACGGGCCATCACAGAGCCAATTCTGACATCGATAAGGTCATCAAAATTTTGATGCAATTGGACCTGGTTTCTCATGTGCAGGTGCTACGCGTTCAGACCTCACTGTGCGTTTTTGGCCAAAAAGTCAACAAAAGTCACTAATTAATGGAAAATGACATTTTAGTGTTTTTTGAGGAAAATCACTCCAAATTTAGGTGCTAGGAATTATTTTTGCATTTATTTCATGGTCTCTTAGGCATAAATGACATTTACGCCTATTTTTGACATTTTCAAACCCTAGTTAGGATTTTTTTCCCTCCTTTGCTACATAAATAGAGCATGAGGGCCTTATTATAAAAGGTTTTCATTTGATGGCTATTGGGAGAAATACATAGTTTTTTGAAGGTTGAAGAGAAATTGGTGTTGTGGAGTTTATGGATGGCTTATTTTGATTGATGATGGAGAAGGCTTGCTTGCAGGATCCCTGAGCTTGGTTAATGGTGATGTGCATCTATTCAATTCTTGTTTTCTTATGTATCATTGTGTTTCATCCTTCTATATTGCAGTGGGCCAAAATTTTTAGACAAAGAAATGTTTTTCAAAGGCACCTTAGCTCTGTTTGTGCTTCACTGCCTCTATGTTTTCCTCTGCTAGGTTAGTTTAGAGAATTCTTAGTTGCTCTCTAGACCCACCCAAGCTTGTTTATCTTATGAATGGTTCAACACAGTAGATATAAAATATTTTTTATGGTTAGCCCTGCTTGTTTTATGTCACTAAAACACTCTTCTTCAGATCTTTCTTTGGAGTATCACTAATTAGGTTTTTCCAAAGAGGCTATGTTTCGATCATACCCTTTGTCCATTCTTGAAAATTTTCTTTGGAGGTCTTTATGGCTATGATAAATGAAGTTTAGGAGTTCCCTCTTCTTTGATTAAGTTATATGTTTATGCTAAATTTTTTTCTAACCTTGGAGGTGAAATCACTAGAAGTTAAATGAGTTTCTCGCCTTCTATAGTTCACTAGATTGTTTGTCTTAAATGCTTATTTTCTTAAGTTTAATCAAAGAGTTATTGGTTTTCCTTGTCTTATGATTAATTCTTTATGATAAATAGTGTTGAAGGCCCTTCTTTTTAAATTATTTGAAAAAGTATTCTTAACTGCCCTTTGCCCTACTTTGTTCACAAACTTTATGTTCATCTCATCTCACACAAAACTTGAAAATCCATTTGACCATGCTAGATTTGCCTTGTGATGCACCGTGACTCATTGTTGAACTTTCCATGACTTTTATATACTCCATAGCCCAATGAATTGAATATTTCCTCACTTCATATATTCTACTTGATCATCTACCCAATCAAAACTAACAAACAAACCCTAAACTTAACAACTAGCCTAAAATCAAACCCTAAAAGTAAACAAGTTCACATCCTTTGCACAAAATAGAGAGAGCCCTATTTGAGTCCAGGAAGGCTAGGTCCTAGGACTCCAAATACTGGTATGATATTACCCCTTTTCATTTGTTCTTACCAATCTAACAAATTATGAGGACCTAACACTGCTCTTCCTCATCCTCTGCCTGGGAATCCACTTCTCCCAAATGATGATGCAGGTGAATCTAGTCCTCTACCTTCATCTTGAAATATATAAAAAGTAGACTACTCAATCATGAGATTAAAGCTGCAAAAATTCTTTTCATTATTTCCCACAAATTGAAAAAATGTGCAGTAAGGTTGTTTGAGCTCCGAAATATATTTACAAATCCTAGGGCAGAAGTCTATCATGTGCAGTCCATTCAATTAAAAAATTGTGCACCATAGTTTAGGAACTTCAATAGGCCCCGCTCCATTCTTAATCAGACTTGGTCCTCCAACTTCCAAATAGTTATTATATATGGGACATTTATCCCTATGATGCCCTTCAAATTTACAGTGTGTGAACCATACTCCTGTGCGCACATCCTTTTCTTTTTCTTTCTGCAGAGTTTGTATCTCTAAGTGTAATGCAACTAACTGGCTTTGGATTTGTTAAGCCCCAACCTATGTAGCTAGTACAGGCGAGGCTTCTAAATTCATGGTGATATCGATAGCTTCATCTTGTCTCACAATCTTCTATTGGTTTAAGGTCTGGCGCAAATGTGACAACAACAGAGAAATGAACCATTCTTTGTGATGTGTATCATCAATAGTAAATGCTCCATCCATGATGGTGTGCTTCAACCGTTGATCTGTCTTCCATACTGATTCATTAAATTCTTGGCAGATCTTCTTTAATCCAGTGACACATTGATAATACTATTTTGTCTTTTTGAACTGCTCCTTTAATGTGATTTTAAGCTCATCAATCATTGCACTAGGGTTTGTTGCCATGTACCTCATGTACCATTCCAATTCGCGTTCTTGGAATGTAGCAGCCAGCTACGCTTTCTTAACATTATCGTTATTGATCTGCTATGTTAACCAAAAAATATCTGCGACTAACCATAATTGGCCAACATATTCATTTCCAACACCCTTGAAATTCTACAGCTTTATGGAAGTAGCCATATCGACTTTTGGTGGTGGAGGTGGAGGGGAAGTGGATGAATTGTTAGTGTGAGATGAATTGGGACGTGCAGTGGATGGGATCTGAACTATGGCTAATGACCCAAAAACTTTTATCTTGCAATCCCTCTTCTTCTTAGTGCTTAGATTCACAGGAGCTACCTGTTTTAGACTCCTCGTCACTGTCATATTTTCCTTTCAGAGGGATATAAACAAAAACTTCTTCTAGCTCTACCCTGTAACTTTTCCTGCAATGCCTAGCCGGACATCTTCGGGAAATTCACTCAATGTGGCGACACAGAGTACCCTTTTCACATAAAATAATTTTAATCCACAGTATCAATGAGTGCATAAAATTACCTCTAGGGCCTTTGAAAAATATCCTTTCAACTTCAAAATAAGAAACAAAAGTATCAATAGAAAATTCAGTGACAAAACCACTTATAACGCTATCATTCCAATAATATAATACGTGTCTAATTTTATTGCTAGATTTATCCAACTACTGAACTAGCTGAGGAGTTCACATGGTGATTGTGTCTTCCTTCGCATGGGTCAAAAACTCACCAAGCTGAGATAACCACTCTTGTAACTCAGCCACAAAGGAAGCAAAGAAAATTTCATGGCCCTATGTATAGATATACCTTTTCTACCAATCCTCAGTAGACAACTTAGGGTTTTAGTTTTATTGGGTTGCAAATTTGCGTACCTTCTTATCAAGAAAATCTTGTAGTTCATCCTTCGTCAGATGCCACGACATCAAATCTCCCTCAAACAGATCCTGACCTTGGCAATGAAACCATTTTTTGGTTTAACGGGTCCTAAGACAAGTTCAAAGTGTTTTGTGCAACCAACAAAAACCTCCCACGACTGGCCCTTTCGGCAGTGATCTTCTTGCGCAGACCAAAGTCTCATCTGAAGTAGTATGGGGTGGTGCTAGAACCAAGTTTCTGCACCCTGAGGGAGCATTTGATGTGGGATTTAACCTTAATTATCAAATCTAAGACTTATCGGCCTACACAATACTTCACAGAAACTAGATCTAAACATAGATAAAACCCTTAATAGATATGCACAAACAACTTATTATACTTCAGTCAGATCTAGCTTATCAAAGAAGAAACAACACCTGTGCAATCACATAGATAGTTTTCCATTAAAACCCTTAACAAAAATGAAATCCTTGTGCTAACACAAATATCTTCCTTGTGCTAACACAAATATCTTTCACATATAATTAACTCAGATAATTACACATTCAAACACAACATAAACAGATCTATTACTTGCAGTAATCAATAGCTAATTAAAACATAACACAGAAATCATAATACATAGAGTTCACCAAAACTTCTTCTTTATTAATAGATCTTCAATTCAGTACTATCCTTTCTATCTGTGAACATACCAGCAGAGTCCTTGAACACATCTCAAGACTAGGTCTCTGCACACACAACCAAGAGGAGCCTTTCCACCTAGACCAAACACAAACTAGCCCCAAAACTTCGATCAAAACATCAAACATAAAATCAAAGATCATATATGCTTACTCGACTCAACTCTTACATACTTATATGACTTTGGACACACACATGCTATGGTCTCAAACCATGGCTTGAGACTCATGGTTTCCCTTTTCACCCATTACAATTATAAAGGAGCTTTATCCCACCTGAAAGCCCCTTGAATTATGTGTGCAACATGTTTCAACAAAATTTAACCAAAATTATATCAAAAATTTGACCATAGGGGACCCCATCCCAACACTATGTTTACTACACTTCTACCAAAGTGTGGCACATTGAGCATGTTCAGTAATCTAGACCGCTCCACCCCTTCACCCACTAATGCAGCTCCAACCTTGTCACACCACTCTCTAAGTAGTTGACCTACTTCAGATATCTTCCTGGTGAAAATTATGGATATTTTTTTTCGATCTTTGAATTTGGAATATGTGAACTTCGATTGTGGTATTTTTCCAAGAAATTCTCCTTCAAACAAAACTTTCTCTGGAAACAATGGTGTAAAAATTCCATACTTCACATCCTTTAAATCCTTGATGGGTGTTGAATTGGGTTTCTTGGGTGCTATTTATGGTGGAAGAGGGGATGGAAGTGTTGTGCTCTATATTTACATGTGTTACTTTTTGGATTATTCCTCACTGTCTCTTACATGTTCAGGTTTTAGTTGTGGTTGGATGAGTTTCTTATCATATTTTTGCTTTGTTCTCTACTCCTTGGATGGTTTCTTTTGTGGAGATATTATGTTCATGAGGGGTGATACTGTGGGTGTAATAGATGGTGTTGTGGCTTACATGAGTCCTGCTATACCCTTTTTTTTAATATGAAAATGAATTCCTCAATGTTCATGTAGGAGCGTAACTTCTGCAACTTCTCGACACTTGGCGATTTTTGAGCTCTTAGACAACAAAGTGCCAAAATCTTGGTGGGACACAGCTTTTTATAACGCTCTAGATATTATAACCTCATCATTAGCTCATATATTGTTTGGATTTAGTTAATTAACTGGATATCTATTCCCGTATCTTTTCCAACTTGTCTCCACAAATGTGATTTTTCGCTCCTCCAATTACAACTTTCCCTTTTAACAGTCATATTTTTCTAGTGAATTCTGACACATTCATATTACAATGCACAATAATTCTTATGTCGTGAATCCTAAAATATTCGACATAATCCATACTATAGTGAAGAAAATTCCCATGTCGAAGCTCTTTCTAGAGAGTTGTTTATAGTCTAGTACCCACTTTCAACTGCAAGTGGAACTAAGACTTTCCTCCTTTCTTCTTCAAAGAGAAGATGTAGGGGAGGCTTATCCCTGTACAACTACAACCTACTTCCACTTACCCTTCCCTAAATCAATTCTCCATTCAACTTCGCCAATTGAGTTGTGCCTCCATCAATAATATGCTTGATAATATATGGGCCCAACCAATGAATTTTGAATTTCCCTGGAAATTTTACAAACTTACTGTCCTAAAGGAGGATAGGGTCTCCTACCTTGAACTTATTCTGCTTGATATGTATGTCATGATAGGCCTTCTCTCTTACTTTCTCCACCTGCTAATGGAATCCTACTACAAATATATCTTCTTCCAAGGAAATCAATTGTGACATTATTTCCTCCATTTTTTCAAGGTTTTCCATATCTCTGAAGGCTGCAATTCTCAAGTTGGGAACAATGTTCTCCATGGGAATCAAAAATTATTTCCCATACACCAACTTGAAAAGTGTCTGACCTATCAAATTCTTACATGTGGCACTCTAAGCCCATAACACAACTAGAATTTGGAGGTCCCAGTCATCTCTATTCACATTGCATACTTTGGTGAGTGCATTCTCCAAAATCTTATTAAACGCCTCCATTGTTCCATTGGCCTGATAAGAAGTACTTTTATGATGATATAATTGGAAATACTCAGTCAATGTTTCAATAGTCTTATTTAGCAAGTGTGAGCCTTTGTCACTCATCAAGATCTTCGGGCACCCAAATCTAGACAATATGTATTCAAAAATAAACTTCTATGCACTTTCTGTACTACATTCTCCGACTGATTGTGATTTTTCCCACCTTATCATATAATCACTTGCAGTAATTATGTACCTTGCACCAGTATTTTTCCCAGTGGATTGATCGGTCCAACAGAATCAATGGCCCATTTAACAAAATCCTGCAATGTAACCTATGGTAATAATGACATCTCACTCCTTCTAGAAGGCTTCCCTGTTCTTTGACAAACATCACATGCTCTACAATACTCCTTAGAATCCTTACATAGTGTATGCCACTAGAATCCTGATCTCAAAATATTCTGTGCAGTATATTTTCCTACATAATGTCTACCATTTGTGCCTCCATGAGCTTCTGCTAGAATAATTGATATTTCGTGTTCAGGAACATATCTGTGCAATATCTCATCTAGTCCCATATTATGTAATTGTCCTACTATCAATGAAAAGTTAGTTTACTTAACCACCAATTCTATCTTTTGCTACGTATTATATTCTGAAGGAGCCATCCATGTGGTAAAAAACTGAATAATGTCTAAAAAATGGTCATGTGCTACTTTTATTGCAAACAACTGTGCACCAGGGAGATTATCTTCTATGTTGGTTGGTTCTTCTCCCGTTTCCAATATTAACATATGGTCATGTCCTGAATTCAACATTCCTTGTTTAACAACGACTTCAAAGTCATAATCTTGAAATAATAATAACCATATGCAAATATTCCCTCCTAGGAGTGGAGTATTAACCAAATACTTTAATGAAGAATGATATGTAGACATATTAAAATGTTATTCCAGCAAATAATGTTTGAACTTCTAGATAACATACACCATAGCTAGACCTTCTCTACTTCCTACTTGGAGAAGCTATAGGATGATAAATCTTCTCTCACCAGGTTGTGCCAGTACCACTCCCAAACATATGCAAGAGGCATCCACATGCACATAAAATTCCTTATTCCAATCAGGGAATACTAGTATAGGCACAATTACCATATTTTATTGTAATATGTGGAGGATCTTCTCACATTATTTATCCCATTGAAAATTTGCATCCTTCTTCAGAAATTTGTCCATGGGCAGAGTGATCTGTGCATACCTCTTAATGAACTTTCTGTAATACCTTGTATGCCCCAACATAGTTCGCAATTGTCTTACTATCTTAGGTGGATCCAAGTTCACAATGACAACAACCTTAGCAGAGTCCACCATGAGTCCTTGCTTACAAACAATATGTCCCAACAATATACCAGAAAAAACAAAAAATATGCGCTTCTTTAAATTCAAGGAGAGCTAATGTTGTCTAAAAGTGTCAAGCATAAGCCTAAAACTCCCAACATGTTTTCTCAATAATCCAAATATTTTATAGTCACCAAAGTATACCTCCAAAAAATTCTGATTGTACTTTTAAAAATTTGTGACCACCACCTTAGAAAATATATTAGGGGAATTATTTAATCCAAAAGGCATCATTTTATACTAATATGAGGCCCATTCTGTATCAAAAGTGGTCTTGTCGATCTTCACGTGAAATTCTGATATGATGATAACCTGAGAAATCATCTGTAAATGAGTATGCTTCCTAACCTCCTGCATTGTCCAACATTTAATCTGTGAAAAGGGTAGGAAAGGGTCATGTAAAAATTTGTTTTTAAACTTCCTTAGGTCAACACAAATCCTAATATCTCCTTGAGTCTTATTTTCCTTCACCACCATAAGACTTATCCCTTCTAACTCTTCAACATGTTCAATAATGCATGTTGCTACCATATTATCAATTTCTAGCTTCACTTTATCCTTGTACCTTGGGTTAAACCTATAAGGAATCTTCTTGAATGGCTTCACATTAGGTTTTAGGGGAATATTCATGACCCCTATATCTCCTAATATTCCCTTCATATCTAAAAATTTAATAAAAAATAGTTCTTGATATTCATGGAGTAGCTCTGTAACTTTAATAACTATCTCCTCATCCACTAATATCCTACTGTTGCAAATTTGGGTTATTCTTCTGATCCTATGTCTACCTTCTTGGTCTTTAATGGTTTTGTTATGTATGGTGTTTCTATCTTAGGTCCTTGTACTTCACAGTGTACCTCTTGTTAGGTCTCTGTAATTTATTAGCAAGATTGGGAGAGTCCAATCACAGAGTTAACATAATTTCAACCAACTTTGGGATTCTAGGATCTAGCCCTCCTGAATCTGGAGAGGGATCTCTCCAATATGTACAAAGATAGATATTTTCTTTGAAAAGCTTAAGGTAATGATATTAGGCTAGTTATGAAGGCCAAGGGTTTTGTTTTGTTTTGGATGGTTGAGTATGAAATGTTACTTGAGGAGAAAGTCCTAAGTGCAAAAAGTTTCAAAAGTGAGAAGTTGCAAGAAAATAGAACAGTTTTGGCAGATAGATAGATATAACGTTGGTTTTTAGTCCATTGGGCTATGGAGTCATATCTGGGCTTTAATTGAACAACAACATCAAGTGTGATCCAAGGGGCAAGTCGTCTATACCACAAGATTATTGAGATTAAAATGATGAAATGGAAACATTAAAATGTTGGAGGGGTGGAAACTGATAATAATTTCTCAGAGGATTTATAGTCAGTCCAAACAAGAAAATCCTCCTAAGTAATTGTTTTAAAACCAACCAAGGACAGGGCTAACCATAGATTTCTTGGGCAAGTTCTTATTAAAGAAGCTTAATTGACAAACAATCCAGTAATCCACATAATTACCTTCATAAAGTATGAAAACACATAAGAAAAACAGAGTGTAACTTAAGATCAGATAAAGTACTTTTAAACCTAGTCTGCTTTCATTTCTTCCTCTTCTAGGGCTGGTTCCTGGTGTATATCCTCTTCTTGTTCATTTTCTTCTTCTTCTTCACAATCTATGTAAAATAATTTCTTCTCAGCACACTTATGACCTTTAGTGTATTTGCTATCACAACTGTAGCAAAGCCCTTTTGCTCTTTTTTTCTTCCAATTGTTGTGGTTTCAACCTTGTAGGTTGTGGAAATCTAGGCGTAGCAACACTTCCTTCTTTATAGAATTGAGTGGTAGGCTTCCTTGTCGCCATAATTTTACATTCAACTTTTCTTGCCAACCCGAATGCCTTCTCCAATGAATCAGGTTCCAAAACGCGAACTTCATGTTGGATGTTATCCTTTAAAGTGCCTATGAAGAGATCAATCCTGTGTTCCTCTGGAATATCAGTTACCCTTATATTCAATTTCTGGAAGTCCTCAATGTGCTCCCCCACTAAACCCTTTTGTTTGAGATTTATCAATTGGCTAAAGAAGGTGTTGCTCTTTGTATCCTCATAATGTGCTATCATTTCTCCCGTAAAAATTGACCAAGTGACAATTTTTTTACGGGAGCAAAGCCATCGATACCATACAAATGCATTTTGTTCTAAATGTAAAGTTGCAATGCGTACCTTTTGTGTGTTTTGCACGTTATGGAGATCAAAATATTGCTCTATCCGTAGTATCCATGTTACAGGATCATTTCCATCAAACTTCCTCATATCCATTTTTGGAATATGGTGGTTCTTCCCACCAACATTCGAGTTTATGAAATCAAAATTAACATTTATTTTGTTCTCATCAGGAGGTTCTTCTCCTATATTTCCGCCATTAGGAATCATTTCTGGTTTTAAGCTTGTCATCAAGCCTTCCATGTATGCTTTTAGATCACTCTTCATGTTTTCCATGTTGTCTTTTATGTCATCCATCTTAGCTTCCATGCCCACTTCCATGCCATCCATCTTAGCTTTCAAACCAATCATCTTAGCTTCCACGCCTTTCTTCAAACCATCCATCTTAGTTTCCACGCCTTTCTTCAAAACTTCCATTTCATTTTTTGTTGTTCTTTGCGAGAGCGAAATTTGCTCCTGTAATTTTGATATGTCATGTTGCCATTCTTCATCTTCATGAGTCATAGTAGAGCCTTCTGAAGGCTTAATGGGTGTTGAATTCTTTTTAGGGGCCATTTTAGAATACAATACTGAT
The DNA here is from genome assembly GCA_034641835.2 of Pinus albicaulis. Lineage (NCBI taxonomy): Eukaryota > Viridiplantae > Streptophyta > Pinopsida > Pinales > Pinaceae > Pinus > Pinus albicaulis. The sequence goes on from CM076572.1 coordinate 237,297,764, forward strand.
ATATATTCTACACTATGCCCTTGGAATCAATTCAAATTGATTCTTCAAACAAGACTTATGCAATTCGGAAAAAAAATGCACACCTTTTACTAGCTTTTATGAGATCGATATTGAAATTGAATTATCTCTGTAATTGAAAATATTCAATATCTGAAATTCAGCCCTGTAGTAGCCTTCTGAAGCTTCGTTCAAATGCCATAGGTCTGACCTGATTTTGATTCTCCAAGACAAAGTTGTGTCCAATCTCCCACAATGACCTAATTCTGGACTGGTTCAGTAGAGCGAACTTGTACGACTTGCCACGTGTCACTGTTTTGTCCTTTGTTTCTGAAATTGATAGCAAAGAAACTGCAGGCCGTTTACTTGTGACTAATTTTGACGGCAATCCAATCCAATCTTCAGAGAGAGAGTTATTGAACTTTTCCCACGATCACCTCTTTGAGATGAAATTCAGGAGCCTGAACAAGCACTACCTTCCACAGATCATATCTCCGAAAATATTGCGAACCAAGCTCTGAAATTTTTTGATGAATTTCCTCAGGATTTCAGCTTCGCACCATACGAATTTCAGATTTTGAACCTTCGTAGAAAATTTTTTATAGCGAAAATGCCACGATGACCTGTTTAGGAGCTTGAAAAAATACCTAACTTCCACAGATGATATCTCCGCAAATATTGCGAACCAAGATCTGAAATTTTTATAAAAGCTTCCTCAAGATTTCAGCTTCGCACCCTAAAAATTTCAGCTTCTGAAACTTCGTAGAAAAAAATTTATAGCGAAAATGCCACGATGACCTGTTTGGAGCAGCGAAACCCTAGAATCCCAACCTCTGATACCAAATGTTGTGTAACCAGCTCCAAAAAGAGAATAAAAGAGATATGAACGCCTTAGAAATAAGCCACTTCGAGGGGGCAACCTCCAATACATTACATAAATGAACAATTCTTGGATGATACAATTTACAAAACCTTTTTTCTATATATAGGAGTCCATGGGGCCATAATGTAATCCTAGTGGGCCACAATGTAATCCTAGCCGACCTAACAATAATAATTTAAGGGCACAATAATAAAAAAATGGGGGTTACAAGGGTACAATAATAACAATAAGGGGTTTACACTAACAATAATAAGGGCTATACTAGTGATATAGGGACCTAACAGAATAAGGAGGAGCAGTTTTGGACCGTCCGATCTGGACACGTGGACGGTCCAGATCTAATCGGAGGGTCTCAATCGGGGGTGGTAGAAAAGGGGATGCGATTGAAAATTCCAGTGCGATTAAGCGCTAGCCGTTGATCTGCAGATCAGATCGACGGCGAAAAAACGAATCAGCAGGTTTTGAAATGGCGGTAAGACTTGCGATCGGAGGGAATAAGGACCATTGGATAGGCGGGAAATGGACGGCCCAGATTTAATCGGAAGACCGCAATCGGGGAGGTCACAAAACAACATGCGATTGAAACATTGCGATTGAGCGCTGGCCGTTGATCTGAGGACCAGATCGACGGTGGGGAATGAATCGGAGGTAATTGCAAGGGGGTGAAACATTGCGATGCGATTTTGCGCGGACCGTTGGATCAAGGATTAGATCAACGGTCGGGATTGAATCGGGGATCGGCAATCGGGGGAGCGACAAAAACACATGCGATTGAAATTTTGCGATGCAATTGAGCGCAGACCATTGGATCGGCGCGACAGATCAACGGTCAAGAATAAATCGGAGGGAGAGCAGGATCGGAAGATCGGAGGTATGGACTGCGATTGATCGGAGGGTACACTTGAAGTATTGCGATTACGATTGGGCGGGGGACTGCGATTAGCGCTCCACCATCATATCTCCGTGGAAGATCAATGGTGCGGAATGCATCGCTAGTCTTATTGTTATAAATAAATCGCATCAGAGTTTCAACTATTTACAAAGGATTTGTGCACCCGCCCGACTTTTGATTGCGATTAGCGCTTGGGACTTAAGCGCTTGGTCCCAGCGCTGGGGCATGTGCGGGGAAGTGGTTTGAAAGGGGCTAGCGGGAGGGGGTTTACGCCTATATTAAGGTCGGAAGGTGGGTTTTAGCCTATTTAAATGGAATTTGAAGGCCAAGGAAGGGAACGATAGAGGGGTAAGGGGGGAAATGGCCAACAAAGGTTAGGGTAAGGATTTAAAGGGGATTTTGGGGGTTCGAGACAGCTCAAAAAGAAGTTTTAAACCATGTTAGGAGGATTTTCACGAATGGAAGGAGAAACTTATGAAAAGTAGGGAAATAATATGGAGAAAAGGGGAAGTAAATGAAGGTTAGTTATGAGTGGGATAACAGGGGAAAAATGATGGTTTCTTCAGAAGTTTCTTATAGGAAATCAGCGGAATTAATAGGAACAGTAATGGGGATTTTGGACAGAGGCATGAGGCCTTAAAGAGACTTCAAGAGCCAACAACTTTTTAGTGATAAAATTTGTTCCTTGGAGGCTCAAAAAGATCTTAGCCACCTTTTGGTATAACAAAATATTATAGGTGGCTAACAGTGGCTCCACTTGGGGATGGTGCCTTCTTGAAGGCATCAAGAATTCAAACTTGATTTCTGGGAGGCTGATTAGTTGCCTCATCCATTGGGCTGTCCTTCTGTGATTGAATGATCTTCTTCTAAAAACATATTTGGCAGCCATGAAAACAATGGACCTTTATCAACCAGCTTGCTACCTACCCAATCCTACAGATCTAGCATTTTTTCTTCATCAGAGTGCACTTGGATTGGAAAACTCTATTCACAACATTTTATTCTTTTGAAAGTAGGAAATCTAATCTAATTCTACTCCTTATTTCTCCCTAAACTCAGATTAAACAGTTGAGCTCAGATATTTCTCTACCTAGCCTACTGTCTGTTGGGATTAAACAGTCCAACAAACTTTCATTCTCTAAATTCTACAACAGAAATTTAAAAATAGTCAAGTCAAGATTGAGCTGTTCGACTTGCTATGATCTATGGCATAAAAACAAGCTGCACATAGATTATTATTTGTAGAAATTTGAACATAAAAAATTGAAGGCTTAAGATCTGAAAGCTTCTTATTATGGTCTTCTCTCTTTACAGCTCTGTTTTTAATTTTGTTTTGAGTTGTCTCTTTCTTGATATCTGATTCGGATTTTGGGCAAATAAGAACCAGTTTTTTCTCTTTTATGACTCAGAAAAATAAAACAGTTTTGAGTCATCTCTGTTTGGAAACTTTGGTTCAGATTTGAACATGTTTGAACCTTTAATTTCTATCCTAATCTATCTACTGATAAGCCAAGATTAAACAGTTTGGAAAATCAAATTCACTACCCTATCAGCAGAAAATTGAAAGCTAATTAGTCAAGATTAAATAGTTTGACTAACTAGAAGTGTGTTTTGCAGGAGTGGCATTTAAGCTTGCACACTTTCATATTTATTTCTCTTTTTGGCATGGGGTTGTGCCTTTCTTGTTTTTCATTTCTGCCCTCTTTTCTTTCTTTCTTTGTTTTTGTATTTTCTGATTTTTCATAACTTTGAATGCAATGGTGGATGAAATATTCATAATGAAAAAGAAAAAAGAAGGCTTAAAAACATATCATGAATCAAGAGAAGTAATGCTTGAGCATCCTGCCATTGACAGGACCCCCAAACAAATATGTTCCATCCAGCTCTTGTAAGAAGAATGCATTGTTTCCAGCAACTGAATGAATAGAGTAAGGGCCAAGCCATAGATTGTAAAATTTACCATGCTTTCCCTTGTCTTCCCTCTTTGAGTCCCACTTTAAAACTTTGTCCCCAATCTTGAAATTGTTGGCCTTTGTTCTTCTGTCAAAAATCTTCTTAATGTTGTCCTGTTTCTGCAATGTTTTGTTGTACACTTCCTCTCTGATTTGCTGAAGATGAATGGTCTGATTTATTCTTCTGATCATGTCATTATCTTCAGTCTGCAATTCTTGGATAAACTTCATAACTGGTACACCAAGGCTATTAGGAAATATTGCATCTGTACCATACACAAGCTGAAAAGGTGACATACCAATAGATTTCTTCAAAGTTAATCTGTCAGCCCAAAGTGCATGGACTAGCTTTGTGTGCCAAGACTTTTTATTGTCCTCCAACAGTTTCTTGATTATGTTCACTAAGTTTTTATTGGAAGATTCTGCAAGTCCATTACCTTGAGGGTAATAGGCTGTGGAATGCCCTAGTGTTATCTCGTATTTATGACAGAAGTCAACCATTTTCTTTGATCCAAACGCTGCTGCATTATCTGTGATGATCTTGGTAGGACAGCCAAATCTGGAGAGGATATTGGTTTCTATGAACTTTATAATAACTGAATCATTGGCTTGCCTACAAGGAATGGCTTCTATCCATTTAGTGAAATAGTCTGTGGCAGTAAGGATCCATCTATGCTGGGAAGAAGATGAGGGATGGATTTCACCTATGAAGTCAAGTCCCCACTGTTGAAAAGGAGCTTCAACAGTGATTGGATGCAGAGGAAGGGGTAATAATTTTCTCTTGCCCTCAAACAATTGGCATTTATGGCAAGTAGTTGTCATTTTGTGATCATCAGGAAAAAGGGTGGGCCAATAAACACCAGCCCTCAAAATTTTGTTGGTTGTTGACTTCCAGTACAAATGGCCTCCACACTCTCCTTCATGCAATTCCTGCTTAACCTTCTCTGCATCAAACTCAGGCAAACATTTAAGCAATATACCACTAGCATTTTTCCAATAAAGACACCTATCTACAACGCAATAGTTTACTGCTTTCAGTTTTAAGAACCTTGCCTTTGTTTTCGACAAACCAGGAGGTGTATTTAAATTAAGAAAAACATAAACGATATCAGCATACCAAGGAGAATTCATAAAATGGTTTTCAATAATGGGAGTTGAGAATTCTTCTTGGCTATCCAAAGCATTAATCATATTAATATCAAGAACTTCAAAATTGGATTCAGCCATTAATCTAGCTAGACCTTGGCCTTTGATGAGTTTAGTGGGGTTTATCTCTAAATCATATTCGAGAATAACAGCAACCCACTTACCTCTCTTACCATCTGGGTCCTGTGTTAGAATGTCTTTAACAACCGAATTAGGGACAAAGGCAATGATGTGTGAGTGAAGGATGTATACTCTGAAGTCTTTCAATGCTTTAACCAAAGTAAAAGCTTGCTTTTCCATAATATTATACTTCAAAGGGGCATCCCTCAATGCCTTGCTAAAGAATGCAATAGGCTACTCTTGTCCTTGTGGATTTTTCTGTAAAAGGACAGCAGCAATGGTATGTTCCGATGCAAATGAGAAGATATAAAAATCTTTTGAAAAATCAGGGCTTATGAGAACCGGTGTTTTGGTTAATGCTTGTTTCACCAACTCAAAGGATGTCTTTGCTTCCAAGGTCCATTTTATCCCTTGCTCCTTCTTCAACATGTTTGTGATATTTCTAAGGAGCTCAGCTAGGTTAGGGATGAACCTTCTCAAAAAGTTTATCTTTCCAATGAAACACTGCAACTCTTTGATATTTCGAGGATGAGAGATTTGCAATATAGCCTCAATCCTCTTTGGATCTATCTTTATACCCTCTTCTGAAATAATGTGTCCAAGAAGCTTACCTTCTTGGAGACCAAATAGTGTCTTCTTAGGGTTTAAAGATATTCCAAACCTTTTGCACTTCTCCAAAACTTTTCTCAAATGTTCTAAATGTTCTTCATCTGTTTTTGAAAACACAGTGACATCATCTAGATAGATAATGATGAAGAAACCCAATTCTTCCGAGAATGCTATGTCCATGGCTCTCTGAAAGGTTGCTCCAGCGTTCATTAGACCAAAAGGCATCTTCACATACATAAAAGTGACCCATGGAGTAGTGAAAGTTGTCCTTAATTGATCAGCAGGGTGAACTAAATTCTGATTATACCCTGAATAGCCATCAAGCAACGAAATCCTTTTAGACCCCACCACCCTTTGTAAAATGTGATCCATTTTTGGTAAAGGGTAGTTGTCTTTTAACGAAGCTTTGTTTAAGTCTCTAAAGTCTATACAAAGCCTGATTTCTCCAGTCTTCTTCCTAATGGACACCAGATTAGATACCCACTCAGAATATCTAATAGGGACAATAATGTCAGCCTCATACATTTTCATGATCTCCTTCTGAACCAATGGAAACTGGACAGGGTTTATTATGCGCAGTTTCTGTTTAAATGGTTTTTGGTTTTCTTTAAGAGGGATTTTTTGTTGTATTATTTCAGTGTCATAGGATTTAAGATCTTCGTAACTCCATGCAAAAACATCAGAAAATTCTTTGAACAACTCTATGTATTTGAGTTTAATGTGAGCTGGCAAAGTTTTGGACAGTTTGATCATTTTCGTTTTTCCTCACTGCCTATATTGCACTCCTCTACTTAAGTCTCTACAGGTTCCAGTTTTGGTTTATTGGCCACATCGTTAAAATCAAACAACTCCTCTAAAGGCGTTAGACCACTTGGAAAATTTTCATCTTTAGAATGCAGAGTTTGTAATTCTTCCGTTTCTAACTCTGCACTTAATTCTGTTTTGTTCCTAAGTTTTCTAGACAATAGGTTAATATTGGCAGGTTGAGGAGACGATTCTTCTTCACCAAGAAATTTTTCTTCACTGCAGTCTGTATCATAATCTGAATCTGAACTGTGCAGTTCGAACTCATTTCTGAATTGCATGAAGTCTTCTATTTGTTTGTCATTGTCAAACACTTGCCAATATTTTTCGTTATCAGGCACTGCCGGTCTAAATTTTATTGGAGTTGTGTTGTCTCCAGTCTCATATGGCGTTAGACATGTCCTGGCCGCAAAAGCTAAATTGTGGGCCATAATGTTCTTTTTCCTTGGGATGAACCTCAGGTTTGACTCCTCAAATGTTGTCAACAGATCCATGACATCATTCTGATAGGCTCTAAGTCTGGGATGATTCGCATTATACTCCCCATTGACTTTCCTAATGATTAACTCAGAATCCCCGTACACATTAATTCTTCTGGCTCCTAATTTCTTCAAGAGATGTAAGCCTAAGAGAAGGGATTCATATTCTGCTATGTTTTTGGAACACTGAAAGTTTAATTTGCATGAGATCCATTCTATGTGGTTGTTTTCATTGTTAATGATCCAAACCCCTGCACCAGCATTATTTCTAGTGCATGACCCATCAAAATACATATTCCATAAAGGACTGTCTTCGGTTTCGTCTGTTTGGCAATTGTCCTTTTTAACTATGGTGCCTTCTGACTGTTCATGATTAGCAGCACCCAATTGAATTTGTTTTGACTCCTCAAATTCTTCAATAGATTGAGGGATGATGTCAGAAATGTTAGGGGTATTTTTTGGGTTGTTAAGTCCTAAAAACAATGGACTCATAACCGGTAAATCAAGACCTATGCTTTGTTTACTAATGTTTTCACATGTGGCAAACTGTTTGGACACTTCTGCGTTATTATACTCTTCTTCCCTGTCGGACTTTAATTCTGTTAAAGTGACTTGCTCACTAGGAGTTTCATTGTTAAACATGATAAAGAATCAAGGCCTGTATTGATAGAATATATAGGAGAGTTTCGTGGTCTGTCTTGACTTGTAACCGTGTATTGCATATGAGACTCCCTGTAAAGTCTTCTGGTCTGATTGAAAATTGGGATGGTCGCATATGTCATGTCCATCTGCATAGTCCCCTGTAACTTAGCTCCCCAGGATCTTGATAATAGCATTCCATACTTTGGGGGGACATCAGCCACAACAATGTCCATGAGTAAACATTTGGCTGGAATCTAGGCTAGGTTAACACAGAGGTCTTTGATCAATCCTAGACATTTTACTCTATTTGAGTAAAAGGAGTATAGGTATTTGTAGGGTCTGGTAATTTCTAAACCAAGGCTCTCCATCACAGCTTTAGGCATTAAATTATGAGAAGCCCCAGAATCATGCATAGCATTGTGTATAATTTTGTCATGAATGTTCAAACTCACATAAAAGGGAGGAACTGGTCCTTCTTGAAACTTCCCTTCAATCTTAGGGCCAAAAATCAACTCTGGTAGGTCGTCACTAAGATTAAATGTATCTCCATTTTCCTCTATATTTAAAGCCTTCAAAATTTGGTTCCTATATACATGTTGGGCAACTAACTCAGTTAATGGAACAAAGATTTTGATCTTTAAGATTTCCTGTTCAAGGCTGAAAGGGGTTTGATTCTTTGAAGCACTTGTTTCAACCTTATTAGCTGTCACTCTATCAACAATTACAGCTTGCTGATTTGTTTTACTTGACACAACTGTTGTAGAAAGAGTACTAGCTGAAGTGTTAGTACTGCTATTGTCTTCACTCTGTTTTTCAGAATTTTGAGTGTTTTTCTCCTTATCCTTATCAGAATTAACAACCACTGTTTTGTCTTTTTGTTTGGCTATTTTGGGTTTAGCTGCGGTGCTAATTTGAGAGGATTTGTCAGAGGTTTTGGTGTTGGGGGCTTGTTGACTGGTCTTGCTTCTAAGGTCATATTCTCTTTGAGGTTCTATGATGACATTTTCCATGTCTTGAAAATCATTTTCATTACCATTTATTTTGTCATCATAAGGAGTGTAAAGACCTTGTTTTCTATCATAATGAACTTCCAAGTCACCATCCTCTTCCCCAAACATGTTGATATCCTCTTCCTCTGTTATGTCTTCTGTTTCTTCAACCTCACTTACATAGTTTTGATGAAAGGGAGGGGTGATTTGTTGATCATCTTCCCTGGGTCTATTTGGAGGTTGGTTCCTTCTAACATTCTGATTCTAGTTCCTATTTTGAGGAGCAGTTTGATTTTTATTTGCTTGTGCTCTCTTAATTATGATCATCTCTTTCATCATTTCTTCCATCATTCTTTCCATCTTTGAGCTTGAAGTGGAAGGGGTGGATTCCTCTCTAAAAGATACTCTCTTTTCAACTTTCATCCTTGCTCTCTTCTCCATAAGGTTAACTTCCACAGAAAGAGCACCTCTTTGCATATCTTCAAGGGTTGCAAAAACTCTTTCTCTGAGTGAATAGGTCATGTCTAGATCAAACCCTTCAGGAAATTTGTTTAAATCTGAGCCCTGAGGAGGTTTTAGTTCAGGGGAAAGTGCATTATAGATGCTGTTAAATCTGGTACAATAAGATTGTACACTTTCCCCAGGGTTCCTATGGAAATTATTATAGTCAGCAAGGACTTGGAGAGGATTCTTTCTCACTTCCCATTTGTTTAAGAATGTTTGATGGAAGGCTTGGAGATCGTTAATACTATGGGGGGTTAAACCTTTAAACCATTTTCTTGATTCTCCCCCCAAACTTTGAGCAAATAGCCTCAACTTGACAGAATCATCATCAATTTCGTTTCTGTCAAAGTAGTCATTCATCTTGTCCACATGTTGAGATGTTTTTATAGTATTACTAGCATCATATAATAGAATTTTGGACTGATAGTCCTATGGAAGATTGACTAATGGTACAGGAAGGACTAAGGGAGCATACCATGTTGCCATGGCAGGAGGTGGAGGTGGATTTACAGAATGGAAAGTGGGCTGAGGTGAAGTGGTTTGAACAGTGGATGTAGGGTGAGTAGAAGTGGATGGACCAGGAGTAGACTGTTGAGATGATCTTGGATGAGAGACACCTAAATTGTGAAGGAAATGTAAACCAGGAGGTGTTGTTTCCCTGCTACCAGGATGTTCACTTGTTTCAGGAGATGAAAGTGAAGATTCAGAGTCTAACTGGATTATATCATCAAATGACCTAGTCCTAAATGGGTTCACTAAGTCAGCTTGTGGTTGTTGCAGAGCTGAAAGATTTTCAGGGAATGAATTAGCTCTCAAGGGTGATCTGAAAACAGTTAATAATTTAACCTTAGGAGACTTCCAAAGGATACTTTTTGGATTATCAACTATCTCAGGTGGGTTAGGGTCTGGGCGGTCTCTAGTGTGAATCTTTTTAGAAGCCACTATGCTATGTTTTTTAGACCCAAAACAAGAAAAGTTCAACCAGATATGACAATCTTGGAGAGGTTAACCAATCTGTTTTTACAATTTTAAATCCCACAGTCCTCTAACTGAGTTTGAATGATTATATAATGTTAAGGGTTCTTCTCAGTGGAGTCTTAAGGTCTGTTCAAGGATTGTGGAGTCGCCAAGTGGAAATTTTTAGCTCCTTTCAGAGGTAAAAGGTCTTATGGTCCACCACCATGTTTATTTAATTCCAATCTGAAATATTTTTAGGTTTTTCTAAGTCATTTTTTAGTTTTGTGGTTGTTAAGAATATCCTAACTTTGTTTCAAAACTTAGCTAAGGTTGCGAGACAAAGGCAGTCTACTCTTATGGCTAAGCCAGCTGATTTTTCAAGGTTAGATGAAGTCTTAAGAGAAACCTAGGGTTTGCCTAGTTTGTCACTGATTCAAACAAGCTCCATCATGATTACCATTTCTTGGTAGTGCTTGAAAAGGCTGCTTTTTACTCTCAAAATGTTCTCGAATAAAGGGTTTTCTGAGGCCTCTAAAAGGTATTAAAAACACTCAGGTCCCCAGTATGGTCGCCAGAAATGTTAGGTTCTGGTGGCTCAAGCTGGTCAATAAAGCAAGCGCTCTATGAACCCAACCACAAGCTTCTTTATGAATGGATTTGAATGTAAAAGATTCTGAGTTTTGAGTCCCCAGCGGAGTCGCCAGAAATTTTAGGTCTCTGTAATTTATTAGCAAGATTGGGAGAGTCCAATCACAGAGTTAACATCATTTCAACCAACTTTGGGATTCTAGGATCTAGCCCTCCTGAATCTGGAGAGGGATCTCTCCAATATGTACAAAGATGGATATTGTATTTGAAAAGCTTAAGGTAATGATATTAGGCTAGTTATGTAGGCCAAGGGTTTTGTTTTGTTTTGGATGGTTGAGCATGAAATGTTACTTGAGGAGAAAGTCCTAAGTGCAAAAATTTTCAAAAGTGATAAGTTGCAAGAAAATAGAACAATTTTGGCAGATAGATAGATATAACGCTGGTTTTTAGTCCATTGGGCTATGGAGTCATATCTGGGCTTTAATTGAATAACAACATCAAGTGTGATCCAAGGGGCAAGTCATCTATACCACAAGATTATTGAGATTAAAATGATGAAATGGAAACATTAAAATGTTGGAGGGGTGGAAATTGATAATAATTTCTCAGAGGATTTATAGTCAGTCCAAACAAGAAAAGCCACTTAAGTAACTGTTTTTAAAACCAACCAAGGACAGGGCTAACCATAGAATTCTTGGGCAAGTTCTTATTAAAGCAGCTTAATTGACAAACAATCCAGTAATCCACATAATTACCTTCATAAAGTATGAAAACACATAAGAAAAACAGAGTGTAACTTAAGATCAGATAAAGTACTTTTAAACCTAGTCTGCTTTTAGTCAACACCAAGGGAAACTTTCAGAATCTGCCTTTGGAGAAAAGAATCTAGGAATCAGGGCAAATCATATCTTCTCTAGTCTAACTTTAATAGCAAATAATGGAAATAACATTCGAGAACAATGCTTGAGCAAACAAAAGGATGAGGGAACGCCAACATTCCTAACTGTTTAAACTGTATTGAATCATTCTTAAATAAACAAATCTAAAGAAAACATTAAGATAAAGATTTCTCAGCCAGAGAAGGTTACTGCTATACAGAAAATCCTAACCCTGTTTAAACTGTTCTTTACAGAGGGAAAATGAACAATATGGCATACATAGAAGGAACACGATTAACAAAGAAAGAAGCACTTCACCGGTGATAAAGACCAGGATCCCAAGAAACAGCTTTTATATTGATGTCAAACCAGTTACAATCTTCAAGTCCAATGTTTCAGTTCAGCAATCATCTTCACTATTCAACCTAACTACTCTAGCGCAAACAGAGCTTCAAGGGCCAATGAACACTATGTACAAATAGAAGTCTCGAGCTCAAGTGTATTTCAAAGTTCTGCAACCAACAATTTCTCATCTTCTGTAGAAGTACTTATAGGAAGATGAGGAGGTGAGATTTTAACAAAATATCTCAAGGACAATTAATGCAGATTCTAGACTTCTCGGCCCTTTGAGAGGCTCGAGGGAAGAATTTACAGGTGGATCACTACATTAACTGTTTCACAATAAATATCAAAGCTCGGCGGAAGCTTTGTTTGACTTTGAGGCTTTGTGTATGTTTTGGAGTAACTCTGCAGATATTTATTCATTGGTCTCCTTGCAGAAATAACTTCTTGGCAATGCTGGAGGTAGATATTTCTTCGAGCAATAACTTCGGCTTCTGTTCTGAATGGTTTGAGGCGACAGGTGGCTCTTTGGTAGCTGAGGAATCAATTTGCCTCAAGTTGTGGCGGTGGACACTTTCTGTCTGATAAAACACTTTAGGTTTTCTTTAAATTGTGTTTTGAGTCGAGGATTAGGCTTTTGATAACTGTCTTAGCTGTAATCCCCGTAATACTGTCTTCAATCTTCTTCTGCTGTGCTTTATTCTCAAAACTGATACTCTTTAACTGTTCTTTCGAATAAAATAGTGTCTTGTCGATGTGCAGGGCCGCGCTGGGCTTTTCGGCATCAATGCTCATGAAACATTGACAAATCATTGAATCCAACCGTTTGAATGGTTCCTTTTAGTAGCTTCGAAGGCGCAGGAAACGTCTTTCCCAACCCTCGGCTTTCTTTGTGATACAACGGAAAACCATTGAAAACACCTGCATAAAACAAAAAACAATTAAGAAATCTTGCGAAATGGGTTAGATTGCTTCAGAAGGCAGGAGAGGAGCGTAGCCTTCGGATGAAGGCAACCAACGGTGGAGATCTGCATAGAAAGGCAAAAAGGATAGCGGGAGAAGAATAAGGAGGAGCAGTTTTGGACCGTCCGATCTGGACACGTGGACGGTCCAGATCTAATCGAAGGGTCTCAATCGGGGGTGGCAGAAAAGGGGATGCGATTGAAAATTCCAGTGCGATTAAGCGCTGGCCATTGATCTGCAGATCAGATCGACGGCGGAAAAACAAATCGGCGGGTTTTGAAATGGCGGTAAGACTTGCGATCGGAGGGAATAAGGACCGTTGGATAGGCGGGAAATGGACGGCCCAGATTTAATCGGAAGACCACAATCGGGGAGGTCACAAAACAACATGTGATTGAAACTTTGTGATTGAGCCCTTTGCGATTGAGCGCTGGCCGTTGATCTAAGGACCAGATCGATGGCGGGGAATGAATCGGAGGTAATTGTAAGGGGGTGAAACATTGCGATGCGATTTTGTGCGGACTGTTGGATCAAGGATTAGATCAACGGTCGGGATTGAATCGGGGATTGGCAATCGGGGGAGCGACAAAAATGCATGCGATTGAAATTTTGCGATGCGATTGAGCGCAGGCCGTTGGATCGGCGGGACAGATCAACGGTCAAGAATAAATCAGAGGGAGAGCAGGATCAGAAGATCGGAGGTATGGACTGCGATTGATCGGAGGGTACACTTGAAGTATTGCGATTGCGATCGGGCGGGGGGCTGCGATTAGCGCTCCACCGTCAGATCTCCGCGGAAGATCAACGGTGCAGAACGCATCGCCAGTCTTATTGTTATAAATAAATTGCATCGGAGTTTCAACTATTTACAAAGGATTTGTGCACCCGCCCGACTTCTGATTGCGATTAGCGCTTGGGACTTAAGCGCTTGGTCCCAGCGCCAGGGCATGTGCGGGGAAGTGGTTTGAAAGGGGCTAGCGGGAGGGGGTTTACACCTATATTAAGGTCGGAAGGTGGGTTTTGGCCTATTTAAATGGAATTTGAAGGCCAAGGAAGGGAACGATAGAGGGGTAAGGGGGGGAAAATGGCCAACAAAGGTTAGGCTAAGGATTTAAAGGGGATTTTGGGGGTTCGACACAGCTCAAAAAGAATTTTTAAACCATGTCAGGAGGATTTTCACGAATGGATGGAGAAACTTATGAAAAGTAGGGAAATAATATGGAGAAAAGGGGAAGTAAATGAAGGTTAGTTATGAGTGGGAGAAAAGGCAAAAAATGATGGTTTCTTCAGCGGTTTCTTATAGGAAATCAGCAGAATTAATAGGAACAGTAATGAGGATTTTGGACAGAGGCATGAGGCCTTAAAGAGACTTCAAGAGCCAACAAATTTTTAGTGATAAAATTTGTTCCTTGGAGGCTCAAAAAGATCTTAGCCACCTTTTGGTATAACAAAATATTATAGGTGGCTAAAACCTCTGATTCCGCTATGTAAATGTTGCGAAGATATTATCCCTCATCTGAAATAATATTATAGCACGCTAATGCATATTCTGTTTTCACAACCCAATTAGGTTCTTTCCATGTCAGTGTGATTACACCCTCAAATATATTCTCCTTTACTACCTAAAGGCCCAAATCTATGCCAAAAAATTTATCCTCAATTCTGAATGTTAAGATAAAACCATCAACCAAGTCTTCCTAGTTTATAGTTCCACATCACAGTTTTGTTTCTAGGTAACAATTATTAGGAATTTTCTCCAATGTGTGAATAAATCCATGTACCCATTCTTGCTGCAGAATCTCCTTCCATGTTGTGATGCATAATTGTTGTCTTGGGTCAATTTCACCATCACATTTATTCTGAATTTTTGTTTCTACTTGTCCAAACCTTAACCACATTAGTCTTCGACATACTTTCCAATATCCTATATTCTTCTTGTGTGTGACCCATCATCTAGCAAGGGTAGCTCTCAAGGCTATATCCCAAGATGACAATCTTTGATTTTCTGGAAAATTTTCTTCATAAGCAGTAAGAAAATTATCTACATTTCCCAAACCATCATAATAAGGTAGGCTACATACCTCAAATGTCATACAACGAACTACTTTTGTCATTCTTGCACAATGCTTTCTAGATACTTCATGCAACCTATTCTGCCAATTCTTCAATTATTCTTATGAATATGATGTGAAAGAACTATCACGATCCCAATTCAAATTTCCATATACAGAAGGGTTAATATAATCTTCTTCCTTAGCTATCAATTGATAGATGTTATCTATATCAACTACATTGTATTCTTCTTTTATTCATTCTGTATATCTTATTCCTTTGGATGGATTGAAAGGAACAATCACCCTCATATTTCTTCCTTCAAATATCATTTGTCTCTTCTTTAGATTGATTATGGCCATATTGTCAAATGCCCAATTAATTCCAAGAAAAAAAGGATAAGGATTATTATCATCAATAATTTATATTACTTCAAAATCAACTATAGTGTGAACTCCTTCAATATCTACTATTACACCTAGTAGTCTTCCCATAGGAAAGATATTTTTTTGATTTTCCAATCTTAACTAAATATTTGACCATCGTAGATTTGGCTTACGCATTAATTCCCATGTATATTTTGTCAAGACATTAGCATAAAATCCCAAATCCAAAATAACTTGATCCATTTCATATTCTCCTATCTGCGTACTAAGTCTCATCTCTTTTCCAATTATCTTTTGTTGATGTATATTATTGATTGCATGCATATCATTTCGTTGTGTTTCTTTTGATCCATAGGAATCTATCAATTCCTGAAGCCCTATTATAGCCTTTTCATCTCTTAAAAAAATCATATAAGTTTGCATAAAATATCTCAAAATACTTACTTGATCTATTGAATCCTGTGTCAGAGATCGATTCTACATCGTTTCTTGGTTCTGTGTAGGAGCTAATTACATGTCGCACTTACTAGGCCCTAGACATGTAGTAAAATTCAAAGCTCCCACATCCATAAAACTTCGCTTGGATTCCATAAACACTTTCTTTTCTTTGTGAGCATCAAAAATAGGAACTTTATCCACAATATTTCTAACCCATGCACCTAGATTTTCAAATTCCTTCTCTTTTTTCCGCTTTATCACATCGATTCACAACACCACTTTTAGTGGCAATATTAATGCAAGGTTCATCGGTTCTCCTTTCATTAGTCATCATTTGGGTGTTCTGTGTGGGTTGTTGATTCCTTTTCTCTTGAATTTTATTCAGAAGTAGAAGACAATATTCAATTACATGATAAAATGATTTGTAATACTTACATGTTGTAGTGGTATTCTGGCAATATCTTGCAAAATGACTTTCTTGGCCGCAGTTATAGAAAATTATCTATCCACATCCTCGATCAACTCCACCTCCTTGACCTCTTCCTTAGCAACCTTCTTGAGCACGAGGTTATCCATTGTCCTCATGTGCGCACTATTATTATTGTATTGTGTAAGCATCATCACTGTGCTCCATCATTAGATCATAGCTTCGAAAATTATTTTCATAATGTACTACTGACTTACAAAAATTACAAAATAGATTCCTTGGGATATGCACATATTTCTGCAAAAGTAGCATTCTTCTAGGCGATGTTGGCCTTTAGTCCTACACATCTCGCACCACAAGATGGATCTTGTATTCAAGGGATTATGTGCTCCACTAGCCACATAATCCCTAAAAACATGGCATTGTCCCTTGGAATGGTCCTCTGATTTGCACTTTGTACACCACACTTATTCTCTAACTTCTTTACCTTTCTTGATATCTTGCAATTGCAAGTTCAGGTTCACCAGTTGATTCTGAATCTGTTGCATACCTACATTAGTGTCTCTTATAGGCGAAGATTACAACTTCATCATAATTTCCAGAGCTTAGACTTGAGTTGGTATATTCTATTGCATTAATGGAAACCTGATATGCGGTATCAACGTAGCTATAAACCATTTTGTATGCTCCTACAGGGGTATGTTGAAGCTTACTTGATCCAACGAAACCTTAAATCTTTAATCAAACTCCCACAAAAACTCATTAGTTTTCTTTTTGATCTCATTTAACTCAGTAATGAAATGTGATTCAGACTTTGGCTTCTTGAAATCTTGTATCAATGCTTTCTTAGTATCTACAAAATGTACCATTATTATTAGTTGACTAATTCATATACCATGTTAGTTCTCCATCTCGCAATGTCATAACGAGATGTGAATTATTTATATATTCATCATCGATATGCTTCTCTATCCATACAAATTCAGCTAGAAACCAAAATTGTTCTAGATATTCTGATCCAGTTTCTTTGAAAACAAGTAGTTTAATATCATTATTCATAACTATTTTTGGAGGGAGAGGGGAATGGGAAAGGTGGGGGGGGGGGGGGGGAAGGGGAGGTGGGGTAGCGGGGTTAGGGGATTAGGGGGAGGCAGAATGCTAAGAATACCCTGACTCCTACTGGATTCTAACTTCGATGAACTTTCAGCCTGGGAGGGGGGATACTGCAGATTTACTTGGGGGTTATGTGGGTAGTTTTCTTCTTTTTCACCTTCATATTCACTCAAAAGAGGGCTATAATCAGGCTCTATGAAGGTCTTAGGGTATTTTTCATGATATCTCTTTCTTGTATCTACTATATACCTTTTTCCACTTTGTGTTGTACACATTTCTTGCTTAGATTTACTTCCTCCAAACATAAGTAAACTAGCAATCTAATTGCAGTCATAAAGCTCCCTTTTCACACAGAGGAATCTTAATCCAAAGTGTAAAAGATTTAAAGTAATTACCTCATGGTCCTTTGAAGAATATTTGATATACTTCATTGGAGGACATAATCAAGTCTAAGACGAACTCAATAATGAAACCTCCCAAGATGCTATCAACCCAAAAACCATTGAAATATTTCCATTAGTGCTCTTGATTCATTGTATCAACTCAAGAGTCCACATTGTAGGTTCATTTTTCTTAAAGAAATATTTCCTTTCATTCAACCTTGATACCCACTCATACAATTCACCAAGAAATGATCCGAAGAAAATTTCGTATTTCTCTGTGAATATATAACTCTGCAACAAAGCCTCAGATGTCAAACATGGATATATGTTCTCTTGATCTTCAAATTCTTAGTCCTTTTGGACTATCCAATCTTGAATTTCCTTCTTCGACGAGTGGAACGTCCACATATCCCTCAAAAAAATCTCAGTCTCAGCAACAAAACCATTTTTTGTCTATATTTGGGATTGAACTAGGCTCGATCTTACTGTGCACCAACAAAACCCTTGATCACTGGCCCTTTCAGCAAAAACCTGCAAGTAGATTGCAGTCTCACCCGAAGTGACTATGTGTGGTTGCAGAACCAGGATTCTGGAGCCTTGATGTACTGCTCGATGTGGTATTCTTATGTTTTCTTATGCCTACAAATTTACAAGTTACTTCGCCACATGCACTTAGTCATAAAAACACATCATATAACATCATAAATCATTACTATGCTGACATAACATGAAATTTTTTTAACTACTTCGCAATAACATATATTAAAAAAATAGGTATAAAAAAAATATAAGAACATAGAATATCATCCCAAAACTACTTCTTTATTATGATGGATATTTGATTCCAATCATCTCTTCGACCTACAAACAAAACTGTAGGTGGTGTGTGCACTAAGATGCAGACTCTATAGAAATTATATGCACTATGAATGCATATGTCCAAGATTCTCCTGATCACACACTATTTTAACTTCATGCACAATACAAAATCTATTCTGCCAGTGATCATCACATGCAGAAATTAAATCAATTGCATGCACACATTGAAACGATAAAAATTCACACATATGAACACAGTGTTTTAACAGGAAATCCTGAAGCTAAAAACCCCAACTATATATATATAATATATATTTAATAGAGATCATGTAACAATCCTCATACAAAGCTTCTCACAATCTCTCAGTACAATCCAATCGCTACACACTAATCAGGCCCGATCTAGCAAATCCATCCACCGATCTTTGCCACTTGCTAGCCTGCCTCTACTGCGCAATCCCTACTGAAGAATGGCTATAGATGAGTTCAAATTTCTCCAGCCTTTCTCACGCAATCCTTAAAGGCATCTCCACTAAATTTGTGGTGCAAACAATGCAACACTATAGTCACAACTGATAGTCACACGTGCTCTTTCACCTACCTCTCCACTGGTCTCCACTGAACTGTCCATGCACTGTAGTTAACTGATGTATTCTTCAGTTGATTAATGAGTTAATATTTAGTGAATTAATTATTAATTAATTCACACCACTCTCACTAGTGTATCATTTAGTTAGACTAGATACAACTAGCTCAACTGTGTCTAACTGAGTTAAACTGAACACAACTCCACCAACTACTTCTACAACTCCACCAAACTCTATCACATGAGTTCTAACTAAAGTCCTCCATGCAATAGCTCCAGTAAACCCTCAGGAATAGTGTAATTTCTTCTGTCAGCTCCTGTGCCACATCTGTGCACTTAACTGAAGTGCTCCAAGAGAATAAGATAATGTTTAGAGTCCAAATATAATTAAGAGCTAATAATATTCAACATATCTATTTTTAGTCTAGAATATAAAAATAGACTCCACCCAATATGTCTAAAAATAGAAGTCCATCTATTTTTTCCATCTTGATCAACCATCCACAAATATCATCCTGCAACTCATAGAAAATGATCGACATGTCTAAAAATAGACATAGTCTAAAAATAGACTTTGCGCCAAAAATCACCTGCGTGGGCCCCACCTAGTTTAGGTGATTATTTTCCAACTAGGATCAGGAATGATGTTTTAGGATGCCTCCTTCACTATTTATTGTTGCAATCTTCAACACTCCCTCTCAATAAGAAAGGACTATCTTTGCATGCGACATGCAACTCCAATGCATTCACCCTGCAACCTTTGCAAGCGCCATGAAACTCCATGCATATGCTCTGCAACTCTTCCGAAACTGAATAGGCTCCAAAAAACTCAATCAATCTGATGCATCAATCATCAAAGTCTTCGAATTCTTCTTAGCTACTACACATGTCTTCAGGAGCCACTGCACTGTTGAACTCTGCACCCATGCACTCTGCACTTGCTGTCAACTCAGAATTGTGCTCCAGTATCTCACACTGTCACTTTGATATTCTTGCATCAATCCAACTGATCATGCTACTGCTGCTCTATGTGGGCACCTCGTAGCTAAGTTCAATTCATGAGATCCACACCATCTCAATGAATCCTGCCTAGAAATCTCCTCTTGGGATTAATCATGCATGTCGCCCCACCTCTCACCTGGTGGTATAGATGCATGCACTCCCTCTTCCCATCTGGCAAAAAATTTCTTTGCATGAGTGGTTTCTCCCACTCTATGATCCTCATCTTGTGGCTGCTCCACATCCCAAGGTTCACTCTTACCTGCATACAAATCCAGCTCCCTCTCAAGCTTCAATTGCATGTCTTTCTTGTACTTCCCAATAGTAGTAAGCTCCATAGAAATTCCATCTACTTCAAGTCTGAAGAGATTCTTTGCTCGAATCCCAACCTTCTTGACTTTTCCTATTGCTTTGTGCCGAAGGAAAACTTTTCCTTCACTAAATAAAACATCATAGCCTTTATCTTCTAACATTGCGACTGAGATTAAATTCCTCTTTAAACCTGGAACATGCACTACATCTTGTAAAATAATGAGTTTACCTGACTCCCTCTGAAAGGTAATGTTACCAATACCGATCACATTCTATCTTCCATTTTCACCCAACTCAACATGCAACTAGATATCTTTCTCCACCAAGTCACTGAAAAGGTTCACATCTCCCATCACGTGAAAGGAAGCACCACTATCAAAGTACCACCCCGATCCCAATGCACTAGACACCATGCATGCGATCAATGAGAAGTCCAACGCAAATTGCAATGCAAGAGCCTCACCAGCAGCATCTCCAGCAGCTTGCTTGTTCTTCTTCTTCTGTGGATAATGTGTGGCAAAATGCCCATGTTCGTGACAGTGAAAACACTTCACTTTGGACATGTCACGCTCTTTTCCATCCACACCGGATTGAGAAGGATTTTTCTTCCCCTTCCCTTTCTTTGCTTTGGCAGCCAAAGCACAATCCTCTTCATCATCATTCTTTGATGAAGAGCCATCCCTGGTACTCCACCTTATCTCCTCCTGCACAAGATTCGACCAAAGTCCTTCCCATCCTGGCAGTTTCTCCCGTCCATTGACAAAGTCCTCGTAGCTATGCCAACTCTTTGGAATCCCAAGGAGAGCCAAGCTCACCAAGTATTCTTCATCCACACTAACTCCTACACTCCTAAGCTCATCCTTGCAATGGACAAACTTTGTCAAGTATACCAAAATAGTGTCATTCTTCTCCATTTTTATTTTCTTGAGCTTGTCTTTAAGCGCCAACTTCCTCTGGTCACTTCTGCTTTGGAACAATTTTGTCAAAGCCTTCCACATCAAAAATGGAGTGGCTTTACCGTGAAGGCTGGACACTATGTGATCCTTCACACCTTCCAGCAGAATCCTTCGACACCTTGCTACCTTATTTTACCATGCATCAAGTGTGGCTGCATCATTAGAACCCGATTTAGGAATATTAGCATCTATGAACTCCTTCAACCCATTATCCTCTAGCACCACCTCCATCTTGTTCTTCCATGCAATATAATTCGAGCTTCCCTCAAGGGCATACTCCAATCGTAAACCATTGAAAGACATCTCAACTTCGACACCAAGAAAACACTGTAGCAAATTCGAATTCCACCAGCACAAAACTCAACCACTTCAATAATTGCAATCTGCTCCAATGATCAATATCGCTCTGATACCATGTAGAAATTATATGCACTACACATGCATATTTCCAAGATTCTCTTGATCACACACTATTTTAACTTAATGCACAATACAGAATCTATTCCACCATTTATCATCACATGTAGAAATTAACAGAATTGCAATGCACACATGAAACCATAAAAATTCACACACGTTAAAACAACTGTGTTAATGTGTGTGAATTTTTATGGTTTCATGTGTGCATTGCAATTGTGTTAATTTCCGCATGTAATGATCAATGGTGGAATAGATTCTGTATTGTGCATGAAGTTAAAATAGTGTGTGATCAGGAGAATCTTGGACATATGCATGCGTAGTGCATATAATTTCTACAGACTCTTCCAAGGTCTCTGTGCACTCAACTCCAGAGCCTGCCCTTCGCTACAAAGTACAGATTACAAAGAGTTTCCCTTAACCATCTAACATATCTTTCGATATTTTTCTAACATATCATTACATCCCTTTATATACTATTACATCGAAAAAATACTATTGTCCAAATACCATGGGCTCCATAAAACAAGCAAATATAACTCAAAACCCGTTACAAAAAGGAGGGGCTTCAACCCACCCTGAATCCCCTCTGATATCATGCGTTATTTATAACATGCTCTATTGCATGGTCCACCTCATGCTCCACTGTGTGGTCTACCTCGTGCTCCACTACGCAGTCCACTTCACACTATTCTCCTCAAAATGCAAAGTTTTAGCCAAAATCTAGGCCATGTTGGGCTACACCCAACAGTTTTCAAGGATGGTCTTGCAAAGGTTCAACTAGTTCTAGCCCTAAGTCCTTATACCCTGACCTTGTTATGGAATTCAAAGAAAAACATAGAAAGAACAGATCGCTCTGATACCACTGATCCAAAATTACACAAGAACATAATGGAATGTAGATATATAAATAAACACATATATGCAACATAAATAAATATTCATTTCATTAATATAAAATAACCAAAATATTCTTATAAGTAGAATGGAAATAAACTAGCTGAGGCGATGGTATCTTATCTCTAAGAAAAGGTGTGGTAGCTAAATTCCTCTTAACTATGTTACAATGAATCTCAAGGGCCTTTTTATTATTGAACAATAAAGGAAAATTATAAAAACCAAAACCCTAACCCCAAGTACAAAAAACACATAAGAACATAGAATATCATCCCAAAACATCTTCTTTATTATGATGGATCTCTGATTATAGTCATATATTCGACCTACACACACAATTGTAGGTGGTCTATGCACTAAACTGTAGAATCTTCCAAGGTCTTTGCACACTTAGATGCAAAGCCCGCTCTTCACCACAAAGTACAAATTACAAAGAATTTCCCTTACCCATTTAACATATCAGTACGTCCATTTAAATACTATTACATTTAAAAAATACCATTGTCCAAATACCATGGGCTCCATAAAATAAGAAAATATAACTCGAAACCCATTACAAAAAGGAGGGGATTCGACCCACCTCGAATCTCCTATGATACCGCACAATATATCTAACATGCTCCACTACGTGGTCTACCTAGCGCTCCACTGCAAAGTCCAATTCGCACTTTGATCCTAAAAATGTGGAGTTTTAGCCAAAATATAGGTCAAGTTGGAATGTGCCCAATAGTTTTCAAGGATGGTCTTGCAAAATTTCAACCAGTTCTATCCTTAAGTCCTTATACTCTGACCTCGTTAGGGAAATGCAAAAAAAAAACGGAGAAATAGAATATCGCTTTGATACCACCGATCCATAATTACAAAAGAACACAATGGAATGTAGATATAAAAATAAACAAATATATGCAACAAAAATAAATCTTAATTTCATTAATATCAAAAAACTAAAATATGCTTACAAGAAAAATTGACATAAACTAGCTCAGGTGATGGTACCTTATCTCTAAGAAAAGGTGTGGCAGGTATATGCTTCTAAACTATGTTATAATGAAGCTCAAGGGAATTTTTATTATTTAACAACAAAGGAAAAGTATAAAAACCAAAATCCTAACCCTAGGAGATTGAACACCAAAAGTTTGTGGGCCCTGTTGGGGTTAGTTGGGAAGCCAACTTCCTAGAGCCGTAACTTGGTCATATGATCTCCATTTGGTGCGTATGATACCTCATTGGAAATATCACTCCAAGTACTACAAAATTTACCAAAAGCTCGTCCTTGTGGCTATGGGCCTATTGTAGATATAAAAAAAAGTCGTTTATGGTGTAAAAAATACTCTAGAAGTTCAGGACCCGATAAAATACTAAAAAGATTAAATGCTGCTATAATCAAGGAACTGATGAAACCGACTAGAGGTCTAGGTGGAATAGGAGGGTGGCCACCATATCCACCTATATCACCTGTATTCTTGCACATATTCATCCTTAATCTGATACCACTTGTTTTACCCCTAGAGACATCACACAGTTTTAGGTGCCTTGTGATATTTTTTCATGTGACACCAATGTGTCTCTCATCAACAACCCAACCACTTTGGTAATACTACATTTGGGCTTTCAATTGAACACTTTATTTATTTTACTTAGTTATGTTATTATTATATTCTCAAACTCAAGCTAAAACCAAGCGCGTCGTTATATTCATTGTCATTAAAATTTATAACAATATATACATAACTCAAACCACATTAAACATTTATAAAAAACCATCCATGCATGTAGAAATACACAAAGATATATAAAATGAGGGGCCCATGACCTTGCCCTAGAATACTTTTTTTATGGCTAGAAATTACATCAATTTACAAAGTTTGGGATAGGCTGCTACCAGAGTCCACTCAACCAGTTCAACAAAAAAGCAACACAAAACATAGATACTAGTTAATGTCACTTGTCCCACATCAACACTTGGATCGTGTTGTAACTCTCTAGCTCTTCTCCCAACTATTAAGTTTGAAAATAAACCACTCGTCTCAATAGAAGAAACCACTCATTCATATCGCATTACAATTCCTCTCATCTCCTTCATCTTATGATGTAGTTGCAGTTTTTTTCCATTCTATGTTATGCTTCCATTTAGTTTGCCTCCATCAAATATATATATATATATATATATATATATAGAAAAGAGATAGGGGAATTCTAAAGGATGTGACCCTTTACTTTCTTCCATACATCACAACTACCCATTTCTTGAGTCAACCCCTCACTCGGTTACATCTCCCTTGCATTGTTCCAATCCTACTTATTCCATAATTCCATTGGCTGACACGGTTCATTCCGTGGGTCATTTTACTTGTTTTTTCATCACATGGTTGTGTCATGTAATCCCAAATTCCACACTGCATCATCTTGTCTTGGCACCATTTGTGCTCGCATAATGCCTCTTGTTGCATCATCTTAGGCATGTGTGTCTTATTGTTCCCAATATGACAAGTTGTGTTTTATCAATTAGACATGCAAACTCCTCGCCACACACATATCATTATATCACATCAACTAAAGGTTTCATTACTATGTGTTCGATGTGTTTAATTGGGAAGTGGGTGTGCCTACTCACCATGGGTCTTGAAATTTATCTTTAGGGTCAATGGTCATGCCATCAACATAAGCAGGATTAACAAATTAGATGAGATTAATTTTTTTAATGTGGGAAATAGATTGGGCACCTATAAAAAAGGAAGTGATACTTTTCTTCAAGGATTGTCATCATGATATTAAGGACACACTATGAGTTGAATATATATGGTTGTATGTTGATAGGATCAAGCACAATGTTCATAGTATCACCTTCACTTTAAATATCTTTAAAAATCAAAGAAGTAAGGTATAGCCAAAAAGAAAAAAGAAAAAAAAAAGATAGCCCGAGGAAAAAATATGATCAACAATTCATGAGAACCTAACTTGACCAACAAGGAATAACTAGTCGAATTTAGAAGGATAGTCAATGATCCTAATAAAGAATAATGGGGTCAATATAGATAAATGAAGAATCAAGTATTTTGGATGGTTACTAAGCTTGATTCCTTTTCTTTAAAAATAATATTTTACACAATTGTTGTTACGAAATTTGTAATTATATTGGGCCTTTTCAAAGGATTCATTTAATTATTGAAGCCCAAGTATATGGTTATGTTGAATTCAATTTGAAGACGTTTGTGTAAAGTATTGTGTCTAAAAAATAAATCCATCTTTCATAGAAACGATATATGAAGGACAATTATTTAGTAGAATCAATAATCAAGTCTAAAATAGTTTAATCAAATAATAAAATGAGAAATAAATTGAGTCGATTAAGTCATTTGAGTCACAATCATAATGATTTGGAAGTGGATTCTAAAGAAAGGAGAGAGTTAAATGTGAGTATTTAAGGCAAGGGATCATTTCCATCACTATAATGAAACATGGTGCTTAGCAAATGATATTAGCTCCTCATCGACATCAATCATTGCCCAATCAACATAATTCATTTGAAAAAAGTATATACTTGATTTTTATAGTTATGATAGAGTTTGTTAATTTTTGTCCTAGTCGAGTTGACTCATGCACGTGCAATAAAATATTAGTTGAGTCAGTTAATTTTTCCATCAAGCTAATAAAATCGTATAATTTAATCCATTACCAGACTTGAAAGTATAGAAAAGCACATCCATAATTGACAACAACAAATAAATAAATAAAAAAGTGTCTTAGTTGTCATAGAGAATGAACTAGTGAAAGAAATTTCGACCAAGTAGTGGGCATATAAGCATTAAATTATTGACATTTGAGCACTTGATTGAAATATTGAGCATTTATCAAGAAAATTTTGCATTAGGTAATTGAGAAAAGAACTTACATATATTATTTATTCTAAGGTATTTTCTATAAGATAAGTAAGCGTTCAGGAATGAGACATTAGAAGACACATTTAATAATTTTAAAGGAAAATATGATGGCACCAAAAAAAATTGAATTTTTTGACCTTTTTAATATAAGAGTGACAAAACAGTTTCTTTAGGATGTCACCTTGGAAGCCAAAATTAGACATATGGTAGGTTGGTCAAATAATAGGCTATATCATAGAGTGTTTTTTTTGGGGAAAACATGAGTAAAGGACAATATAAGCACTCCAAATTAATTATGGTGTAACAATAGAGTCAAGAGAACCATTGGTAGGCTAGGTAATTGTGAATTTGAATCTTGGTGACCCCACATGAACTTACCATATTGAAGATGGAGGCTAAACAATGATATATCATGGTATAACCTTAGTTATATTTATCTTCCTACATAATTGGTTGTTGTTGTGACTAATTTACTTAGAAAACCACTATGCATGGTTGATGTGCAATAAGAATACTTCTACAAGAGTTGAGACCCAAAAACAATTTGCACACTTTTTGAGGGAAAGAAAGGATTTTATAGTGGGGTAGATGTTAGGAGACCTTTTAGGCCCTTTTAAATCCATCATACATTATAAAAATACACATTAGCATAATAAAATCATTGAGTGATATGTAATAATGCACGATAAAAGAAAAATAATGAATCATTAGTTAAGTACTCATGAATATGGAATAAGATATTTGTTGGTTAAATTTTGCACAATTATCTCTTATTTCTTGAGTTTTGTGTGTGTGATGTGCTTTCCCAAAAGTAGAAATATTCATGAATGTTATTATAATATAGAATATTACAACACATACAAATGGCATTCTGAAATGTCCCATCAACTACATCAATAAGGGCCTCACTCATAGAACTCAACAATATTATTACCCCCCATTGATATTATTGGCATAGTACAAGGCTCTGAATATGAAAAATCACCATTAAATAAAGTCATGTGGCATGATATGCCCAATTCAAGTACCCATGAATAAAGTTATGATGCAACTACTAGAATTTTTAGTGCCAGGTCCTTGATTTTCCCTTTGCTTTCATATACCTTGGAATGTTGATTCTATAATAAACTATACTTGATAGAATAAAGCACTTTGATATTATTCTTCTGAAGAATATTAGTAAGTTGATCAAGCTACTTCTTCATACACTTAGATTCAACATGATTATTATTATTTGAATATACATGTTTGACCCTTTCATTCTTAGGTTTTTTCACCCTTCAAATGAAAGGTCTTAAAAGTAGATTTCAATTTTATCTCCTTCTTTTGCTCATGATTCATTTTATATTTATTTCCTAACTTTTATTTGTTGTTGTTTAGGGATATTGATGACTCCTTAATTCCCTAGCATCTAGCAAGGGAATGTTCTTTTGATTTCTTTATAGCACCCATATGAATAATTTTATCTTTCTCCTAAGTCAACATAAAAACAACATCATTAAAGGATATGTGATTCCAAGAGAATTCATGGTGGCATGGAATGTGGAAACAAAATATATTAATAAGGTCCAAGTTTGGGAAGAAAGGATAGGAAAATATTTTCGTCCTCCTTTTCAATGTGAAACAACTTCTTATTTAGCATTAAGTATTTCAACTTGGTGAGAGATCAATTGATGGTGTAAAAATGTCTGGTCATGATCATGTTCTCTAGTTGATGTTAACTTAATCCATCCTTCTGTTGGAAATATTGTCATTGATGGAAAAGGAGCACAAAGTAGCAACACTTGAACTACCAATAAGGAAAAGAAGCAAATCAGGAAAAAATTCAGTAAGAAAACATAAAAGAGAGGCAAAGGAGCAACAGAGAGGCAAGGAGAAGCATTAAACCATAATCAAAGGCATCAAAGGAGCAGAGGCAACAAAAATACAAAGGAAACAAAGGCGGCAGAAAGGCAAAGGAAACAAAGGCAACTAAGAAGCAAAGGCCACAAAGGAAGTTAAGGCAGAAAAGGAGCCAAGGTAGAAAAACAACAAAGGCTTAATTATGAACGTGTTGGGTAGAGTCGAGAACGTGTAGCAAGAGTGATAATCCCAAGTTGAAGTGAATAACAAACAAAATAACAAAGGAGGACTGTAGATCTTGCACGAATCCTCTGTTGAATCGAATATTGCATTAAGCGCACAACAGAAGGTGATCAGATTTGTAAGAAAAAAAAAGGATCGAAGGACAATTGTATTTGCAGGACACATCGAGGACCATAGATATTACACAATCCTCTGTTTGATTGAATATCATATTAATCACATTGCAGAAAGAAATCAGATTTTCAAGCAACAACGAGGACCATAGATCTTGCACAGATCAATGGTGGAAGATCAGATCGCAACCGTGAAGACATCACATATCACAGGGTATAGTATTTATTGTTAAGACTTTGCAAGTTAAGTTATTTAACTTGCGATGTGAAGTAGATCGGCAAGGAGACAAGCATGGACCATTGGATCCAACGAAGACCAACGACGGAGATCGAAATTGCAAATTGCAAAGTTTAGTGTTTAAGTGTTAAAGCCATCGTAGGGTAAGTTACTTTGTGTGCGATGCGAAGTGTATAAGGGACACGTGTTGGCAAGGAGCAATATCGCAGATCACATGAAATAGAGGTTAACCAATAAGTTAAATTTTAAAGTGAACAAAATGCAATCGCCTGTGATTGGTGGAAAGTGTTGTGGGAACCTCCAGTAAAGAAGTTTCGTCTCTTGTTTGCAAAGAAGGGCAAGCAGTGAGGACTGTTATATCATGTAGAAAATCATCGGTGGATGGCGAATCGTGAGTTTTCAAGGTATATTAATTTGTTTATGATGTGGTAAGGTTAGAAAGTTGTGATGCAATGAAATGGGGGAGCCATGTGACAACACTGCGCATTAGCGCACTTCGCAGATTTCATGTCTTGTACTTAAGGTTTGCACGGTAAGTTATGTTGGATGAAATGTGATGTGATCACATATCACAAAAGATAGGAAATATGTTTACTTCTAAATGTTAAAAGTTGCGGGCAAGAGAAGTGTGATGTATTGTGATTAGTCAAGTATTGTGGGACACAAAAACCCTTGTTCTACGTTTTTTATGTGTGTTCTGTTATAGAGTATGCAATGTTTGATTGCTAAATGTATGTATGTTAACACAACTCAAAAATTGCAATCCTCTGCATTAAAAGGGAGTTTATGAGGGCCATCACCCACAGGTCACGATATTGTTTAAAATTACAGTTTCATGCTACATCTAGTGGGTAATTGTGGGGTTAATTTAGCTAACCCTGCATATTTTTATATTTGTGGCCTTATGGAGACTTGGGTAAGTAACCCAACACAGAGCAAAGGAGCAAAGAAGAGCATATAACGCTGTAGGTAAGATATGAAATAGTCAGAGGTAGTGTAAAACATAAAGGCATGGGTCAAGTCAGGCTAAGACAATAATGTTGCAGCACAGTTGGAAATATAACTACAAAAACATAAAATACAAAGGGACAACAAGAAAAACAGGAAAAACACACAGAAAATATAAGAACTTGAAAGGGCTGAGTGAAATATTTGATTGTAATTGTAACTGTATTAATTTTTTTATATTGTTTGTGATGCAAAGGAAAGTCTCTAAGGAAAATCAAACTTCAATTAATACTGAAACGAGTGTGTATATTGTTGTAACATCCTGAATATACTGAGTGAGGAAATGAATGGGTGGAAGGAAAGAGTCATGCCTGTTCACTTCATATTCCCATAGAGAATGCAAACAGCCATGAAGTGATCTCTATAAATGATTTTGTTGTAATATTCATAGAGAGGATAGAGAGTGGAAGAATGAGAGAGAGCAGATAGAGATTTTGTGCAGATCCAAAGCTGTAATGAAGAAGATTTGAAGGCTAGAAGGAAAGCTTTAAAGAAAGACAAAAACAAAACGGATATCCAGGTAAATAAACATATGATTTTATTGTAGTGTGAGGGAGTTGGTGCTTCCATATCAAGTTGTAGCTTGATAGATGTCCAATTATAGCTGGTTGCGGTAGGAGCCTCCTGTGGGTTGTTGCCTGCAGAAAATAGATTGGAGTTGGAGCTTCCTTGCAAGTTGTAGCTTGCAGAATTTGGGGTAGTAGCCTCCTATAGGTTAGAGCCTATAGAAAATAAGTTGTGAGAGGGAGTTGGATATTTCCTTTGCATCAAAATAATAATAAGATGTGGTTTCCTCCCTTTATGGGTTTCCACTTATATCTATTGTCTATGTGCTTGATGATTAAGTGTTTATGTGATGTTCTAATCTGTTTAACTACTTGCTATCAACACATTATGTTTGTTGATCCATTATGTATTAAGCTTCTTATGAAATGAAGGTGTAAATGAGTTGAATGAAAATTTTTAAATATCCATGAATGTATTATATTGATTCAGCCCCCCTCTTAGTTTAACTAAGGTTTCATCAATTGGTATTAGAGCCAATTCATTCTGTATAAGTTTAACAACTGAAAGGAGATCCTAGTTCCCCAAAATGACTAGCCTAGAAGGATGCTCAAAAAATAAAGCCCCATTGTTTATTAGCACAAACTATGATTTCTGGAAAATAAGGATGAGGACAACATAATGTATCTAGGAATATAAGTTTGGGATTCTGTGGAAGAGGGATATGATCCAAAGGATACTGACACAAAAAAAGAAGTCAAACAAAATTTCATAGCTAATGAAAAAGCCATGAATGCACTCTTGAGCGGTATGTGTGAGTCATAATTTATCAAAATAATTCACATTGAGACTACCAAAGATATTTGGGATACATTAGAAAATATCCATGAGGGAGATAAAAAGGTGAAGATGGCCAAACTACAAGCCTATAGAGCTCAATTTGAAAATGTAAAAATGAATGAAGATGAAGATGTAGCCAGTTTCTTCTTAAAGGTTGCGGAAGTTGTGAATAACATGAAAGATCTAGGAGAAACCATTAAGGAATGTGTAATTTTACAAAATATATTGAGATCTTTACCATCTAGGTTTAACCCTAAGGTTTCTACCATAGAAGAAACAACAAACTAGGAAACATTGACCATGAACCAATTTCTTGGAAACTTTATAGCTTATGAGATGATACTTCCAAGGGGGAAGTCAAATGTGAGGGAGGCAACCTTTAAGGCAGATAAGTGTAGATAAGAGAAGGAAGGTACATGCTCTTGCTTTGATGAAGAAGAGGCCAAATTTTTCAGAATATTGGAGAAAGGAACAGGTAAGTATAAAGGTAAACTTCCATTTAAGTGCTTTAACTGTGGAAGAGTGGGGCACTATGCATCTAAATGTCCTAATAAGAAAATAGAGAAACATTGAAGAGGGAAAGAGAAAACCAATTTCAGCAATAGGTCGAAAGGGAAAAAAAATTAACAGAAGAACATTCTATTCCCAAAAATATAAAAGTGCATATGAGAGCTCAGATGAATCCCCCAATGAAGAAGGAACATTAGAATTCATTTTAATGGCCAAGGAAACTTGAGGAAGATCTCCGGGAATCTGAAGAATAAGGTGAGGTAGATCTTGAGGGGGAGCTAATTAGTGCCCTGGAGGAAATAGACAGACTTAAACTTAAGAGTAAGAAATAGAAAGATATTCTTCTTAAATATGCAAAGACGGAACCTGATTCAGAAGATCTTATTAAATTGAATATTGAACTAGAAGAATGAAGGAAAATAGACGATATTCTAAGAAGAAAAATAAAGGAGAAAAATAATGAGTGAGAAAAACTGGAAGAAGAAGTAGTAAGCTTGAGGAAGAAATTAGAAAAGGACCAAATTGAATTAACTATGAATATTTCTCAAATGAAAAGCTCTCGACATTTTGACAAAATTATAAATTCTCAAAGACCTCCTCATATAAAGGCTGGGATAGGCTATGAAGGAGAAACCAACAAATCCAGGGTAGAAGATAACAAGAATATTATTTTTGTAAAAGTTGTATAGGATAATGAAGGAGAAAAAATGGAATCCACATAATTATAATCTAGCAAGACCATGATATGTAATGAAATAAACAAAAACAAGCAACAACCTCAAGTGACAAAGAAAGAAATGAAGAAACAATCAACTGCAAAAGGCTCATACATTCCTAAGGATGAATTGAACAAATTCGAATGATGTCAAAGAAGGTTCCTTCCCCCTATGAGAAGCATCACTTTATTTTCCCACCACAAACATGGAAATATTGCGGCATACTATAAGACAAAGAAAATCCAGTCCAACCAGCAAAATATATAACAAACAAAAAGACTACCTTAAACAACTCTCTGCCGGAGATAGATGCTACTTCCATGGGTATTGTTTTTTTTGTAAAGGGTTCGGTCATAAAGAGATGGAGTGCAGAGCATATATATAGAGACTAGAGCATGGAAAATCAAGGGGAATAAATAACAATGATGGATTCACTCAGGTACACAATCTTTTCAGAAATACAATCAAATGTTTTAGCTGTCATAAAAATGGGCACAATTCTAATGAATGTCCTCTCAAAGACTATGATCCATCTCCTCGAAAAGGTTATAGAGAAAAAAACTGCATGTAATGGAAAAGGAAGCTAAATAAATTTGATCTGGTTCTAATTTCTCAAGATCAGAACAATCAACGGTATGTGGAAAGTGGTGCTCAAAACATATGACTGGAGACTGAAGCAAGTTTGTAAATTTTGATGAAAAGAAATCTACGAATGTAACATTCGGTAATGATAAAGTAGGGAAAATCAAGGGAAAAGGCATAGTCAGCCTGAATAATGGAAGAGTAGAGGCTCAGGATGTAATGTTTATAGATAGTCTAAAGGAAAATATGATAAGTGTTATTCAAATGTGTGATAAAGGCTATGAGGTCCTTTTTAGAGCCCAAGACTGTGAATTAAGGTCAATCACTACAGGAAATACCTTGGTCAAAGGTGTTCGAACAGAGAGTAATGTTTATATAGTAGAAGAAGAGAATGAAGCATGCCACATCAGCAAACTTGGAAAATCTTGGCTATGGCATAGAAGATTGGGACATATAAATTTTGACCACATCATCAAATTGGGCAAAAAGAAACCTGTCAGAAATTTGCCTGCAATAAAGAAGCCACCAAATGCCATATGTAAGTCCTTCCAAATGGAAAAACAAATTCACACAACGTTCAAAGCTAAAGACCAACTATCTACAAGTAAGCCTCTTCATCTTGTACACATGGACCTATGCAGACCTTCAAGAAAAAATGCACCAGGTATAGAATTATATTTCATGCTTATAGTCAATGATTTTTCCAGATAAACATGGGTGGAATTTCTCAGATACAAATCTGAAGCATTTGAGAAATTTAAGATATTCAAGGCACTGGTAGAAAATCAAACTGGATGTAAACTAAACTGCATCAGATCAGCCAGAGGAGGTGAATTTACATACAATGATTTTACATTCCTATGCAATGAATGTGGGATAAAGAAACAGTTTACAGTTGTAGGTACACCTCAACAAAAGGGAGTGGCAGAGAGACAAAATAGGCCAGTACAACATATTCATAGAGAAATGATGTAAGATAGAAACATTCCACAAAGCTACTAGGCAGAAGAAGTACACACAACTGTTCATATTCTCAAAAAAGCTCATCTTAGAACAAATTGTGACAAGAATCCATATGAATTATGGCATGGGAAACAGGCACCAATCAAGCACTTTAGAGTCTTTGGAAGAAAATGTTTCATAAAGAATAATGATGAAAAATTGGGGAAGTATGATGTAAGAGATGATGAAGGAATATTTTTGGGATATGCATCTAAGAGTAAGGGATACAAGTGCTACAATAAAAGACTGTGTAAAATTGTGGAAATCATTGATTTGAGATTCGATGAAGCTCTAATAAACATAACCTGAAGCACAAACTACTCCAATCCTCTAGATGATCATGAAGATGAGAATCAAGAAAATGAAGAACAGAGTAAGACAACAGAAGCTACAGAAATAAACTCAAAAGTACCTTCGATACACACTTAGAAGGACCATCCTGAAGATCAAATCATTGGATACAAGAGTGTAGGAGTCCAAACTAGAAGACAACTAGCTAAACATACCGAGAAAGTGTACCTAGCCATGTTGTCACAAATAGAACTGAAGAATTTCTATGAATCCAACAAAGAAAAAAATTGGGTAAATGCTATGAATGAATAATTAGACCAAATTGAGAAGAACAATACCTGGAAGTTGATGCCAAGACCTGATGGGAAAAATGTCATTGGCACAAAGTGGATATTCAAGAATAAGATGAAAGAACAAGGTCGGTAATCAGAAATAAAGCCAGAATTGTATGTAAGGGATACTCTCAGATCAAAGGATATGACTATGATAAAAAAAAATTCCCCATAGCAAGAATGGAAGCAATTAGAATATTTTTGGCTTTTGCATGCTACCATGATTTTAAGGTATATCAAATGGATGTGAAGTTTTCCTTCTTAAATGGAGATCTAGAGGAAGAAGTATACATGGAACAACCTGAAGGATTTTCCTTAGCAGATAAACAACTGTGTGTGTAGATTAAATAAATCCATATATGGTCTCAAACAAGCACCATGTGCATGGTATTCTAGATTGGACAAGTACTTTAAAAAACAAGGTTTCAAGAAGGGAGGAGTAGGCAACAATCTGTATATAAAGCCTGATGAAAATGAACTCTTAATTGTAGTAGTATATGTAGATGACATCATGTTTGGTAGCAACAAGGATGAGTTATTAAAAGGATTTTCAGAAGAGATGAAGTCAGAATTTGAGATGTCTATGATTGGAGAGCTTACCTACTACCTAGGACTGCAAATTCTATAGAAGAACAAAGGCATATTAATTTTGCAAGAAAAATACTTAAGAGATATGTTAAAAATATTCCAAATGGAAGACTGCAAACTTGTGTCAACTCCCATGATCACTGGATTCAAGTTATGTGTTGATGATGGATCCGCAAATGTAGATCAAAGACTTTACAGATCTATGATAGGAAGTCTGCTATACCTAACTGCCTCTAGACCAGACATTATGTTGGCAATAGGACTTGTGGCAAGATATCAAGAAACACCAAAAAAAAATCACTTGCTAGCAATCAAGAGGATATTTAGATACCTGCAAGGAACTACACATTATGGATTATGGTATCTAAAAAACAAATACTTCACATTGACAGCATATATAGATACAGATTGTTCCATCTGTGTGGATGAAAGGAAAAGCACAAGTGGAGGTGCATTTTATTTGGGAGAAAGTTTGGTGGCATGGTTAAGTAAGAAGAAAACATATGTCTTTCTATCTACAATAGAAGCAGAATACATAGCAGCATCAACTTGTTGCACACAAGTAATGTGGATGAAACAAACTCTCCAAGACATTAAGGTAAGAATCACTGAACCTACTTCTATCAAATGTGAAAATACAAGTGAAATAAGTATATAAAAAAATACAGTACTTCATTCAAAAACCAAGCACATCCCAATAAAGTACCACTTCCTCAGAGAACAAGTAGCAGAGAAAATAGTAAAGATGGAGTATGTATCAACAAAGGAACAAAAAATAGACATATTCACAAATCCTCTTGCTAGAGAACCATTTGAATATCTAAGAGACAAACTAGTTTGTAGATGATACTCTCTGATATGAAAAAAAAGAGATGGAAATACACCAGCAAAGGATGTAATATAGGGAACAGAAATAGGGCAGTATACAAGTGATAGCCAGTATCATACAAGAAAGCATCATTCCAGGGGGGGAGCAGCCCATAAAATTTTTCACAGAAGAGCTATAGCTATGAAGCTAGTAAATATCTACAGAGTATGGTGTGGTACAGGTCCTCAATATTGGAGTATTATGACAGAAGTACATCAAAATTCTAGCACATATCACCTCTATCAAGCAGTAATGGATATTATTTCAGAACATTATATAGTGACATGCCCTCCATTCATGCAATCTCAAGGAGCAGCAAAGAGAAAAGGAGCAACATTAAACCATCAGCAAAGGCACCAAAGGAGCAAAGGAATAAAAAATTAAAATACAACAAAAAGGAAAATGGAGAAAAGGAAGCAAAGGAAGTTAAGGCAGAAAAGGAGAAAAGGCAGCAAAACAATAAAGGTAGAATCGTGAACATGATGGGCAGAGTTGTGAACGTGCAGCAAGCGTGATAATCCCAAATCGGAGTGAATAAAAAATAGAAGAACAAAGGAGGACCGTAGATCTTTCACACATCCTCTTTTGAATCGAATATTGTATTAAGTGCACAGCAGAAGGCGATCAAATTTGCAAGCAACAACGATGATTGAAGGAAAATCAGATTTTCAAGACACATTGAGGACCATAGATCTTACACAATCATCTCTTTGATTGAATATCGTATTAATCACATCGCAGAAAGAAATCAAATTTGCAAGCAACAATGAGGACCGTAGATCTTGCACAGATAAACAGTGGAAGATCATATCGCAACCATGAAGACATCTCATATAGCAGGTTATATTATTTACGGTTAATAATTCACAAGATAAATTATTTAACTTATGATGCGAATTGGATTGATAAGGAGACAAGCGTGGACCTTCAAATTCAATGAAGACCAACGACAAAGATTGAAAGTGCAAATCGCAAAGTTTAGCATTTAAGTGTTAATTCCATCATGGGGTAAGTTGTTTTGTGTGTGATGTGAAGTGGAGTAGGGACACGTGTTAGCACGACGCAATATCATAGATCGCACGAAATAGAGGTTATAAAGTGAGCAAAGTGCGATCGCTTGTGATTGGTGGAAAGTGTTGTGGGACCCTCTAGTAAAGAAGTTCTGCCTCTTGTTTGCGAAGAAGGGAAAGAAGTGAGGACCGTTAGATCGTGTAGCAGATCATCAGCGGATGACGAATCATGAGTTCGCAAGGTATGTTGATTTGTTTGCAATGCGGTAATGTTATAAAGTTGCAATGCGGTGAAATGGAGGAGCCATGTGTCAGCACTGTGCATTAGCGCACATCACAGATTTTATGTCTTGTACTTAAGGTTAAAACAGTAAGTTATGTTGTATGCGATGTGATGTGATCGCATATCACACAAGATAGGATATACATTTACTGCTAAATGCTAAAAGTTGCAGGCAATTGAAGTGCGATATATTATGATTGGTCAAGTATTGTGGGACCCGAAAACCCCTGTTCTGCATCTATTATGTGAGTTCTGTTATAAATTATGCGATGTTTGATTGCTAAATGTATGTATGTTAATAAAACTTGAAAATTTTAATCCGCTGCGTTAAAAGGGAGTTTATTAGGGCCATAACCCACAGGTCACAGTATTGTTTAAAATTGCAATTTGTGCTGCATCGAGTGGGTAATTGTGGGGTTAATTTGACTAAACCTGCATATTTTGATATTTGCGGCCTTATGGAGAGTCAGGTAAGTAACTTGACACAAGGAACATGAGTATAGAAGAGCATAGAATGCTGCAAGTAAGATATGCAATAGGTAGAGGCAATGTAAAACATAAAGACATGGATCAAGTCAGGCTAAGACAGTAATGTTGCAAAAAAATTGGAAATATAAATGCATAAACTTAAAATACAAAGGGACAACCAGCCGAAAAGGACAAACACACAACAAATATAAGAAGCTGAAAGGGCTGAGTGAAATATTTGATTGTAATTATAAATTTATTAATTATTTTATATTGTTTGTGATGTAAAGGAAAGTCTCCAAGGCAAAGCAAAACTCCAATAAATATTTAAACAAGTGTATATATTGTTGTAACATCCCGAATATATTGAGTGAGGAAATGAGTGGGTGGAAGGCAAGAGTCATGTGTGTTCACTTCATATTCCCATATAGAACGAAAAAAGTTATGAAGTGATCTCTATAAATGATGTTATTGTAATATGCATAGAGAGGTTAGAAAGTAGAAGCCTTGAGAGAGAGCAGATAGATATGTTGTGCAGATCCAGAGCTGATACGAAGCAGATTTGAAGGCTAGAAGGGCATCATTGAAGAAGGAGAAAAACAGATCTGATATCCAGGTAAATCAGCATATGATTTTATTCTAGTGTGAGGGAGTTGGTGCTTCCATACCAAGTTGTAGCTTGATAGATGTTTAGTTGTAGCTAGTTGAGGTAGGAGCCTAATGTGGGTTGTAGCCTGCAGAAAATAGATGGGAGTTGGAGCTTCCTTGCAAGTTTTAGCTTGTAGAATTTGGGGTAGTAACCTCCTATAGGTTGGAGCCTACATAAAATCAGTTGTGAGAGGGAGTTGGAGCTTTCCTTTGCATCACAACAATAATAAGATGTGGTTTTATCCCTTTATGGGTTTCCACTTATATTTATTGTCTATGTGCTTGATGATTAAGTGTTGATGTGTTGTTTTAATATGTTTAATTACTTGTCCACACATTATGTTTGTTCATCCATTATGTATGAAGTTGCTTATGAAATTAAGGTGTAAATGATTTGAATGAAAATTTTTAAATATCTATGAATGTATTAAACTGATTCACCCCCCTCTCAGTTTAACTAAGGGTTCATCACCTTCTTCCTAGACAATTTTTCTATATTATTCTAGATCTAATTAGGTGAATAAGCATGTTCAACGTGGAAAAATATATTAGAAGATACAAATAGATATAATAAACCATAAATTCATCACATATGTTAAATCAGTATGGATTTTTAACATTTGGTTAGGTTCAAATTTAGTTTTCATCATTATTTTGAATAAGCAATTTCTGTTGAAAATAATTGGCATCACATTTTTTATTTATAAAAATTGAATGGTACGAGAAAGGGAAGTTTACTTTCATCCATCATTTATATTATTATAATTTTTTCAACTGTGAAAACAAAGGTTGTTGAATAGTTTGTTGTGACTATAGATCTACTATAGTAGTTTCTATGCATCTATTGTAGCTACAAACAAAAGTCATAGTGGCTTAAAATTTGTTATAGCTACATATGGGATTCACATTAGTTGTATGTGTTGTATCAATTGGTAATGTTCTCATAATGCTAAAAAATAACACTAACACTTTCATGTAGATTTTTTTAGTGCAAGTGTAGAATTATATATATTTTCCCATTTGTATTTTAAGGAATTTCACAAGGAAATGGGAAAGTGAGTTGCATAGCTTAGGAGTAAATATTATTAATGATATTTATGAAATTATTAGCGAAAATTTGATCTAAAATATGGCTAGGCATCTTGGCAATTGAAGGTGTTCAATTTTTTCTAGTGTAATTCACAACTAAAGATATTTAATGAGACATGTACTAACAAGTTGAACCACAATGAACACCGCCCTGCCCATGAACAACTAATAATACCATAAGAGGTTTAGGAACCAAATCATGTTGCAAAACTGTGTTCAACATAAGCTATAGGTTCGATATTGTAGTGGTTAGGAAACCACTTAGGATCAATAGTTTAAAAAAGAGAATCTTAATCAAGGAGTGAAATAACAAATTACTATATCTATATTACTTTTCTATATAGTTAACTAGCTTACTTGAAAGAAAGACAATATATGCAACACAAATACAATTACTTTCTTTAGTTTTTAAAGGCTATGCATGCCATGAATTTCTTCATTAAATAAGGAACAAATCCATCTAATTTAGAAATACTATTATGAATATGAAGAACCATTAGGCTGAAAACTCAGTATAGTAAATGTCAGAAGATATTCTAAAGTGAGTAATTTGTTTTATTTTTATAATTTATTTTACTTTTAATTTTTAAATTTTTTTAAGAATAAGAGGCAATTTAGTTTACACCACATAAAAAGGCATGTGTTGAATATATGAAGAATAACATTTTGATATAGCTTCTTATTTTTTCTTTGGATTCAACCTTTTGGATATTTAGTTGCATTTCTTATAATTTTGTATAAACTCCTACCGTGCCCTTAAATAAGGATTTAGAGTTAAGAAATACAAAAAATTGTAATATTGATGGACATGTAATGAAAATTGAAAGTCTTCTCGAGATAATTTTTAATTTCAACTCCTTATGAAATCAATATTTTCTCTTTTGTTCAACTATGCAAAATTTAACTAAATTAAAATTTGTATCTCATCCTAGATAAATTATTGCATATATCAATTTATAGCATAAGATACAAAAAATTTCCAATTTTCAGCCTCCTAAATTACAAATTGACATTAGCTAATAGTGATTGAAAATATACCTCAAACTCTACTTGTTTTCATTCTTTTATGAAATTTGTAGTTGTTTTCTACCAACCTTGTTTGTTGACTAATACTAGCTAAAACTAAATGCTTATCCTCCTATATGGCTAGGAATAATCTCGTTGACTCCCTAGCTTTAGAAAACCTCAAGGTTTCCTAGATTCAAGGCACAAAGTCTTAGAGCTACACTCCACCAATGTCTGATATTTCCATCAATCCAAGTCAAAATCACAATGTATTAATCAAAATCCCTTCTTAAAAATTCTTCTCAATTTGGTATATCCTCCCTCCCAAATCCATAAGCTATTCCTCTCACACTTGCAAACCCTTCAAACATCTCCAAAAACACCCCCTACCACAACAAATCATTCCTTATTCTATCAATTTTCTCTCAGAAAGACCAACCCCATCATTGAAGCCATCGCTTCCTAACATCCTTTAACATGCTTTACAAACTTAATAAATATCATTTAACTCGTACCAAATTTAATTAAATCAATAAACATGTAGCTTTTCCATGTGAATATATATACACACAAAATAACAATAATAATAATAATAATTTAATTCAATCAATTTAATAATCGACCTTTAATATAAATAATTTAATAATAACAATAAATCTCTTTACATTAATTAATTTAAAGAAAAAATAACCTTAATTAAATCAGTTAACATAATAAATATATTAAGACATTATACACTCTTGAAAAGAACCATAATATTTGTTTTAATACATCATAATAATATTAACATACACATGCAAGGTATGCATGGATTACTAGTACATACATAGCTCATGCATGTACTAATGAAAACCATCACATGTAATGCACACTTCCTATATGTTACAACTAAGTTGATAGTGTAAAAAGAAAGGGAATATGTTAGGCACTAATGTTATATGATTAGAACCCAACAACAATCTTAACTAATCTAAAACACCCTTCCTCCCTAACCTACTTCCATCTTCCAAACCTTATCTTTCCTTTACTGGATTATATTGGAGTGTCAACTATATTGACCTAACTTGTAACAAACCCATGCAAAAATTCATGTAATAAAAGG
The DNA here is from genome assembly GCA_034641835.2 of Pinus albicaulis. Taxonomy (NCBI): domain Eukaryota; kingdom Viridiplantae; phylum Streptophyta; class Pinopsida; order Pinales; family Pinaceae; genus Pinus; species Pinus albicaulis. The sequence continues at coordinate 237,339,457 of CM076572.1, forward strand.
TAATAAAGGAAAAAATAGGACCACAATTAAGGGACACTTATTCCGAGATGAATGTTGGCAAAGTATATCCTAGTGGGCATCACTGGATATGTGGTTATGGCTAAGGAAAATTGGCAAAGGAAATGGCTAAGGAATTAAAGAGGAAAAACATATTTTTAGCACATTTATTTATCAAAATAAAGGAAAATAGGAGAAAAGGAAGGTAAAAGGTCACAAGTTTCATGTGAGGATGAAAATGAAATAAAATAATGGAAAATTAAGAAAATATAGGCCTTATTGATAAAAATTCTTCTGAGGATCAACTGGTACTTTTTGACAATCCATTTTTGGAGCTCTCTCATTATCATATTTGTCACTCATACTCTTGGATACTTAAATTTTTCTTGGAGAAAATCGGCATTGATCCAAGAAGGAGGAAAAAAAGAAAATGAAGGAAAAGGAAAGGAAAGGAAAGAAAACATCAATAAGGGAAGAGCAGGATATAGCAGCTTTAGTAGGAATACTTGCAGGTAAAAAATTGCATGAGTGATTTTCTAGCTATTTTGTACATGCATGGATTATGCATGTTGGTATTTTGTTCTCTTTTTCTCGATGGCATGGTTTTGCTGGGGTTTTACAGTGGTTTTCAACCTCACCTTGCCATTTTTTAGATGCCATGGTCTATTGGGATTTTGATCTCGGTTTTGAGCTTTGGAATTGTAGGATGGATTTTAGAATCCGAGGTGGAGGTGGTCTCAAGGAAAATTCCCAAATTCCTTGAAATCCCTTAACTGGTTTTGGAAGTATACATGATAAAGCCTGAGGGCAGTGTCTTGTTTTAGGGCCTAGTGATCTAAGATTAGATTGTTGTAAATCCTGAGAGATAGGGAGATGGAAAATTCCTCAAGGATAGTGTTGGATTCCAGATGGAATTCCAAGTTCGGCTCAATTTTGTGATCAAAGCACCTATTTTGGTGTGATCATAGTATGATGAGGGTGGAGGTGGTTTAACCTATATATTACCTTGGTTGTTTTGAATTAGTTTATCCATGATATCGCACATTCATGCTTGGAATATGGCACAGGTGTGACTGGCTGAAGAGAGATTTGGCTTAGCCATGTCTTTGGTCGGGTGGTACATGGAAGTCTCAAACCTGGTCAGTTATTGCCTATGTTTAATGGAACTAAGTTCTCTTGATTTTGTACTTATTAATGTGTGTATTAAATGTTTGTTATCTCATTTTTATTTGCATGGTTTTATGTTGGTTATAAGCATGGTGTAACGACTGGTTCATGTCATGGTTATTTCATGTATTTACTTGTAATTGTTAAAATGATGGATGCAATATGAAATTGATGGCATATATGTTGAAGGAAGAGGGTGGAGATCCTTACTATAATGTATCATACGAGTTTTAAATCTTTCATGCTCTATCTTGTATCTTATACCTTTATATTTCATTCATGCCAAGTGTTTGAAAAAATGTTAGTCTCGGTTGGGGATGGTCAGGCCTAGTCCTGGAGTCATTTTTGGAAGAGATAAGGAGTTGTAAAGAGTACAATGACAGAATCATTCAGGCACAATAAAAACGAGTGGAAGTAAATGTGGCAATCCTTCAGAGTTTGTCAGATTTTCAGTGACAGGGGCCACTTTAGATCAGTTATGGATATGAGGATGGAACTAATGGGGCATATGGAAGTAGGTCTCCTTGTGGTTATAGGTCGAGTAGAGATGACATGATTAGATATGGAATATTGTTGAACACTTCGAATATGAAAGGTGATAAAAACAAATACTATTCTAGTTCTGGCTCTAATAGGCATTATGATCGTCATCGTTATCATCCTTAGAAGAGGATTGATAGGGGGTATTTTCTAGATGGTTTTAAGAAATAAATACCACCTACCTTTAACCATATGTTTTTGTATTTTCATATAAATCTTCTAACTGAATAAATAAAGTGAAATTTGATAATATAGTGATATGTATAAAAAATTCTACCAATAACAATAAGTTATATTTAAAAGAAAATTAAAGAAAAAGTAAAAATAATTTAACAAACTTAATTTTGAAATTCTTGAGAATTCACTTGACTTCACACAACGTAGTATTGATTTGACTAGTTTCTCATCCTTCACTCCTTGCATTGTTCTCTAAGGTGTGATAGTCATATCATCTCGAAGTTGTTTCATTTCAGGACCTGTCTTACTATTCGTACATATTATGGGTTTAACCTTTTAACCTTCTGATTATTTATGGAAATATTCTCCCATTTCTCAAAAATATCATCAATGAATTCCCATATCTCTCCATTTCTAAATTTCAACTGAAAAATGTTATCCATGCCTCTGAATATATTTGAATTTACTTTTCCACCTTTTGAATTGATTTTATCCTCAATTTGATAACATATTTACATTAAACATTCCTTCTGAAAGCTTAAACTGAATTTTTTCTTATCCCCATCACATTTTTCTACAAAGTCATTATGAATAAATATGACCCTTTAGATGAAATTCATAGAAATTCTGTACTCATTATTTGAATTATGATCCCATGCCAATAAATTTGCTTATTTTTATGTTAAGCCATCGTAAATGATGCATTTCACTATTTCAAAAAGAGATTTATTGGGATATTCCTCAATCAATTTCCTTTTAGCCTATGTCGAATGGTTCGCTCCAATTACATAATATTTATATTCAAAATATCTTTTCTTTTCAAATTCCTGTTTGTTGGGAACCTGATTTGGATCGGCAAAAACCACATAATCCACTACATGGGCATATCGATTAAACCTGAACAATTTTTTTAGATTATGTACATGTAGGTGATGTTCCTTTCTAATTTGATACTGAGATTTCCCTTCATATGGCCAATAGAATTGGCTGACATTAATCTCAAATATTTGGCCACCATTAATGAATTTATTCTTCCTCAACTGATATCGAATGGAATTTTATTTTATTTTTAAATTCCATCCTCTAACTCAACACTTGGTGTTATGATTTCTATGTTGCCATTAGAGCTTTCAGTTTGTTATTCACCGTTTCTCATGACTTTTACAGGTTGACCAACATTTTATTTCTTCTTCTTACCTGTTAACGTATCCTCTTTTTGATAAAAAAGCCTTATCACTAGTGCTAATATATTTTTAAGCTTCATCTTCCACATCTTGAAAAGAAACATGTGTAGCTTTACTAGATTTACCCACCTCAGTGAGTCTTTGTTGATCCCCTCTTTTTACCATTATTGTGTCACGAGATATTGATCTTTTCTTCCTTCTCCTTTATTCTTTTGTCTCTGTGTGGAAAGTGTTGATCACAATCATAACATTTGGCTCTAGATAATAAATACCCTCCAACATGATTAAAAGATTCTCTGCAAAATCCTATGAAACAAAGTACAATATGTCAATGATCAATAATTTATAAAAATTTGAATGATCCTTACAATAATGCATAACACATAAATATAAATAAGCATACTTACAATGTTATTTTCCAAATATTGCTTGTGATTTTTGCACACAACTGTGTAAATTCTTCATATGTATCATATTGGACCTTTGAGAGATGATATCTAGCATTTTCACGTGTATTGGCCAATCTTGCAAGAACATAAACAATTTCTGTATTCGGTACCAAACATACATTGTCTCGTACTCTGCCCATCACCTCATATGATTCACCAAATTTAATCATACCACATTACAGATAGATATGTACACCATCATTGGTTTCATTCTCTTGAAGATGCCATGAATTATTTATTTATTTATTTCTTGTACATTCTTCCATCCTAAAAAAATATTGAATGTACTTAATGGGCCACTTGCTTGAATTTTATTATGTTTCTCTATTTTTTTGTGTTCAATAGTATTCATAGCATGTCCAGGAGTATTCATAGTGCGTCCAACAATATCCATAGTGCGTCTGGAAACATTCACAAATATTTTCTTTGATGCCATCTTCCTCATTTTATAGACACACACACACACACACACTACTTAATAAAAAATAAATATCTTAATTAATTGAATTTTTATTTTAAAAGTTTACCAACATAAATTAAAATTAAAAAGAAAAAAAAATTTAAACTATATAGATCAAAAAAATTTAATATATAATTATATATATTTTTAAAATTAATCAAAATTTAATTTCGATAAAATAAATTAAAAAAAATACATTTTTTTTAAACCATATAATTTTTTTTTTAAATAACTATATAAATTTTCCGTATATATATATTTATCATATTATTTTTTATATTAAAAAAAAAAAAAAACACAATATATTTTTAAAAGAATTTATATATATATAAATATTTTTGTTTAAAAAAAAAATCATATAATTTTAAAATTATTAAAATATAAAAATAAATTCATTTAATTAAAAAAAAAATTCAATTTAAAAAATTAAAATTTTATTTTATTTTTTAATAAAAAACATACATACATATATATACATATATATACATATATATACATATACATACATACATATATATACATATATATACATACATACATACATATATATATATATATATATATATATTATTTTTATTCTTTTGCATTTTTGAGGAAAAATAAAATAAAGTAAATATAATTGTTTTTTGTATGTGAATGATTATTGTTTTTCATGGAGGAACCCCAAAACCCTAAAAAATACAAAATTTCTTAATTTTCTCCTAAAAACCCTACAAAATTGAGTTTTTTTTCATCTTCTTCGCTAGAAAGATATAAAAAATAGGGTTTCTTTATGTGGTTTTTCTCGTAAAATATGATATTACAAAAAAAAAATGGAGGATAAAAATCATAAAAAGAACAAATTTTCCCCAAAATCATATTTAATTGGTCAAAATAGAAGGAAAAGTAACCTTTCAAATGTGAAAACTCCCATTCAATGTGTTAATGGAGGATAAAAATCATAAAAAGAACAGATTTTCCCCAAAATCACATTTAATTGGTCAAAATAGAAGGAAAAGTAATCTTTCAAATGTGAAAACTCCCATTCAATGTGTTATCGATACCAATACAGTGCCTCCGCAAAATTGCTCTAATGTTTTAACAAAAGCCAGAAGATTTGATATGATGTGATGAATAGAAACAATGATTGTTTTTATATAACGAATATTGTGCGATTGCTTTAGCATTTCACGAATGTGGGATTAAAATTAAAAGTAAGAAAATGAATATATAGTTAATATTATAGGTTTATATTAACTATTTTTCAATGTCGGTTAAAAAATAAAACATAAATTATAAAAATTAATTTAGTTACGTAGTCCACGTTAATTCATTTAAATAAAAAAAATATTTTAGTTTTGAAGGAATGCATGAAAATAATATTTTTGTGGATATTCTAAATAGAAAGTGTTAAAGTCCTATATTTTATATGATGACTTAATTGTAGCTGTAATTTTGTACATGAAATGTTGTAAATAACGTTCCATTCTATAAATTTATTTCCAAAAATAAAAATAAAGAAAATCAAAGAAATAATAAACAAAAGGGGATAAAAAATAGATATGTGAAAAGAACAAAAAATAAAAAAATAAGAGAAAAAGAAAAAGAATAAAATACCCCATAAAAATTGAGTTTATAGGAGTGAGCAAGCCTAAATGCCACTCAAAAAATGAAAAAATACATCAATCAATACTTATAAATTCTTAAATAAATGTGCTTCTAGTTAAAATGTCAAATTGTAATAGGAGAAAGTATAATAATTAAGCTAATCACATTGTTTAAACATGATTAGGATGAAATAAAATTAGTTTAGGTTGGTGAATAATCAATCACACAATTTTATCAGGATTGAATTAGGTTAGCTAAAATAAAGATAAAATTAACCAGAATGTTTAATCGTGGTTAATGAGAAATTATAAAGAAAAATGAAAAACCTTAGAAAAAATCAACAAAAATATAGGCCTGCATGTCAAAATGCACCTTAGAAAATTAATTTAGGATTAGCAAAATTAATTGTGATTATCACAAATTGTATTAAGGTATGATTTTTGTAATAATACTAGCGCAATTTTTAATGGCTATGATCCACCCCACTCGGATCAACGAGAGGGGATTCTTTTCGGGCCCCCACGAGCTCTTTCATTCTTTATTCGCAGGGGGGTCTGAAATGGCATGACCTACCAATCAACATGGCAGCACCATATGAGTTTTCACCCACCCCCCCTCCCCCCCCCCCACCCTCTCCGAAAATTGTTATCCCATTGACTGTGGACTCCACGATCTTGCACCAATAAGAGTCTGCCATGATGATTCCCTAGCCCCATGACCATCGTCTTCGCCATAGTCCATCCTTGTCCACTCATCATTCACCACCTTGCCTCTACAAACCCTACTTCTCCACTTCGCTTCCTTCACGTGATTCCCCACCTAACCCTACTTACCTTGAATAAGCATAAAATAAATATTGATGTGAAAAGGGATCATAATAATAACTGGATCTAGCACTCTCATGTGTGAACAAGGCATAATGGATATGGACAAAGTCAAGTTTGACCAAGTCAACAACATTAATGTGGGAGGAGTGGATCATTAATAAAAACAACTCAATATGAAATCAGATCAGTTTAGAAAACTATATGAGAGCTGGATTGAAGACCCTCAGGTGTGAAAAGGGATGAAGCGGGTTGAAGAGGTCAACCTTGACCAAATCAGACAACAATGTTATGGGGGAGTGGCATTGATGAAGGTACAACACAGTTTTGGAGCGAGATTGATTGTGTGATGGTGGAAACCCTAATGAGTGGGACCCAAGGTGTGAAGGTTCACATAGTTTAAAAGAGGATGGCAGCCATATGGGGTTAGCTTATGAATTATATTTTGATATATCTATTTAGACCTTTGCTCTCTTCAGCTGTTTAGCTAAGATTGCTGGCGTTGTTTAGCACTTGGTATTCCTGTTTAGGAATTCCATCTCTTCCCTTTGAGTAGCTCTTGGGAGAGACCTGATCTATCATTCCACACATATGGCATTGGGGCCAAGCTTCAGTCTTCAACTATAGTGCAGTTTCTGTAGAATATTTTGTTGTGTTGCAGGGTGTTGCAGTGGAAGATTGAGAAACCCACTTTCTGAGTTGGTTTTGCATAGGAGGAAGGATTCCTTCTCTTGGGAGATCAGTTTGGAGGGTACTTGAGCTCATTTCAGATCTTTGGTAGTAGGCCAACATATTTCCCTCACCTACAACGTAATTCCAGTATGGAATTGCGTTATTTCTGGAGGGCAGCTTCAGTAGGGGATCTTGTGGTTATTTTGAGAGTTTTCCTGTGATTGAAGGGTTCATCCTTTCATGCGAGGAGACCTTTGATCAGATCTGCATCAGATATACATTATTTAAGCCTTCTGTACTCCTGTGCTTCAGTTTTCAGTAATTATTCAGTCTTAGTGCTGAAGATTACCAATTTTATTTGGGTGTATTCCTAGAAACCCTTCCCGGGTTCTCTTGGATTTGTATAAAGGAGACTAGATCTCAGTTTTTGGGCCATATTGATTAATATGGGCCATATTGATTAATATAACATCAGATATATTTGTCTCTACTATTTCTATGTATAAAACTTTATTAGACTGTGCTGTCTCTTTATGCAGCAATTTCATGTTGTAGTAGTTTTTGGGTTTCAACATTTTTTAGCTATACTAGGTGTGGGAGGCTTGTTTACCTCACCTAATTTGATTTGTTTCTGATCTCCTCTTGGATTTAAATGTCATATTTTCAGATATAAGGGATCCAAGTGTTTATTTTGATTTTTATAGCATATATTTATGAAAATGAGTTTTTCATGCATGTGTTGTTGAGTTTTACCCATTGGGAATATTACAGTGGTATCGGAGCATGATCTTTGGCTCAGCCTGTGAGTTTCAAGCCAATATGCTATAAGGAGAAGAAGAGATCTAAGATGGTGAAATGAATGAGCTTGGTCTCATAATTTTTAAGATCTATGAAGAACCTCTCCAAGGAGGTTAAGCAGAAAGAACAGAAGAAATGTAGTGAAACTTCTAGTGTAATATTCCCAATTATCCAAGCTAATGGGAATATGCAATTTTGTTTCATTTTCTGTTGCATGAATAAGTATGTAAAGGAGGACAGGTAAAGCTCCTGAAAATAATGAATAAATCAATTCCCATGTGAACAAAGATAAATTTGGGCCATGTAAACAAAACACTTGCATGTGTGAATAGGTTTGAACTATGACGCTGGGTCAACCTTGACCAAATCTACAGCGCAGTCTAGATGCAATGTACCTCATGGATGCACAACGCAGTTTTAGATGGAGGCTCCACATGTGAAAGGAGATAACTCATTTAAGTGTTTTAGGGTTTGACAAGGCTTTCATCTTATAAAAGGAAGAGGAGAGTAGCATGATAAGGTTGTTGATTAAGTATATTTATGAATATATTGTCTGTTTAGACATATATCATTCTTTGTTGTTTAGCTGAGAATAATGCTGCTTAGCATTGGGTGTTCCTGAGCGGGAATCCCACCTCCTTCCTAGAGCAGCTCTTGGAGGAGCCTTGTTTGTCTTGTCCACTATCTGGAAATTGGCCAAGCTTCATATTGCACCTACAACACTGATCCTGCTTAGGATTGGGTTGTCCTTGTGAGTTGCATCAAGTGGAGGATATATCTCTTCATATCTATGCATCTCTAGCACCCCTTTTCATTGGGAGAGTCTTCTACCCCTTTGAAAAGAGTGTTCTAGACCCTTGGAGCTTCATATCCATATCTTGGCATTAAGCCAAAGCATACTCAGTGCCTACAACGTAGTCCCTCTTCCAGGATTGCGTTATTTGCAAGAGCAGAGTTGCGGGGATTTTTGGCATCATCTTGGAAGAGAGATCTCTAGTGATTGGATTCTTCCTTTCACTATGCTGATCCGTGGATTGGACATCCAATCCATATTAGTTCAAATCTGATCTGTTGTATATCATATGCTTCAGAATTTTCTGAATACTATTGCAGATATGTAACTTAGATCTCAGATCTACTCACTATTATTCATGTTCTGCTGAAATCCCCAAGGGGAGTGTATAAAGGAACATTTCTTGCATACAGATATGAATTAGATATATCTTTTTGTATATATATCTTCTCTAGATATTTTTAGTCCCCTAAATTGCATTATTTTTTACCATTCTTCCCTTCCCAAATCGTAATCATTTACCCTATTTTGCCTATCTTATGTGCCCTCATCCTACACTAGTGCGAGAACGATGACACATTTTGCATAAACTTCATATTTTAAATTTTTAAACTCAATTTAGCATTTATTAACTATCTCTTACATGATTTCTTCCTTAGAATTACTTTTGTAGCTTATTGTTACCTCCTATGCTTTTTAATAGATAATCACTTATCTTGATCGCTGATTTTTAGTGTAGAACATATCTCGCCCTAGCACTAGTGCCGTGAATCTTGGAAACGAATCCGGATCACTTGGGTTGCCGCCTGTTTTGTACTACCTTAGCTACAATCAATGAAGATATATCCGAAGGCAACCGAGTCCCAGCTATGACAACATTTAAATCGAGAGTAGCTGAGATCGAACTTAAGAGAGACGAACAACTAGAGATAGCCGCAGCCTATTCTATTAAAAGCAATTTAATTTTGAAGACCGAAAGCTTATTCTACAATCAGTTATGTAATTTTTTATAACGATTTCTGTAATTGGTTATGCAGCCAAAAGAATCTATATAAGAAGAAGTGTAAATAGGACAAGTGGTTGACTGTTTTTGATTGAATTGAATAGATCATAGAATAGAACCAGCAAGACGGTAACAGGTCTGTCTTGTGTTATCGCCCAAATCTGGGCTGGATATGTAATCGCGAATGTAATTGCTTTAAGGATCTAATAAGAAGAGCTTTGCCTCATGCTTCGTACACTTTATTAGTTGGCTTAAATATTTGATGAGTTGATACTGAGTAGCATTTTATTTTGAAAGGGAAACATGTTGGTTGGCTAAGGGCCCAGCCAACCCAGCACATTCTCCCTCCTTGTTGTTCTTGTAATTTATGTTTTAAACTGTGAAGTGTGATTTAATTTACAACATTTGAATTTCTGTTTGAGTGGAAGCAGATCTGCTGCGTGAAGTAGTTAAGTTACTTTCTGCACAGTTGATTTATTTTCCTTTCTTGATTTGAGCAGGAGGAGTTACCTGCCCCAGTGCACATTGGTGTGCTATTCACTTTATGCACGATTTGGTTTATTTCCTCTGCCTAGTTCATTCTTGCACCAGTGCATGTTGGTGTGCTATTTACTTTCTGCACATTGTTTTGGTTTCTCTCTGGTGCAAGCAGGAGAACTGTTCTTGCCCCAGTGCTAGATAATATGATGCAGCAAGCCTTTCTAGTTTACTTCTAACTGTTGGAAATATGATGCAAAGTGTTGTCCTTGATGGCAACCCACTGAATGAAGATGAAGACATGCGACTGTTGACATGTGTTGTCCTTGATGGCAATCCACCTGATGAAGTTATTCTTGACTTGATGGGCTTGGTAAATGATGTAAATCTGATGTGATATGATGCTTGTCGATATTATGATGTTGAGTGTTGTCCCTGAAAGGAAACCCACTTGATAAAGATGATGGCAACTTACTTGATGAAGTTGTGCTTGTTAGAATATGTTCTTGATGAGCTAAATATGATGTATCTACAGTGTGTACAGAAGGCAATGAAGAAAGGAATTCAGAATGTGCTCAATCTATGATAAAAAGAGTATGTCTCAAGGCATACACGGATATGTCTAGGGGAAGTCACGTATGCACGCGGGAAAGAACGTGCCAAGTCGCGTATGGGAAAAAAGCGCTCAAAAAGTGCAAAACCAGGGGTAACCACCATGGTATTGACCCATTGTATTGGGTAATGATCCGCCTAATTGACCCCGTCCAGGAATACCATCGGAAGTAATGTAGTTTTGAGCTCATGGTATTGTAAGGGGCTCATGGTATTGAAAAAGGATAAACCTATATAAAGAGATGAAATTCATTGTGCAAATCATGAGTGAGGGTGCAAGATGTCTGAGCTTGAATGAATACTTCTCTGTGAAGTATATCTGTATGGAAAGGGTAAAGGTTTGATGATAGATCTGAATCTATGATGCACCTATGAAGAAATGATGAAGCGGGATTTCTAGATCTGAAATGTATCTGTATTTGCTAGATATGTTTATGGAAGGCTTAGATTTGAAATGAGGCGAACATATGTCTGAAGTAAAAGGGTAAATCTGAACTGAATCTCTGATTTGAAGAAGTATGTTGCGCTATAATGATTAAAGATCTATACGCTACTTCGCCGCAGAGGAAGCGCGTATATACGCGGCTTCGATGAAGTGGAAGCGTGTATGCGCAATAAAATACATACAGAGGTATACGCTGGTTAGTGTGGACGGAAGCGCGTATATACGCGACATCAGTGAAGTAAAAGCGCGTGTGCACCGATAGGGCTATTTAAGCAAAGGTATGGAAAGGGTCCAGTGTGAAAATTGATGAAACGTGGTCCAAGGTGGTGCTGAGGGTTGTAGCCTTCAGTCAGGGGGTTGTAGCTCCCTTCCAGGTGAGGCTGGTAAACGAGATCAGGGGGTCGTAGCTCCCTTCCAGGAGAGGCTGGTAAACGAGTCAGGGGGTTGGAGCTCCCTTCCAGGAGAGGCTGGTAAACGAGCGCAGGTGGGTGCCTGCGTGCTGGTAGAGTCTGCACCGGCACATATGTTGTAAGATGTTTTCTCTATAATAAAATATTGAAGGCTGAGCAACTGCAGCGGTGGTTTTCTCCCGACTTGGGTTTCCACCTAAAAATCCTGGTGTTCATGTGTGATGCTTATGTGTGATGGTTTATTCTGTTCTTATTGCACATGTTTACTGTTTATAGAACATCTAATGAATGAATGATGGAATGATATAAGTGAAGAACTAATGGCATAATTAGATCTCTGTGTATATGCGAGTTTTATGAAGGATATCCGCGTGTATACGCTAGTTGGCTTCAGAAAAGTAGCGTATGGGTTTTAGAGCATGAAAAAGTAAAAAGTTTCAGTTTGCCTTAAATACTGATTCACCCCCCCCTCTCAGTATTTTTCCCAACAATTGGTATCAAAGCCGGTTCTTCTGTAAAAGCTTGATCACTTGAAGGAGATCCATCACAATGGGAAGGAAGCAAAAGAAGAAGGCTACTGAAAAGGAGATATCTCAGAAGACATGTGCAGCAGAAAATGAAGAAGATGAAACAGGTATTGATTGTTGTTCTTGTGATGCACTTTCCTGTACATGCAATGGTGAAGATAGTCAAAGTAAAGTTTTGGATCTAAAGGAAGCTATCAAGAAAATTGAAGATCAACAAAGATCATTTAATAAAAGCGAAGCTATGTACAAAGAGATGATCTCTCAAATGGAAAAACAAATAGAAATGCTGAATGGACAGGTGGAAAAATATCAAAGGTTTCATACTTATGCATCCAATCGAATGACAAGACTTGAAGCAGAAATCAACGAATCAAGCAAGAAGAATGAAGGACTTGAAGCTGCAATCATCTCTCTGCAAGCAGATAGTGAAGCATCAAGTAAGAAGAATGAGGAACCTCTACAACCATTTGAAAAGGAAGGCCTTGAAGCAGAAATCATCTCTCTCAAAGAAGATCTGGAAAAATCAAATAAGAAGAATGAAGAGATGCAACAAACATGTGAAGAAAATGAAAATTGGTTGAAAGAAGAGATTCTAAATCTGAAGGATCAAGTAGAAGATGGAAGAAGGAAAGAAGAAAGCATGACAAAGCAATGTCAAGCCTTGGAGGTTGAGGTAAACATTATCAAAGGTAAATTAGAAGAAAAGGTTAAACTTTTGAGGTTTCAAGATAGTACTAACATTTTGGACAATATTCTGAGTAATCAAAGGTCTCCTGCTATCAAACTTGGTCTTGGTTTCCATGAAACTGTTAAAGGAGAATCTAGCTCACAAGGAGGTGCTAAAGAATCAAAGGACATCAATGCAAAATCTGAAGTGTTGAAAGAGCCAAAAGATCAACCAACAATCATGAATTCTCAAAGGAATTCATTCAAGAACATTGAATGTTTTAAATGTCATAACTATGGGCATGTTGCAGCAAATTGCAGAAGCAGAACAATTCAGCCACAAATAAACAGGTACTCTGGTAGCTTCAAGGGATATTGTTTCTCATGTAACAAGTATGGACATAAAGCAGCTGATTGTAAAAGAAGGAAGATCAGAAATACTCATTATAATTTTTATTACTCTAGACATATGAGATGTTATTCTTGTAACAAGTATGGACATGTAGAAAAGGAATGTAGGCTGAACAGATATGAGAAATTGGATAAATTCCAGCACACAAATAGAAAGTTTAAACAAGTCTGGAAAAAGATGGAGTGATGGAATAAGAATCAATCTAAAGAAGAAAATGATACTTTTGTGGATGCTCTAGAAGACAATGATTTTCTTGAAGAAAACACTCAATTCAAGGACCGATCAGAAACGTAGGGAATTCTGACCTTGCTACAGTCATCCGCTTCTGAAGCTTACTTCTCTGATTGACTGCAGGAATGATGTGAGATACATTATGAGATCTAGTAATGTATCGTCACAAGGGGAGCAATGTATGATGTCTCTCATGGTTGGTTTGATTATTTTGGTTATATGTATCTCTGACAGAGCATCTGGTGTGAAGAAAAGACAGGAACAGAAGGTAAACTTGCAGGAGGAGATGAAGGTGTGAAATTTTCTATATTTCACTTTCCATACGCGGGTTCTATGAAACAAAGTCGCGTATACACGCGAGTTCCAGCTGACACAGACGCGTATGCATTGATGATGAGAAAATTTATCTGATAGCTGAAGATCTGGAGCAGAGGTCCAGGGGGAGCATCAGTCTGACTACTGATGATTGCACTGTTAGCATTATTCTGGTTATACTCATGATAATGAAATGATACATGGGTTCTTGTGTTGAAGATTATGGATGAAGTCTGGTTGCTTTATGATGAAGAGCATTCGTTGTTGAGATGAAAGTCTTATAACTCAGAGATGAGGACTGATCATGCAGAGATTGTTGCTGATGACTTGCTGTTGAAGGTGTTTCAGATTACACAAGTTAAGGAAGAGCACTGGTTTAGGGGGAGCAGCAGGTTGAATACTAATGATTGCATTGTTGGAAATATGACTGCTTATTCTTGGTTTTTGTGATACTCATGCTCAAATAATGATGACTTGGTACATGGCTTATTATGATGAGATTTTGAGCCCTAGTTGCTGATAAGTATCTTGTGTGCTCACACTTGGATGAGTTGGATGTCGTTTGATTCAGAGATAAATCATGCAGAGTTTGTTACTATGGTTGAGAGATCTTTTGCCTTCATATGTTACTTCATGTTAAATCTTGAAGATCATGGTGATGTTGGACCACATGGATGATTGCTTGACACCTAGGTGAAGATGTTATTCTGATATGAGAATCTCTCTTGGAAAGATTGTATTGATGCTGTAAAGAATCTGAAGGCTTGGTTACTATTGTGCTGATGCTACAACGGTTGGATGACGCTTGAAGACACAACTACACTGTTCTATCTATCTGTAGTCCAAGGGAGTAGTCAAATATCTTAGAAAGAAGCTGAACACTGTCTTTTCCTCACAGAGATTCAGATCTGGTTGAAATTTAGAAGATGGCTTGGGATACGCGGGTTTCCTGAAACACAGTCGCGTATGTACGCGAGTTCATGCACAGAAAACCGCGTATGTCTGATTGCTGACAATTTTTGCCTGGAGTCAGCTCTTTTCAGCACAGCTGCAGTGCTGTTTGGTATATCTGATACTGATTGGTATCTTTGGTGGTGTTCCAGTTCTCATAATTCTTCTTTCTCATGTTTTGATGAAGATGCCTTGATGATTTGTTGGTGAAAGTGTTCAGGATGCACAAACTAAGGGGGAGCCTTAGTCATATGAAAAGGATGCGTGGATGCACAGATTCAGGGGGAGCAGTGACATTACTGAGTATAATGCCTTGTTGGCATTATGGTGGTTCTGAAATATGTTCTCTTTCTTGAGGACCTTCTGGTGTTGGTTATGAAAAGTCATATTTGTAATTTGTTGAAAAGGTCTTGTTGACCCATGTTGTAAAATTGTAATACTCAGTCATGTAAGGACTTGTCAAATTTGTAAACCCACTTGGTTGGGTAGCAGAGTCATTTTTTTTGTAAACCCACTTGGTTGGGTAGCTGAGTTGAAATATGTAAATCCACTTGGTTGGATATTTGATGTAAGTATGAGTCTTTTGGTGATAGGAAGTTCATAGAGTCATGTACTTCATTGAAAAATATTCAGCATGAACTCAGGGGGAGCTTGGTCACTTCAATATACATCAGATCTGCAGAACGCTTCCTCTACATGAGGAGAAAAGGGGGTGAGTGTGTTGGTTTTGATCCACCCGTTTCCCTTGATGTCAAAGGGGGAGAGTGTGTTGGTTTTGATCCGTGTTGGTTTTGATCCGCTGGCTTTGATCCGCCCTTTGCCCTTGATGTCAAAGGGGGAGAGTGACATGGTGTTTGAATGAAGAATGGTGTCAAAGAATTGGGAGAGTGACATGGTGTCAATATACTTATCTGTTGTGGTAACCAAACACCATCGTGGTTTCCATCAAGTCCAAAGGGGGAGATTGTTGGAAATATGATGCAGAGTGTTGTCCTTGATGGCAACCCACTGAATGAAGATGAAGACATGCGACTGTTGACATGTGTTGTCCTTGATGGCAATCCACTTGATGAAGTTATTCTTGACTTGATGGACTTGGTAAATGATGTAAATCTGATGTGATATGATGTTTGTTGACAATATGATGCTGAGTGTTGTCCTTGAAAGGCAACCCACTCAATGAAGATGATGACAACTTACTTGGTGAAGTTGTGCTTGTTAGAATATGTTCTTGATGAGCTAAATATGATGTATCTACAGTGTGTATAGAAGGCAGTGAAGAAAAGAAGTCATCATGTGCTAAATCTATGATGAAAAGAGTATGTCTCAAGGAATACGCGGATTGGCCTAGGGGAAGTCGCGTATGCACGCGGAAAAGAACGTGCCAAGTCGCGTATGGGCTAAAGCGCTCAAAAAGTGCAAAACCAAGGGTAACCACCATGGTATTGACCCATTGTATTGGGTAATGATCCGCCTAAATGACCCCGTCCAGGTAGTTTTGGGCTCATGGTATTGTTTTGGCCCATGGTATTGAAAAAGGGGCTCATGGTATTGAAAAAGGATAAACCTATATAAGGAGAACAAATTCATTGTGCATAATATGAGTGAGGGTGCAAGATGTCTGAGCTTGAATGAATACTTCTCTGTGAAGTATATCTGTATGGAAAGGGTAAAGGTTTGATGATAGATCTGAATCTATGATGCACCTATGAAGAAATGATGAAGCGGGATTTCTAGATCTGAAATGTATCTGTATTTGCTAGATCTGTTTATGGAAGGCTTAGATCTGAAATGAGGCGAACATATGTCTGAAGTAAAAGGGTAAATCTGAATTGAATATCTGATCTGAAGAAGTATGCTGCACTATAATGATTGAAGATCTATACGCTACTTCGCCATAGAGGAAGTGCGTATATACGCGGCTTCGATGAAGTGGAAGCGCGTATGCGCAATAAAATACATACAGAGGTATACGCTGGTTAGTGTGGACGGAAGCGCGTATATACGCGACATTAGTGAAGTAAAAGCGCGTGTGAAAACTAGGGTTTGCTGAAGCAAAGGTATGGAAAGGGTCCAGTGTGAAAATTGATGAAACGTGGTCCAAGGTGGTGCTGAGGGTTGTAGCCTTCAGACAGTTCTTTTTAGGTGAGGTTACAAACAAATCAGGTCGAGTTTCCTTCAGAGAGTCGGTAAACGAGTCGGGGGTTGTAGTTTCCTTCCAGGGAGAGGTCGGTGGGGCCGGGCCGGCAGTGGTGCCTGCGTGCTGGTCAAGTCTGCGCCAGCACATATGTTGTAAGATGTTTTCTCTATAATAATATATTGAAGGCTGAGCAACTGCAGCGGTGGTTTTCTCCCGACTTGGGTTTCCACCTAAAAATCCTGGTGCTCATGTGTGATGCTTTGTGTGATGGTTTATTCTGTTCTTACTGCACATGTTTACTGTTTATAGAACATCTAATGAATGAATGATGGAATTATATAAGTGAAGAACTAATGGCATAATTAGATCTCTGTGTATACGCGAGTTTTATGAAGGATATCCGCGTGTATACGCTAGTTGGATTCAACAAAGTAGCGTATGGGTTTTAAAGGAATGAAAAAGTAAAAATTTTAGAATATGCAGTAAATACTGATTCACCCCCCCCTCTCAGTATTTTTCCCAACACTAACATCCTTCTTGCTTTTAGTCATATCTTAATTAAAAATATTGTTTTCTTACTTTCTACAGATATTCATCTTTACTGATATATGATTTGGTTTTATAACACTGCAGTAATGAATCATTGATTTAAAGAATAAAAAGTCAAGGTGTAAGAAGCTCTGATCGAGTACAAGAACCAGTTTCTTGGTATTGGATCTAAGTGCTGCGGACTTGAGAAAGTTCAAAGCCGTTGCACGAAGAAAAGCAATTATTTAGTAAAGACATTACTTTACACTTTTTGCATAAATCATTGTTCTTGCACTAGTGCAAGAAGACTGCACTAGTGCAAGATCGATTTTCGTGAGAAGGATATCTTTACATATGCAGGATTGAAGGGGCCCATTTGTTGAAAACTGCTAAGGTGTCTTTGCTGAAGGAAACACATTCTCAATAGCTAATCAATATTTAGCTAGAGTTATTGCTCCCGTTTATTTTTTTGAATCTCTTTTGCAAGTACATTTCTCCTTGTTCTAGCCTCATATTTTTTTGATGGTTCGAGTTTCCTTTCTTCTATAAAGTTTGATTCTGCAATTCTTCTTCTCAAAAGTAGGAGTTGATATTAGAAACATTCATGCCATCTCTAGCATTTCCTGTGCTTTGTCTCTAAGTTTACGAATTCCCTGGGTTGAAAATTTAAGTGTTGAGGATTTTTACTTAAGTGTAATTCCTACACCCAATATTTTGGCGGCGTTGCCATGGAGGCTATTTGATTTGGTAAGAATTTTCTGATTTTATAATGGAGGTAAGTTTCCTTTATTTTTGAAAGTATTTTTGAAGGAGTTTTTACTGGTGTTGATTGATTTCTGACAGCATTTTTTACTAGAAATGTTTTTGATATTTTTCGTTCTTTCTTGAGATGAATGCCTAGGAAAGGTAAGGGTTTGAAGCCTACTAAGGGCCAAAAGAATTATTCTCACATTGGGTCTCCTTCTACAAAAAAGAAGCCCAATTCAATCCAAACCCATCATGCAAGAACAATCCACCTGGATTCTGGTAATAACAGCTCAGGTATGGATCAGCCTGTGGAAAGCGGTACAAGCAAGAAGGGAACAATGGCAGACCATGGAGATCATTTGGAAGGAATTGGTGACAACCAGGTAAGTGAAGGACAATATAATTTTGTGTTTCCAATTGTGGATCCTAATACTATGTCACAGATGAAGAATATTCCACTGTCAGATGTCCCTCATTTCCATGGTAAAGTTCATGAAGATCCTGACTCTTTTCTATTTGAGTTTGATATTTTGTGTAGAAGTTATGATTATGCAACTGAGGCTCAGAAGTTAAGATTATTTCCTCTTACCCTCAAGGACTCAGCTTTACGCTGGTTTATGGGGTTAGGAGGAAACACCATAACTTCTTGGGATCAGATGAAGAGGGTATTTTTGTCTAAATATCAAGAATATTGCAAAACTCGGGACGTGCAGGATGAAATTTTTACAATCATACAAGATGATAATGAAATGCTTGAAGATTATTTGGAAATATTTCTGTATATTTTAAAAAGGTCAAAACTTAGGCTTGATCCCAACACTATTAGAACCTTGTTATTAAGAGGACTTACTGATAATGCTAGAAACAATTTTAATATGTTAGGACAAGGTGATATTTCTTAGCAAAATTTTGATCAAATTTGTGAATTATGCCAGAAATTTTCAAGAAATTAGTATAGATCTGGTAGAGGAACTCGAAATAAAAATAGAAAGACTGAATCTACTGATGCTATGATTATTTGACTAGAAAATAAAATGGAAAACATGAAAATTGATATAATGAACACTTTTACTAAACAGTTAGACTCTTTAAAATTTCAACAAAAAATTATGAGGGAACAAGAGTCATTGTGTATTTCCTGTCCTAAATGCAGAGACAAGCATCCCCCTAAAGAATGTCCTCTTAACTTGAAAGAGACTAATAAGTGTGCTATTTGTGCAAAAGACCATATCACAGAAAAATGTCCCTCTATACCTGGACTTAAAGCAGTATTTACAGCGGGCAGCCTAAAGCTGAGCAATTGTATGCTATGGGAGAAAGAAGAAATTGGACTCAGGTAGGTGCAGGTATGGCTCCTGAATTTCATCCACACTATTTTGGTTATAATCCACATGCATATTCATATCCTAACTCTCATCAGCAGTGGCAATATGGAAATCAGTATCAGCATGGGCAACCTTCCCAACCATGTCAATAGGGTTGGAAAGGCCCAACTCATTCTCCATATTCCTACCAGCCACCTATGAAATCATATCCATCTACACATGTACCTTATCCAATGCCTCAACTTCCGAGTCAAACCACCCCATTACCTTTACCTCCACCTTCCCGACCTCCTCAGTTGCCTGCTCGACCTATGCCTAATCCTAACAATAATAATATAGTGCAAGTGATCCATGTAACAAACCCACCTTTACCATTCGAATACCAGTTTATTCTAGTTGGATTTCATGATATACAATTAAGATCATGAAGGACTGTAATGTTGGAAAATCAGAAACAACCTATGGTGATTGTTGAAGAGAAAGGATAAGAGGAAACTCTTAACCATTCTCTGAAAGTTGTCACTAAGAAGCCCTTACCCTCCGAGTCCTTGTCATCTTCTTCCAACCAGCCTCCCTTTCCAGAGAGGCTAGTAACGGAAAGAAGAGAGTCTGTTTCTAAGACTAGTTTGGCATTGGAACTTCGAAATATTTTCATTAAGATACCTTTGCTCCAAGCCATTAAAGAGATCCCCATTTGTACCAAGATTATTAGGGAAATCTGTCTCAAGAAACTCAAGAGGAAGAGATTGGAACCCTAAACTATTCAATTTTTTGGTAGGGTAGCAGAGTTGATGATGGGATGTGTGTCTGTGGAAAAATATACCGATCTCAGAAACACTATTGTCACAGTTCAGATTGGTAATGTCCTTGTCTCTAATGTTCCTATAGACCTAGGGGCAACCATTAATGTAATGACTAAGCAAACCATGGATCAACTTCGGTTATCTCATCTTCGCCCTACTCCCACTGTGATTGAATTAGCAGATAGATCCAAAATTAAGCTTGAAGGAGTATTGGACGATGTGATCATCTCATTAGATTCCTTGGAATATCCTGTTGATTTCATTGTGCTTCAGCCAAAGAACCTGGTAGGAGGAAATCCCTTGATCTTGGGTCAACCATGGCTAGCTATAGCCGATGCATATATTGGATGTCGTTCCGAAGATATGTATATTTCACGTGGAGATTCTGGGAAGAAAGTTACCTTATACCCCCCTGCCAGATCCATTCAGGACCTTCGAGACACTTTAGGGTTGGACCAAAGCTGTGATGAGGAGACTCAGTCTATTTCTCTTATTCATCATTATACTGGGTCTTCAAAAGAAGATGAGATTCAAGATTTCCTGAAAAATGTAGAAACCATGCCTAACTTTGAGCCTTTCAACCATATTTTTAGCCTAGATTTCCAAGAAAACCATGATTCTCATTCTTCTATACCGCTGTCTTTGACCACTCTTTTGAGTACTCTGGAGCCTGATACTACTCTTATTGAGATTATCCCTAGTAATTCCTTGCATATCAGTTTAGATTTAGACCCATCTCAACAAGAGTAGCTTGTGAATTTGTTGCAAAACCATCTTAGTGCATTTTCTTGGGGCTATGAAGACATGAAAGGTATCCCTCTTGAAACTTGTACACATCATATCTATATTCAGGAAGGAACCCATATTGTCCGACAACCCCAAAGACGAATGAATCCAGCTCTAAGAGATGTTGTGAAAGAATAAATACAGAAACTTTTAGATGCTAGTTTTATCTATCCTATTTCTGATAGTCAGTGGGTCTCTCCATTAGTGCTAGTACCTAAGAAAGATGGGAGGTGGCGTATTTGTATTGATTATCATGAATTAAACAAAGCCACTCTCAAATATTACTTCCCTCTCCCTTTCATTGACCAGGTGCTTGATACCCTTGTAGGAAAGAAATATTTTTCTTTTTTAGATGGTTTCAGTGGCTATAACTAGATACAGATTGCACCAGAAGATCAGGATAAAACTACCATTACATGCCCATGGGGTACCTTTTCTTATAAAGTTCTTCCCTTTGGATTATGTAATGCTCCGGCTACCTTTCAAAGGGCAGTCTTGGCTATTTTTTTGATCTTGAATTTGTAAAAATTTATATGGATGACTTTTCTATGTTTGGTAATTCTTTTTAGGAAGCTCTAAAAAATTTGGAGAAATTACTTCTTCATTGCCAAGAAGCCCAGTTTGCTTTGAGTGACAAGAAATGCAGATTAATTTGCAAAGCAGGAGTGGTACTTGGCCATCTAATTTCTGAAAAAGGTATCCAGGTTGATCTGGCGAAGATTGAAATCATTCTGCATCTTCCTGCACCCAAAACTCAAAGGGAAGTGAGAGGTTTTTTAGGACATGATGGTTACTACAGAAGATTTGTTAGTATGAATTCTTCGTCGAAGTGTACGAAAAAGAACCACTTTAGCTACGCATAACTAAAACAGATCTATAAATGGAGAGATATTAAGCAGTAAAGTAAAGAGTTTGCTCCATGCATCCAACAGACAAGACAAGAACACGATTTTTTGAATGAATTTTTATATTACAGGGCACCTGGGAGGAAACAAGAAGGTGTATCTAGATCTCCTCAATGGGATGGGTTCTTTGTAGTCCTCAGCACTTCAGATCTAAGCTTTCTCTCTCTTGTAGATGTAGAAAAACCCAATGTAGAAGGTAGAGCTCAATGGGAGCAACAATGGCAGAAAATGAGACCGAGTGTATAGATCCAGAGTGATCTAGTATGCAACAAAAGGTGAAGAATGATGGGGAAAACCCTCCTATTTATAACAAAATATTGGGTACTTCTAGATCTTGGTGCATGATTAAAATAATGTTAATCACATCTAGATCCACCTCTATGGAATATTTTATTATTATTTGTTGGAGGGAAAGGGTGTTTGACTTGGGTCAAATCCCTTGATTAGTGAAAAATAAATAAATAAATGATTTATTTATCTTTTTAAGGAAGTGGTTGGGATATAATCAAATAAATAATGATTTATTTGATTAATGGTTGTTGATTTGGTCATCTTTAACAAGGAATATTATTTAAATAATTATTCCTATAAAATAATAAGATAACTATGGGTTTATCTCATTAATTTCTTTGTTTTTGGGTTAAACATGACTGGGAATAATAATTAAATTATGGTTTAATTAATTATTCCTTTTGGGGTTTCCTAATTAACATATTGAAAGCAGTTTTACTTGGGGTAAAACTGGTCTTACATGGTGTACTTGGGTCCATCTAATGATGAAGAGTTAGATGACCAAAAAATGGTGTAACAGATTGCCCCCCAGCGTGCGAGTGTCAGGAGCAAATCGTATGATCGAAGTACGTTGTAAGAAAACAATCACTAGACAACAAAAGGGTATGTCAGAGAGAGAAATATGAGGTAGATAGTGTGCTGAAGGACTAGACCCGGAGGAGACGAGACTCGCAGGTGCAACAAGTCTCTGTTATGAGAGGGTACCTGTGCTGAAGGCGGCGGGGGAGGCATACCTATGCCCGCCATGACAAAGTACAAAAGAATAGTGTGTCCAGTGAACAAGGGACCGAACCATAGAATACAGCTGGCATAATCAAGAGCCAGATAAAAATACAATGAATAGTCTCACATACATGCTGTGCCTGGGATAACAGCCAGGACTAGTACAATATCATCCGAGTACATGAGATAAATACAACCCAAATGCCCCCTGTAAATGGGGAAGGGCTCACAAAATCTGACTGATACATGAAAATCATAGAGGTGCTGCAAGTGGCTAAGGCCAACATCATCAAAAGCTGGAGCGGCATCAAAGGCTGCAATGAAGAGGTCATCCGGGCATGTGGGGGGCTACCTGCAGGGCCACCCCCTCATGAGGGCTGAGACATCTCACACATGCCCGGGAATCATCAAGAGCTGTTGCTGGGTCACTGGACTGTCCAGTATACGAATCTCGATCATGCTGAAAGGAGCTGGAGAAGCAATCAAGTCAAAGGGAAGTGAGAGATCCCCCTGCCTGATCCGAGGCACCGAACAAAAGTGGAAGCTAGAACCAAGGTACACCGCCCTCTAGACCTTG
Organism: Pinus albicaulis; assembly: GCA_034641835.2. Classification (NCBI taxonomy): domain Eukaryota; kingdom Viridiplantae; phylum Streptophyta; class Pinopsida; order Pinales; family Pinaceae; genus Pinus; species Pinus albicaulis. The sequence continues at coordinate 237,362,979 of CM076572.1, forward strand.
CTTCTGGAATAAATGTGCTGATGTCGACAGAAGGAGGTCCGCCGTAGGTGAGGCAATGAGAGATCCTCAACTAAGGCACGAGAGAAGAACAATAGAGCGATGAACAGACTGACACTAATGATGATAGTGAAGTGGAAAGGACTGAGTAGCTAATGGACGACTTCCCTTGTTAGAGCATAAAGGGCATGAATGACATGGCAGCGACTGACACAATATCGTAAGGGATAGGGGACAGTGGGACTGAAGGTCATAATATGCGACACAAGAGAGAGACCAAGCAATGAAGGATGGAGGGCTATAGTGGGGTACCAAGGGACGCGTGATAGACTCCATGAATGCGATGATGACTCAACTTGGATGCTCTAAACAAGGGCGACTCGATGGTGCTGCCACACAGTAAAAGGCCCAATGGGGGACCATAAAAGCATGAGTACAAGGTGGGGAATCATGACGAAAATCGTCACAAACATGGACAAGTAAGGAGGCAAGATGGTGCCCCAAGTACAAGTGTTGTAAGTGAGGAAATTCGATTTTAAGGAGAGGTGAAGTGACCCTTCTTGGACAAAATAGGTCCTGGCGAAGGATAAAAATAAAAATATGCTGGCTATCTAATAGAAAATAAAACACGCATCTCAAAAAGGAAATGCTAAGGGTGATATTTCTTAAGATAGAGTGCCTTGCGAAGATTGCCTTTGAAGTCTTCTAAAAGGTATGCCCCCTTACCAAGCTCCTTACTGATGATGTAAGGGCCTAGCCATAATGAGTCGAACTTCCTGTGACCAAGGACATCATGGGCTTGGTCATATACTAGAACAAGGTTGCCTTCATGAAAAGGACGAGGCTGGACTTTTTGGTCATATTGAGCTTTTGGTGCGTTTCTTGGCCGCTTCCATGGTTTGCAATGCAACACAGCGATATTCAGAGGCACGCTCAAGCATGATAAGTCATTGTTCTAGAGGTTGGGTGTCAGGGAGAAGTTCAACAGCCAGAGGAAGGGAAGGGATGTACACTCGATTGGTAAGATAGCCTCCTCTCTAGAAACGAGGTGAGGAGGGTTATGGTTGAGGGGCATGGGTGCCCCCGAGCATGGTGTGGTCATGCCAAAATGTATTTAGAAAAAGGGGAATCTAAACACATTTTAATGATGTGGTGTGCCATTTGTTCTTGTTATGGGTATGCAGTTGGAGAAAGGAAATGGAGGATTACCAATCTCTTTTGGTACTGCATATGGGGATCAAATGGACTTTAAGTTTCCGAGTTGGCATACCTGGTGTCACTATCCCAAAAAGAGGATTTTGAGATAATGAACTGATGCTCTTGTAGAGAAGCTAGAGGTTGGTCAACAATAATGTCTAAGAGACTGGGTTGCTGACGGAAGAGGAGGGAACGATAAGAGGTATCATCCCTAGAGTGATCGGAAGTGATCTGGGACTTTAGAGGTTCTTCTAAATGTGGAAGAATAATGGTACTAAAGTCAACCCGACCAGATATACTAGGAGAGTTATGGAGAATTGCTTCTCTTGGTTTCTCAAATGTGGGTGCCCCCTTACCCAAACATTGGGTTTCGATGTAATGGCCACAAGGTGGATGTGGTGTGAACACATGGGTTCGATGTAAGGGGGAATATATAAATTCAGGGGTGGGAATTTCTTCCATAATGTCGCCATCGTGATAAAAGATGGGGTGACTGGTGGAAGAAGGACCACCGGACGTGGTGAAGCGACCTGAATCATCATCATGAGAAGAGAGGTTCACATGCGCATCGTCACAAGGGGTGACCGAAGAGTAAGTAGATAAAGGATCTATCAATGTTGAGCCCAAGATGATCGCAGAAGAAAGGTCAAGCGAAACAACCGGGGAGGATTCAGATGGAATGGTCCTCGAGGGTCTCATGGATGATGATAGGTAGAAAATGTTGGACGAAGGCTCCATCATCTCGACATCAGGAGGGGGAATGTCAATGGGAGCAGTCATATCTGGTAGTTCTGCTGAAGCAGAATGCGCAAATATGGGAGAGGTGTACTCATTGCGCTTGGCCTCGAATTGGTGGACCGCGGCAATAGAGGTGCGGAAGTCCTCGAGGCGGGGAAAAATATGGGTGTGATGGCCATGGAGATCACACAAAGCACGGGGGTGGTTGGTGTGAATAGTCTTGGGGTTCTTGGCCGCGGTTGTGGAAGGAACAGAGGTTTCTGGGACCGCGGACTCAGGGACCGTGACATTAACCATGGGCTTTAGATGAAGTAATTCAGGACAGGTATGGGAGGCGTGACTGACAACATCACACAAAGCACCCTGGATGGTATGCTTTGGAGGCTGAGGAGGAGCAGGGTTTGTCGGGGCAGCCTTGTCCTTTGATGCCCCCTTGCGAGCTTTGCCCTTATTACCCGAAGCGGTCGCAACAGGAGGTGGTTCCTGTTGAAGTGACTGAGGCACTGATGCAACGGGAGAAGCCATGGGGACCGGTTGGACCGCGGTCAAAGCGATGTAAGGTTTGGGTTGACCAGGCAAGGTGGGGGCTGGAGGATCAAGGTACCAAACGGGAATCCCAAGTGTCAAGTTAGGAAGAGAGAGGGTGGCCATGACTGGTACCGTGTACACTCCTGGTGGGGGAGCTAGGAACGGTATCTGACCAGAGGGGGCATGGCCGGGTGGGACGACTCCTAAATGGCTAAGGCTTGGAGGAACCGTGCCAGGGGGATAAAGGGGCTCATGACGACCAACTGCAGGTGAAGGGCTAAGAGCAGGTTGCGGAGGGCAAGGTTGCTGACTAGACGAAGCAGGTTGCTTGAGAGCAGCCCGAGACGATTGCATCATGCAAACATTCGATGAGTTGGGGTCAGAGATAGGAGGAGGGGGGAAACTAGGAAAAGTTCCAAGCAGGGAGGAATCCTTGTAAACGCCGGGGGAGACACTGGTCAAGGAGTCGACGGTTTGCTTGTTGGCTACAGAAGAGATGGTCGTCTCAGGTGAGGTCTGAGATTTTGGCTCATGATATGTCAACTGGTCAATGGTGGCTATCTTCCCATTATGGGGGAAAGACATCTTGCGAAAGACCGCGGATGGGACAGCAGACATAGCATAGGTGTAGCTTCGCCCCAAAAGAATGTTGTAGTCTAGTGGGGCGTCAATGACTTCGACGTCAACGCAAACAGTCTTACCGACGAGTGTGATAGGGCAATTACGGAACAAGCCAATGGGCTGGGAGGCATGACCGTCCCACGCTCTAAGGGTGATCGTGGAAGGGGCCAGCTCAGGGGATCCGAGTTGCTTCCAAACCGAAGCGGACATCACGCAGGTGGATGCCCCCTCGTCAATGATACATCGGGAAACGATGGCGTTTCGTATTTTGACTGAGATTTGGAAGGCGACGGAAGGAGGGAGGGGAGGGTGGTCCGATTGAGTGGCGTCGAAAACAATCATCTGGTCGTCAGCAGGATCTACAGCGCCTACGGCAGATAGTAGAGCCTTCTTTTGGGAAGGGCATGACTGGAGGAGTTCCAGTGTGGAAATGGCAGCAGGGGACTGCGCCAAATCATCTACTATGCTATACGACGGAGCGGCTCGACCGGAAGCAGCATTTCGGCATAATGGTCCCTTTGGAATCTTTGGATGAACCTCAACTTTGGGTTGAGGGATGTGTAAGGGGCCATTGGATGTCGAAAGAGGCTCTGCAGAACCTGAAGAGGGGGGCTCGGGAGCAGACTGAGCAGGAGGCTTGGGGTACTGGTGAGACCGAGTTTGAAGGTTAAGGTCGACGGTTAGAGGTGGATCAGAGTTCATCATGAGGATCTGATAATTGGAGGAACCAGAAGGGGAAGGTGGAGTGGCCACCTGTCCATCAGGTGGTTGGGTAGCCATGAATCCCTGTTGTGCATCCACCTGCGCTTGAGGGGGCGGGGAGCGCTGTTGCAGGGGTTGAGAAGGCAAGGGAGGCGAAAGTGCATATGCTGGAGGAGTTGGCGCGCCAGGCTGTGGATAAGGGTAATGGTTAGGTTGGGCAACATTGAGGTAAGCAGGAGGTTGGGCAAAAGGATGAGGCATGCCGTATCCTGGATGCATGCTATTGGGAGGGGGAGAGGTGCAGGAAGTAGTGCCCCCTCCCCCAGGAAAACCATAGCTCATGTGAGGTTGAACGGATGGATGAGAGATGGGTCCAATGATACTGTTGGCGACATGAGGTGCCCCCGGTGTATGGGCATCATCGGGTGTGGGAAGATCAGGTAGGACAGTAGGATCATAACCTGTCTGAGCGTAGATCAGGTCATACTTTAACGCCATTTGGAGGGCATCTTCTTCGGTTTGAGGAAAATGGGATGCGACATCTTTCCCGATAGGGGACAAGAGAGATCTAAGGAACCAGTCCATCTAGACACGGTCTTCGAAGGGAGGAGATTGGCATAAGCTCCGTCGTCTTCTCCATTCCTGGACATGGGTAGAAAGGCGGGTCGAAGAGGTTTGCTTGAAGGAAGTCAAAAGTTCGATACCAGTGTCATAACGAAGGGGAAGCTGGAAGTAAGATAAAAAAGCCCGGGCAAGAGTTGCAATGGTGGTATGGGAGGAAGTGGGCTGGTCAACATACCACTTAGAAGCTTCGCCTGTAAGCGTGCGTTGGAACAGTCTAAGACGAACAGAGTCATCGATAATGTAGGTAGATGAACACCACATGTGGAAAGATCGAACATGATTTGAAGGATCTTCTCCAGCACGACCTTCAAACTTTGGGATGTCGGAAGGGAGCTTTGTCGGCATAGCGGGCCAACTAGCGTCATGATGTATAGGGTCGTTTATCAACCGGTCCAGATCGGGGAGGCTGAGGCCTGCCAAGAAGGGGAGTACGGGTGAAGCCGAGGTAGTTCCTATGGTGGTTCTGCTAGTAGTAGTCCTGGCATTAGGGCCGGGATTCCCGCTAGTGTTAGGCCCTGGACCAGACATAGTGGAGGTGACAGGGGGGAGGACCAGAAGAAAAAGGAGAACCCAAAGAATCAGCGAAGGACTGGCTCGACGATGGTGGGACGGAGCAGGTCGATCGACCGGAGACAGAGGGTGAAGGCCAAGGAGGCTCCGGGAAAGGTGCCTTGGGGGCGCAATGATGACAGGAAGAAGGAAACCGACAGGGGCAGAAAGAGACATAATCAATTCAGGTCAAGGGCAGAAAAGGTGCAGTGACGATTGATTTTAGAGTCTTTGCCTGGCGGTGTTAACCAGGCGCTTCTTCACTTAGGGTCAGTGTGTGGTGTGCGTTGATTTTAATTTTTAAACCCTTTCCGTTGTTTGAGAGCAAGAAAAAAGTGTGCTACGTATCTGAAAATAAACCTACAGAGAACAGAAATAAAATGCTGAAATAACAGAAAAATAACGGCTACGTATGCATCTATCTAACCCAAGAAGGTGGGTCTCTCACAACTATGCTGAAAAGAAAGGGGAAAACTATGGAAACACACGCAACGGACGCTCGACAGATCTGGGGTCAAAGGGGACAGAGATCTGGAGGATAAAGCTGCAGACAAGGGGTGCAGGTCACAGCCAAGAGACAAAGGCAAGGTGGCTGGAAAAAAGGGAAATCAGCAAAAACCGGGGGGTAAGGCGGAGGCCTTCAAAGGAGGTCCAAACAAAACGACAGGAGGTGATTTGAAAGGAAAGGAGGCTGATTTCAATGGATCTGAAAGGGAGGTAACAGATCTGGAAAAGAGGGGGCTGAAGCTCTGAAACCGACGGCTGAAACAGCTGAAACTCTTCCACAAAAAGTGGAGGGTACTAAAGCCCTAAGGGGCTGGGTTCCCACTTAGATGAGTAAAAACAGATCAGATCTTGGTCAAGGCGGGCTGAGACAGAGGCCGGAAAACCCTGGCAGAGGCTGCAGCAGAACCCAGAAAAATTACAGAAAAAATGCTGGAAAAAAGGCAGGTCGCAGGTTCTGACCTGATCTGAGTTGAGGTCGCAGGAAACAGGCCAAAAGGTGCATCCAGGTCGCAGGTTTTGGGCCAAAAGGTGCGACCCCCCCGTTCCGGCTGTTTCGGCGGCAGATTTTCTGAAAAATTGCCGTCTCAGGTGCGGCTGGTGTCGCTTACCCGCGCAATAGGGCCAGAAACACACGGAAGTTAGAAATTTTAGGTTTTTAGGGTTTTATGTGAGAAAAATGACATGAAAAGAGAAAAACTAAGCAGCTAAAAAAGAAGCCCTAGGGCCTGAAGTAGCTGGATATGCAGGAATATGAAAAACGACAGCGGTCGTAATTTAAAACCTGTGTGGAGTCGCCATTTGTTAGTATGAATTCTTCGTCGAAGTGTACGGAAGAAAAAGAACCACTTTAGCTACGCATAACTAATAGCCTAACAATAATAAGTGAAAACATCTTCGGTCTTGCAATTAGTAGTTAAAGTGCGCAACAAACGGATCTATAAATGGAGAGATATTAAGCGGTAAAGTAAAGAGTTTGCTCCATGCATCAACAGAACCAAGACAAGAACACGATTTTTTGAAATGAATTTTGTATTACGCACACTGGGAGAAAAACAAAGAAGGTGTAATCGAGATCTGCCCTCGATTGGGATGGGTTCTTTGGTAGTCTCTCGAGCACTTCGGATCCAAGCTTTCTCTCTCTGCAGTTGTAGAAAGACCCAATGCAAAGAGTAGAGCTCAGACAGGGAGCAACAATGGCGGAGATAAATGTGGCCAAGGTGTATAGATCCGGAGATGATCTAGCATGACAACAAAAGGTGAAGAATGGTGGGGAAAAACCCTCCCTATTTTCTTTCAAAATATTGAGGTCCTTCCTAGATCTTGGTGCATGGGTTAAACATAATGTTAATCTAGATCTAGATCCACCTCTATGGAGATATTTTATTATTATTTGTTGGAGGAAAGGGTGTTTGACTTTGGGTCCAAGTCTTGATTAGTGAAAAATAAATAAATAAATGATTTATTTATCTTTTTAAGGAAGTGGTTGGGAGATGATCAAATAAATAATGATTTATTTGATTACGAGTATTGTTTGGTCATCTTTAACAAAGAATATTATTTAAATAGTGTTCTGAAAATAAGATAACTATGGGTTTATCTCATTAATTTCTTTGTTTTTGAGTTAAACATGGTAGGAATAATAATTAAATTATGGTTTAATTAATTATTCCTTTTGGGGTTTCCTAATTAACATAGTGAAAGCATTTTTACTTGAGAATGCAGCGGGGTCTTACATGGTGTACTTGGGTCCATCTAATGATGAAGAGTTAGATGACCAAAAAATGGTGTAACAGATTCATTGAAAATTTTTCTAAGATAGTTGCTCTCTTTTCCGACTACAGTTAAGGATAGTGATTTTTCTTGGTCCACGACTTGCTGTGATCTTTTGAAACATTGAAGGAAAAGTTGGTACATGCACCCGATTTTGAGAGGTCCAAGCGGGTCTTTGCCTTTTCACATTTCCTCAGGATGCCTCGGACACGGATGTTGGCGTAGTTTTAGAGACAAGAGGAAGACAAAAATCTATGCTATTTATTATATTAGTAAGAATTTTTCTTAGCTAGAATTAAACTATACGATTACGGAAAGAGTTTTTGTTATTAATATTTGCAATTAATAAATTCGGACACTATATCACGGGGATATGAAGTATTTGTTCATATTGATCATTCCGCGATTAAATACTTGATGAAAAAACCATTGACTAGTGGTAGAGTGACTAGGTGGTTGCTATTGTTGTGGAGTTCAATATTACTATTGTTGATAGACCAAGAAAATCAAATCTTGTAGCAAATTTTTTTTCTTTCACCGACTATATAATCCTGGTGACGTAACTCCGTGTTAATGATGATTTTCCGGATGAACATATTTTTTTTCTATGTCTACAAATTCTCCATGGTTTGTTGACATCACCAATTGTTTGGTTCTTTGGAAAAACACCACCTCACTTTCTGCGCCTATGAAAAGCGAGAACATTATTCGGAAAAGTGCTGCATACTCCTAGATTCAAAGGAGACCTCTTTTACAACTGGTCAGTTTGATTATCCGCGGATGTGTAAGAGAGGATGATGTTTGACATATTGAAATTTTCTCATGATGAACCTTTTGGAGGGCACTTTTACGGCAAGCCAAAGGCATATAAAATATTACGTACGGCTACTTTTTGCCTTCCTTGTTTAAGGATGCCAAGCGGTACGCCACGCGATGTATTAGTTGTCAACGAATGGCCAACCTAACCAAACCAATGAAATTCCTTTATGCCCTCAAGTTATGATTGATCCCTTTGAAAAATGAGCTATTTATTTTGTAGGGCCAATAAATCCAACATCATCGAAGTAAAAAGAATATTTTGGTTTGTCTGATTTTGTTATAAAATGGGTGAAGCTAAAGCCATTTCTTTTTCTATGGAAAAAGTTGTTGTTGTTGTTTTTCTCTTTTTACGAAATCTTTACTAGATTTGGTGTGCCTAGAGAAATTTTTTTCGACAATGGTTTTACGTTTATTTCTAATGCAGTACGGTGATGGAGCAATACAAGATCGGCACCGAAATTCTACAGTATCACCCACGAGAAAATGGCCGAATTGGAGTCTACAAACAAGGTGATCAAGTCTATTCTAAAAAAGACGGTGAATATGCATCGAAAATATTGGACGATATTACCGAAGCTTTGTGGGCATACGGAAGACCACTTGGAGAAATAGTACGGGGCACACCATATGGTACAGTATATGACAAACGGGGTTCTATTACGGAGTTGAGTTCCATATCAAAACTTTCGGAAGCTGAGTTCGGCTAGGACTCTGAATCTCTACGAGGCACAACAATATTGTATTCTTCGGTTAAATGAGTTAGATGAATTTCATAGAGATTATGTTCGGCAAAACATATTAATCCGGCGGCAACGGAAAAGTGGCATAGACAGTCCATTAGGAAACGGTTCAACTAGGTGATTGGGTACTTCCTTTGCTGATTACAGATTTAAAATTTTTAAAGGGAAATTCCATACACGTTGGGTGGAACCATATGAAGTAATCAGGAGTATTTGTGAATGGAGAGTACGTAGAAGCCATTATTGATGGACATGATACAATGTTCTTGGTAAATGGAAATAAATTAAAGAAATATTTTCAACCACTTGCCAAGAAAGATTTTGCACGACAAGTTCGGTAGAAATTTGGAATGGTAGTGGTAAATGGTAATACCAACCTCTTCGAAAATTTGAATCCCTCTTCTTCAAAAAAAAAAAATTAGCAAAAATAAATAAATAAATAAATTTAAAAAACTAAAGAAAAATAATTTCCTGTAATTATGAAAATAAGTCTGACATGATTGCACAAGGATCAACTTGAAAACCTAGCTTATTTCGCGGGGAAGATAAAAGAATTTCTAATAAAAAGAGAATGTTGCTTGATCTTTAGATATGCTAGTAACCGAAGTAAAAGCGAGGTTCGGCAAAGCCAACCTTTATACAATTGGGGTAATTAGCATGAATATTTTTTCCAAGTAACGCTTAATTCTCCAGCTATGAGTTATTTTTTCTTGCACGATGCGAGCAAACTTTCTAGAAAATTTTATGCCTTTCTTCATATTCCATTTCATAATTTTCCCTACGGCCTTCTTCTCGGAATCCTAGTATAATTAACCTTCCCATATTCTTCTAAATTTACCCTATCACAGCCGAAGAAATCCCACATTAACCACGAAATTGTTTCCCTATCCCGTTTCTATTTTCCTCTTTTGGTACTTTCTGAGATCCTGAGAGAATTTCTTCCCATTTATAATTTCCTTTTCCCGCTCCTTTGTTGTTTCCTTCATGAAGTTCATTAGGATCTACATACAAAAGAGAAGAAGTTTGTGCTACGGAAGCATCAGGCGAAAGTAAAGTCAAAATAAGTTGAGGAAATCATGTAAAATCCGGCCTATATTTTAATTCTACGTCTTTAAATTGTAGCTGCTAGTGCAAGCATATTGTCCTATATGATATAGTGGAAAAGTACACGATTATTGATGTGATTTACGCGGTTCCAAAAGAAGATCAATACAAGCATACACCTTCAATGACGAAATTTGGTTATGTATGACATAAGAAAGTGTTCATGATGAAAATTTGTATGATGTTCTTATTATCATTGATAAGTAAGTGCTATTATATTAATTGGGAGGGTATCAGATTTAAAGTACAAATTTTTTTAAGTATGAATCATGATCTTTTTAAATGAATGCTAAGTTTTTTTTTGTGATTATGAAGGAATATGAAATTGTGTAATCATTATTTGCATATAATTCTTTTATTCCTGCCTGTTAAATAATTTCCTTCACTCATAGCTCTTTTTAACTCCTACCATTCCGAACATCCCTCTCATTGTTGTGCCTAATCGGCCAGAAAGCGCTTACGTCGCACCTACCCAATTGAGCTTGACAAGAAATGTTGGTACTTACGACAGTAAATCGGAACACGATGGATGAATGGTTAGATCATTATTTATGAAAGTTGATCCCTCGGTGTTGCGTGCAAGCCTCGAACTCATCGTTTAATCCAGGTAGCGGCAATCGCAGGTAAAGAAATGAACCCCTGTCTCTCGGCCAATATTGAGCAAACATACAAATTTCCACCAATTGTCTTCCTTGTTGTGGGGATTAGGATTTCTATGGTTCTATGAAGTTTGATGGGTATGGCAGGGGACTTAATATACGATTTGTAAGAAGCTTTACGCAGCCAAGTGAAATTAGAGGCACAGCCAAATTCAAAGTCTGAAAAAGAAGAAATTTGTGGCAGTGGCCAAGTGGAGAATATGGGAGTGGAATGGTTAAGAACTGAAGCTAGAAGGTAAACGTTGTGACATTTTCGCACGGATAAGGAAATTTGAGGTCAATTGGAAACATGGAGTACCACGCAAAAGCCTGTGAATCCAATGGAAGGATCACATGTTTTTGCGAAGTTTGTGAGCACAGCGGGGGAAATGCCCTGCACCCTCATGTATCATTTTAGGCCCTTTAAAAAAATTTGGAGGGTGACACATTCGTTGGAGGTTAGTTACTACTTTTTGCTCAAGGTTTGGAGAAAAGATAGCTGAAGCGTACGGAGGATGGAAGAGGAGGACCAAACGATGCACGATTATACCATCACGGCACGATAAATATCTGAATGTAAAACAGTAAAAGCAAAGGTATGACATGGAGAGAGTTGTTAAAAAACGGTTTTGTGGAAGTCGGTAAGGAAGAAGACATAGGCCTAAGTACAAGCAAGGGCACAGATAGAAAAGAAAAATTCCTTCTCGTAGTAGTGCTGAAAAAGGAAGAAGACATATAAATCAACGAAGGAAGGCTTCCATATTTTTAAGGAAAAACCGATGCACTTGATGAAGAAACACCTTCTGCAAGGCATGGGCCTGCAAGACACGGCAGTGTCGGTTCTTGCCAGGATGCGGCTTTGAATAGCCCACTGGGTGGGGATGATATTCCATGGAAAATTTTGTTAAGAAAGCCCAAAGAAGAGAAAGTTTCGGATGTAGCAAAATAACCACAACCCACCACCCCATGGGGTATAGGTTTACATCATGCACCGGTACAAGAAGAAGCCGCGAAATTTGAGAAGAAGAACTAAAAAAGCTGGAGGAGGAGGCAGAAGAAAAGGGAGGACGGATTACTGAGGAAGAAGAACCAGGGAAGAAGAATGGAGGGAAGAAGAACATGGGGAAGAAGAACCGGAAGAGGAAGAAGAACCGGGGAAGAGGAGCAGGAAGAAGAGGAACTGAGGAAGAAGAGAGGAACACGAGGAAGAAAGAATTAGATGAGGAACCGGATGAAGACACAGAGAAAAGAGGAACCAAAAAATAGGGACTAGGGAAGAAAGGGGTTCATGATGCCGACCATGTTATATATAGGATTTCGGAATCGATTGTGGCGGCCCCTGTTTGAGACAAAGGAAGGGAAAGAATTGATGACAACTCCTGCATAGCGAGGAGTTAGAACTCAGTACCAAAACTTGGAGCGACTTGTCGACCAAAGCACGAAGAGAAGGAACAAAAGCGGTATAATTGATGGCGAGGCTCAAAAAAATAAAAAGAGAAGTTAGTTTGGAAATATGGGGCTGGATGCCATTTCGAGCGGTTGAAAAAGGTTTGAAAGGAGATTAAGGCACATCAAGAGGAAGAAAGGTGGCTTCGGTGCGGCTGAGGACAACTTGCCGGAACGGGGCGGGGTTGGAGTATTCAAAATTTTTGGTTTTGCGAGGTAAAAAAAGTTGTTGAGGACACCTGACAGGTTTAAGGATAGAGGAGGATGTTGGTCCCACTAGGTGCATTCTTTTTACCATTTCTTCCCTTCCCAAAATCGTAATTATTTACCATTTTTACCTATCTTATGCACTATTCCTGCACTAGTGTGAGAGATGATGACACCTTTTGCATAAACTTCATATTTTACATTTTTTAACTTAAATTATAAATACGCTAACTATCTATTACCTGATTTCTTACTTGAATTGCTTTTTAAATTATTGGCTCCTATACTGTTTAATAGATAATCATTTATCTTGATATTTGAGATTTTTGTTGAACGGATCTGCATACAGCACTAGCGCCATGAATCTTAGCGACAAATCAGGATCAACATGGATTTGCCGCCTTTGTTTTGTCACCTTAAGCCGATCGATGAATATATATCGAGCGATGGGTCGACTATGACGAGCGGTTAAATTGAAATTAGCTAAGATGGGACTTAGAGAGACAAACAATGGAGATAGTATGACTATTCGTAAAAGCGATTTAATTTGAAGGTCGAAAGGTTATTCTACAATCGATTATATAATTTGTTATAAATATTGCAGCAATTGGGTACAATATGTGGTAAATGATCATTTGACACTGCGGCCAAAAGGATCTATATGTAATGTAAATAAATGAATAAGTGGTTGTTATTTTATGGGGTGAATAGATCGAGAGAATAGAACAGTAAGTAGTGACATGTCTATCTTGTGTTATCGCATAGATGCTAATACGGATATGTAATCGCGCATGTAATTGCTTTAGGGTCTAATAAGAAAGGCTCACGCCTCATGCTTGTTGAATTTGTTATTTAGCTTAAATATTTGATGAGTTGATCTTTGGTCATTTTAGTTTGAAAATATTGCTAGTTGGCTAAGGGCCCGGTAACTTGACGTTCTCCCTCTGTTATTCTTGTAATTTATGTTTTAAAGCTGTCGAGTATGATTCCAATTTACATAAACCATTGAATTTTGTTTGAGTAGACGGTCTGTTGCGTGAAGTAAATTAAGTTACTTTCTTCTGCTTGATTTATTTACTTTCTTGTGGTTCTGTGAGGAGGAGTTACTGCCCAGGTACAGTTGACACTGATACTTCTTTTGTTTGGTTGTTCCCTGCTGGTCGTTCTTGCACCGGTGCATGTTGGTGTCCTATTTATCTCCACGTTGGTTTGGTTTCTCTGGGTGCAAGTAGGAGAAGCTGTTCTTTCCCCGATGCTACATAATATGATGCGACAAGCCTTTATAGTTTACTTCTAACGGCTTTCACCAGCACCAGTCCTTATCTTAATTAAAAAAAAAATTTCTTACTTTCTAAAAGATATTCATCTTTCTTGATATATGATTTGGTTTTATAACAGGTTGTAGTAATGAATCATTGATTTCCAAGAATCAAAAGTCAAAGTGTAAACTGCGATCGAGTACAAGAACCAATTTCTTGGTATTGGATCTACACGATCTTTGCGGACTTGAGGAAGGGTTCAAACCCTTACCACGAAAGAAATTCTTTAGTAAATACATTACTTTACACTTTCACAAAAATGCGTTGTTCTGCCAGGTGCAGATGCTTGAGAAGGATATATTTACATATGCGGGATTGAAGGGGCCCATTTGTTGAAAACTATAAGGTGTCTTTCTTCAGAAGGAAACACATTTCTTAGTAGCTAATCAATATTTAGCTAGATATTGCTCCCCTTTATTTTTTTGAATCTCTTTTGCAAGTACATTTCTCATTGCTCTAGCGTTAGGTTGTTTTGATGGTTGAGGTTTCCTTTCTTCTCTAAAGTTTGATTTTGCAATTCTTCTTTTCAAAGTAGGAGTTGATATTAGAAAACATTCATGTATCTTTGGCATTGCACAGTTATTTTTCTCCAGTTTACGAATCCCTCGGGTGGACAATTTAGGTGTTGAGGATTTTTACTTAAGTAATTCTGCACCCAATAGATTTGAGTTTTAATCTCTTGTTGCTTGACCAATGAAAATAACGTTTTCAAGCTCATTGAACATTTCATGTGGTTGCTTTGTAATTTTGAGGAATTTTCTTGTATATTCTTCTCTTTCGTTATACATTGTATAAGCTACATTGTAAATATATTTTGTTGATGTATAGCTGAATTATGAACCTCCATATTGGTCTCTTTCTCTCAAACAATTGTCTTGCGTTGTTACGGCAGGTTTGTTTCATCTAATTGTAGCCCCTCTCTTTGGGTACTTTATCCAACTATACTAGGTGGTGGGAGGTTGTTTGCCTGCCTATTTTGATTTGTTTTCTCTCCTTTTGGATCTAGACACTAGATCACTTACAATCCCTGAGGATCAAAGATTTGCAAACTCATTTCGGTGCCACAGTTTTAAAGAGTGCGTTATTCCCGGTAGGCTTTGTTGTGCATTCCCATTTGGGATATTACATCTAGAGTATTTCAAGAAGAGGAAGGGCCATGTACCTATTCTCTCAAAATAGAAAAGACTTCAATGGCTGAAAGCTCGAAAATTACACCTTGCATTTTCCTTTTGAGGAAGAAGAAAAAAGGAATGGAGATGGAGGGCACTTGGAACATGAGATCCCTAAAGTGGATACCTTACGGAATATAAGTCTCAACCTAAAGATTTCAAGGAGACTCTAGCTCTTTCTCAAACTATTCCAACGCTGGAAGAGAAGAAAGGAGGCCCTACAACAATAAGGATGAGAGGAAATATGTTTCTGTTGTCTACTTTTGATGGATAATTCACATGCTCTGACAAGGCTTGGGTGATGAAGCTGAGTATTTGTTCTTCTTACTACCATCCGATGATGAAAGAGGGTTGTTGAATCTCAGGCTGCACCTTGAGGGAAAGAGCCATTTGGTAGTTCAACCATCGCGGTCATGCAAGAGTGTCTGCTTTTGTGAGCTTCACTCAAGGGTGATCAAAATATTTGATAAGAATAAATCGGAGGGGAGGAACCTTCACCACCACTTGAGGATTTGTACCGGCCTTTGGTACAACTTCTGGAGCAACCATCATCCTCAATAGATGGGGAAGCCAACACATCTGAAGGAGGAACCTGCATACATCATTCAAAAATTTTAAGCTTCACCAAGGCATGCATGAATTTCCACCTATTTTAATTTCAACAAACCTTGTGGAGATGTGGAAATGCGCTGCATGATCTGGGATCAACTTTTGTACTATTGATTGGTAGTGGCCAGCATTGCCCTTGTGTTGTGAAACCTTGACATTTCGAGAGGATGAATCATCATCCTAATGTGCCATGGATAGAGTGCCTGTAACACTTGGGGTTGGAGTGTAGGTTTTTGAAGGAAGAATGAACTTTATCGGAAAAACCTATGTAGAACTCTATGTTCTCATCCTTGAGTTGGAGCATGAGATAAGAAAATACACCTTTGAGGAGGAGGATGACAGCACGCTGTCATTAGGCAATAGTGAATAGTTGGGGCCCAACTATCATTAGAGCATTCTAATGACCATTGCACTATTATGAGATTGGATGAGAAGTTGATCAGTAGAGAGACACTTTTCTTTCTGGCATCATTATGATGGATCTGTGGGATGAGGATTATGCCGAGGCCTATGAGGGAGGTTTTTCTCCAGCACACTTGGATATTTATGGATTCAAGAGGGTCTCATGGTGTGGTCTTCTAGGAGATATCCCGGGGTTGCATTTCAACATCACATGAAATGCAAAAGAGAAAGAAAGAAATCTCTGATTTGGGAGGATGGTAGTCTTCGTTGGAGGAGTACCAAGATGAAACATGGTAGGGGACACCCACATGTGGTTGAATGAGGTTCGGATAGTGGGCAAGATTTTGTTGAGCCAACACATATTTAAGATGTTGGGCATAAGAGCTGTGGCTGCATTGGCTACTCTTAAAAAGTTTGGCCATCATGTGATATCCTTCTACGAAGGGTATGCGGTGGAGAAACTTGGCCGAGGCACTTGCATCATATGGTAGCAGAGTGTGGATGCATTATAGCCAGTATGACATATTCATGTCAATCATTATGTTTTCACCACATGATTTGTATGATGGAGGTGTGAAGTGTAGCAGAGTTATTGTTGCTTTGGCTACTCTTGGGGGAGTATGGAAATTTTTTTTCCCATGCTTATTATAATATTTCCGGAGAAAGGGATGGCACATTCAAGGTGTGGGGAGAGCTACCCTTCAGCATTGGAGGATAAGGATGGGTTTCCACATAGGAGAAGACTTCCCCACACTGGTAGCATGATGGCGGATGACTTTGGCATGTGGAATTTCAAAAGGAGTCATCAGAGTGACGAGCCTTATCACTAAGGCCAACAACAACTTGTCACTTTGGAGTATTTTTCTATTGATGGGTGTTCCAAGGGGAGTACGCATCCTTTCATTTTGCAGATTTTTGTAGAGAAGATTCTCTGTTGGGAGGACTCATCCATGGACCTTCTTTCATCTTACTTATTAAGCATGGTAAGAAATGTATTTACGTAACATTGGTTATTTCATTGAGTATTTGCATTATCTCTGCATCTATGCTGGCCATTTCTCCACAAGGAGAAGATTATTCTTGAGTTTCATGGTCATTCCTAGAACAAACATTTTATGATGAGATAACCCTTCCTCTACATGAGATGGAAAGTGTATTGCCTTTTATTATGCTCGGTGATATATATTGCTACTTACTACCATAGTAGATGAAAAAACATGCCTGAAAGCAAAGCAATTTATTGGAGGACAACTTGCCACATGATGTTCTCCAAACAATAGTTGGAAAAGTATGTTGTATCCACTTAAGAAACCATTGGTATCATCCAAATTTGCAAATAAAATTAGAGTAATTTTCTGATTTGGATGCCATATGGTGATGATGCACCATTCATTTATGGAATGGTTGGACGGCATGATTCATGACATTAGAGAGGATCTTTGAAGGTCAATATTCTTCTTACCCTTGAAACCTTATTGCAGCCAAGATCCAGTAGATACTCTACACTTATCATGAGTGGAGAAAGATAGCATAGGGTAGGCCATTTTTTCTACAACGTTCGGTTATGCGACCCACCTACATTGGGAGCCAAAGGTGGAGGATATTTTCATGAGTTATGATTCTGGAGGGGGTGGCTCATTTTGTATGGATGCTAGCTTAGGGATGTGAGATTCACATGGGGATGATAAATCCCAATACATGTCGGATCTCATGCCTCAAGGAGGCCTCTAGACATCACATTATTGCCTCCATGGATATTTTACTTCTTCGTGAGGATATCTCTTTGGGATGGTTACCAAAGCTAACTTGCATGTTTGGGAGGGGAAATTTGGAGATGTATTGATGAGACAACATCTTGTTCCTTGGAGGAATTTATCATATGTGGATGCTATTGGAAGAGGAAGGCTCTTTAGTTTTATCCTTGTCATTGCTTGAGGACAAGCAACATTTGGCGAGAGGACTATAATATTCCTAAATTAGCATGAAGCTAATCGGAATATTGATTTTTGCTTTTAGCACTTAGTAGATGAATAAATGGGGAAAGAGACCTGTACCTTGAATAAGCATAAAACACCTCTTGATTTGAAAAGGGATCATAATATGCTTGGATCTAGCACTCTCATTTTGGCAAACAGAGCATAATGGATGTGGACAAAGTCAAGTTTGACCAAGTCAACAACATTAATGTGGGAGGAGTGGACCATGTCCATGAAGCTCAATATGAATGCGGATCGGTTGAAACAACTATATGAGAGTTGGGTCAGAACCCTCAAGCGTGAAAAGTGAAGCAAAGTTGAAGGTCAACCTTGACCAAATCGGTTCTTATTGTAGAGTGGCATTCTTGAAGGTACAACACGGTTTTGGAGGGAGATTGATTGTGTGATGGTGGAAACCTTAATGAGTGGGACCCAAGGTGTGAAGGTTCACATATTTTATAAGGAATAGGATGGCGACCATATGGGCTTAGCTTTTGAATTATATTTTGATATGTCTTTGTTTAGACCTTTGCTCTCTTGACTATTTAGCTAAGATTGCGGCAACTGTTTAGCACTTGGTATTCCTCTTTAGGAATTCCATCTCTTCCCTTTTGATATGTCTTGGGAGGGAACCTCATATATCATTCCACATCTAACATTAGGGCCAAAGCCAGTCTTTAGCTACGATGTAGTTTACGCGAGAATATTTTGTTGTGTTGCGAGGGTGTTGCGGTGGAGGGTTGAGAAACCCACCTTTTGAGAGTTTTCCCACAAGAGCCAAGATATTTGAATTTTTTCTCCTTTGAGGATGCATAATTACCCAAGAAAAACCCCCCATATTCATCCTCCATGTTCCCATATATGACTAAGAAGATAATTGACATGATTTCATATATACACGGTTACTCTTCGACCGATGGATTAAGGAAGCCATTGTAGGATTTTTGTCGAGTTTTTTACAACTAGTGAGAAAAGCTTGTTGTTTTTAATTAAGGTGAGTTCATTGTAGATGCAATGCATGATCAGTTTCTAAAGTGTCCTACTAAGGCAAATCTGAAGTACACTTTAGGTTTAGTTTATTTTTTTCTTTATCATCGAAAACGAAAAAAATTCCATTTTCTTTGTAGAAGTTAGATGAGAAAGGTAATTCACAATTAGTGATCCTTTGGACCTCCTTGGTAAGGAAAAATTCCCTTTGAATTTACCTTTGCATATTATGTTGATCGGTTCCTTTATACAATTATTTGTCTACTAAACAATGATATAAAACTTAGAATAGGATGAAGTATTCAAAGAGTTTTTTTTTTTTTTTAATCTTGGTGACCCGAGACAAAGACGAAGTTGGTATTTATAAAAAAACTATACTCGGATCAAGGTTTATGGGTGTGAATTTCCACCCTATGGGCTTCCAAATTTTTCCATGAGACTTTTCTCATTGGAATATATAAGACAAATGATACACGTGGATGAATTACACTTTGTTGCGGCTAAAATGAAGGCACGATTTAAGATCAAGGCTCGAGATTGTACCCTTTATTTTCAATACCGGAGACAACGGAGGTAAAGAGTCACATTTTATATTAAATAAAATGAATTTGAAATTACATTTCACTTGGTCTTATGATCATTTACTGCCTCATTTCTAAGTTGAAAGTGGACCGAGATGACCACTCTTTACACCCACACTCCTAGGCTAGAGATAGAACGATTCATGAACGAGAGTCGAGAGAGGGATAACACACTATAGGAAGTTGAAGAATAGGTCATATCTATAAATACCTCTTGAACCCTTATACCTCGAAGAAACGAGAGAAATGGATAAGGAAAGAAGATTCTTCTCCGGTGACATAAATTGGAGCCAAATAATTTCCAAATATATAAGAGAAGAAAAAGACTAATTTAGGACCGAGTTTTTTGTGATGAGATAAAGAGAAAGAAAATATAATTATGATAGGTCCTCATGTTTCTACAAGAGAATATGATCTCTTCATAGGATCTTGCTCCTCTTGACCTCAAAGATCCCCCAAATGCAACTCGGAAAACGGGGTGGTTCGAGACACGGTAGAGCCATTTTTTTTTCCAAATATAAAAATAGAGCAGAGAAGAATGAAATGCTATAATTGATCACATACACCCAATTTTGGAAGAAAATAGCTTACCTCAAATCACAAGCTTCTTTCGACCTTTGATACGAGAGAAAGGAAAAATGTAAATTTCATTTCTTGAAGAAAAATTTCCGAGTGCAAAGTGTTGGGGCCTTTGTTTTTGAGAAACACAATTTTGAGTTATGGAAGGCTAGGAGTGGAAAGAACATGTGGTGGAGCACACATTAAGAAAGGAAAGTAAGCATTGCAATTGCGGAGAATACGGACATATGGTGGAGCACATGCGAAATAACATAGATGGCGAAACGAGGGCCAGTTAGACAAACGGAAGGACTCCCGAGTAGAGTCAATTGTGAAAAAAGATATGAGAATATGTGGAGTGCAAGGGAACAATTGAGTGAAGAAGTGGCAAGGAATGATGGTGTTATTCGGTACGAGTAGATAAGCAAGAAAACGGAGAGTGCGAGGGGGATTCTAGGTATTCGGGGCTACGTAATTTGATTGTATTGTGTCATGTAATGTTGAACTCGATGGAGTATAATATATGATAATAGCTGTTGATAATAGAAACGGAGTAATGTTGAGTTGGGATATGAGGTGTATGATAGTATTTTTATTGTATGTTCATATATTTTAGAATTTACTGGGTATTTCATATTTATTTATTGCTAAATGATAACTTTTCTCTTGATTCGCGTGTGATGAATATATACTGTGTTATGTTATAAATTATCTATTATAGTTCCTATTTTGGTATTAAAGGTATAGATTTTTAATCCTAAGTAAGGTCACTTAGTACACCTTGGCTAAGACTCCTTGCTCTCTTGGGTAAGGTGAAAATGCGACATTATCCTGAACTGGCAATTTTGTTGTCTGCGAGCCTAAAATTGGGCCTTGCCCGAGAGACCTCCTTTTTCGCGAGTAAATGGTTTCGTTTTCGGGACCTGAAAACATAACCTAAGGCTAGTTATGGTATCGAGGATCTTTGAAGAGAATTACATAGCGGGTAGGATAATCATGTAGATGAGTTCATATCTCCAATGGCGGACTCCGACATCGGAAGGAAAAAGACTCACCAAGGATCAATTTTGTTTCGATTCAATGAGTGATTTGTAAAAAATTCCTAAGAAACTCGATAACTATTTGCAAAGACTCTAGATCAAGCCATTTCCTATAGGATTGAATCAATCTCGTCGCGATTGGATGCATACAAACTGACGACATTGCCGCGATTAGATACGAGACCTAACTCGAGAAGTAGACTTTCGGGTGTAGACTAATTTGGAGGGCTACATTGTAGAGTTTACATTGAGTGTTTTTCAATATTTATGAAAGAAAGAAGATATATTTAAATGCGGGTTGTAGGGAAATTTGTTGAAAGAATTTATGTTTGGATTATAAATATTTAATGGTTGACGAGGGGCTAATGCCATTCCAAAGTCTACGCGATGGAGGGTCGCCTCGGTACTGGGAGGATCTAAAGGAAAAGATGCTATGAACAAAGGAAAAAGGGGAATAAGGGATATGGACGTTGGAACCTCTAGTAGGTTGAAGAGGCTAAAGAAACACCGCGGAGGGTGCATATCGCTTAGAAGTGGCGGGGAAAGGACGATACGAGAGTTTGAGAAGAGAGAAAGGAATAGGCATCACGGATGACGGAGAAGGGAGAGAAGGTGAAGTGGGGCCCAAAAGATGGATGAGTGCTGTCGAAAATTTAGGCAAGTTTGTAAGATCCCATCCGGAAGGAGAGAAGGAAACCCGGTCGAAGAGGAGGATGCGTGCCTCGAAGAGGACAGTCCGCGGAGCTGCATGTTACGGTGGAGAAATTGTTCAGAGACCAAAGACCATAATGCAAGGTAATCCCTGCTCCCCAAGTTTCAAGTAGCACTAGTCCTAACCTTCCCTTGATGCTTTCTACGATTCCACTTGAGAAGTTCTTGATAAAATTGCAAAAGTCTATAAGAAGTTATGTAGTATTAGTTACAAACAGAATAGTAGCTAGTAGTAGTACTAGCGAGTAGGATCTCTCAACCAAGAAGTAGAGGCTTCATATTAGTACCAACGACACAAGTAAATATGGCGGGGATCATTTACGGGATACCCAAAATTTTTCGAGAAAAGAAATGATGATGTAGACGGCGTTGGTATTTATGTGAAACGATTTGGAGAGCTCGATGGACACCGGATGAAATTAAATTAATCTAATTTCAAACTACCTAAGAAATATGTTTATCTTGGTTTTATCAAATGGTCGAGGAGGTACACTAGAACCCAACAATAGATTATGTTAAAAGATATTTTGTACGAATTCAAGAAGCTACCGAGACTAATCAACAAGGATTATCCGAACTATGGGAAATTAAATAGAGGGAAGGAGAAATAGTTTGGGATCGATGAGAAGGTTTAAAGATGAAAATGGGAAACTAAGAAATTCTAATTGATCTAATTAACCAATGAGACTAGTTCATTAAAGCACTTTTACCCTTGAAAAGAACACCTCTAACCCAACAAAATATTGATACCCTTCAAGATGCGATGAAAGAAAGAAGTGAAAATAGAAGAAATGGCTCGCTACCCACAAGAGTTTATGGAAATTGGTTCATAGCAACTCTCCATCCCATATTGGGACTACAACATCAAATAGCAGTTTGATGGAGAATCTCAAAGATATTGACCAATGTGACCAACATGACCCAATGTGTAGTGTACACATTGTGTTGGAAGGACATGTAGTTACGAGAGTGCCCAAGGTTGCGAGGAGCCAATGTTGGGACTTTGGCCGGCCGGAGCACAATGGGCCTTGCCGATGGGATGAGTTGTGCAAGTAAATACTCAAGGGATATACCGAATGCGACCCCATTTCCCCGTATTTCTAATCGGCAAAATTAGATAGCGACGAGAATGTTGTGAGATATTCAAAGGTATTGGTCATCCTCCACGTTTGTTCCCAATCCTGTAAAGTATTCAAATGTTCCAAACAATGTCTATTGTGAATTTTGCATGTCAACAACTCATAATACAAAACAATGCAAGCCCTGGATTCATTAGCACTCTTTGAATAGATAGATCATCCTACGAGTAAATGAGACTCCGAAGGGACGGGGAGGAGCAAGAATGCAAGGTAGCGGATCTGGAAAGGGAAGAGGACCTATGAGGTGTTATAATTGTGATCAAGAAAGCCATGTAGCAAGGGGAGTGTCCACTACCAAGACGACCATGGTGTTCCCAATGTAGAGTGAATGCGCATGCTACGGAAGGGAGCATGCAAGTCGATCAAAATATGGGAAGAAAGAACCGGAAATGAAGACCAATGCGGTTAACACGGAGGAGCCAAGGGTAGTCGATACATAGCCTGCGCAAGTGCTTGGCTATAATAACACGAGGAGGAAGAAACCGGGGGAGGGGATGCACAAGATATGGACACAGTAAAGATTTTCAAACCTACATCCCAAAAGAGGAATATTTTTAATTCGGAGCGGCGAGACAATACTTTAATTAAGTACTAGAAACATTCTCAAAGCTGGAGGGTCACAAGGGTATGGAGCTAATCCAATCGGCCAATGAAGGAGAAAATATAACTACCACGGGAACACTTATAAAGAAATGGTTCGAAAATTTGTTCTTGAAGATTGTAAAGTATGGACGGGGGCCAGCTGAGTAGTTGAAGAAAAATCTAAAGACGATGTCTGAGGAGAGACGAGCATGAGGACTCAAGTAACACTAACCTCCACGCAGAAGTATATAAGAAGAGTAAAAAGAAACAAAAAAAGAGGACGAAGGCTAATTGCTAAATGCTCAAGTTGTTGGATTCCGAGGAAAAGGGACACAATGTTGGATCTAGGATCAGATGTCAATATTTTTCCTACAAAGATATGGGAAGCATTGGGAAAGCCAAAGTTGTCCTTCTCCTTTTACATTAAGAATAGCGAACCAATGTTGCATTGTACCGATGAGGAGGTTGGAAGAAGTTGAAGTAGATGTTACGGGGGTAAAAAATTATACATATTTTTAAGTGATAGATATTATGGGGGACAATGATCCCTACCTAGCCCTATTGGGGATAGATCGGGCTTTTGAAAATTATGTTTTTATTGATTTGAAGAAGGAGCTTATGATATTTGAAGATGGTGAAGTCGAGGAGTGGTCCAACCCACTAGATCCCTATCATGGACCTCGGTACACATAGAAACTATCAAAGCAGGGGAATATGAAAAACTTATCGATCAAATTTACTAAATGATGATGGGAAAAAGGGAATATTACGTGTCCAGAGTAGCAAGAGGAACGAGTAAGTTTGAAAAGTGTTTAGAGTTCCGATGTTGGATCGGAATTGCACATGGGATAGGTGGAAATAAGGAGGATACGAGATAAACACTAGAAGATACACGACCAGCGGAGTTAACGGATCGACACGGAAGGTAATGGGTTGTCACTCTTACAAATATGAAAACTACGAAAATTCATTAAGAAAATTGAGTATAAGGTACTAGAAGAGCATATAATTCCTCTCATGGATGTGGCATTACAATCCACACTTTATAAAGATGGTGGGAAAACCGTCGCAACTCTCTCCAAGTAGAGATAGGAGGCCATAACTAAAGCATTGAAAGAAACATTTCGAATTGTCTTTAGGACCACAACTAGAAGAAAAATACAAAGGAGATTCGAGATCCCCAAGTACACATAAATACTGTGAATGCTTGTAAAATGAAAAAATACCCAAAATCCTTGTGGGTACATAACTTCCATACATTCATTAGACACCATCTGCCAAGCTTAATTGCCTTCCATGATAAAAGAAAAGAATAAGCAGAGACATTTTGGGAGACAATGGTGAAAATGTTTATGGAAGTTTTTTCTTCCAGGGGATAAGGAGAAGACAAAGAGACCCTACAGCCAATCAAAAGAACATTGTTTTCTCGAGCTTGAGGAAGCTGAATAGCGCTTATGTTAGATCAAAAGCCCAGTTTAACTATCGAGTAGTAACATGTAAAAATATAGACTAGGAGATAGATAATGATGATTTGGAAAATATTCGACATTTTTTCTTTCAAGGGGAGAAGAAGGAGAACGAATAATATAGGAAAAGACACAAGGATTGCACTTGTTACCCTTGCAAAGGAAACAAAATATTGGGAACAAAGAGAAGCACAAGATCTCATCTATAGGAGATTGTTGGGATATAGAAGACACAAGGAAATTGATTCTTTGAAAGAATACGAAGATCTCTTCTCATCTTAGGTAGAAGAATTAAAAGGGATTAAATGAGATTTGGGGAGATGCGCATAATACATAAACACGATGCTAGACCGGTAAAACATAGACCTTACCTTCTAAACCCAAGGGTGAAAGAAAAGGTCAAGCATAAATAAACAAGATGTAAATGCGGGATTGATCTTCCCGGTTGAGGAGGCATAATGGGTAAGCCCAATAGTGATATAGAATAAAAGGAAAATCAAAAATCAAAGTGTTTGTAGACTATAGGATTCTAAATACCGCATGTGTTCCGGATCCTTTTCAACCTGTTCAACAATGAAGTTTTGGGCAACGTCGCGGGGAATGAAGCATACTCATTCACGGATGGTTTGTGAGGATATATGCAAGTACGAATAATAGAGGAGGATAAGAGAAAAACCACATTCAAAACTAAATGGGGATCATATGCTTATCATGTCATTCCTTTGGATTAAAAATGCGCCAACTATATTTTCAAGAATAGTGATAGCATATTTGAGAGACTATCTCCACAAGTTTTTAGAAGTAAAAATGGATGATTGGATGGTGTATGGTTTGTTGAAAAATGCAAGCCTTACGGGGATAATGTTTGACTATTGCGAGGGAGCTCCAAATCTCGCTAGATCTCAAGAAATGCATATTTGAAGTACCATTTGGAACACTATTGAGACATGTTGTACGTAGCGAGGGGAGTGTGTGTGGACACCTAAGGTGGCAATTAATTTTAAATATGGATGCCCCGGATAACGTTAATAAATTGATATCGTTACTTGGACACACATGATACTACGAGAGGTTTATCCACAACTATTCTTGGATCACAACACCATTGGAGGAAACTCTTGGAGAAAACATAACCATTTACATGGAATGATGAATTCACCAAGGCATTGGACCTCTGAGAAGTATAAATTTAACCTATTTTGACTCATCCAAACTAGCATAAATAGTTCCATGTACACATATATGCTTCAAGTATTGCTTTGGGAGTCGTGCTAGCACGGCCCGAGGAGAAACCAACATAGACCACCTGGTGCATTTCACAAGGAGAAAGTTATCAATGGTAGAAAATAACTACACAACAATGAAGAGGGAAGCTCTTGCGATGGTCTATTCTCTACAAAAGTGCCTTTCCACTACTTGCTTGGAGGATTGGAAAATGGAGAAAATAGAGGACCGCTTCCAGTCAACTACTAGATGCGGATATTATCCAAGTAGAATCCATCCTGATTATCACGGAAAAAATAGCTATATACTTAGCTATAGGAAAATGCTTGAAATAATACACAACAACTCAAAGAAAGCATTTATTTGTTAAAGAAGTTGATTACAAACTCATAGCGAGGTAGTTCTCCCAAGATGGGTCTAGATCAAATGCTACGAAGATGTGTATAAATAATAGAAGAGAGTAGATATCTTGTAGGAATATCACAATGGAGTTGCGGGAGGCCATGTGGGTTATGTAAACCTACCATAAGAAAGATATTTTAGGCTAGTTATAAGTGGCCAAAATTTCTGAGAGACAACACAAAGTATGTAGATAATTGTGATGTATGTCAAAGAACAAGGAAACCTTCACAGCACGCAATGAGATACTCGTACAACCGTATGGTCCATACGAGAATTTGAAAAGTGGTTTTCAAATTTGTGGTGCCCATTACACCAGTTAACGCGACACTCTGGCTTAGATACATAATCACCGCAAGCTTGAGTACCTTACTAGGTGGGCAAAGGGCACACGGCAAAGTTGTACAATAGAAACAACAACTAGATTTATCTTTGAAAACAAAATTAGCATATTTGGTTGTCCGAGGCTAACAAGTGACCAAGGCACACATTTTAATGTGCTACGATCCGATCACTATTTGGAAAATTTCATGATACAACACCACAAGAAGCGAGTCCATATCACCCATAGGCGAATTCAGGCCGTCGAAAGGCTTCAACAAATCTTGGAGAAAGGATTAACTAAGATATGAAATTCTAGCCACGATGTACGGGATGAAAGAATACCAGCCACGTTATGGGCATACGAGACTACCATAAAAATATTACACAACCGGACTCAATTTAGGTGTCGTACGGGAAGAATCGGTGGTACCGGTGAGTTTATTATCCAAAGTCTCTTAATTGCTACAACAACAAAAATGATGGAAGAAGAATCCATCTCTACGGATATTCATGAATTAGAAAAGCTAGAAGAAGCAATATTTCTACGATTTTCGCGAATCGGTGTAGAAAAAAATACGAAGGCTAACATGACTACCATCAAATGAAAAACATTTAATATTGGTGACAAAGCACTTCTCTATGACATCAAATTCCAAAAAATCTAGGAAAACTCAGATGCATTGGATGGGACTATACTACGTCGTAGAAATGCGCGACTCGGGGGTAGCGAAGCTAACACAGCTAGATGGAGAGATACTTCAAGGATGGGTTAACGACGCACGTTTGAAGCCCTATCATGAGTAAACAACAATTTTTTTATTTACAATAACTCTCGCATGCGAGAGGAGTTAATGAGTTAGATGTCAATAACTCTCTCCACAAGTTTGAGATGATTCTTAGAGTAGCTTGTTTAGTTCATAAAATAGTCAATTCCGGCCAATAGAGTAGGAGCCCTAATATCATAATTCACATGCTACGCAAGGTCAATCATCACCCTATTTTGGTATAGGGACCATATCGCAACTAATTGTGGTCGGGGGGGAGGGGGGTGGGGGGGGTTACGGTGACTATATGACCAAGCATGTACGACCATCATTTACTCATAATGAACCATCATATAGATGTCGGCCCATAGGATCAGCCAAAATTTGAAAAATAATTGCCATAATTAATGACCCCATGCTATAATAAAGTTCCCACATTAAGCGATAATTATTATCCATCACGTCCACCCAAATTTTGAAGCCATGCGTTAGTAGCGCTAGAGTCCATCTCACGAGTAACTAATCACATGATTATAGCCACGGGGAGAGATAGGAAAAATTAATTAGCTATGTCATCGCATCAACATCCTCCATGCCGGCAATCTTCGCAATACGCATGGAGGAGGAAACATCAAAGTGCGAGAGAATTCCAAGTGCAGAAAAAATAAACTACTATAACGATTAGCACAATTCAACAACAAGAGCTCGGAATCGCGAGAACAAGAGCATTCTTCGGTATACTACGGGGAGAATAAATATGATGAAGATGATCGTTTCGGTGATCGAACCGAGCTCGACCAAAATTCAAAAAGTTAAAACCATTGGTAAATTACAGCCAGTATGATAACGCGACTTTTGATAGATATGAACTTCTTCGACATGTATATATCAAGAACCATATAAGGAAGGGGGAATTAAGTAACAGGGGTGCACCCGAGCTTTAAAGGCATCCAAGCTCTACATTTACGCGCAAGAATTTTACCAATGTTTGGAATGACAAGAGAAACTATGAAGTGTACGAAGTTTCTTATTAGCGAGTTCGAACGGGTCACTTTGGCTTGGAAGGAGATTCCAATCCATGTGGAAGATATACATAGTTAATAGACTATCAGGTAGGGAAGGATGTGTCAAAGGCATTCCAAAATATGTCCAAGACGAAGAAAGTGGGAGATTGCGACTATTACAAAGAAATATGAGACAAGAGGAGGAGAAAGGGGGCAAAGATAGACCTTATCAATGTCCCCTTGGTGAAATTTGTAGGTTATCTAATTGTAGGAAAGATAATGGGCCATTATACCAAGGAGAGTTTACTGATACTATCTCATCTACGGAGCATTGTACACGGGGTGTGCGGTTAGATTGGTGTGCTTTCTTATACTTGAGCTCTTTGAGGCATGTGAAGATAATTTTAAGAGAGACACGGTTCATCTATGGATCTAGTGATGTGGAAGTGGAATCCACCCGAAATTTGGTCACTTTCGAAGATCGAAGATAAAATGATGGCCTAAGGTTCACCCCATGGAGAGTGTCCGGCGACCCGAGAAAAAATGAGATAAATGAAGAAGCATTTTCGGAGAATGGTATCGAAAAATTGTAGACATGGTCAAAAATTAGTAGAGAGTCCCCAAAAATTTGTTGGAGAATTATTTCCCTCAAGTATGGTTAAGTGTCTCAAAAGTGTACCTATATTCGACACGATTATGTTGTGACCGAAAAATTTCACAATAAACCACTAAAATTTTAGATAACAAAGGAAGCTTTCCATATAGAGGTCTCATCATGGTCGGGATCAACGGTAAAGATCGTAGATGGAGGCTCATGTATTCATTTGATTCTATGCTTAGCAGCCCTACCGGGAGAAACGTCATTTGAGATAGCTCAAAAGTTTCACAATTGCGTATACAACCATTGATAGATAAGGCATTTTGGGCACTGAGTTCGAGCTTTCAATAAGGTAATGGGAAATTTTTTGGGGAAAAAACTATTGAATTTGTGTCATTTACCGAGTTTCAAACACTTAATTTTGTGTATCCATCATTAAAAATCCTGTCCTCACTACAATACCCTCCACCATTCCACTCACATCCATAGCCAACCATCACTCCACTCCCAGTAAAAAAGAAAGCCAAACAAATGTCCGTCCCGGCCCGAAAGTGAAAAGAGCCATGACCATGAAATCACGATCGGATAGTGGACCTCTGGTGAGGACCATGCACAACAATTAGCCATAGAATCCTAACACGAGAAGAGCCGAGGAGGTAGGCACACCCCGCCACCCCCTCTATAATACCGCGATTCAACCCGTCATCCTAGCACATTGTACCAGCTTCATAGTCACTAAATACAAAAAATTAATCCACCACATACATCATTTGCATCCAAATACCATTTGACACATACTCCATCCACTTCCGCGGCAATCTGCGATTCAATACCCACAAGCACCATAATGGTCGTTGACAACGAAGCGAAGTTAACTCGTGTACAACGAAATAACCAAGGTTAACTCAACCACAATAGTGCCGAGGTACCTTTTAAATCTATTAATCCATGCGAGTCACCCATTTCCAATACTTCACTCAACGAGACCTCACTGCGATCCATTTCGACAGTCCATGCTATTACTACAACCATTCATACCCAAACCACCATCCACACGATTATCATATTCGGGAATCATAGACTATCCTTTGAGTCGAACCACATCTCCACAAGGCCATTCATAACGTTCATTTCTAGCATCCAACCACTCGAGAGAAAGGAATCCAACTCTGAATATGACAATCAATGGAGATATTGCGGAAGTTGAGGACGCGACTAACATTTCACATTTATACAAACAACGAATAAAAAAGAAAAAACCATCCATAATGATCTTTACATAAGTATGAAAAACAAATCAATAGGTCATGATGCTCAACGATAAGTGCAATCAATTCCCGACAAGAGAGGGATACCCTTCACCGGCGACGACCAAGTCATAGAGAATTTCAAGGAACTATGACGCGATCACGATGTGGGCAAGGCTGCACCAAAAGACATTTAGTGTGTGGTGGTTGAACGTTCAATACACGTAAGGGTAGCATGTGCCAATTTGGGCAATGAAAATTAGAATTCAAGGAAGCTCTTGTAGCTAGAATATGACGCTGCAAACCCTTCTAAAGTATACGAAGAAAGATTGGCGCAAGGTAGAAGCGGATGCGAGGACCTAAGGAAACACTAGAACCACATTCACATAGGCATACAACCCTGTTGGAGAAAATTCATGAATGCTCGGAAACTCACTTACAATGAAGGCACAACCCGACTCCGAACAAGCTTTAGCCAAAACTTGTTCTTGAGATCGAGAGGAACAACATATCTAACGGTACATGACAACTATATGATCGAGCCGACACACTTTGGCTATAGGTACAAACAATTTAAGAAGGCTCGGCGAAAGAAAAAAATAAGCTCTGGAACCTAAGACAACCCGATGAAATAGAAATCAAAAACCATAGAACGATTTGGCATCCAAAGCATACCCCAAATTCGGAGAAGCGGTGTTCGGCAAGTCTACACGAGGTAATAGACGCCACTCATGCTAAAAAGGTGGCCGGTGAAACAAACCCTGTGATGAAAGTATGGAAAGAAGCGATCAACGAGTTCATGCGGCTCGGGACGAGAGGCCATGAACAAGGTTACGTAGTTGGGGCCTTTTTTAAAGGAGGGGAAATCAGAACGAGGTGGAGCCGGAAGAGGGAGAAAAACGAGGAAACTCAACTAGCAACGATAGTGATGGCCAGCGGGGACCGCAATAGGGAAAAATATTAACTTAGGAGGATTCAATAGCTTGGGGTCGGGGCCCTGTTGGGGAATTTGTTTTGAACAACACAATTTTGAGTTGTGGAAGGATAGGAGAGAAAATAATAGGTGGAGGAGCACCATTAAGAGAGGAAAGGAGTCATTGTTGTTGTGGAGGCTCTGTAGAAAAATGGCGGGACAAAGTAGGCAACAACACGGATGGTAGAAAAAGGGGACAACGAACAAAGAAAAGGACTCCAAAAGGAAAATTCAGTTGCGGAAAAAGAGACGAGACGAGTGGAGTGCAAAGAAAACACGTTTGAGTGAAGAAGGGAAAGGGCCGCCAGTGTACGATGGGCAAGAAGTAGATAAGCAAGAAAGGAGAGAACCACAAGGGAGTTTGGGTATTCGGGGAGCTCTATGGAGCACGAATGTCTTATTTTCATGTTATGTTGAACTATGCGAGTATAATATGTAATGTGTGGGCTGAAGTAATGAGAAATAGAGTAATGTTGAGTTGTGGGATATGAGGTGTACTTAATGGTTGTAATTGTATATTCATATATTTTTAAAATTTTTTGATGTTTGTATTATTTATTTCTAAATGATAACTTATCTCTTGATTTTCATGTGATGAATATTCTTTGTCTAGTGTATAGGGAAAATTTTAGGGGCTAATATTCGTGAGTGGGCTAATTTTTCATGCTTTTTTTCCAAAAAAAAGATTCGTCAAATTCCATTTTTTTCTAAAATGATTGACCCAAATTTTATAGTACACCATTATTTCACCTTAAAAATTGCCAAAATATTATATTATATAATATAAAATAATTGAAAATATTTCTACGAAATATCACCAAATATTTTACAATTTACATATTAGGGACTAGTAAAGATTCGGTAAGGTTTCTAAACTTTAAGATAAACTTCCATCCTTAAAATTTTCCATGGTGTAATGTACGATTATCTATTAACGATCCCTCTTCGGTATTAATGGTCTATATTTCAATCTCGATGAGTCCACGACACACCTCAAGTGAGACTCCTTGCGCTCTTAGGCAAGGTGAAAATGCCCGACATTGTCTTAGACTACAATGGGATCTTGTTGTCTTTGAGTACGAACACAGGTATTTCCCAAAGACCTCCTTTTTGCCAACGGAAAGACATAAGCCAATTACAAAAGAATCCACATTTTCCTTTGATACACAAAAAAACCATTCAAATGACCAAATGGATATGCATAAGAAAATAGTGAAATGATGTACTCTACTTTGACTAATGCTATCATGTCAACCTCTAGACTACGGTCTCGGTTAAAAACATACATACACAATTAAGTTGGAAAGGATTTCATCCTTGGAAAAGGATAATAAGATCAAATCACTAGAAATCTTGGTAATCAAGCTAGGCTACAATTCAGGTGGTGTGAAGGCAACAAAAGATATTGTAGAAGGAAATAATGTTGATATAGTAGCATTAAGGAAACAAATCAAACTTCCCACTACAAAATATCCACATGCCAACGAAGTTGAAAGACTTACAAAAAAAGAAGGAAGACATTTTAGAGATAATTGAACAAAATATCCAAATCGAGGAGACAGTGGAAATGGAGAAATTTTTTAAGGAAAAAGAGTAGACATAGCAATTCGCTATAGTACCATTGACAACGATCCCATTTCGGTTGCAACAACACTAGGAGTATCTACATCATCATCAACACAAACACAAAACAAAAATCCTTCAAGTGAGATGTTCAAATCCATGGGAAAATTTATCCATTCGAAGAATTGAAAAATCAAAGGCTCAACTTAAGACTCTACAAGAACATAAATTAAAAATAGATGCTTCATATCTGTAGAAGAATTGCGAAATATCACGGACTCACTCGAGTTTGAAAAATTGGAAATTGAATCAACCATGGAACAAAAAATTTAGCACGGACAAAAGAAAGTATATGGATATAGACCAGCATGAAGCCATCACTAAAATATGGCCTTCAATATAAATTATTTTTAGCCGGAAGAATTGATACAAAGATCCAAATTGGTGGAGGATATAAAAGTAGATTTGGGGCGGAAACTTTGTTGAAGCAACAACTATTATAAAAATATTGAATTCTAAAACCAAAGCGAGGAGTTAGAAGAGCTTGGAATTCAAGAAAGGATAGAAAAAATCTTAGAGGTAAGAAGCATGCATACTTAAAGGAACCTTATGATCTGACTTGAGAATAAGTGTAAAGTACGGGAATCCAACATTCAACGATTCCATAACAAGTTTCATGCGATAAATAGGAAAGGACTACTAGGATTAATTGGGATAGGAGACTAGTTTATTAGCTTGAAATACTATCGGGAGAAATTATACTGCTTCTAGAGATAAATCAAAATTTATAGGTATGAAAGGGAACATCATAGGGAAGGCATTCATGGAGGCTATAAAATTTAACTTATTCATCGATCCGCTGAGATCAAAAATTTGTTTTTCATCAAGCCTACTTTCCGGAAGTATACTAATGTAGATGAGACATACGAAAGTTGATAAATTTTTTATCCCAAGTGTGCGATGGGAGAAATATCTGAATTTCACACTCAGCAGGACAAAAAAGGCATCACTTTTTGACGTCCAATCATCAAAGCGATCCTCAAGATTAGAGCCAACAACCACAACGAGTTTAAGGTTTCCTATAATTTTGTTCTATATTTGTAAATTATTTTTGTTATTTTATACTTTGAGATTTTCACTCAAGATATTTTTGATAGTTTTGTATAACTACTTCCAAATGCGAAGTATTATTGTTGGGTTTGTATGAAGAAATAGGTTGTTGAATTTAAATTTGTTCCTTGAGCTCAAGTGGACCAACGTTGATGTGCATAAAGCTTTTTGAAAAGTTCTGTGTCGGAGAATTGTTGGTGATTTTATCTTCTCTTATTAATGTGTTTTTCTCTATTAATTCATATGTTTATCTCATCTAGCTTTTTAAGAAAAATAAGAATTTGAATTTTTTAAGTGCATTCAATTATGTATTTTGAGAAAAATTAGTGTTTAATGGATCCTTAATCTTTCTTATTTACCATATCATAAAGCTTTTATATCTAACAAGTGTGCCAACCCTTCCACTGTTAAATTTTATGCTGTCATTGCTGCAATTAATCAAATTGAAATTTAGTCAAGCTCCATTTCCCAATGGCTTTCCTTTACTAGTACTTCCTAACCAAAACAATTTAAAAACCAAACTATGATCTTTCAAAACTGGCCTAAAATCCTATCAAACAAACCAAGCTAAATCACAATGAGAGAGATCCCTTTAAGGAGTTTAGAAGGGCTAGCTTCTAAACTTAAAAGTGGTTCTTTGGTTACCTATTAGTTTCTTTTAAAACCTTAAGAAATTATGGAGTGATAACATTTTGGCGACCATGCGGGGGGATGGACCAATCTCATTTAAATTCAATTTTCCCTGGTGAAAATCTTTGTTCCGAGGGCTTAAAGTTATTACTAAGTTGGTGTTTGACAAATAGATATGATTTAAAAGGTTGTTGGCACTCAAAATTTGTATATATTAAATAATTGTAAATATATTGTAGTATATGTTGTTTCGAAAGGATATACACTAGAGAAAACCTAGATCCAAATCCTTTGGAAATTGTAGATAATCCTAAAAAATAATTAGGAAGAAAATGCAACTTAGGTAGATCAAGTTAAAGGATTCCTCAAGGGTTAACTCCCTTCTTTGAAAAAAATTTATTCTTGTAAGAGGACATAGAATTTGATTTAGATTTTGAAGATACACTTTTTAGAAGTAAATGCGATAGCTTTGTAACTAAAATTGTTGTAGATAAGGACACACTACCACACCTTATAAATTTGGATCATGCTGAACATAAATCTTTGGGTCATCAATCTCCCAAATCATCAAGAATTTTCCTCTCTTTGCATTATCTTCCTATTCCACAACTTCGAGTTCTTTGTTAGTGTTGTTCCTCTATGAATCCCTCCCAATAGATCTATGCTTAGTTCATCCAATTCTACACCTTGTTCATCTACCATTCCTATCACTTCCTCTCTAACTGTCAAAGTATTGCATAAATCCCCCTTTCATACCTACAAATATATCCACCTCCTAATATTACATCTTCCCACTCATCCCCATATTCTTATCAGCTATAGTATGCTCCTTTGATTTGCCTAGGAAACTCAACCCCCATGCTAAGGTTATCAAAGTCGGACCCTCATTTGATATCACTCAACCAGTGCCTTTCAACAACCGCATTCGAATGAATAATTATTTTTATTTATAGGAATTTAATGAAGATGATGTTAGAATGAGGCTATTTTCCCAAATTAAGCCAGGAGAAGTTAAAAATGGTTTAAAATCATTAGTTACCTCTATCCCAAATCTAACTCAATTTCATGAAATTTTCTCGAGGAAAGGTGAGAAGTCAAGGAAAAACCCTCTCCATATCTCGGTGAATATGAGAGTATCAAGAGAGATATCTAGGAGAATCCATCCAAGATTACTATACCGGTTCAAAAATTCTTATAATTTCTATTTCAAGCTTTATGGCTTCCCCAACCTCCTCCCGAATTGTTGCTTGTTGAAGTTTCCGGATGGTTTTAACCACCGACATGGCTTGCCAACTTAGGTAAAGAAACCTACCACCTTAGAAGAAATGTAGAGGAATGCGGTTAGTGTGAAGACAATTTGTTAGAAAATAGAGCTAGGTTGAAAATTGAAATAAACTCCAAATCAAAGAAGAACCAACATTTCTTCTTCATATACTAAGATTTTGATAAGCTTAGTGAAAACTATGGAAAGGCAGTGATTAGATTAAAGCAAGTGATAAAAATCCTCAGAAAATAAAAGGAGATCCTCTGACCAGAAATTGTAATTTTAGGAGAAATCCCCACAAATTAAATGAATAGAACATAGAGGCCATGCGTCGACAACGATTGGGCCTCTGTTTCATGAAAAATATGTGTAATATCCTAAAATGGGAAGCTGACCTTGGGCATGGTGGAAAACACCATTTCCGGAGATAATTTTGCTATAGGATTTGAAGCCAACATGGATCCTTATATACGAGGTATCTAAGTCCTATATCCAAGAGTATATCAAAAACAAATCTTTCTAGGTGGGGCAAACAGGCCTCCCACACCTAGTATGGCTTGATAAATGCCCAATGAGGGACTGCAGCAATATATAAACTCAATAATGGATATGAAACATCAAATAAGATCATAGGACATGTTAAAAAACACATAGCCATCAATCCAAGCTACAACAGTGAACTTTACTTCATTTTATGAGCCAAAAGTTGGGGAAAAGCTGCAATTTATGCCCTAAAAAGGTTAATTTCAGAGATGAGCGTAAAATTAAGGGAAAGTGACGGTGGGATATCATATCTTAGGTCATGTGGGACTCACATACCAAATTTCAGCAAAAAAAATTACTCTAGCTATGTTAAACAGGTCTCCCACTCCCGATATGGCTTAGAAATGCCCAATCCCCATGACTTAATTACTGCAGAAATTACTGAAGCACAGGCAGCGTGATTTTCTGAAGGTGATGGATGTAATATGGTATGGAAATCTGAAAATCAGCTCTATAGCATGTTTCATATAATGTACAATAGATAAACAGAAGAATTACACGAAGAAACCCTCAAGATTGAGGTGCTGCAACAACAAAAGGGGACTACAAAGCCTGACAGCATTATTTTATTGATGCTACTGAGGATATATTACACATCAGATCTAGAGAAGATCTGTACACAAAAATATAGATCCAATACAGCTATGTGTACTAGATGGTCTCCTTAATACACTCCCCTTGGGGATCTGAGCAAATCATGAACAACAGTGAGTAGATCTGAGATCTAAGTTGCAGTCTTGCAATAATATTCAGGAATTCTGTAGTAAATAGTATCAAATGCAAATCAGATTTGAAATGAACATGGATTGGATGGCCAATCCATGGATCACCACAGTGTAAGGAGAGCCCCTTCACACAAGAGATCACTCCTCCAAAACGTTGCTCAAACACCCTGAAACTTTCCTCTTGCAGATAACGCAGTTATGGGAGAGAAAATGTTGTTAGCTTCAGTACTGAATAGGCCTGATGCCTAGATCTGAAAGTGTAGCTCTGATGATCCAATACACTCTTCCAGAAGGTTAAAAGACACACTCACTGAGAAGAGGCACTAGATTTGCCTAGATCTGAATAGATCTAGCTTCCACTGCTGCAGCTTACAAAAAAAATCAAACCCTCAACAGGATCTGAATTGTGGTTGGAAGATGAAGCTTGGCCCAAGCCTGATAGTGGACAAGATAGAACAAGTTTCCTCCAAGAGTTGCTCAAGGAAGGAGGTGGGATTCCCGACCGGGAACA
This sequence comes from Pinus albicaulis, assembly GCA_034641835.2. NCBI lineage: Eukaryota > Viridiplantae > Streptophyta > Pinopsida > Pinales > Pinaceae > Pinus > Pinus albicaulis. The sequence goes on from CM076572.1 coordinate 237,400,584, forward strand.
CCCAAGTGCTAAACAACACTATTCTCAGCTAAACAGCTAGAGAATGAGGAATGTCTAAATAAACAGCACCTTCTGAAATATCAAATAATCAACCCCCTCCTCCTTTTATAATATGGAAATCTTGTCAAACCCTAAACCACCTTGATGATTTAGCTCCATTCACATGAGTGGCCTCCAACATGAATTGTGCTGTGCCTTTATGAGATACATTGCATGTAGACAGTGTTGTGGATTTGGTCCTATTGACCCGGTCAATTTATCCAGCCTCTTTCACACTTAAGTGTGTTTATGAAGATAGCTCAGATTTAGCTTGTTTCACATTGAGCATTGATTTATTTTGCTGTTTAGGAGCTATATTGATCCTCCTTTACAATCTTATTCATGAGACAGAAAAAAAGTAAAACAAAATTGAATACTCCTATTATCTTGGGCTAATTAGGAGTATTATAGTCCTCCCCTTTCAAAACTTTGCTTGTCCTCAAGCAACTGCAAGGTAGAGAAAAATTTCTCCCTTCCTCTTCTTGTGGCCTCATCAATGAATCCCACCATGGCTGAAAATGATAGGCAATGAATCTGTCCTCCCATGATTCCCTCCAAGTGTAAGATAACAAAGTGTACATCATGAGAAAATGGAAGGTACAAGTGGTGATCTCCTTTTTTCTCAATTGTCTCCTCAAGGTAGGAGTGATGACCAACACGGGGAATCTTATTCCCTATTGGTGATTCCATTACCCATGCTATCATCCAAATGAAAAAATCATCAGCCCCTTGTTTGTGCATTGTAGTGGGGCCGCATGGAGAGATTAGTTTTCCTCCCTTCATTTGTTTCTCTCTTCATGTATGATAAGTGTGGGGTTGTTTATGTCTTTGGGCTGAAAGAATATGGCCTCCAAGTATGGCCCAAGCTACACCATCACATAATTCAGCCATGAAGTGCCTCCTCCAAGCACTCAAGTTCTTCAAATGGCTTACTTCATATGAAGAAAAGAGTTGAGATGCGACAATAATGGTTTGCCCATTGCTTCTCTTGAAACATACATCATGAATAGTAGGGAGAATCATACTCCCAATGGGCATCTCCATCACATATCCCACTCTCCAAACAAAGCTTCCCATGTACATAGAAATATCATCAATATATGGAAGCAAAAAAAATTGAAAACAAGTTGTCACATGACAACTGGAAAGTGGATCATAGTTCCTCTCATGGAACCAGTGCAGTGCATCCTTGGCCTGCATCAAACCAAACAATAACAAGTGCTTTTCCAACCACTTGTTTGCTGCCACAATCATTTTACAAGATAGCATCATGAAATTACAATATGGTGTCAATGGTGCACACCAAAAATCACGTGGCTTCTTCCACAAACCACCAATGAGATAACCAATTCCAATGCTACAAAAGGCTGCAAGTGAATTATTATACAATATACAAGAAGGAACAACTATTCTTGATACATCATGCTGCTCAAACAAGGAAAATAAGTACAATACAAAATGTGAAATTATACCTCCTCCATCCTGCACTTGAGATCTTGAGCTGAAATGGCTCAACTGGAAATTCTCCCTCACTTCCAAATAGTAGGGAAGTGGCTGTGACCTCCTCTTCATTACCATCCAGGCTATGCATCTCTCCATATGCTGAAATATGTCATGTTGGATGCCCTCCCAAGTGAACTCCTCCACCAACTGGAAATATGCATCAAAGTGCATAGAAGAGAAGTCCTCATGTGCTGCATTTAGCAACTTCTCCTTGAGACTAGAAGATCTAGTCAAGAAGATCCTGCCATAGGAATAGATGACCACATCATCCATTATGTATCTATCATCTCCATCTGGGTCATCAAGAATCATGCATGCACCAAGATCCTTGGAGTACTCTACCAAAAGTTGAGACCTCCAATAGGGATCAATCCTCCTAAGAGACAGCGCTAGTGATCTAGCATATGAAGCTCTCCTCATGCTGCTACCTGCTACTTTGACATCCCTAATGCCAAAGTCATCCTCCAAACTCCTCACCTCCCTGGAATCCAAGAATGGTGAGCCAAGAGGAAATATGTCTCTCACCAATTCTAGATCTGGTGGCCTCCCGGGTGGAATGCCTCCATGTAGTGAGACATCAAAATTTGAAGTGGGCTGCATGTATGAGTGGACTGATTTGTCCCTCTCTTCTCTGCGGAGTGCAGTCTCCTTCCTTTTTGTAGAATTTTTTTGAAATATATAAGGGTGAATGCTCATCATCCCTTGATGTTGATCCTTCTTCTCTTCCTCTCCTTCCATCTCACAATCCACCAATGCTATTGCATGATGCTCTGGAATTGTGTTTTCGTTCCCACATGTTGAATCATTTGGAACTCCTTGTAAAGATGCAAGGGCTCCTCTAGTGGAAGCAGTGGCTCCCCTTTCACCTCCATCTGGTGATTGATCTTCTTCCTTCATCGTCCTTGCAGTAAATGGGGGCAATAGATTGCACTGTGGATCTACATGTGTAGCTGAATGCTCACACCCATCACAAGTATAGTTAGGGCTTGTTTCAATCGCTTCCAGAAATCTTCTACACTCCTCCCCTTCCATCTCCTTGAGATCTTCTTTAATACCTTCCAAGGTTTGGAAAAGAAGCAGGGAGATCTCCTCTTCCATCATTCCTCCTTCTCCTCTCTCTCTCAACAAGAAAGTATGAATTTTACAGCATTGTAGATCAGATTGTGTGGCTGAATTCTCACACACAGCATAATAAGTACTGGGGCTTTATTCACGAGAAGAAATCCTTGAGGGATTTGCATGTCTTCGCCTTCTCATTCCCCTGATTTATTCCTTCAATTCATGCATGGCTTGAGAGAGAGTGTTATAAAAACTCTTCTCCTTATCCTCTATGAAATATTTCTTCAGTCTTATTCTTTATTCTTCTGATAGCTATATCTCACAGGCTGAGCCAGAGATCATGTTCTGATACCACTATAATATCCAAAAATGGGAACTGTCAGCAAGGCATGACTAGAAAACGCATTTTCCAGAAATGGCTGCTATAAGATTTGAAACCAGCACTTGGATCCCTTAGATATAAGTATCTAAGTCCTAAATCCAAGAGGATATCAAAAAAAAATCCTTCTAGGTGGGGCAAACGGCCTCCCACACCTAGTATGGCTTGATAAATGCCCAATGAGGGACTGCAGCAATATATAAACTCAGTAATGGATATGCAACGTCAAATAAGATCATAGGACATGTTAAAAAACACATAGCCATCAATCCAAGCTACAACAGCGAATTGTACTTCATTTTATGAGCCAAAAGTTGGAGAAAAGCAGCAATTTATGCCCTAAAAAGGTTAATTTCAGAGATGAGCGTAAAAGTAATGGAAAGTGATGGTGGTATCTCGTAGCTTAGGTCATGTGGGACTCACATACCAAATTTCAGCAAAAAAATGACTCTATCTATGTTAAACAGGTCTCGCACTCCCGATATGGCTTAGAAATGTCCAATCCCCATGACTTAATTACTGCAGAAATTACTGAAGCACAGACAGCGTGATTTTCTGAAGGTGATGGATGCAATATGGTATGAACATCATAAAATCAGATCTATAGCATGGTTCATACAATGTACAATAGATAAACAAAAGAATTACATGAAGAAACCCTCAAGATTGAAGTGCTGCAACAACAAAATGGGACTGCAAAGTCTGTCAGCGTTATTTTATTGATGCTACAGCTGATATATATTACACATCAGATCTAGAGTAGATCTGTACACAAAAATATAGATCCAATACATATCTGTGTACTAGATGGGCTCCTTAATACACTCCCCTTGGGGATCTGAGAAAATCATGAACAACAGTGAGTAGATCTGAGATCTAAGTTGCAGTCCTGCAGTAATATTCAGGAATTCTGTAGTAAATAGAATCAGATGCAAATCAGATCTGAAATGAACATGGATTGGATGGCCAATCCATGGATCACCACAGTGTAAGGAGAGCCCCTTAACACTAGAGATCACTCCTCCAAAACGTTGCTCAAACACCCTGCAACTTCCTTCTTGCAGATAACACAGTTATGGGAGAGAAACTGCGTTGTTAGCTTCAGTACTGAATAGGCCTGATGCCTAGATCTGAAAGTGCAGCTCTAATGATCCAATACACTCTTCCAGGAGGTTAAAAGACACATTCACTGAGAAGAGGCACTAGATTTGCCTAGATCTGAATAGATCTAGCTTCCATTGCTGCAACTTACAAAAAAATCAAACCCTCAACAGGATCTGAATTGTGGTTGGAAGATGAAGCTTGGCCCAAGCCTGATAGTAGAAAAGATAAAACAAGTCTCCTCCAAGAGCTGCTCAAGGAAGGAGGTGGGATTCCTGACCAGGAACACCCAAGTGCTAAACAACACTATTCTCAGCTAAACAGCCAGAGAATAAGGAATGTATAAACAAACAACACCTTCTGAAATATCAAATAATCAACCCCCTCCTTGGTGTCCTCCTCCTCCTTTTATAATATGGAAATCATGTCAAACCCTAAACCACCTTGATGATTTAGCTCCATTCACATGAGTGGCCTCCAACATGAACTGTGTTGTGCCTTTATGAGATACATTACATGTAGACAGCGCTGTGGATTTGGTCCTGTTGACCCAGTCAATTGATCCAACCTCTTTCACACTTATGTTTGTTTATGAAGATAGCTCAAATTTAGCTTGTTTCACATTGAGCATTGATGTATTTTGCTGTTTAGGAGTTATATTGATCCTCCTTTACAATCTTATTCATGAGACAGAAAAAAAGTAAAACAAAATTGAATACTCCTATTATCTTGGGCTAATTAGGAATATTACAGTACCATAGCAAGAATTGACTCATGAAATATACACATTCTTTCAAAACCAAATTTCATGCCATCTTTCAACATTTCATTTGTTGGCGCAGTTCCACACTTTGTTTCCTGCAAGTTTTATACCCCATAACAAATCATATATTTAATATAAAAGTTTTTTTTTTGTTCTATTAATTATAGACAGAGCTAAGTAAAACAAGATTGATAGATGCTTACAAATTCCACAATTAATTTATGATATGCCAACATATACTGACAACCCATATTTAACCCAATGTCAATCAATTTGTCTGATGGTTCTCCTTTGTATGTTAGCACCTGTTTGAATACATTCAATGATGATTGTTGTAAAACAACTTAAAATATACAAAAATGAAATCTAGTTAAGTTTTTATAAGGAAGTAAAAATTACTCAAACACTTAGATATCAACCCTTTTCTTCCTTGTCGTCTTGTTTTATGTGTTGAATGGGTTCCATTATCTTTTATTTTCTGCAAGAAAATACTTGAAAATTAATATTTAATGCTAAATTTTTTATTTATTGTACCTAATCGAAAATTTCAATGATTACATAATACATTTGAAGCACGTCGTTGTTGAGATGGCTCCTCGTGTGATGCAATTATGTCCATTTATTTGACCATTTCCTTGTACACCTCTTTGGACATTTGTACTAGCATATTTTTAATATCAGCTCGTTCATCTTTTGAGATTTTCATAATCTTCCTGAAAATGTAACATGACAATAAAATATTTAATTTTTATATTGATATATGAAAATTAAATATAACAAAATTTATATTTATAAATGATTGCTTTCTAGTAATATATACATATAATTCTAGAAAAACATTTAAAGGAATATTACTTTTTCATTCCTTCTTTTTTGTTGTTGTATGTTTTTTATATTGAAAGTCTGACATGTATTATTGACCAATTCTCTGGAAACCCATTTTGTAGTTTAGATAAAATTTGGTTCTTGAAATCATTGGATTGATTTTTGCATTGTAAGCGGAAAGAACGTCTATACATTCGTTCCACTAGATCCCTCAATTTTTTGTAAAAGTTTTTCCCCTTTCGTTAACCTCCAACACCACTCTAGATGAGCTAAGAAGCAATTCATTTTCATTTACATGTTCTATTTTTTTTCTTTTCTTAGAACAACATTCCTTTTCTGAGTTGTTGGTGCTATAGAACATTAAACATATGTGAATTAATAGATTGTTTGAAACATGTTATCTAATATTTTTAAGTATATTATTAATGAAAAATAAAAAAAGAAACTCATATTGGATCAATAATATTTTTTCATTCACCTGATTCATCCTTCTGCAATCTTTCCATCAAGATTTTATGCTCTTATGGTCCTAGATCAAAAATAATCCTATCGATCTTCGTCATTTTGTGGCTCTGCATGATACACAGTAAACAATACATATAAGTTAAACATACATACAGTTCAAAAATAATAATTTTTGTAAAGAATTTACAAAGAACTTGCCTCTCTTGATTTTCTCGATGTGCTATCAGTATTTTTGTTACTTGATCTTTTGTCAGAAATTTCTTTATAAATATGAAACATGTACCATACCATTCATTAATATATTTTATAAATAAATCACAAACTTTTCAGGTCAAAAAACAAATCAAGAAAACGGTGCACCTTTCAAGCAGTATGCACCAACGTCAGTGTAGCGTGTTCTTATAAATGCACCGCCAAAACAGTAGAAACACCGTATGGCGCTCTCTGTCAACAAGGAGAACCGGTGCATTATATTTTAACCAGCGCACCGATTAACAATAAAAAATTAATAAAAATCCTTGGTGCGTTATATGTTTTTGTAGCATACGATGTCGTGGAGGGGACGGTGCGTCATGTTCTTATAAACGCATCGAGAAAATATAATACCACCGTACGGTGCACTCTGTCAACAAAGAGACCTGGTCCATTATATGTTAATCAGTGCACCAATTAATAGAGACATAAAATAATTTTTTTTTTGTCAAACAGTGTGTGCACAATGTACTATAACGAAATAACGCATCGGTGCGCTATTTTATACAGGATACACAGATTAAAAAATAATAATCTACTTTTAAATTGTTTTTATCAAATAGTACGTGCACGGTAAGCCGTTATAAAATAGTGCACTGGTGCACTATTTTACACAGCGCACACTGATTAAAAAAATTCACGCAAGAGCCGACATGGATTGGGATCCGAATCTACCAGTTGTCCCACGTGTTGGATGTCATAGGCCTATATATATAGCTATAAAAACCCTATAAATCTAAAATGAAAAGCCCTAATTCTGAAGTCACAAAAATAGGAAGGATCAAGGGCAGAAACAATAATAATCAAGGGTTTAGCGTAAGAATGGATTTTTATTTTTATTTTTATTTTTGAAAATAAACAATAAAGTTTAAATTTTTTACTTACCATATATTAAATCAAACACAAAATGTAAAAAAAACAATTATTACAGTAAAATTTAATCACCAGATGGTTTGAAATTCTATGTCACAGGGTTTGAATCACCATAGGTTTGGAATTTTGGTTGTATGAATAGTTCTGTTCGAAAGTATTTCACTGCTCCACAATACTCTTGTGCTCTCTTGCTCCAAGTATGTATCTCGTGAAAATATCTCCCTAAAATTTTTTGCAAAAATAATGAAATAATGAAAAAAATTTACTATTTAAAGAATTGTTTTATGAAATTAGGTTTTCGAAAATAATTTGCTACTCATTTTTCAATTTACCGTTTTTTTTTTCACTTTAAAAAAATAACGTTTCGCTTTTTTATTTGCGGCTATTCGGTACTGGTGCGTCAATTAATAACACAACACCGATGCGCAGTAACTAAAACGAACCGGTGCAGTTAACTGTACATTAGCATCGATAACAATAAGTCCATTTTTAAGGCACCAAAATTACTTTTACGTGTGTACACCAAAATTTATTGTTGATTTTGCTCAAATGAAGGGAGAAAATATCATAATTATATTGAATGGACAATTCTTCAAAATCCAACTCATTCCATAATATTTCTCAAATTTCATCGCAGAGTTCTCCCTATCCATCTCGAGACGTAATATTTACTTTAGATTTTATTTATATTTTCATTATCTAATTGAATTTATTTTTTTTATCCATGCCAATTAGCTTAATAAAATTAGTGTATACAAATTTGCAGGTTCATGCAGTTTCAGAATCGAGTTCAGATGCAAAAAATATTTAAATAACTCCAAAACGTCGGAAGCTCTTATCAAGAGCAGCATACTGCAAGGCACATTTGGTAGATGAAAATGGAGAACCGCTTCACCATGCCAATTGTAACATTGTATATTATAGCCACAATCCTGGGACAATGATGGTAATAATAATTGTTTGGTATATTAATGTAATTATTTCAATGTCAAACCAATTAATCATGCATTGTCGACGTGCTTACTAATTGATATCATAGATTTTGTACTAATCATGTTCAAATATATTTTTTGAAATTATTAGGATTCTAGAGATGATGAGTGACCTACCTACCATCTTCCGTTGCACCCCACGACAATGTCAAATCGAGAGAAGGCTGAATTAAGAGAAAAAAATGGAGAGGAACGATACCAAGAGTGGTTGAATCAACCACCTATTCAATTCCCACTACGTCCAGATTCACCAATTAGGAATGACTACAACAATAGTAGTTATTCACAAGTTGGCAATGGAGGCAATCAAATAGAGGTTCTTATGGATGATTACTTAAGGGATACGACTGCCATGGAGACAATTTTGTTAGATGCATTCCAGAACGATGATCAGCTAAGGGATGATGCTCATATCACGGATACCTTTTTCGAAAGCCTTAAATTTGCTTCCACCACCCCTCTCTTTGGACCTGGCAGTCAATCAAAGTCTACTCAGTTGGGGAAAATGATGTTACTGTACAACTTGAAAGCAAATTTTGGCTTGTCAAATGCATGTTTCTCGGAAATTTTGAGGTAATTGACCATCAAGTCCTCCCTTATATTGTGAGAAATATAATCACGCAATGAACATTACAAATGGTCAATTTTATGAACGTTAATAATTATATCGACATTAATGTACATTTAATATTGTCCATAATCACCAACTAAATGTTATTTTGAAGATAAGGTTATTTCGAGTGATAATGTCTTTCCCGGTAGCTGCAAAGAGGCAAAGAAATTGTTGAAAATGTTGGGTGTTGAGTACATATCATATCACGCGTGTCCAAATGATTGTATTCTATATAGAGGAGAATATGCAGACAAAGAGATATGTTCGAAATGTGGCCGACATTACAGGCATGATAAATAAAAAAATAAGGGTAAATCACGTGGTCCTCCTTTTAATATATTGAGGCACATGCCTATAATCCCAAGGATTCAAAGGCTCATTCGTTGCAAAGAATTAGCTATGTTGCAGGGATGGCATGCCTCACACAGAAGTGATTTGGGAGTTATGTGAATCCCAACACATTCAATAACCATGAAGCATATAGAGGATACATGACCCGAAAAATTCAAGGATGAAGTACGAAGTCTACGACTCAGCATAGCCATGGATGACGTCAACCCATATTCCCTCTAGAACACCAAATATTCTATTTGGCCTATAGTAGTGATCAATAACAATATCCCCCCATGGTTTTCCGTGAGTAATGAACATCTTATGTTGGCTCTCATAGTCCCTTGTAGAAGATAAGTGAAGAATATCAGTGTCTACTTACAACCACTGGTAGATGAATTGAAGGAATTATGAGACGGGATAAATGTATACGATGTATCAAGACCCATTGCAGCAGAGAGGAGTTTTATGTTGTATGGCATATGTGCTTACACGACACATGATTATCCATGCTTAGGAGTTTTCTCTAGTAAATTACATGTTTATTGATTTGTTTATATACGTAACAATATTCTTTTGCATATTAGGTATTTAATTTGTTGTTATTTTTCTGATCTTCATGATATTCTTTAACATGCCATGCATATATATTGTATATAATAATCTCACAGGTCTTATAACAAAAGGGTATTTTGGATGTAAATGTTGTGGACCTTCTTTGAAAGCTAGGTTGTCCAACGACCTATGAAAGCCAATGTATGATTGCTCCAAGGTATTCCTCCCAGAATAACACCCTTACAGAAGAGCAACATTTTCTTTCAATGGTAAACGAGAGAGAACCCAAAGGCCTCCAATAACGACACCAACTGAATGACTTAGAGCATATGAGAGAGAGAAGGAGAAGGAGTTAACAGAAATGTTCGATTCAAATGGGGAGCCTATGTTTGATGATCCATAATTCTTTGACACCTACGTTGAGAAATTGCCCATTGGGATGAAAACAAAATCTACCTTTTATAACCTCCCATATTGGGAGCATCTTAATATTACCCACTTATTAGATCCCATGCATATATTTAAAAATATTTCATCTTCTTTATGGAGGCACATATCATCGAAACAAAGTGACACATTGGCTATTAGGAAAGATCTTATTACTTCAAAAACTAAAAAGAAACATTGGCAAAGACGATTAGAAAGTACAGGATTAGAGGCAAGCGTTGGTCCCTCTAATTCATGGTCTTTCAAAGTAGGTGTTGTCCCATGGGTTTTAAAAAAGGATGATATTTCTTTGGCAAAGGAATTTATAATGGGTGTGAGGGTGCCATCTTCATATGGGTCTTCACTATGGTGTTGCTTCACCGTGGATGACCATTTTTCGAGGTTGAAATCGCATGACCATTTGAATCTTCTAAGAGTACGTATAATGTCAAAAGCATGATTTTATTATTTTTTTATATTAATAAATTTTATCTTATGCAACGATCATAAAACATAACTAATTTTGTATATTATTGCATGTGTTTATAAATTTACAGTGTCATTATCCTTTGTTCGTGCATGGGTGTGTGAAACTTGAATTCCCCCAAGACCTAGGACACGACATATCTAAATTATCTGATTTGTATGTTTGATCACTTCAAAGGTGATTCATGTGGCGTCAAGAGATAGTTGAGATTTCTTGTATGCTTGAGAAGGAACTACCGACTAGTTTCATGGAATTATAGGTTCATCTTCTAATCCACCTAGTAGATGAGGTTGAATTAGTTAGGGTGGTTTCTTGTCGTTGGATGTTCTTCTTAGAGAGGTACATGAAGAAATTGAAAGGTTTTGTTTGACAAAGGGACCCGAGGGTTCTTTGGCACAAGGGTACATATCATATGAGACTTTCTATTATGCTAGTGAGTACATTAGGCAGATCAACAACAGACTAGGTGTGGTGATTTGGGACGATGAAAGGGATGAAGACAAAAGAGAAGTGGAGTTTCTCCAAAAGAACGGAAAAAGGCGCTTGTTAAAGAGTAAGAGACTTATAATTTTTCAAATTTACACAAAGTAAATATTCATGTTGAACTTTGATATAATGTATATTTTGATCTCGTATGTACTATATGTCATTTTTATTTCATTAGCGAATGCATAAATTGAAGCAATAAATAAATTCGTTCTTTACAATTCCGAAGCAATACAACCGTGGATTGCATTGTACGAACAAAAGAGGATGAAATGGGATAGTGACAGGAAAGAATTCAGAAGGTTGAATGGTAGAAGTGTGCCTTATCCCGATCATTTAAAATAAAATATGCCAAAAATATTCCCCAACAGTTGGGTTGTTGACCAAGTCAGAGAGAAATACGGTGCAATTGGTCATTACCTGCGTGCTGAAGAGGATGCGCTAAATGTAGGTATTAAGTGCACCCACTCGGTAATAATATATTTATTTACATTTTAAACTTAATAATGCACCTTTGAAATGTAATTACATCTATATTTCATATTTTAACTATTGGGTTTTATTATAAGACACATGACATTGATTTTTTTACTTTTTTATAGGTGCATTTGTTCCCATCTATGTGGGCATATGGACACCATTTTCACACAGAAAATGTCGATGATGGACACATGACACAAGACAGTGGATTGGAAGTTGATTTCGATCAATCTAGTCGATCTAACCACCGTGATCAAAACCTAGTATGAGGGGCGTTAGGCTACGTCGGAAAGATACAAGAGATCATTGAAGTGGATTTCTCTTCTTTACAATGTGTTATTTTTAGGTGAAAGTGGTGGGACACCTTTGATCGGAATAATTTAAAGTAAGATCGCGATAGTAGGCTGATATGTATCAACTCTAAAAATATGTGGGATGAAGCTAAGGAGCCCTATGTTTTCCCCAAACACTGCAACCAGGTGTTTTTTTACCCAGATGTGTTGGATAAGGATTGGTGGTTTGTATTAAGACATGACCCTAAATCAAAACATATTTTTGAGAACCATAGTGTTATAATGTCAAGCGAGCTGGAAGATAATAAGGGTGATCATTAGAACCGAGAGTGATATGGTACATGTGTTATTTCATCATTTATAAGCTTCAAAATGTATACTGTTATTTTTGGTATGTAAGATCATAATAGAATAATGATAATTCTAAAGTACATGAATTTATTTGCATTATTTTCTAAACTTTATTATGTTACAAAAATTCATATTATTCTAGATTTATTATTTTACAATTATTTATATTAATACACATTTACAATTTTACAATTATGGTAATTTAACAATATTTACGGTATACATTTTACTTACGGTAGTTATGGTTCAAAATTGACAATTAATTTACAATTTTACAAATTTTCAAATTTTCAAATTTTAATAAAATTGAATGATGACAATACATACAATTACAATTACAATTTTACAATTTCACAATACAATTACAATTACAATTTTAGAATTTTACATACAATTACAATCATTTCACATTAATACAATTAAAATTTTACAAATATTTTATATACAATTACAATTACAATTTTGCAATTTCACATACAATTACAATTACAATTTTAGAATTTTACATACAATTACAACTACGATTTTACATATATACAATTTCAATTAAAATTACAATTACAATCATTTCACATCAATACAATAAAAAAATACAAATATTGTACATGCAATTACAATTAAAATTAGAATTAGAATTACAATTACAATTTTACAATTAAAATTACAATTACAATCATTTCACATTAATACAATTAAAATTTTACAAATATTTTACATACAATTACGATTAAAATTACAATTACAATTTTAGAATTTTACATACAATTTCAATTACAATCACGACATAATATTTAATAAATATCATGATTTAATATTAAAAATAAACATCACAATCATGATAACCATCATACAAACATCATATTCGACTAAAACACACATTCAAATTCGCTAACATCATGTAATCATCGTGATCATGATCATCTAATAAAACACAAGCATTGTTTAACATCATCACAACACAAACATCAAATATACATCTCATGTCAAATAACTACTATCACATACACATCTATAAACAAGTTGCACATTAAATGAACATATCTAACATGGCCTAACAATATACACATCATGATGAACACCAACATGTAAATTAATTACATCAGCAACATGAACATAAAATACATGGACCATATATATATATTGTAAACAATATACAATTGTAATATAACTGCATATAAATGTCAAATATCAGCCAGTGGTACATCAATAGTAGTACTAGCTGAGGCCTGCTCAGTCGATGGTGTAGCCTCGACATGCTCAGATAGATGTCGATCACGTGCCTATTGATCTGGAGGTGCCTCATGCTGATCAGGATCAACTGCCTGCTCATGATGACTTGTGGATGGTCTAGCCTGCTGATCAGTGGATGGTGCGGCGACATGCTCAGTCGATGGACCAACGCCCTCCTCGGGATCAAGTGCCTTCTCATGATCATGACTACTGGATGCTCATCTCCGACGCGAGGTGGAGGAGGAGGTGGAGTACTAGAATGATGATCACTCCCCTCATGATCATTAGATGATGCATTACTCGACTGTCAACGTACTGCATCTCCACCACGCCTACGTCGACCGACCCTTCTCACCTGCGCCTGTAATCTGGTAGCTCCAACGATACGCCGCATTAGGGTCAAAATATCATGGGGCATGCCTCTCCATATCTCTGTTAGCCTATCATCAGCCTGTATCTCTCTGATAATGACCGGTCTGACTCTCTCCTCCACTAGGAGTCGACAAAGTTGGTCACCCAACTCCATCCTAAATCAAGTGTTAGGCCTACGCCTCACACCTGCCGGTACCTGTGCCTGATCATGAGGACCAGCCCTATCACCGACTTGATCCTCCGCATCTACCATCTCCTCATCAGCAGGATCTACACTTGGATCATTTGGTGGCAGTGACATATCATCACCAACAAATGACCCAATATCTACAAAATATATATAAGTACACAACAATAATTAGACAATTTCATTAAACAATTTAAGAAAACAAGTTAAAGAATGTGTTAGAATAAATTTAAAGAAAACACTAATATTACCTCTCTCATTCGGCAGCTCATCATCTGTGAAGAGGATGTTGGAACACCCTTGCCAATCCAAACCAACATATGGACATGGCACCAGAACGAAGGCGTGGTCATCAACACTGGATAGCAACTCCAGTGCATCATGAGATATCCTGGTGGAAAAGTCAGACTCACCCCTCTTGGGCATCATCTGGCCCCACATCTTCATTCGTACATGCAGCATTAGCCTATGAGGTTGCCGAACAAAAGTAGGCCTCGTCTCTGGAAACCTCTCAAAAAATAAACAAAATAACTCTGAAGCAAAAGGGAAGTTCACCCTCCCATGTGCCTGAGAACGACATCTATCTAATGATGTACAAAACTTCCGCAAAAAAATCGTAAACCACCTCACAAGTCGTGGTGCCTCTAATAAAGAATCAACATAAAATAAAAGCGGGAAACTAATGAGTTTCCCATCAATGGTATGGTGTGCAATGGTCATCAACAGTAGTGAGAGGCACCTCACCTCCTCTACACCAAACGAAGCAATATGTAACTGACCACCGGAGACCTGAAAATCTGCAGGAAAAAGTATATCGATGCTAATGTATCTCTGGGAGTACACAAACTGACTCCCTGTTGCATAGCCGTCGGGGACATCTGGGAACGAGGGAAAATTCTGCCCTCTCCTAGATAGGCCAGTAATAAAATATCTGTCCTCCTCAGTCGGCGCATACCGCTGGTTAGGACCAACCCGAAAAGCCTGTCGGTGGGCATCCCACCTGAAGATGAACCCATTAAAGCCCTTTAGGGATGTAGCCTCCTCATAGAACTTGAGGAGGCCTACCTCCCTTAGGAGCAACTAGGTGGTTGTCGTAATAGGGCGAGGGTACATAAGTCTCTCCCTCTCTCGCGCCTCCCACAAGCGTACACGTTATACTGGTCTGCCATATGTTCTTGACGTTCCCTTTCTTCTCTCCTTTGACGTCGCTAAATGATTTGCATATTAAATACATTTTTTTTATTAAATGAGACACACACACACACACACACACACATATATATATAATTTTTTTGGAAAAAAAACAATCGGTGCGCCTAAAAAAATAGTCATGCACTGCAAAACATGAAATGTACTTTCTCCTGTGGTGCGTTGAAGAAACTATCCACCCTGGGGCGATATTTAGGTCAACGCACTACCCAAAATTAATTCATGGTCAATGGTGCAGTCCTGTAAATGACTGGACCGTTGACTATGTACCAGTGTTGGGAGGGCAGTGCGTTGTCCAAAATATTCACCCAGGGGCAGATAGTTTCATCAGTGCACTGCCCTCCTGACATTAGTACACCGTCAATGGTGCAATCATTTAAACGACTGCACCGTTGACTATGTACCAGTGTTGGGAGGGTGTTGTGCGGACCAAACTATGCGCCCTGGGGTGGATAGTTTAGTCAGTGCACTGCCCTCCTAACATCAGTACATGGTCAACAGTGCGGTCATTTAAATGACCACACTATTGACTATGTACCGGTGTCCGAAGGGTTGTGCACTAATCGAACTATCCGCCCCAAGGTTGATAGTTTAGTTAACGCACCGCCCTCCCAACATTGGAACATAGTCAATGGTGCGGTCATTTAAACGACCACACTGCCATATTAGTTTTTAAAAAAACACGGTGCACATTTTCGTTACCGCACCAGACCCGGTACAGTTTCTGTTAGCACCATTTACGATGCGGCCTGTAAATTTATAGGCAGCACCGCGAACGGTGCGAGCCGAACCACTCGAGCGCACCACGTAGGAATTTTTATTTTTATTTTTTAAATGGTAAATTTTAAGTTTTTTGACAAATCTAATCCGTTAAAAAGTTTAATTGAGAAACAAGTAAAATACCTGTAAATTTGGGCGTCGAGGAGGCATATTTGTTGAAGAATTTGCAAAACTAAATTCGCCCATCGTTTTGCAAAATTCGAACTCGAGAAGGTGGGCAATGGATGGCAGCAGTGCGTGAAATGGGGGCACCGATGGCAGGGTGCCTTACACAAGGGAAATTCGCACCGGTGCTTGAGAGCTCTCGAGCACTAAAGAAGTGAACATGTGGCTTTTTTGGCTGGTAATTTTTTTTTTATTTAACCCTATTTCGGTGTGCGGGTTTTTGAGGCACACCAGGTGGTTTATTCCTAGCACACCGGGCCTGTTTTTATTTGCGCGCAGGTTTTTAAGATGCGTCGGGCCTGTATCTGAGTAGCGCACCGGTGCGCTACAGTAATGAGATGCACCGGACAGGTTTGTACGGAGAGAATGATGTTTCAGTGTGCCAATTTGTAGTACGCACTGGTGCTTTGTGAGTTAAATGCACCGGTGCAATTTATGATTAAAAACACACTAGACAAAAAAACATCCACAAAAACCTCCACCCACTAACCTCCTCTAGGTACATCCACTACAAACAGATATCTGGGCTATTTTTATAAGGGGTTCCTGAAAAACATCCGCTAGAGGGTCTTTTCCTTGTAGTGCCACATACACAAATCTTGTCATTATTATGAGTGTGAATGTGGATTGGTGTTTCAAAGATGCTCTATATATTGGCATTTTTCTTCACTGTAAGTCTTCTAACCCTCATACTCCTAGCCTTATGCACCTTGTTCTCTTGTTAGTATCAATTTCTGCATTTTGGCATTTTCCTTCACTGTAAGTCTTCTAACCCTCATACTCCTAGCCTTATGCATATTGTTCTCTTGTTAGTATAAATTTCTCTTGTTCTCTTGTTAGTATAAATTTCTCTTGTTCTCTTGTTAGTATCAATTTCTGCATTTTATATTGGTGGTTGCAAATAAAAAAATATTAATTGGTGTTAAAAATTCCTTCACCACCTACACAAATCTTGTCATTATTATGAGTGTTAATGTGGATTGGTGTTTCAAAGATGATCTGCATGTTGGCATTTTCCTTCACTGTAAGTCTTCTAACCCTTATACTCCTAGCCTTATGCATCTTTTTTTCTTGTTAGTATCAATTTTTGCATTTTTGCATTTTCCTTCACTGTATGTCTTCTAACCCTCATACTCCTAGCCTTATGCATCTTGTTCACTTGTTAGTATCAATTTCTCTTGTTCTCTTGTTAGTATCATTTTTTGCATTTTGGCATTTTCCTTCATAGTAAGTCTTCTAACCCTCATACTCCTAGCCTTATGCATATTTTTCTCTTGTTAGTAATAATTTCTATTTTTCTCTTGTTAGTATCAATTTCTGCATTTTATATTGGTGGTTGCAAATAAAAAAATAAAAATTGGTGTTAAAAATTCCTTTGCCACCTACACAAATCTTGTCATTATTATGAGTGTGAATGTGGATTGGTGTTTCAAAACTGCTCTGCATATTGGCATTTTCCTTCACTGTAAGTATTATAACCCTCATACTCCTAGCCTTGTGCATCTTGTTCTCTTGTTAATATCAATTTATCTTGTTCTCTTGTTAGTATCAATTCCTTGCTTGGTGGTTGCAAATAAAAAAATAAAAATTGGTGTTAAAAATTCCTTCACCACCTACACAAATATTGTCATTATTATGAGTTTGAATGTGGATTGGTGTTTCAAAGCTGCTCTGCATATTGGCATTTTCCTTCACTATAAGTCTTCTAACCCTCATACTCTTAGCTTTATGCATCTTGTTCTCTTGTTAGTATCAATTTATCTTGTTCTATTGTTAGTATCAATTTCTGCATTTTATATTGAACTGAGTTTATGTGTTCAGGAAATTCTAAGTAAATACAGTATCAATTGCATAACTAATTGCAACCACTGAATCAATTCAACATGTCCCCTTTGTATTAAAAGAAATGGAGCCAAAAATATCAAGAAATTTTGTACACTTCTTAGCCTCTACAATTGCTGCACGACAGTGTCCCTAAACAGATTATAATAGTAATTAACATTTTAGGGCCCCAAAAGGGAATTTTTTGGTCCCACTGTCTTACGAGTCATTCTTTGGGAGTGTGTGGTCAAGACTGAACATGGACACCAAATTTCATTTAGAAACAAAACTGAAATACCCTATGGTAGATTAAATTCATAATGTTTTTTGCACATGGTGATATCCTAATGAGCTTCATACTAGTTACATGGATTACCTAGTAGGTACAAACAATAACTATCTATTATTTTGATATTCCAGTAGGATCAGGCTAGGTTAACACCTCTTATTTGGGGTTGTGTTAGGGGTCTATGCCTCAGGAGTGATAGGGTGCACTCTTGATAATGACATTTTCTACATAGTGGATAACAGAAAGTCCAACTAGGTTAGAAGGGAGAATCCTGACCATAAATTGCTGCATAGTTATTTTAATTTTGGATCCGATCTTGTGCTTATTAGATACCCATGTTCTCACCATGGGTTGCTAGGTCTGAACCAATGGTTTATGAGAACTCCATAACATGGCTATTTATTAATTGTTTATGAGAACTCTATACTGCAGTTTTACATTGCACATCTCACTGTGCTATCACAATGGTTGTATAAAGAGGTATGTTTTGCTACATGTGGTTTATGAGAACTCCATAACATGGCTATGTGTTAACTTTTTATGAGAACTCTATATTGCAGTTTTATATTTCACATCTCACTATGCTATCACAGTGGTTTTATAAAGAGGTATTCTTTGCTACATGTGGTTTATGAGAACTCCATAACATGGCTATGTATTAACTGTTTATGAGAACTCTATATTGTGGTTTTATATTGCATATCTCATTGTGCTATCACAGTGGTTGTATAAAGAGGTATGCTTTGTTGTATGTGGTTTATGAGAACTCCATAACATGGCTATGTATTAACTGTTTATGAGAACTCTATATTGCGGTTTTATATTGCACATGTCACTGTGCTATCACAGTGGTTGTATAAAGAAGTATGCTTTGTTGCATGTGGTTTATGAGAACTCCATAACATGGCTATGTATTAACTGTTTATGAGAACTCTATATTGCGGTTTTATATTGCACATCTCACTGTGCTATCATAGTGGTTGTATAAAAAGGTATGCTTTGCTGCATTTTGTGTGTGGATAGATATGTGAGATATGCTTTGCAAAGTATGATGAAAACATTTGAATTATACCCAGTGTAGTAGAGGAAATATTGGATCTATTAAGATAAAAAAGTCCAAACATATAGAAATTTAGAAACTCTTCATAAAATAACAGAACTAACAGTATACAGTATCAAAAAACTAACAGAACTAACAAAATTCTCATGTCATTATTTCAGAATGTTCCAGTATAATGGACTATAGATGTTCCTTCTAAGATCGATTTTGGATACAATGCCGCATACAGTTTGGAATAAATCAACCTTCATGTGACAAGAAAAATAGACATTCTATCCAAAATCCACATCATAATGTGGTTACAAACAAAAACATATAACACCCCTATTCTTTATGGCATTGAGAATCTTCAGGGCCAAACCCTGAGTTGCCTGATTGAGCCAAGTAGGTTGGCCTTTAGGTTGTGGTTGATTGCTGCCATATAATTGAGACCAATTTGTCCCTTCCAACCATGTAGGAATTGAGTACCCATACCTCACACTTGCACTAAGTGGAGGTGTGTGATGAGAATACATTGAATTCACACCTCTTGTGGTAGGAATAAGGCAAGTGGGTAAACCCCCATTTTGGTAGTGAGGAACTTGAATGTTTATGAAGTCTTGGAATAATGGTGTATTATTTGTAATATTGTCCAATGTGTTGGAAATTTGCCTGGTTTCATCAATTGTGCTTGCATTTATGTCAACCATATCAGTCATCCCTTATTCCTTTTCAAGCATTTGTTTAGCCTTTCTTGCTTCCTTTTCCAGTCTTGCCATTTTTTTTTTATCCTTATCTTTTCTTGCTCTCTCTCTCTCTCTCTCTCTCTCTCTCTCTCTCTCTCTCTCTCTTTCAAGCCTTCCATCTGCTCGACATTGTGCTGTAACAATCCTTGTTGCCTTCTTCTCCTTGGCTAGATCCTTTTTCTTTCTGTTTTAATTCCTGAATTTCAACTTTTTCTTTTCAGACTCAACTAAGAGTTTTATATAGTCTTATGAGGTAAATAACTATGAACTTCAGCCCAAACGAAGACTATCGGGTGTTCCTTGCTTCTTTTTCATTGACACTCTTACTACTGGTAGCTTTAGGAACCGCCCAAGTAACTTCTCCACCCCCCCCTGCGCCAACCTGCATGTCATTGCTTGGCACATGCCTTTCCATATCCGTGATAATTGATTAAACTACATTGTTATCTTATTTTGATGCCTCATTATGTGCTTCATCTTCTTCCATTGATCTATTGTCCACAAAAAAATGAACAATTTCACTGTTCAATTTAGCCGATTTTGAAGGCATGTTCATGCTTTGTTCATTGGTTCTTGAGACATTGTTTTTCAAATTAATCATGGCTTCTGCCAGCCATGATGGTGGGTTTACTTGGCTTGGAAATGTCAATTGGTCATTTTCAATTTCATTAACAATATCAACAATTTCATTTTCAACCACATTTGCATTAGCAATATCAACAATTTCATTTTCAACTACATCTGCATTGTCAACTGCATGTTCAACAATGTCATTAACAATATCAGTGGAAAAAGTTCCATGTGCTTGAGTTTGTAGAAAAACCTCCATGTTGCTATCAATTTGTTCATGAATATACTATGTTTCACATACTATCTCATCATCATCAACATATAACTATCCTTGAGAGAGGGAAATTATATTACCAGCTGCAACCACATCAACATGTTCATGTACTTCTTCTTTCACTCCAAGATGTGTTTGGACATGCTCTTTTTCATGACCATCAACATGAAATGCTTGGCTACAACCAATATCATGCATAAGAGGGGGGATGAAGGATGGAAAAAACCCTAGGGGCCTGCAGGTCTGACCCTGCAACCAGAGCTATCCCGCGTACAGGTAGGCGACGTGACAGACGTACTGCTTTGTTAGGGTTCTGTGTCCACCTAAGTCTGCAGGTTTTGGCCACGGGATGCACGGGCTGTAGGGGGGGGGGCCGTATCAACCTAACCGTGCTCACGATAGAGGTCAATGGTAAACCCTTGTTCATGTTTGCAAGACAGCGTTTGGTTGCAAGGGTTTCTGAACAGGAGTGGACTTTTCGCTATCGTGGAGTCGATTTAAGGCGAAAAATTGGCAGCAGCTATGGGTTTCAATAGAGAGTATGTGGACGTAGAGCCTGCACCTGAAGACCTGCTCACATGCTGGGGTCATGAGGTCTTAGAGAACAATCTAGACCATTTATTCCCGAGAGTAGTAGAAAATAACCAAAGAGTCAGTGAGGAAGGAGGAGCTTGTGGTTTTTCGAATGGAGCTACTCTGTTAGAAGAAACATTGCAGGGTGCTTCAAGTTGGAGGTGGAAGGTTGGGGTTTGTAAAGGCTATGAATAGTCGTTGAAGCCCCTGGAATGCTTTGGCGGAGTTTTGCAGCAGTGCGATCTTAAACCCTCTCATTTCTCGTCGGGGCCGGGTATTTCATTCACTCCTTCCTATTCAGGAGGTTTAGAAGACATTGTAGCTAGTTACAGTTTGCAGGGCTTGGTGGGTTTGAAAACCTTAGGGGTCCAGAGGCAGCTTGGCCCGGATCACAATAAATGAAGAGCTGAGGAAGAACCCCTCCTGCATCGAAACCTCTCTCAGAGCCAGGATTTAAATTTCTTGGAGAAGATTCCAACTTATGTAGTGAATCAAGCGGCTTGTTTGGAACCAGCTCAGGGAGAAGGGTTATCGCGTCCTGTTCGAGCTGAGCCCCATATTCTCAGAAGCCAATCTAGGGTTTCTTCAATCGGAACTAAAGAAGGGGAGTTGGAAAGGTAGCAGGAAGGAGCCCAGAAGGTTAGACAAGGTCTTGACAAAGGTCCTGTAACAGGACAGGAATTGGTAGGGGGTTCAATTAGGGGGGTCTCCAGAGAAACTGAAGGAGGGTGACCGGGGTCGCCTATTGTCGAAGTCACAGATGCACCCAATAAACAAGTGGAAGGTGAGGAAGAAGGCAGAAAGGAGGTTGTGGGATCGAAAATAAATAAGAATAAGGCCATCATAAGAAAAGAAGAGCGCCCTAGTTGTTTTCTTAGAGTGGAAATTCGAATAGACAAAGTCATGGAGGCCACTGAGACCATTATTTTTGGTAGATTCCGAGGAAGGAAGTATTCAGCAAACTATATTACGGAATGGACCTCGTTGGAATGGAAAGAAGCCCTTGGGAACCCTTTAGAAATCAAAGTCCTAGACAGGGTTTGGTTTAGTACCAGATTTTAGCATAAAGATCATTTGGATTGGGTCCTAGAAAGGAACTAGTGTTTCGGGAAGAGACTGATTCTGTTTAGAAGATGGACCCCTGTATTTGATGCCCAAAAAGAAAAATTGGAAGAATCTCCTGTGTGGGTTAAGCTTCCAAGTCTTCCAATGCCTTTCTGGACTGACTCTACATTTTGTTCCATTGGTAACACTCTTGGGAAATTCTTAGATGTTGACAGATCCTTTCTCCAAACTAGAGATCTGAGCGTTGCGAGAATACTTGTAATCCTATCTAAGAGAAGGTTTGGTGGATGCAATGACCTTGAAGTACATTGATTTGGAGTATCTGCAGACTTTGCATTACGAGCATCTGCCATTTTGCTGCCACAGGTGCCATAAATATGGTCACCTTGCAAATGATTTCCCTCTTGGACATCGCCGTAGAAGAAGGCAGAAAAAATTGGTCAAGGAGAATGTCGCATCAGTTAGAGCAGAGGAAAAAAAGGAATAGGAGGAGGCCTCGATGGAAGACGTTGAAGGATCGGGTGCTGAGAAGGAGGGCCAAGTGTCATTGAGTCTAAACGACTCTCTACATATCCATTCTAAAATAGAGCCTGTTCTAGTGTCCTCCTAGGTACCCCACTCTGAATCAGGGGCAGTTGGTGCGACTTAGACAGGTATGCCTCCTCTTCCTCCTTCCTTATGCACATCCTTTTGTTCTTCTATTTTGGATTTTTCTAATCCTAGTCCCTCCAGGCAGCTCTCTCATGAACCTTTGAATATGCATGACATCCAAGGCTCCATCGATAGTATTATTATGTCTTTACCGGCCCTTCTTGTGACCTTCCCCTTTCACTCGGGTGTTGAGTCTACTCCTGTTATTTCACTAGCCAGTACTTCTGAGGCCCCCCACTACAATCTCAGACCTCTAGCTAACAGATCCTGGAAAGGGATAGTTGTTGGGGGTTTAACGTCTGATCCTATCTCAGTTGGTCCAAGAAAGACGAGAGGTAGGAAATCAGACTTGTTCAAGGCCTAGCTGAAAGCAAAGATTGATATCACAGATGGGAAGCAGAGGTCTCTATCTGGGGTGCTTAGAGCGGCGCGATCACCCCCAGGGTATACGATGATATTTTTATCTTACAATTGTATGGTTTATCTAGTCAGCCTAAAAAACTAGTGCTAAGAGAGCTGGTGAAGTCACAAAACCTAGATAATATGTTGTTACAAGAAACCTTGGGGCAGGGGGAGGAATTAAAAGGAACACTTTCAAGAATGTTCCCAGGGTGGATTTTTCAAGCTTTGGATGCCAATGGAAGATCTGGGGGATTGGCAACGGGGTACAGATCTGGAAGACTAAAGGAGTTGTCATCTTGGGGTTTTGAAAAATCACTGGAAATGGAATTGTACTCCAATGAGCTTTGCCACCTAGTTCTGATTCATAATGTCTATGGCCCCTGTACGGAAAGAGAGCAGTTCTGGAACCCTTTCTTTGTGAAATCTTTCCTCAATCACCCAAATCTCATTGTGAGAGGGGAATTAAACTTTTCCTTACGGGCAGCGGAATCATGGGGACCCTCGGCAAGGGCAGACCAACTCACCGACTTCTTTTCAAGGTTGGCATCCTCTCGACTGGTGGATGCTAGTTTAATTAAACTAAGACCTACCTAGAGGAATAGAAGAATAGGAGAAGCATGGGTGGCCAAAAAGTTGGATCGGTTCCTTCTATGTGAAGACCTAGTGGAAAGATCTTCAGTGTTCTAGCACTGGGTTGGGGAGGGGGGTATATCAGACCACCTTCCAATTTTTATGGATATTAAAGGAGCCCTGAAAAAATCGAGGACTTTGTTTAAATTTAATTCCTCATGGTTAAAAGAAGAGTCTTTCAATGCGATGTTCCATGCAATATGGAGAAAGGACATCATAAGGGACTCTGAAAGCAGGAGTCAACACTTTATGGATAATTTGAAGAGAATGAATAAAGAGACCAGGGATTGGGCGAACTCCAAGACACTGAAGGAGGAGGAGGAGTTGAGGAAAGTGAATGAAGAACTAGATTTTCTTGAAAAGCCGGAAGGAGCAGGATATTCCAATTTGGAGTCTAGAAATAGAATAAGGGAACTGGAATTTGCCAGGAATAACATTCTCCTGGCAAGAGAGGAAAGCTGGCATTTAAAAAGTCGAGCCATCTGGCTCAAAGCTAGAGACGAAAATACAAAGTTCTTTCAGAACTATGCTAAAGGGAGGAAAAATATCAACACAATTTGGGAGATGCAAAAGGATAACGGTGAGCTGGCACAATATTTTGATGACCTTGCCTCCCTTGTGTTGAATCATTTTAAAACACTTTTTAGAGCTCCTGACGAAGTATCTATTGCTGAGGTTATCAGGGTGGCTCAGTTCTTCCCTAGCTATATTGATGAGGAAGGAAATGATAAAATTATGGAACCTGTTACAAAAGAGGAGGTGGAAGATATTCTTAAGGCAATGCAGAAGGACAAAAGTCCAGGGCCTGATGGATGGACGATGGAATTTTTTCAACACTTCTTTGAATTTTTAGGGGAGGATTTGGTTGCAGTGGTAGAGGAGTCTCACATTACTAGATTCGTCTATCAACCTTTTAATGCAACATTCTTAGCCCTCATTCCCAAAACAGACCATCCTGCTTCTTTTGATGAGTTCCGACCCATCTCCCTTTGCACCTGTATCTATAATATTATAGCCAAAGTGATTGCCCCCAGGTTGAAACCTTTCATCTCCAAAAATATTTCGTTGGAACAATTTGGGTTCTTGGACGGTAGGAAAATTCATGAAGTTGTGGGGGTAGCCCAAGAAACACTTCATAGTCTCAAAAAAAGCAGGAAAAAAGGAGCAATCATCAAAAATTATCTATCAAAGGCTTATGACAGGATAAGTTGGATGTACTTGAGACTTTTGCTGACACATCTGGGTTTCAGGTTTGATTTCATAAGATGGGTCATGGGGTGCATTTCAACCTCCTCAATTGCGATTTTGATAAATAGAGTAGCTACAGACTTCTTCAATCCTCAAAGGGGATTGCGACAAGGATGTCCTTTATCCCCACTTCTCTTTTTGTTAGCAGCAGAAGGTCTGAGATAATGATACATGAAGCTAAGAGACAAGGGGATCTCAGGGGAGTAGAAGTGGCGGTAAATCTTTTTGTAACCCACTTACTGTTAGCTGATGATATCTTGTTGTTCAGTAATGGCAGCATGGAGGACTGTCGCTGCCTAAAGGAGATTTTGGACCTATTCCTGAAAGCAATGAGTCTCTGCATAAATGGCCAAAAAATGTCCTTGACAACGTCTGGCCTCTCTAGGGAAGAAGTGGGCAGGATAGAAGTTGTTCTAAAATTTGAAGTCAAATCTCTGCAGGACTCTTTTAACTATCTTGGATTCTTATTAAAACCAGACTCATATCTCATCCAAGATTGGAAATGGATCATTGCAAAGATAGAGGCATGTATGAATCACTAGAGTTTCAAATGGCTGTCTAGAGCAGGAAGACTAGTTCTGATAAAATTTTGGCAATGGCCATCCCAGTTTATTGGGCTAGTCTAATATGGGTCCCAAAAATTATTTTGGCCTCTATCAATAAAATTTGCAGCAGATTCTTGTGGGCAGGGTCAACGGTGGAACATGTGACCCCCTAGGTGTCATGGGAGAAAATAGTCAAACCAAAAGGTTGGGAGGTTGGGGGATCAAAGATCTCTTCCACTTTTCAAAATCTCTTGCAGCCAAACTAGCGTGGAGACTTATCATAGAGGAAAATCTCTAGACCTCTATCAAAAAACGAAAATACATTGATCCAATGCCAATCCTTGAATGTCTGCGATTGCCTAAAAAAACTTCAAAAAACTCCTCAGTTGTATAAAAGGCAACCATTGCTTCTGTTAAGGTCATAGAGCAGGGATTGGCTTGGCATGTGGGGGATGGCACTCGGGTTAGGTTGGGCCGAGACCCTTGGGTGGGTTGTTCTGAGAGATATGCGCTATCAAGAGAACTAATTGAGTTTTTGAATAATAGAGGTATGATTACCCTTAACCATATAGTAAATCATGAAAACTCATCTATTTGGTGACAAGAATGGTTGAAAGGGGAGCTTCTGTAGGTGGAGGAAAGATGGTTGGGTGAGTGGGGTAGTTTTATATTGGACCTACAGAATTCAAAACATCAGAATTCAGGAGAAAAGAGATGATCTTAGATGGGTTCACTCCCCGTCTAGGAACTACTCCCTGAAGTTTGGTTATAATTGGCTTATGTCTCAAAATAATTGGGGGGAGCCAGATTGGTGGTTCAAACCATTATGGAAGCTGAAAGGACCGGCAAAGTCGAGATTGTTTTTCTAGTGCATTCTCCATAAAAAAAGTCCCTACCTGGGATTTCTTGCAATGTAGGGGAAAGATAGGTCCTGGGTGGTGCTCACTATGCAGAGATAGTTTGGAATCAGTGCAACATGTGTTCTTCACATTCCCTTACAATATCAGTCTCTGGAATGAAACCTTGAGATTGCTGAAGATTCCCCAGAGGTGGGAGGGAAAGGAGGTGATGGAAGCTTGGAAAAGGTGGTGGAAGGAAGCCCCAAATGATAGACTGCGCACAATTCCCATGCTGATTGCTTGGGGAACCTGGATAGCTAGGAACCATGTTATCTTCAAATATTCTCATTTTCTGATCTGTAAGCTAGTGGCGGAAGGCGTATCTATCTATGATTACATTCCAATTTCATCCATTACTCAGCAAGCCTGTGTAATTCAACAAGAAATTATCAGAGGGGATATTCTGTGGGCATACTTTGATGGGGCCTCGGATCCGCACAGTAGGTGTGGAGAAGGGTTGGTTATTCATCTCCCATCCAAAAAAATTCTTAAATCCTCAATAGGCCTGGGCCAAGGGACAAACAATTTTGCAAAACTAAAAGCTCTACACTATCTCCTATGCTGGCTTTCTTTCATGAACCTGCGTGAGGCTCAGATCTTTGGGGACTCTTTGAATATTGTGAAGTGGTTCAATGGGTCCCAACATTGCCATAACTATATTTTGCTTCCTTTACTTAATGAGATATCCCATCTAAAAGGTTTTTTTAATGAGATATATGTTTGCCACATTTACAGGGAATGAAACCAAGTCGCAGACCACCTTTCTAAAGAAAGCGTTGAGCAAGATATGGGGCTCTGGATAGCTGTTGAACTGGAGAACGGGTTGGTTCTAGGAATTGAACAACCTGTCTTTGCCTAAAGAATCTAGTTTCTTCTCCTTTGGGTTTTTTTGTTGTATATATATGCTGAACATTTTTAATAGTTGGAATCAAATAGTGAAACTCTTATTTCGACCTTGGGTTCTTTTCCTCTCAGAGGAGGCTCGGGTGTTCGAACATCTTTTTTATGTGAAGGTTCATACAGAAAATTGGAACAGTGTCTACTACCCGGTTTTGGTTTTTTGGAGTTTTAAACTTCAAATGATCTTTGTCTTTTCCTCCCTCTAATTCGGGTGTTTTTTCCTTAAAAGGAAGCCCGGGAGGTGGAAAATGATGATGAGGACTCTCTCTTTGCTTGACTAGGCTACATGGTGAATACATACACACTATTTACCTCAACTGCAACCTCGTCTTTCTCTGTATAAGGGGGAAACGCAGTTTCTTTGGAATGATTTTTGCATATACTATGTAACTTTCTATATTAATAGATGGTTCGATTTTTTTCAGTGGAAAAAAATCATGCATAAGAGCATCATAATTCAGTGGCCAGATTCTTATCCTCCTAAATCCAACCTTGATATTTGATGGTGTTAGAGCCCTTTTAAAAGCTTTACTTGCAAACTTTGTTAGCTCGAACCTTTTCACCTCAACCCCGAGATTATTTTCCATCCATGAAGCACGCTCTGACCTGAAATAGTTCTTGAAAGGGCCAAACACACTAACATCAAGGGGTTACAATATGTGAGTGGTATGAGCGAGTAATGTTAAAAGGTAAATGCCCAAATTGTTTGCTTCCTCAATTGTTTGTACATCCATGTGGCTTCCATGGCCATCTAATATCAATAGGTTTCTGCTACTAGGTGAGGCACCACCTGGCACAGATGTAACAAAGTGGCAAAGCCAATTTAAAAAAATTTCTTTAGTCATCCATGCATGGGGATGTGCAGCCATGCATGCACCTGGTTCACATTTTTGTATATCATTTTTCAGCTGATTTTTACCTTTGAATAAATAAAATCTTGGGATTGAAGCACCAATTGCATTGAAACAACATAAAATGGTTATCCACTCCCTTATCTTAGGCAAAATCTTTAGCACATTTTGGCTCCCTCTCTTGGAAATTACCCGCATGCCAAAATTCCTTCCCGCATGTAAACATGTTTCATCACAGTTCCATATATGGTCTGCACCATAAGAATGTTTATCATATGCACTAGAAAGAGTGTCATAGAACTTACATACAACTGCAGAGTGCAAATTTAATGCTTTGTCTCTGTCAAGGCCCTCAAATGTATGCAATACAAGGTCTAGATGCCTTTTTTTAAACCCAAACCACCATGATTTACCAGGAAATCCATCTTTGAATGGGTTTGGCCTCCCTTGATAGATTTGAGCAACTGTGTATTTAAGTTGTATCAACTCTAGCTCATGTCCCAATTGGGACATTTCTTTACACCACTCAACCACCTCGGCCTCCTCCTCTTTAGTCATAACTGTAAAATGCCCTCTACGTTTGGTATGAGTGAGCGCATTTATCCAATACTTTATTGATGAGGGAGGAATACCATGTTTCTTTTCAGATGCCCAAACTGAATATCCATTAAAATCTATGTCGTTAATTGCAACTAACATTTCTTTTTTTTTCCAACCTCTTATAGCGTTGATATTTTTAGTTGAAATTTCCCCTTGGACTCTAGTTAACGGTGGCTCTGTGAGTGATGGTGTGACAACATTAGCTTCAACCACATGGTCATCCTCAACAACATTGTTTGGAGTATTGTTGACATTCACATTAGTTGTCCTTTCCTCATCTGATGAAGTGCATCGCAGCTGGGCACCCCTAGTCACTCTTCTTCCACTTCCGCTTGTATGAGCTACATAACTAACTCTTGCCATAAATGAAACTTCATGCAGAATTATTGCATGCATTTAGTTAAGAATATTTGAAAGGTGTGCTTTCATACAAGCCAAATGTATCTCTTCTTTATTACAAGAATTATCAACATGTATGTTAGTAGTAGCTCAAGAAATTTTCATACATATGGTTTTTTGACATTATCCTTAAAAAAACAAATCTATAAATGGAATTAGTTGTATGTCTTCAAATATATCAGTGATTATTGTTTTGATAACTTTTTTTTACATTTAAAATACAATGATTGTTTTGATAACTTGTTTATAAAAGCTAGTATTGTTTCCTCATTTGGTCTATACATATTTTTTATAAAAGCTAGTAATGTTTCCTTCTTTGGTCTATACATATTCTTTATAAAAGCTAGTAATGTTTCCTCCTTTGGTCTATACACATTCTTTATAAAAGCTAGTATTGTTTTCTCCTTTGGTCTATAAAAGAGATTCCTTGAAGACTTGACTGAAACAAATTACATCAAAATAGATATTTTCCCTATTAAACAACGCCACTCATATTTGGGTCAATGTGGATACAGAATAAATCTAGACGCAATAGTTTTCATTGAGAGAGTTCTTTTAATAGGTCTTTCTTGACTTGTCTTCAAGGGATTAAAGAAATTGGAGGAGTAACAAATTGCGACAAGGATTGGATTCCTAAGTTTGGATTGGGAAGACACGGCAATTTGGATTTATTGAGACATGTCAACACAACCCATTTTTCTTTTGAACACCTTCAGCGCAGAAGGGGCTAGATAATGGTCACTAGTTCCATGAGTGCATTTCTTCCCTTCCCATTTATAACAGTTTACAGTGTATGCCTCTCATCATCTCTTCATCCTTTTCCATATACAAAATCCTATAGTAATAATAATACAAAGCATGATTTTATTTATAGCCTCTTATTTACATGGAGCCAAAGGAGCACTATTGAACTTCTTCGAGACACTTACGGTTGAGCTTATCAGTAAACCTGTAACAATTACAATTGTGTCTATTGGTTTTATACAGTCTGAATTAACATCCATAGAATGGTCGGTAAGAGCAAGATTACACCACTAATCTCTAATGTCTCTTACAAAGCACTCTCCTAGTTTATAGTGCTTTAGGAAGACAAGAATTTATGGACTAATAAAAGGTCTTATGTCTGAACATAGATGAAGGTCTTGAGAGGTCTTACTTAGGAAAAAATAAGGTCTTAGGTCTTGGGAGGTCTAACCTGAAGCTATAGTGAAGGCCCTATATGTTTTGTTATCTCTTGAAAGGTCTCACCTGAAGCAATAGTCATGGCCTTGTAAGTTTTGTTAGTTGAGCTTCCTCAACTCTTCCTTAAAATTAAGGCTTAAGGTCCTCATTGGTCTTACCAAAGTTAAGTGAGTTTCTCAACTCTTCCTTTAAAATAAGGCCTAAGGTCCTCATTAGTCTTCTAGAAGCCTAAAGGGTAAATGTATTCTTCACTTAATCGAAGGACTCATTTGTTCAGTCTAACAGGTTTCCAACAAATTTGACGTTATATTTTGTGTTGTTCAATCTATGCCATCAGGTTCTCATTGGGCTTACCTTTGATAGAAGCCTAGAAGGTAAAGGTCTTGGGCTTATCTTTGATGGAAGCCTAGAAGTTAAAGGTCTTGGTTGCATAGTTGTATGATGTGTTTGTTCAGTGTAGCATGCCTCCAACAAAATCAATGTTATGTTGTGAATTGTTTAATCTTCCATCTTTAACTGCACCGAGTTATCATTGTGGGACGGATAATTTAGATTCTTTTGACCACTTTTAGGGAAAACTACCATGCTGGTTCCCCATGGAGAGAAAAAAGGATGCCACATGAGAAATTGTTGAAGCTGTATTGAGGAAAAAGTGAGATGTGATAACTCCTAGGTGGTATTCATACTTGTTGTGGTTCAGAATTACATGAAATTTTGGAAGGCCACCCAAAGTATTCATATAAGGATAAGCCCCTACAAGAGGAGTAGAGATTGTTTGAAATTCTGTTTTGGGGATATTTAACATACACACTCTCTTTAAAACATTGAAACTTTCCTAGGCATTGGGATGAATTGGTGTTCAACTATAAACGAGTTCTGACTGTTTGTAATGATTTTTTGGGGAAATTTAACATGCACACTCTCTTTAAAACATTGAAACTTGCCTAGGTATTGAGATGAATTGGTGTTCAAATATAAACGAGTTATGTTCTTTTCCATATGTAGCTAGCCATACTAGATAATCCTATTTCATTCAAAACATAAGAAAATAGAAAAAATATATATATTTTCATGAAAATTAAACTGTAAGAAAACTTAAATAAAGACTTAGAAATTAAAATAAGAAAACTGAAATAAAGACTCAGAAATGAAAATAAAAGTGTAAGAAAACTGACATACAAACTGATAAATTAAAATAAAACTGAAAGAAAATTGTGCTGTAATTGAAAAAACTAACCTGAATATACTGTGAAATGTTTTGGGGTGTGTTCTGTGTTGGTTTGTCTCAAGGGATGGTGAATAGTTTGAATGTGAAACAACAACTTTAGTAGTGGTTGAACTTATTTTATAGTTTTTTGCAGTTGAATTTAATTGGTGACAATGATGGACATGATTGCAATGACTTCATTTTGAATGTGTGATCAGAATTGAATTTAATGTGATCCAATGGATGGGAATTTGTTTTTGTTGATCCATGTGCCTTGATATATTTTAATGGGAAATAGAATAAGTTGAATGACATTTATTGAAATTATTGGGTGGGTGCCATTTATTGTACACAATGGGTTTAAATGTTGTTATTGGGTGGGTGTCATTTATTGAACACAGTGGGTTTAAAATGTTGAATAACACAACAATTATCGCTGACATACATTAACTTTTATTATGTGCATGTATGGATATGCAATTGGGATATATAACATCAGTTCTGAACAGTGGGGTTGAAGTGACTACTAGTTTGTTCTTCTCAAATAGACCATTTTGAAAAGATTAATGGTTTTATGAGTTTTCTAGTTGAGACAATAGGATTTGTACTCTTAATAATTATTAAACTATTTATAGATAGTTGTGGGCCCAGTCAATGTTTTGGGAAATTTTGGACATAATTTAAAAGATATTTGGACTTAAAGTTATTTGTTATTTTTTAATTATTGGTTGCACACATGAATCAATTTCTGGTGGGTTGGTGGCACCAGTACTATAACCATTACACAACATTAGACATTTCTCCCCTATATACATGTATATCATTTCTCCTCTTGTGAAATGAATGTTATCAATGCTCTTCCACCTCACCGAGTCTCAATTTTACAATTTGGACTGTAAACAAATCAAACAATTAGAGTTACATTTCCGAAATTATTATGGGGGAAGAGCTCCCATCACAGTCACCGCCTTTCCACTGGATCATATAGCAAGGGTCGGAAATCCAATCTTTTATGTTAAAACTCCTTTTGATTCCCCGGAAAGCTTTAACTGCAATATAAGAAATCCGACTTGGTGAGACATTCAACGATAATTTCAGCAAATTTTAGTGTGAGACGTTTTATGAGGGAACTTACTATCTTGTAAATAGGTTGCTCGTTGCAAATGAACTAGGGTGTAATACTCAAAAGTGTTGATTATCGAACTAAGGGTCGATTCCGGAGCCTTTACCAGATTAAACAATGACATCAAGATTTATTTTAATTTTAAAAGTCGGAAAGCAATCTACTCCAAGCTTCAAATGGAAATAATAAAAAGTAAATAAAAACCATGCACCGCAAAAATATAGAAATGTTTTGCAAAACAACCCACTAAGGAAATGATAGAAAGAAAAATTGTTTCGGGAGAAGAATTAACGGGGATTCGATTTAAAAAAAACCAGCACGCGGACGGCGAGCGAGGGAGTGAGTTGGCGAGAGGGGCCCACTAAGAGTGACAGAAGTCTGAGGCTGGCGGGAGGTGGGTCAAACGAGAAGTGTCCCATCACCAGACTTCGTCGCCGGACAGAGGTCCATTTCGTAGAAGAGTATGCTGCTCCAATATGATTTAGAATTCATGAAAATCAATGAGAGTTCTCCTTTGCATTACAGTTGTAGAAATCGAGATAGAAGATCATTAATTGTTGATATTGATATTTATGAGTTGGAGTTGTCTACTGATGCAACAGAATAGCCTGGATGACAGTTTTTTGAAAAAAAATTCAAAAAATCAGGTTGGAGTGTTTGAATTGAATTTTTTATGGTAAAAATGGATTCATCGCCATCAAAAACCCTTAGGGCACGCAAAACACTGAAGTTTAACAACTGTAACCCAGATTTTCAAAAATCTTTGCCATAATTTTTCATAATTTTACCAGAATTTCTAGGTTATTCTGTAAGTTTTTTTAGACTACAGATTTATGAGTTTGGTCTCACTAAATTCGATGTGAGAGTTTTACTTGCATTACAATTATAGAAATCGAGATAAAGGTGATAATACATTTGGGAGGCATGAATTAAGTTACAAGGTGGAGAAAGCATCGTGCTATGTTGATGCACATTTTTCTCAAAAAGAAAATTTATAATTATGTGATGATGTGTAGTGAGGGAATTGAAATAGGAAGTCAGAAGTGTAATGATGGAATATGATGGAATTGATATATGAAGTTGGAAGAGTTTGTACTGCTGTAGAATTTTTATGAATTTTAGATGAATTTTTTTTTATTGTTGTGAACACCATGTTGCAACAAACCAGTGGCGAATTATTGTGGATGATTAGGTAGTGTATCAGAAAATGAATTCGTCACAACACAGCTAGTCATCGCGTTGTTATCTGACAGTCTCCACCATGGAGCAGTGCTTGGGTGGTACAGGGTAAGTGTGGACATCAACTTTACACTTTATTTGACAAAATCCACCAACAAGTCGTATCTATTCAGGTTGGATCTGCATCTGACTAGCATGGAGCAAGTTTTAGCGATTTGTTTACCTTTAGCGGACATCCAACGGTGCCCATAACGGACACATCGGATAGCCAACAGTTCCCATAACGTTCTTCCAACTACTCGACATATACAGATCCCTAGTTTGAGAAACTTTCCCACGATTTGGTCGCAATCCTTCTTCTCACTTCTTCGAAGAGTGGCACGTTGGAACAATCGCTTGTTGAGTAAAGGAAAAAAATTCAACGGGTTCAACGATGCTTTCTATAAGTGGCATTGATGCCAGCCCGGGTTCAATGGGAGGTTATGCTAGTGACAGAAACACAGAGAAAGGCAGTGTTGGTTTTAATGGTGATATTTAGGAGGCGAGGGTATTGGTTATTTTGATTCCGAAAAAGTAATTTATGAAAGCAAACAAATGTAAAGTTTATTTGGGTTGGTTTTGGTTATGATTTTTGGCATTTTATTTCATTGCTATGGTTTGGGTTTGGGTTGGAGAGAGACAGGGTTTGAAGCTGAGTGGAGGAATTAGGAGTTTGGAAAAGTAGCAGTGAAGGGGTTGGAGCTTAATGCATGTAAACATGATAACGAGACAAGAAATTTCAGAACCCATGTGTAATATTCCTAAATTAGCTTGCAGTTAATTGGAAAATTAAAGTTTTGTTTTGTCACTTAGATAGGTGAATAAGTGGGTAGGGAGACCCATAAATCTCTTTATGAAGAATAAAACTACTTCTCATGTGAAAGTGAATCATCATTTCAGGTTAATAAAGCACCCTAAGGTGTGAACAGGGGCTAGCGCATGTGGATTGGGTCAATGTTGACCAGATCAACAACGCTGTTATGGAGATCATGGAAGATTAATGGAGGACAGTGCAGTGATTTAGGAGGAGTGTATGCATGAGAGTAGCTCCATTATTGAGTGAGACCCAGGGTGAGGAAGCTCACCAAGCATAAAAGGAAGGTGATGGCAGCATTGGAAGACATGGATTTATATTATTGTTTTTTGTCTTTTTAGATTTGGATTTGTCATGTGACATATCTATGCATGCTTTTATTGTTTAGCAGGGCTTTCTGTGCTGATTAGCACAAGGGTGTTTCCGAGCGCAAATCCCACCCTCATCCTCAGGGGACTTAGAGTGCCTACTCAGGAGAGGTTATCTTGAGCTGCATTACCACTATTTGGAATTTGGCCAAGCTTTAGTCTCACATACAGTGCAGTCTATTCCAGATTTGTGTTGTGTTGCAGAGGTGTAGCAGTGGGAGAGAGAGATCTCCAATTTCTGAGCTAGTTATCCATTGGAGGGATCATCCTTTTGATCCAGAAGCTTGTGAGGAATATCTCAGGGCCTCATTTCATATTTTGGCACCATGCCAAGTAGCTATC
Organism: Pinus albicaulis; assembly: GCA_034641835.2. NCBI lineage: Eukaryota > Viridiplantae > Streptophyta > Pinopsida > Pinales > Pinaceae > Pinus > Pinus albicaulis. Next base: position 237,436,555 of record CM076572.1, read on the forward strand.
ATCAACTACAGCGTAGTTACCCTCAAGGACTACGTTATTTTAGAGAGCAGTTGCAGCAATGGGTTTATTGCTCTATTTGGAGTGTTTGGGTTTCCTGTGTGGGGATCAGCCCTTTATTTAGGAAATATGTTGGAGGAGGATCAACCATCTTGTATATTAGATCAGCCATCTCCCATCAGTGATTCAGTTGCAGGGATTATTCAGCCCTAGGGCCAAATCTTCTATTTTTGTATAGTGTGTATTTCCGGAAACCTTTTCTGGGTTGTCCTGGAAACCTGTTTTGGAGTATGGTTCTCTAGTCTTAACATTTTTGCAGCATTGTATCAGCAGCAATATATTTTCCTATCTTTCAGCTGCTAGTCTCTCATAGACAGCGCAGTTTTCTGCATTCATGTATTCCATGTGTTAACATCATTTCAGATCTAGGTGTATGCTTCATGGGAGGCTTGTTTGCCCAACTTGAGTGATCTTTCCCTCAAGTATTTGCACCTATTTTTTCTGTTATTATCATAATGGAATGGATCTATGGTTGTCTTGTGCTTTGATATATTAATATTTCTGCATATTTCCATGTTTATGCACTATATTCCTGCTTTTCCCATTTGGGAATATTACAGTGGTATCAGAGCATAACCTTGGCTCAGCCTGTGTACTTCAGCCATTATGTCATCTAAGGAGGCTTCTCATAGAAAGGAGAAGATCTGCATAAGAGATGAAGGCAAAACTCCATTATCAAGAGAAATGAAAGGAGAGGAGTTCTCAAGACTTCTTCTTCAAACTATGCAGGGCATTAACATAGACATCAAAGAGATGAGGATGGAGAGATATATAAATTCTCCAAGAGGGCTTATACATGAAGGAAGCTCCAGATTTTTACATTATGGGTTTGAGCATTCAATTAGACCACTAGATCTACAACGTGGTACCATGCCTACATTCTTGGCAAGAGAAGAAGAGGAAGGAGAAACACCAAAGGAGGAGACTCTTGGTGACTATCTCCAAGAATATGAATCTCAGTCTGGTAGATTCAAAGAGCGTCTAAACTTCCAAGGGTTTTGTCAAATCAAAGAAGATAGAAGACCTAGTAACCACAATAGAAGAAGATGGTGCACGCAGCACACTTTGGGTAGATTATTTCTACCTACTTTTGATGGGTCACCCAAGAGCAAAGCCAAGGCTTGGGTAAAGAAGCTAGACACATATTTTCAGTTGCATCATGTTTTAGAAGAGGAAGCCATTAGAGTAGTAGTGCTGCATCTTGAAGGTAAGGCTTATGCCTAGTGGTTTTATGAATATTCTTCATTGAATAATGCAAATATATCTACTTATGCAAAGTTCACTAGGGGGTTAGTGAAAAAAATTGATCAAAAACACTCTGAAACTTCCTTGGGTGAGCCAGCCAAACCCAAGAAATCAGAACCTTTGCATGAGTTGAAAGGATGCATGAAGCCAACTCCATTTCAGAACATTGTTGAAGGGGTTAAAGACCTGCAACATGCTTTGCCAAGGGCAAAAGCCCCACTTCAGCAAGAATTTTCTTCTCAAGAAGAATACATGAGGGTTCCTCCTTTAAGAGGGGATCAAGACAAAGGATCTCTTAATGATGAGGTATTCTCCATTGATGAGGAGAAGGAAGAGGAAGAGCTGGAAAGATCCTCCAGCGCTACGACAGCAGGAGGAGATCTACCTCTATTTGGAGATGGAGATGAATTAATTTCTTCAACTAGAGGAGCTCTTGTATCTTTGCAAGAAGTTCAAAAGGATCTTACATATGAAGATCAAGAGAAACATGTGTCTATGTTGATAGACAATTAGACAAAACAATGGAGGAAGTGTGTTCCAACATTGAATACAGTCTTGGGGACACACACTATGATAGATCATTCCCTTGTGATCAAGACTTTTCACACCAATGAGATGTTGGGTGTACATGGATTGATTACATTTGAAGAAGACACCTTAGACTGTGAGATTTTGCAGAAGGTAGGAGAAGATGAGAAGGAGGGCCAGCATCAAGTGATGGGGAACATTCACACCCATCCTTTTCAGGAGGTTTATACACAAAATTAGGAGGTTGATTTGCGCAGTGAGGGCAGGGACAAATTAGTCCACTCACATATACAGCCTGCTCTAGGCCTTGATTTTTCATTACATGGAGGCATTCCACCAGGGAGACCCCCTGATTGGAGAATGAACAAAGAGTTCTCTCAACATGGTGCAACATTGATATATTTGGCTAAGGAAGGAGCATTGGGAAAAGCTAGCACATCGCAGAGAACCTTTGATGGGTTCAAAGGAGGGGTGAGCAATTTTCTGATATGGACATTTCCATCTCCCACTCAGCTATTTTCACTAAAAGATGATGATTTAGAAATCTATGATGACATGAGCATGATGTCAAAGGGCTACTCCATAGCCTTGTAGCAACAATGATACTTCCACACATGAGAAATATTTCTGAATATGAAAAGAGGTTATTGGCACTCTTGTATGCATTGGCCAAACTATGGAATTTTTGGATGGGCAATACCTTCCAAGAGGAGGTTGACCTCCATGTACTTCAGTCTTGTCTTGGGCAAGATCAGCTGCAAGGGAGGCAACAAAAGTGGGGTAACAATACTCCAACATGTGGCTTTGGCATTGAGCATGTCAAAGTGGAGAGCTATGATATGACAGATGCTTCATTTCATAATTTAACAACGTTGTCATTGTTGGGAATCTTAGATCCATATTGGGAGTCCCAACTATTGGTGGAGTATTCCAAGAACTTTTTCACATGTAGGGTTCTTGATGGGCAAGTGATAGATGGAAGATATAGAGTGGTTGATGGAGTCATTTATTTCTATGATCATATTTACTTCACTAGAGACTCCAAGCTCAAGGAGGGGATTCTACATATAGCATATGAGGCGCTATTTTCAGGGCATGAGGATTCCATTGGGTCCTATCTCACCATCGTGGAGGGATTCTATTGGAAGGATCTCAAAGAAGATGTGCACCAACATATTAAGAGATATGCACCTTATTTGATGTATGAGGAGGAAAGAAACCACTTTGCAAGGTTGTTTCAGTTACTTCCCCTTTTGATGAAGAGATGGGAAGGCTCATCCATGGAACTCTTCACCAACTTGTCAACAATATATGGTAAATATTGTGTTTTGATGCTTATTGATCAACTAACAATGTATGTACATTCCTTTACCATACCTTTGCAACACATTGCTCCACGAGAGAGCAATCCTCTCCTTGGATTTCATGGTCCTTTTGGGACTACATTCAGTGATGGGGATGACCACTTTATAGAAGAATTTGGGCAAGAAATGTTTTTCTTGGCTCATATTCAGTTAACACCTAATGTCCTTCACTATTTTCAAGATTTTGAGAAGCTTATGGTAGCAAGCAAGTGGTTGGATGGCCACTTATCATATGATGTGTTGAGATAGCTAGAGGCAGAATGTCGATGTCTCACTTGAGGGACTATTTTCACCATCCAACATGTTATATGACACATAATACATTTTTATTTTGGAGCCCTTATGGTGATGACATTATATTCACTATATGTGGAATGGATTGGGCAAGAAAAGGTTCCTAGAACCAAAGAGTGGGATCATGATATTCCAAGTACTTTTTGGCTTCTTAATGACCATATTATTGCAGCCCAATATCAGCAGCCCCAAATTTATCATAAATGGAGAGAGATACAGTGTGATTTGGATAACTTGATTTCTCATTTTCAGCCATACAACCCCTATACATTGCAGAAGCAGGGGATTGGTGATTGTTTCTATGAGCTATCAAGGATGGCTCACTTTGTTTGGATGATAGCATGGAGATTGGAGTTTCTCATTGGGATTGAGGCACCCAACATTTACCATCTCTCATTCCTTGAGGAGGCCAATGGACAACATATAACTCTTTCCATATATCTCCCACTTCTTCATGATGAGAGATATCTAGTTTATCTACCAAAGGCTAATTTTTATTCTTGGGAGGAGACATATCCATTGGAGATTTTGAAGTATCCTTGCAATTGCTTGAGGACAAGCAATGTTTTGGGGGGGGGGGAGGACTGTAATATTCCTAAATTAGCTTGCATCTAATTGGAAAATTAAAGTTTTGTTGTGTCACTTAGATAGGTGAATAAGTGGGTAGGGAGACCCATAAATCTCTTTATGAAGAATAAAGCCACTTCTCATGTGAAAGTGGATCATCATTTCAGCTTAATAAAGCACCCTAAGGTGTGAACAGGGGCTAGAGCATGTGGACTGGGTCAATGTTGACTAGATCAACAGAGTTGTTATGGAGATCATGGAGGATTAATGGAGGACAACGCAGTCATTTAGGAGGAGTGTATGCATGAGAGTAGCTCCATTATTGAGTGGGGCCCAGGGTGAGGAAGCTCACCAAGCATAAAAGGAAGGGGATGGCAGCATTGGAAGACATGGATTTTTATTATTGTTTTTTATCTTTTTAGATATGGATTTGTCATGTGACATATCTATGCATGCTTTTGTTGTTTAGCAAGGTTTGTTGTGTTGTTTAGCACAAGGGTGTTTCTAAGCGGAAATCCCATCCTCATCCTCATCCTCGAGGGACTTAGAGTGCCTACTCAGGAGAGGTTATCTTGAGTTACATTACCACTATCTGGCATTTGGTCGAGCTCCAGTCTCATATACAACGCAGTCTATTCCAGATTTGTGGTTTGTTGTAGGGGTGTAGCAGTGGAGGAGAGAGATCTCCAATTTCTGAGCTAGTTTTCCATTGGAGGGATCATCCTTTCATCCGGAAGCTTGTGAGGAAGTTCTCAGGGCCTCATTTCATATTTTGGCACCAAGCCAAGTAGCTATAATCAGCTACAATGCAGTTTCCCTCAAGGATTGCGTTATTTTAGAGCACAGTTGCAGCAGTGGGTTTATTGCCCTATTTGGAGTGTTTGGGTTTCTTGTGTGGGGATCAGCCCTTCATTTAGGAAATTTGTTGGAGGAGGATTAGCCATATTTTATATCAGATCATCCATCTCCCATCAGTGATTCAGTTTCAAGGATTATTCAGCCCTAGGGCCAAATCTGCTATTTTTGTATAGTGTGTATTTCTGGAAACCTTTTCTGGGTTGTCCTAGAAAATTGTTTTGGAGTATGGTTCTCTAGTCTTAGCATTTTTGCAGCATTGTATCAGAAACAATATATTTTCCTATCTTTCAGCTGCTATTCTCTCATAAACAACATATTTTTCTGCATTCCTGTATTTCATGTTTTAACAACATTTCAGATCTAGGTGTATGCTTCATGGGAGGCTTGTTTGCCCAACTTGAGTGATCTTTCCCTCAAGTATTTGTACCTATTTTTGCTATTATAATCATAATGGAATGGATCTATGGTTGTATTATGCTTTGATCTATTATTATTTCTACATATTTCCATGTTTGTGCACTATATTCTTGCTTTTCCCATTTGGGAATATTACACCATGGAAACAAATGATCTAGGACAAGTGAAAATTTCCTCATCAGCCAAAGCTGGGAAGTGGGTTTGGGTCAATGCCAAACAGTATCGGGGCATTTTAAAATTGAGACTAGCCCGTCTGAAATGGGAGTAGGCAAGGAAAAAACAGACTCAAAGGAAAAGTACTCGGGCCCTTTGCAATAAGAAATATTCAAACAAGTCCCCTTTGTAAGCATATGTCAACATGGCCAGAGGAAAATTCATTGATTATTCTACTTTGTATAGTGCCACATCCACACCTCTCACCTGGTCATCTGATCTCTATGTGACAAAATCGTTAAGTGAAAAAAAGAGGTTGTAGGTTCAAGAAGCTAAAGAGCAGGAAAGAGATCATACAATTCATGTAATAACAATTGAGAACCAGGCTTTAACAAAAAACAATAAAATTTTTAAGGAGAAAGTGACATTTCTACAGGAAGCTCTCCTAATAAGGAAGACATAATGGCAACGCATGAAGGCATATGTGAAAAACATGAAGAAATTTGTATTGGAGAGTACAGAGGTAGTGAATTCGAAACCATCCCAAGATAAAGGGAAAGCAGTTGCCCAAATAGACAACCATGAAGAGACAACAAGAGAAGAAAGGGAAGATGACTTCATAAAAGTTTCCAAAACTTGGACTTAATTTATTAGAAATTTTGCTAATAGGGAAGGAGAAGCAAACTTTCAGGTCGACAACATGAATGATAGAGAAAGCAAGGAAACACAAGATAGAGAAGCAAACATAATTATTAAATGGGTGAACGTCTATGGGAAAAAATGAATTTTCTTTTGACCTTGCAAGGGACTTCTTGAAAGACAAGAAGCTATGGTAAGGAAAAATATGCCAAGCATGGAGGGTAGGAAATTTTAACACTGAGAGATCCAGGCCCATAAGAGTCATCATGCCTAGTTTGCGTGATAAAGGTATCATTCTAAGCAAGAAACAAATCTTGAGGGGTTCTCGTTTTTTTTTCTAGAAGAAGATTTAACTCTAAGACAACAAGAGGAAAGGAGGGAGGAAATGTCAAAGGTTAGGGTAGCAAGAGATGAGGGAAAAAGAGCATGGATTTAGGGTAACGTTGTGATATCGCAATTTACACCTCCTTCCAAAATAGGGTAGCAAGATGATAATAAATAAGAGACCCAAAATATTTAATAGGAAATCAGGAAGCAAGGTCGGTATGAGAAAACATGCACACAAACTCAAATGTGAGTCTTGCATGTCAAAACAAATAGAAATCAAGTCATACCCAGGTTTCTTTAAGTTTAGTTTGTTGGAACTGTAGAGATTACCCATGGATACAATGATTTGGGTTAGGGCCTATTGCGGAAGATAGAAACATAATTTTCCTCACAGAAACACATGAGCATGAAGGGTGCAAGACACCTTTGTTTGAAGGGTATTAGAAGAAGGCAGTGTGGAACAAGGTAGCTGGGAATGGCAAAGGACACAAAGATATCATGGTATTAGTGAGAGAAAAAGGTCGTTTCATTCAGTTATAAAAAGAAGACTCAAATAAACAATTCATTTGGTTTAACATAACAGAAAATGGAAATCACATCAGAATTGCAGCATGCTATTTTGCACCGCAAGTTTCAAAAATCTACAAAAGTAGAGGGCTTGACCACAAAGATCCCTTTTCATCCTTAAAGGAAAATATTACAACTTATTCTCAGCTAGGTGAAGTCATTATAGTGGGTGATTTCAATGTGAGGACTGCAAGTGAGCAAGCTAACACTCTTTGTTGTAAAGAAGGTTGCGACCCTACTTGGCTTACAAAAGATAGTAATCATTAGTGGGAAACAATTTCAGAGGACAAGGGCTGAAATTTTTTTGGTGAAAAATTTCTTAATCTATGTGGGGATTTCAATTTAGTCATTTGTAATGGTTTGACTAGATGGGAAAAGTCTGGTAATTTCACTTGCAATACTTACAATGGAGCAAGTGTAGTAGACTATGTAATTTTCTCACATAGTTTGTGTGAGAAAATGAAGGAAGTTTTGATTGGAGATCAGCTTTGGGACTTAAAATCAGATCACAAGCCAATTTATTTAAGCTTCTTTTGGACATGAAAGAAGCAGTTAGGGTCAAAAAATCAGTGTGTTCAACAAAATATTCCAAAGGGCAGAATTATTTTGACTCCAGAAAATTGTAATACATTCAAATTAGTGCTAGAGAAGCTCTTCGAGAAGGAGAAAATTCCATTTCACGATCTGCATAGTCACGAATTAACACATTTAATAATTCAAAGCGCACTATTAGAGTGCAAAAGAGCAAAAAGTGAGAAGTCGGAAAAAAATTGCTTTCTGGTCAATGCTTGGTATGACGAGGAATGCAAAAAGGCAAGGAGAATGTGGAAAGAGTCAAACAAGGATAACATAAAGCTCAAAGATTACAAGCAGACATTAAGAAAGAAAAAGACTGATTTCATGGTTTCGAGGAGAGAAGAACTAATCTTCCTTGGGAAAAATAACTCCAAATTATTTTGGAAGGAGCTCCAACCGAGAAATATGCAAACTGAAAAAAAATATTACAACTTCTAAATGGTTTGACTATGCAAGAAAACTTTATGAGCAGGATCCAAAGGTTGACCCTCCTCCCTTGGTTAATACTAATACAAAAATCTTCACGATGCAAGAGGTAGATATGGGTATCAAAAGTTGGGTGTTGGAAAAGCAATATACTTAGTTGAACTCTAAGCAGAGTATCTAAAGTGGGGCTTAAAAATTCTTGCACCTCACATTAAAAATAAATTCAACATCATAAAAAAGGAGTTCCCCAGTAATTGGACAACTAGTTTGGCAATACCTCTTTTCAAGAGTGGTGAAGTCAATAATCCCTCCAACTATACGACCATAATGATAAGCCCCTTGTTTGAAAATTTATTTGGAAGCATGTTAGAAAATAAAATCAACGAATGGGCATAAGAAAAAGATAGATGTGCTAAATGACAAGCATGTTTTAGACCTAAACCTTCCATAGTTGGTCATGGTATAAATTTAACGTACATCATTGAGAAAGTTTGGGAGAAAAAGGAAGAATTATTTTGTTGGTTTGTTGATTTTAGAAAAGCCTTTAACACAGTTCCTAGGGATAAGCTTTGGCACAAAATGGAGGAACTTGGGGTTCACAGGCATTTGAGAGCAGTTGTGCATAGGTTGTACGAAGATGTGAAAGTCAAAATTAAAACTTCATCAGGCATTTTTGAAAGTTTTAGAAGCAAGTTCGGGGTCAAACAAGGTTGCCCATTGTATCCTACCATCTTTGGTTTATATATCGACAAACTTGAAGAGTGGCTAAATTCGCAAGGGGGTGATGGTATCCATTTAGGCAAGTTTGTTATAAGGCTTCTTTTGTACACATATGGCCTTATTATGATTGCTAAATATGCTCTTGTTTTGCAAGAGCACTTAATTTCCCTTGAGAATTTTTGTAGAAATGTGGGAATGCAAGTCAATATCAACAAAACGAAAGTAGTGGTTTTGTTTAACAAAGAAAACATAACCAGCATAAGTTCTACTTTGAAGGAAGCATTCTGGAAGAAGTTGAGGATTACAAATACCTCAGAATTGACTTCAATAGAAATCTAACCTGGGATGGATGTAGAAAGAAAATAACTTTGGGGGGTTGGAAAGCATTTTATGCTTTTCAATATAGGTGTAGAGAGGGAGAGTTATGGGACTGGAAAACCACTCTAACTCTTTTTAGGCTTTTAGTGACTCTAGTGATTCTCTACGGTTGTGAACTGTGGGCCGACAATACATCCAACATGTAGTGGAAACAAATTGAGAAAATTTAGAAGCGTTTGATTACAAACAAACTCAAAAGTAAAAGTGCAGTTCCTTATGCTATCTTGTTAAGTGAAAGAGGGGTTGCTCCTATTGAAGCAATAGCTATGGTGTGGGTCATAAGGTATTTAATTTTTTTTTTTGAGAAAATGGAACAGGGCAGATGGCCTAAGGTTGTGTTTAATGACATATTGTGCACAAGAAATAAGATTTGGATGTGGCAAAATAACAAATGGTTTAGCAAATGGGGTATTTCCTTGAGCATGTGTCCCATAAACAATAAAGAGATAATTTTTTTTTTTATGGATAAGTTCCACGGATGTACTTGGGAGAATGAGCTAGGGAGTAAGAAAAAATATTATATTGAAGAGTTTAATCCCTCTCATAATCATCAACAAAAAGTGTACATAGGGGTCAATATTTCTTGGAGAACCAAAATTATTATTGCTCAATTAAGGACTAATTCGCATCAACTATGTTGTGAAACAAGGTGCTAGAAAAGGCCAAAAGAAATGTGGGAGGAAGGAGTATCTATTTTTTGTTCTCCCGAAAAAGTGGAAACAGAAAAGCATTTGATTTTAGAATGTGAGGCCTTGAATGACAACAGGGAAAGTTATGCAAATATTTTGGCAGCTAGCTCTTGGGATATTCTATTTTACAAGGGCTTTATCAAGAAGCTGAGAGAGTTTATTGCGAAACTTCACAGGAAAATGGCAGAATACAAGAGCCATATAGAGAAGCAATCTGTCCCATAGGCTATATTTAGCCTTGTAAAGGTTAAAATAACTTCTTCTTGTTCTTCTATTCATTTAAAATTAGGCATAAATTTTAAAAGCATTTTTTTTTTCTATTCTAGACATGTTTTCAATTAAGTGAATATATATCCAAAATTTACACTTGTTTAATTTATGTCTAGAATTGTTGTTTGTTTATTAAATTTTTAATTAATGGAGTGATTTTGTTATATATATATATATATATATATATACATATATAAAGAAAATAACTAGTTTAGAGCTATCTTAACTTTAGATATATCAAGTATTTATGAGTATATATAAAATCAAATCTATGTTTACTCTAAAAGAGGTTTGCATCTCAAGAAATTTGATTCCTCTAAGCACTTAATAGATTTGGAGTTAATATGAGTATATTCTAGTTTAATTATTAATTATTAATTATATGTTTTATTTTATCTTATATCTCATTTTATTTTTAGTTCTATGTAAAATATTTTATTGGTAATTATAATTATTTATTTTACATTATTTTTATTTTTATTTTTAATTCAATTTTTTTCTTTTCTTTTGATTGTAGTCAGAATGTTAAGCATTGCAATATCTCTATTGTACTTGGCTCGAGAGAAAAATATTATAAGATTTGATTGATGGAACATATTTTAGTGCAACCATATAAATTAAATCACTAGATCAAACATACATTTCAAGTTGTTCAAAAAAAAATAAAAAATAAAAATCATAAAACTAATTAAATTACAACTATACTTGTAAATTGTATGTTGTCATAGATGAGGATGAATACTTGTAAATTGTGTGTTGTCATTGATATGGCTTGGTCAAGTTATTGGTGGTTTTGGAGCTCCAAGTTAATGAGAAACCATGGTATTGACCCATGATATTCATGTGTAATATAGTCTATTTAAAGGAGAAAATTAAACCACCATAGATCCATTTAACTCTAGATCTACCAAGCCCTGAGAGGGGTCAAGCCTCTTGAGATTTAAACCTCTTTTCGAGTGAAAATATATTGTATCCCTCTCGGTGCTTGGTAGATCCAAAGTTAAGATGGATATATGCTTGTTATTATTATTAAAAGAATTAAATGTGCCCAAAGGGATCAAATCTCAAGATTTGATCCCTCTCAGTGCTTGGTAGATCCAGAGTTAAGAAGGATCTATGCTTGTTATTATTATTAAAAGAATTAAATGTGCCGAGATGGATCAAATCTCTCGAGATTTAAACCTCTTTTAGAGTGAAAAAAATATATGATCCCTTTTAGTGCTTAGTAGATCTAGAGTTAAGATGTATCTACGCTTGTTATTATTATTAAAAGAATTAAATTTTGCCAGTATGGAAGAGATGTAGTTTCCTGTTATGTTATCTAAGCATTTTTATTTAGTCAAATAAAAAAAAATTAAAACAATTAAAATAATAATTTATTGTTAGCTATTTTGGGGCCATGGTTTTTCCCATGGTATTTGTTATGATGTAGCCTAAATAAAGGCTTGAGGAAATGCATTATGAAATGCAAGAGCACTAGCTTAGATCCATCTTAACTTTGGACTTGATCCCTCTCTACTCTTGATAGATCCATATTTAAGATGGATCTAGGCTAGTATATATGTTTAACATATATACATTTGTAAAAAGCGTGGAAGAAGATTATTTTACATGGATATTTTAAGATGGATATACGCTTGTATATATATATATATATATATATGAAAAAGCATGGAAGAAAATCCCCAAGAGATAGTTTAATTGGTCGAGTTCGTGTTGCTAAGTACATGCCTTATCGCGAGATCAGGGGGTCAAATCTCCTCTATGCCCTTAGGGTTAGGATTTCTAGTTTGTCTGACAGGTTGATCTACCTGGATTTTCCCGTGGATGAAGCGGCCACTCAGTGTCCGTGAAGCACCCTAAAAAAACATGGAAGAGATTATTTTCCATGGAAATTTAGCCTGAATTTACCATGGAGATTCTTAATTTATAAATAAACTTTGTTACAATACCATGGTTTATCAATACCAAATTCCCAAAAAACCATAACTACAATTGAGTTTTTTTGGTTATTTTGAAATCCTAGATCCACTATTTAATTCCAAATTTAATGAAATGTAAGTTTAAATATAGCATAACTACTTTGGAGATAAATCTCAATATTTGATTTGTGTATACTACTAAGAATATTCTATAATATTCCATGGAGAGTAAATCTCTACCATCCACCTGATAATTATATTTAAATTATACAAACATTATTCCAAAATGGACATGCCTATCGGCATAAATATCATTTAATTTAATATAATTAATGTACCTTGAAATGGGTGAATGAGAATGTTAAAGTGAATTATTTGTTGTTGATATGTAGAATGATATTTAATTTGAATTGTTTTGTTACAAAGTCATCAATAATGTAGGAGATTATCATCAAATTTGGTGGTGTAGTTGTGAGCAAAGCTCTTGCCTCTAACCACCTTTGTAGGCCTTGTGCTCGAATCTCATTGACAAGGTGTGAATGTGAATGTAATTAGTGGAGGTGTGGGTAAGATTGAAAATTCCATGTTGGTTGAAAGGACAAAATATCATATTTACAAGAAATTGTGCAAAGCATGTCAACATTACAAATCTATTGTTGCTTTTGTATCATAGAAAATCATGATATTGAGCTTTTAAGTTAGTAGTAGGGTTTGGAGGTGTGTAAATAGATGGGTCCAATTTGAAATTAATTAGAGATTTGAACTTGGATTTAAGGCATTCATTGCATGGTTATGGATTCAAACCCCTCAAGCGAACACAAAATTTGGATAATGAATTGGTTTTGATTTGGCATTGTCAAGGATTAAATGTTGATCACCCACATGAACAACAACACTCTAGTTATAGGTTTAAATTGCATGGATAAATTCATGGATCTTTATCGTCAACATAGTTTGATGCAACCAATGTCAACGAGCAATGGGAAAAGGACATGTATTCAATGATCACCAAGGAAGCCAATCATGTTTCCAAACAAAATTATTCAAGTTGCATTAGCAACATTATTGATTAAGGTGTTGTGAGGAAAATAAGGATATTTTGTCCATTATTACATGCTAAGTTTATGATCATTTCATTGTTTTCATGATATAATTCTTTAATAATTAACATATATTCAACATCACTGACAAGATAGTGGCTGAGTCACATTTAGTACATTAGCAAGGCTCGTATTCAAATTTCAACTTTAGAGGAGATTAAGATATATGTAAAATTATATTCATTAATAATTTTACTACCATTTTGTCTGAAAAAAAGTAAAACACAATTTATCCTTCCTAAAATGCATCATCTCCATAGCCAAAAGTTTTGAAATGGCAACTATTTTCAAAGATGCAATGTCCCTTATTACATTTTACATAATAAATATTCCTATATAACATTTGTGGAATAAGGTGCCAATGAAACTGAGAACAATAAATGCAATATCATGAAAGAAATTACTTATTAGTTTACCTATGTTAGGAATTATATTTTCTACTATGTAGTCAAACCCCTTTGATTTCATATTAATTCATCCTAAATTTACAACCATGTCCAATTTTTAGTGAAATTTCATATTAAATTACTTTATTTTTAAAAATAAATTTATTCCATTTTTACTAAAATTTACAAATCTAATTTATGATTGGTTCAAAGCTATATAAGGTGACCTTATTCCCTTGGTATATGTTATTACTTTTCTCAATTATCAAAATTAATATAAATGAATTAAAGTAAACAATTTTTTGAGTGGCCATTTTGGTTAACTCTAACACTACACTCAATCATTCTGAGACTGCACTTGGTTCAGTTGTAATAATGCTACAATCTATCAGAATGAATCTGACAATACTCGCAGTGAGTTAGGATGTGTGTCATGTGAATTTCTTTCATTTGTGACCATGTTCCACCAACAACACCACAAATCAAACAACATGCTTAATGCCACTCCTTGTGTATTACCTTTCCACCTCTTCACCAACTTGCCTCATTGTTATCTTTACATAGAAAGATTTATACCTATAGAATCTAAAAATATGTGTAGCAAAGCCACTATTATCCCTACACATAAAACTTCCTATAGAAGCAAGAAAGATATATGTGTAGAAAGGTCATGGATAATTAGAGATTTAATCCACTTCAATAAAATAAACTTTAGGTGCTACTAGAATTTATGTATTACTTACCTAAAAATAGATACTATGATGTAGGGTCTCCTCCATTTACTCCCTACAACAGTGCGTATTATACTTGTGCCTATTCCCTTGTAAATTTCATTTGTATCTACATAGATCTATGTGCATGAAGTTGGATCTATGTATAAAAACCCTCCACACCCCGTCTATACCTAGAATCCACTGGTTGCAACCTTCCTGCTTTGGGAGGATGTCATCACCCAAAGCCCCTTTGCTACAGTGAATCACTCGATCTTTCTATTCACCTATTATTGGTTCTAATCTCTTTAGGGAGGGAGTGGTAGACGTATTTTAGATGCCACCCATGTTATTAACTCCTTTTTTAGGTTCTATTCACTCCTCTCCAAACTACTTTCTCTATATGAACAATGAAGTTTGGAGGAAAAGTTTTCTCTCTTCCTTGGCAATGGCTTAATATTTCCCCGCGTATCCAAAGTGCATAGGAATCATATCAAAATCAATATTCTCATCAATTATTTCAAACCTGATATACCTCAAAATGAGATCAGGATAAAATATTGGCTTATTCGAATTCCAATTTCCCATCAACATAGCTTATAAATGTGGTGGGTCAAACTAATAATGTTTGAAAATGGAATGTTATAAATTGCATCTCTTAAATGCTAAGAGGTAGAGGTAGATGTGAAAGGGATAAGAACTTCACATAACTCCAATGGTGGAGAAACTACTTGATCAATCATCACATATAGTAGATGGTAGGTGAGTGAGAATAATGGTATCAATTATTCCTACAAGGTATGAAAGGTAGCCCTGTAGAAACAAATGCCTTGACTTGGTGATTAAACATCTTCACTATATCATATTTGAGGGAAGGTAGAGAAAGAACTACTAGTTGGTAGAGAAATAAGATCTGAACTTACATAAGGGCCTCACCTTAATGGGTAATCTTTGAAATCCTCGCTGATATCTATTTTAAAGAAGCATAAGTGAAGAAAAGGGGATAAAATCCAACTTTGGGAATAGGTTAAATGCCTTTACTGCAATGTAATGCCTCAGAGTTGGGATGTTGTTTCCATGACACCTGTTAGATAAGCTTCAATAGAGACATTCAATTAATATTGAACTTATTACCTATGTCATACCCATGCTATAACACAAGTTTTGCAAAGTAAAATAAACACAAAATCATGAATCCCTCAAAGGTACCAACAAGTCCTTCTCTAGGCCCAACCTACACTCCACAATAGAAGACTTCCCCACAAATAAGAAAAATAGTAAACTTTTGTTGGATCTCGTTACAGTTAACCTATGCAAAAATATCCAATATAGAAAGGGATAGAAGCAACAAAGAACACTTCCTTCAATTGGACATAGAGAAAGTATCTTGAAAGCAAATCCATCGATATGTCATGTGACTAGATCTAGAAAAAATCCCTAAATAGTTTCTCAATCCATCTAAGAGGAGAACAATGCATCATATGTGGACTTGTGAAAGAGATGAAAATCGATCCTAGTTAGTGCCAAGTGGTAGAAATGAGAGGATCCCACAACAATATAACATTAGAAGGAAAAAATGTAGTTTGCATATTACCAATTCACCTCCTTCTTACATGTAGCTTATTATTGATACTTGGTATTCCTACATGAATATGGTAAATGATACTTGACACATCTATATAAGTATGGTAACACTTGTACATGTCGTTAAGATGTATCATTGAGGCTTGAATTGCATGCATACATATCTAGGTTAACAACACTTCAATAATCCCAAAGGCCAAGGGAAAATCGTTAAAGGAAAGTTTAAAAAGAACGCCCCCACCAATCTTGAGGTTAGTGAGGATTAAGTAGGTTAATTTGGTGCAACTCCATGTATTCCCGAAAGTGAATAATTTAACCAATGAATATTACATATGTAACTATAACCTTGTAGCTAAAAACAACAACCTAACTTTGGTCATCTCAACCATGGAAAGTAAACCAAAATGAGAATTTTACAACCCCTATTATTATTATATGTCTATCTTAACTAGTTAAGGTTGGCCCAAGCATTTCAACTTTCAGCCTATCTTAAATAATAATAATAATAATAGTACTAATAATAAGGTGGCTCTAGTCTTAACAATGGCATATAATATTTTTTGGGTATTTTTATTAAAATATTAAAGTAGTCAAATCAAGAAGCATTGATGAAGCTCCATCAAACATGTGCATTTCCCAAGGTCAATCTTTTCACATCTCCCATACTATTATTAATTTCCTTGTATTATTTCATTATTTAAGCATATTATTAGAGATAGTTATTCTTAAGGGAGAGCTCACTCTTTTTTTTAAGTAGAAGAGTGCATTGAAGGTTGAAACCTGTGTTGTACATTGAAGAAGCATAACATTGTATTATATAAGTGAAAACCTAGGAGCTTAATTGAAAGAAAAGGGGGTTGGCTCGACTAAAGTTTGAGGAATGGGGATTTTGGATACTCAACCAATTCCAAATTATTTAATAGTATGCAAGTTAATAATAGAAGGGGAATCTCTACTTTCATTAACTTTCCTAATATTACTTAAGCAACTTTATTATTATTTAAGCTAATCAACATTGTTAATTTGTCTATACTAGAGTTGAAGGAACTTAGCTCGAGTGGTATGTCACAAGTTTTGTGTCTCCTATTGTATGGGTTCAAGACTCCAAAGACATTATTTATGAAATTGTTGTTCCACTTGGTGAAATAATGGCAACAACAAGTTATGCACCAAGTTATTGATTCCACTAAGTGGAATGTACTTATCCCTATTTAAATAATAAAATTAAAATTAAAAAAAAAATTGTCTATACTAGAAAATGTGGCTTCTTTAATATATATAATTTCTTATTGTTGTGAAATTTCTCCCCCCTCTTCTTGCTTTTCTTCCTCCTTATAATCAAAATATCAATACAAATAAGTGTAAATGGGCTTGGTAGGGATTGGTAGAATGGGTTGTTGATTCCACTAAGTGGAATGTGCTTATTCCTATTTAAATAATAATAATAATAATAAAATAAATAAATAAAATTGTCTATACTAGAAAAGTTGTGGCTTGCTTAATATATATAATTTCTTATTGTTATGAAATTGTTGGCTCCCCCATTTTCTTGATTTTCTTCCTCCTTAGAATCAAAACATCAATACAAATAACTGTAAATGAGTTTGGTAGGGATTGGTAGCATGAGTTGATAAGTCTTTTCTCCTTCACTCCCTTAATCACTTGGAGATAGAAAATGTTACTAGGTTGCCAAAAAGATGATATAAACCCTATATACATTTGTGTATCTCTTAATAGAAACATTTACAAACATATTTTTGGAATGAAATTTACTAGTACACTTTCTTAATTTTTTTTTTATTAAATTACATATTCCTATTCATTAATCTCTAGATTTAATAATCAAATTTACATTTATATTTTACTTTAAATAATATTTAAAATTTAATTTAAAATATTAATTAACATAAATCTATTAAATTTAAATTAAAAAATAAATGATAAAAACAAATTCATCTTTACTCTACCTGAGCTATCATATAAATATTTTTAAACCTAACTTACATTATAAATGAGATAAATATTTAAAACAAGAACCAACTTGGAAGTAATATTTACATAAGCTATAAGTGTTTTTTAATTCACATTAGAAACTAATATGAAATATAAACATAAAAAGTGTTTTAATATTAAAAATAAATCGACCCCTTTTAAAAATAAATAGAGTTTTTTAATATAAACATAGACAGTTTTTTAGTTTTAAAAATAAATCGAGACCTTTTAAAAATAAATATAGCCTTTTTATTAAAAAAATAGAATTAACGTGATTTAAGAATAAATTCTTTCAACAACCAGTGGGATGGAAAATATGAGATACATTTAGTAATAGTTGCATGTTGTAATTTGAACTTTCAATATAATGGATCTGAGTTAAAATGAATGTATATCTATTAAAAAAAAATAGTATTTTAAATTGTTTTTAAAAGATTATAAATTATATTTGATTAATATGTATATAAATTTTTTTATAATTTAAAAAAATATATTATATAATTATTTATATATAATGATATTAAAAATATATATAAAATTAATATGTAAAAAGGAAATTATTATTTAAAATATAAGTAATATTGTTGATGAAATTATATTTAATGTTAGTGGGTGCGTGATTATTTTTATATTGCTATTTAATATATTATTTCGGTCTCATTTTTAATGTTATTATGTAATGTATTTAAAAAAAATTGAGATTAGAGAGACCTTATATTTTCTGGCCATTCTGGTGTTAATCTTTTTTACCAGTGCCTTTGTCATCATCATCCTACCATAACATATTCATCGCTAAATCACAAATAATAACATTGATGAAAAATAATGGCTTTTAGTGTTAAATGCATGTCATGCTTATATTAAGCAACCACTTTTGTGTTGATTTAGCAAAATGTTGCATCGATATTCTCTACATGGATGTCACATGTGAGTCGTACTGTT
Organism: Pinus albicaulis; assembly: GCA_034641835.2. Lineage (NCBI taxonomy): Eukaryota > Viridiplantae > Streptophyta > Pinopsida > Pinales > Pinaceae > Pinus > Pinus albicaulis. Next base: position 237,455,266 of record CM076572.1, read on the forward strand.
TACAAAATCTTTTTTTTTTTGGTGTGTTTTGTGAGTATCATATTTGTGTTGTATAACATGAACTTCACATATTAGTAGAGTTACGCAAATGTCAAAAATTGAATTATTTGGCATTAAAGGTAATTATATTGAATTACAGTGTATCATGTTAGAATCAAATTTATGTTTAATTTATGTTAAAATTGTAGAATGATTATTGACAATTATTTTATTATTAGAATTCAGTTTAATTTTGTTATTGAATATTTACTTGTAATTATAATTATGTATTACTTTCAATTTCAATTATTATTTCATAATATCAAAATATTGATGAAAATGTTGATTAATATGCTTTTATTCATTTTTATTAGAGGAAAAAATTAATTAATTATATATATATATATATATATATATATATATATATATATATATATATATATATATATATATATATATATATATATATATATATATATATATATATATATATATATATAGATATATATAATTTGAATACACTAACAATAATTCATTTTCATATTATGAAAAAAAAACTTATGCATATGAACACAATTATGATATTTTACAATTCTAAGTTTTTACAATCTCACACCATAGAAAAAAAAACCATATATATTAAATTTAAATTTAAATCATAAAATAACCATCTAAATTTTCTAATATATTGTCGCTCTTGAAATAATATTACTTTTGTATTTAATATTACATAAAAAATACACATATACATATAGAAAAATGAAATAAATTTAATATCAAAATTTTATTGAATAGTTATCCAATTCCTATTCATTATTTAATCCCTTCTCATCTTTAATCCATACAAACATAATTAAAAATATAAGCTCAGTAAAAAACAAATAAGTTGAAAAAGTGGTCAATATACTTATAATTCACAAAATCACTTTTATCTTCGACTGTGGAAAAATATAATATATTTTAATTAATTAATAAATAATTTGAAATATATAAATTATAAAAAAAAATTAATATTTTATTATTATATGTAATTAAAAAAATATAAAAGTAAAATTTATAGAGATAATTAATTAGCTTGTTTTTTAATGGCTAGTTTAACAGTAAGTTTAAGTTTTTAAACAATTTTACAGATTTTGGGCAATGATAGCATCTACACTATTTATTTAGGAAGATCCATGGACTTTTTCATCTTGTTGTCGATCAAATCCTAATGATGTGATTAATCCAAAAAACATTTAATCACAAAAATTTTAAATCTAATATATATAAGTTAATTAAAAAACAATTAATTAATAATTAAAATATAAGTGGAAATTTTCCAGTATTCTTTCGAGAGTATCTTTTATTTGTAGGGGGACTATATAATGTTTTTATATTATATAGTAATAAAAATCTCTATTAAATAATGGCCTATATTAATGTAATATATTATTATAATCAATGATATTAGGCCATTAATGTAATATATTATTATAATCAATAATATTATTTTGTACAAACACTTTTAATTTAACAACTTCTCACCTTGATTAAAAGAATGTATAACTGACCATGGCTACTAAAAATCACATTAAAATTAATAAACTACAAGAATATCAAAATTGATAACTATAACTTAAAATTTTAATGGGCCTATGCCACTTAAATATAAGTTATTTAACTATAAGTTAAATATTAATTAATTAAATTTATCGATCTTCAAAACCCTTAGGCTATTATTACTAAAAAAAAATCACATTAAAATTAATAAATGATAAGAATATCAAAATAATAACTATAAGTTAAAATTTTAATGGCCTTAGAGTATGCTCTAAAATTTCTTTTGCTTGGCTAAGAGCTTGTCTTCCTCAAATATAAGGAAACAGGTTAATGACCCAATATCTAGAGGCATCTCACAGGAGTGAAAGTCAGCTCCCTTATTAACCACCAACAGGTAATTCCAAGTAACATAGTTTTCCTTGAAATAACAATATTAAGTCAACTTACATTTGCCAATAATAGTTGTCCCCACTACTCGTTTTACAAATGAGTTATGATAAGTTTTCCTTACAATTAAAAAAAAGTTAAAATTTTAAGTAATTAACAAAAATAAAAAAAGTACAACAATATTATGTATGGGTTATGTAAATTAAATGACAAATTTTATTGGTTATGCAAATTAAATGACAAATTTTAATTATTAAATAAACTAATTTATATCATTTCTTATCTTCGTGTGTTTTGATTATAGTGTCTAAAGGTCCATCCATGATGTGTGTTTTTCATTAACAATCTTAAACTCTTCCTAATTCTTAAGAATGTTTTTAAATACAATTCTATTAACATTTAATGGCCTTCATTTTCATTAGTTTTTTTATCAACATGAGAGAGAATTGGCTCAAAGTCATACACAATGAAATCAATTATAGAATTTATTGATGGTGCACAACGAACTATATAAATTAACTAAAACATAATGACTAAAAAAAAGACCAATACAAATATACTTCACTCAATAATCTCAAAAAAATATATGAAGGACCCACGTGTTGCTAAATTGTACATTTGGACACTTTCTCTATAGTGTTAACCAATATTTGAACAATACAAAAATTGTCAATAATTGACACATCATCCATAATTGCATATTCATACACCCACATTAACATTTCTAATTATTTTATAGACCATAAAATCCAAATAAGTTTCTGATTAACAATTCAAAGTATATCTCACTTATTTACATGTGCCTTGTTAGGGTCTTATAATAATAGGGATCATAATTTTGAATTGACTATGCTAAGTCTTGTAATATTGTATATACTTTTGCTTTCTGCAAAATGTTTTCCCATAATAAAAATGTAAAGAGGGTAAGTCTTAAAAGAAAAATCAAAGGACTAAAAGAAAAAGATCAAAAAAGAAGATAAAGTATGAATCTCACAAAAAAGTGATAAAAAATAGATCATGAAAGTGTTGCACATTCAAATGCAACTACTCTTAGTTTATTTTATGCAAATAAAATTATGTGCAGCTTGTCCAAAATGCCACAATTCATTGTGGTCAAACAATTTAATCTTGAATCATTCATGCTTTTAAATTTCAAATATTGATAGTTAGTGAATAAAGATCTAGCCAAACCATTTAATCTTGGCAGATCAGTAGTTAGGTAGAGAATAAAATGAGCTCATCAGTTTAATCTGAGCCATTGGAAGTTATAAGGTTAGAAGTAGGTTAGTTTTCTTATCAAAAGAAAAATAAAGGGTTAGCAAGCTCAAATGCACCCAATAAATGAAGAAAAAATGTTAGGGTAAATTATGGGTAGGTAGATTGCTTTCACAAAGCATGGAAAACATCAATTTGTCATTTCATATCACTAATATTCCCCAAAATCCCCTTCCCCTTGCTTAAAACCCTATTTGTCATTTAGTACAAGGCATTTTCCCTTGTAAAAATATCTCTTTCCCTTCATACTAACCTTTTCCCCTTATCTCACCCATTTTCTCTTCCTAAAACCCCTTTCCCTAGTTAAAATCCATTTTTTCCCTTGAAAAATTAACTTCCCTTACTATTCCCCTTTTTTTTATTTAAAAACATACAAAAACACCCACTTTGTATAGTTTAAATGGTTAAAGTTTAAAATGAATTAGGCCCCACTACAAAATCCCTCCCCGATATTCTTTTTAACACTTAGTTCTAATGTATTTTAAATTAAACCCCACACATATTTAATTCTTGCATACATATTTCATTAACCCCCCATTCATTTTAACTCATTTGTTTTAATAAGATCTCGGGTCCCATATCATATTAACCCCCTTTATATTTAATTTAAAACCTATAGTTTATAATATTCCCTGGTCCCACTTTACATAACCCCATCACATATAATAATCCCAACCCCACCTATCAAATCCCCCCAAGTCCTCCATTCGTTTGATCCATCTGATCAGATCCACGGGCCAATAAGAATTTTCGCACCCCCAACTTCTCGACATTTAAAACCATTGGGAGGTTGCGAAACGGGTGGCTTCGCACACCCGCTCCTCTGCCACATGTCAGTCCCACATCTTATCACACTCCTCAGCCAAAAACCACCAACCTGCCTTTTCGCGTGTGATAACCTGCCATACCACCATTTTTCTATACGACGATTACCTCCCATGTTTTAAAGTTAAAACCTCCGTGCCAAAAAGTTTAACCACCTCCAGTTTAAAACAACAAATCCTGCCCTAAAAGCCTTTTTTCACCATTTCTGTTTAAAAACTGCGAGAAAAGAGCCTATGTCAACCTATTGTAAAGCTAATCCAGACCAGAATTCAAGCTTATTGTTATCAGAACCTTGGTCGACCCAGTTTAAAAACATTGCCGACTCAGATTTGAAGCATTATAAGACCAAGGAAAGCCCCTGTTGCTTCTAGAACCCCTTTTGCATACCAAAACTCCGTTTTCATAGGTATTCCTAAGCGCTTGAGGCCATTTCTTAACCAAGAAAGTAATAAATTAATAAATTGAACAAGTTAAATGGCCTCCCAGAGCATAATATATGTTAATCCCCTACAACCTCCTGTAGTTGATGTTGAACACACTCCCCTAGCAGACAAAGATTTCAAAATCAGTGACACGGTCACTGATTTCAACCTCCTTGTGCTCCACTACTGGAGCCATGATAAATTCATATACCAGGCTGATGATACCCTCCTCTGGGATTCAAACCTACCCAGGTATGTCTTCCCACAAACCTTCGAGTATCCTAAAATCATCAAACTCTGTCAAATTAATTATTTGCCCAGTGAAGGAGCCCTAGTAACCCCTAGCAAAGAGATTTTGTTCACAATCACTGCAGAATCAATAAACCAGATGTTACAAATCCAACCAAAGCCTGATGAAGCCCCTTTATCAATTGAAATCCTCACTGAATTATATCTGAAACTTGACTTTCCCAAGAGGTTTCAAAAATTTCAAACCTTCTTACCTCCATCAGTAGAAACCCCAAAGAGTAACCCTCCATACTCAACTTCAATTTTTTCAGAAAGAACAAGGCATATTGTCACAATGATGTCTTGCATTCTAGGCTACTTTACACATGAGTATGTAGATGCTTCTATCTTAGGTTTTATGTCCATTTTCTGCCCATGACAACCTCTAGCTTCTACATTTAACTTTGCTCAATACTTATCAGATGCCATCCATGAGAAATTAGTTAAATTACCAGAGGGAGGAGTGTTTAAGTATTCATCAGTTTTGTTTCATTTATTCCTGTACTTCCAATCAGAAAGGTTTGCAGTTAGCCTTCAAAAAATGGACACAGAGGGTAACCCCCAATCTGTAGTCTTATGGACTTCCTTAATCAGAAATGATTCCACATATTTCACCTACAAGGACTTCATTGATTCATTTTTTCATCCAGTTTTCAACATGCTAAGCAGTAGCAGTCAACCTAGGGTCGGTGAAGAAATAAAGAAAGTATTGCAATTGGCTGAACACAGTAGGATAAGAGACTAGTATTTATACCAGAACCACACTGAAATTAGGGTGTATGAATGTCAACTCACTCCATACAAGTTGCCCAAATACCTCCCAATGAGGCTATTTTCACTAGAATATATCAAGCAGATCCTAAACTCAGATGAGGTTAATTTTCTGTCAGCAAAGAATAAAACTCAGTTTAAAATTAAGAACCAACTTGGTCCTTTTTTGCAATAGTAGGAGTGCTGGTCAATAAGCAGATAAGTGTTTGTAGGAATTCAATTTCAATGATAGTTTCAAATGGAAATATGATCCTTTGGGAGTCATCAGTAAACTAAGAGTCAAATTAAAACTGACTCCTTTTGTTCATGAGTCTAAACCAGAGATTGAAAAGTACTCCAACCAGACAGAGTGGTTGGAAAATACTTTGAAAGAGGTGGAGAAACCAGTTGAGACTAGTTCTATCCTGCATACTCCAGCCCCACAAAACAGAAACTCCAAGAGAACAAGAGAAGAAGGATCTTATTCTGCTGAGACCACTACTGAAACCAACTTCAAACTAATGTACAGGAAGGATCCCAAACTAAATCCGGTAATTGAACAAGAGGAAATAGTGGACACAGTTGAGATTATTGATACAGATTTAATTGTCATGGATAATGCACCTCCTATTGTTTCAGAGGAAATTCATCAGCCTTCAACATCTAGTGCTCAGATCATTCAAAAATATCATAGTGTTGAAGTGTCTTCATCAAGCAAACCAGTAGAGAAAGAACAAGATATAATGGAGAAGTATAAAGAAATCAAATTGAAGAATGAGGCATTGAAATTAGTGTCTTATGCCCAATATTGGAAACAGACACCTAGTGACCAGAACATGTTACTTTTTGCCTTTGATTATAAAACTAGGAAAATGCAGATGACCTTTTTGCAGCCAACAGTGCAGGCTCCAAAGTCATCAGTAGACTTCAGGAAAACAACATTTGAAGTCATGGCTAAAGATGTTCATCCTATAGACCAAATTGAATTTCATAAGCAATTTGGAGAAATGATATACTCCACTATGACCAACAAAGCTATGAGTGTCCAAAAACTGCAAAATTCTCTAGAAAACATCAGAGCACAGTTAAAACTAGAGAAGGCTTCCTCAGAAGCCAAGGATAATAGAATTAAAACATTTGAATAATTGGTCATAGAGGTTGGATATGATCCCACGAATATCAAAGCAGTTGAGGAACTAATCAAAAAGAAGAATGCAGACATTGATGCATTGAAGAAGAAGTTGAAACTACCTCCCACTGAACATCCACAAACAAAAAAAGTTTTATAGAATGAAGGCCAGAAAGATGAAATGATGAATCTCATCATTCAGTTGACAGCTCAACTGAAAGAGATGGATAAATTAGTGAAGGAAAAGAAGGCAAGCATGGAAGCAGTTACAGTTACTGCCATTCCCATATCTTCAGCATCAACTTCAGTAGCTACAGTAGTCCCCACTACTACAACAATTCTAGTAACAACAGAAGTTCCAGCAACAGTAGCAGCTCATCTCAGTGATGAAGCAAGTAAATTGGTTAAAACTATGAAAGACATGTCAATCCAAACAAATGAGATTAATAGACTGAAAGAACAGGTAAAAAGTCTTAAAAATGAAAATAAATTGGCACAAATGATGCATAAGGATGAAGCACAATAGTCAAACAGATTTATTGGCAGAATTCAGAAGTTAGAAAGAGAGTTGAAAATGGTAGAACCTTTGGCCCAAGAAAAACAACAATTGTGGGCCAATATCATTAACTCTATTAATGATATTTTGCCATCCATCCAAGTTATCTTTGAGCAAAAATATTTGATAAAGGAAGCAAGTGAAGCCATTCAAAAAGTCAAAGAATAACTTGAGATAAAACCAGAAGAGGCCATTGAGACTATTAAGTTTCTAAATTCTAAGAACAAGCATGAGTTAGAAGAAATTGGAATCAGTGACAGAACTAAAACAATCCTAGAGGTTAAAAAGGTAATTTCCAAAATAAGCTTGATGATACAACTTGAAGATAAGTGTCAAATGATGGAGCTAGCAGTAAATAGATTCATGAATAATTTTGATATTCTGAGGCAGAAAGGTCTGCCTAATCCATTAGTGATCAATGATAGTTTTATGAGGCAGGAAGATTATGTCAAGAAAATCAGAGAAGTGGCCAAAGAACAATCCAACAATTCCTCTTTGAAAGGAATTCCTACAGGCAAGGTACTTTATTAGATATTTGAAAATCTCTTTTACCTCCAGCATGAGGTAAATCATCTCTTTATAAACAAACCTACATTCACCAAGTACACTGAAGCAGATGAAATTTATAGAAGGATGGTGAAGATCAAAATCCCAAATGAAGAGACTTGGGAGAAATTATATGATTTACTATGATAGTGAAAAGTAAAAGTAGGTAAAGAACAGTCAAGGTTAAAGAGTGAAAACAGAGAAGGTAGTTTAAAGATAAAAAACAGAGTTAAAGGAAAAGGTCTTATAATAGCCAGCGTAAAGCAACAGTCAGAGAGATAAAGAATCAAAATATCAAAGAGCAACTTAGAAAATCCAAATAAGCAAGGACAACTTGCATTAGTTACATAGGTGTCTCTATCTTCTTGCATGAAGATATTTTATTTTCCCTTGAATAAATCCTAAATCAGTTTTAGGATATTTTGTATTAGTTTTTGTATAAATAATTCAGAAATTCGAAGTGTTAGTGTGGATTCCTAAACATTTCTATAGCTGTAATTGATCCAATTACTTGAGGGTTTATTGTACCATTTTCAAGTCAACAGACTGGACAAGTAATAAAGGCATTGCATTATAGGATTCGTGTGTTGAGCCAATTCAGTGAAGTATATTTCAATTGTTCATTGTTATTTCTTAAGTATTCCATAAACTTGTATGTTTTCCAAATTTAAATGTTATAACAGGAATATTATTACAGACTTTGTTTAAGTACACTATTCTGAATTGTTATTCATTTTAATGTTTTCTTCTGATATCTAGATCTAAGAATCCTTAATTTCTCTCCCATCTCGATTGACCTCTTCCTCTTTCCTTCATCATTCTGGTTTAAGGAATCCTTAACTGCTCCTTGATTCCGATTGAAAACAACTTCACTATTCAACCTTTAAAGATCTGATTTTGCTCAACTACCCTTCCTTGTGAACACTTCCTTTAGAACTTGATTATGTCATGATTTCTTGAAATTTTGACTCCATAGCCCAATGTAAAAGTAGAAAAGACAACTATCCATCTAAATCAGTATTTCCACCACCAAACCAAATCAAAAATCAAACCCAATCAATCTTACATAACTAGCCTAAAATCAATTAAAAACAACAAAGTTAAATCATAAAGAGAGAGCCCTCTCTGAGCATTAGGAAGGCTAGATCCTGATCTTAAAAGTAGGTTTGTGGTTACCTCTAATATTTCTTTAAACACACATAACAACCCTGGGAAATTATTGGAGTGATAACATGCCCTACCTTGCTTAAGTTTTACCAAGACTTTATATCCCCAGTCAAAGCTATTTTTAGATCCTCTTTGGAAGGCATCGCATTCAACTTAGTTAACTACATATAATAACTAAACACATTTAATTTTGATGTAAATTTAAGTCAAATTGAACAATAAATGAATGGAATCACATATAATAACTAAACACATTTAATTTTGATGTGAATTTAAGTCAAATTTAACGATTAAGTAATGAAATATTTTAAATTTTAGTAGTTACATATCTACCTTTCCCATTGGCATATTGTTTGGTGGGAAGTTTTTTTTGTGGGTGGTCTCCAATATGTCCTTAATTCTATCAAAAGTTTCAATGGTAATGTTATTTAGTTTATTAGGTAAAATACAAAATTATTTATTTATACTATATTGCAATTGCCATTTTGGCTCTTCCACTTCTAAATTATTTTCTTTTTTCACTTTCTTGTCACTAAAATCCTCCAATTGTAAATCCTAGTCATTTTTGGGAACTAAATAACAGTGCTCATAATTAGGGTGGTGTTCCACCATTATTGAGTAGGTGTCATGCATTGTCTATAAATGCTTTCTTGTTATGGTAGAAATCTCTTTTTCATTGAATGCTTGTTTAAAAGGGAAAACCATGTAATAAATAAATTAGTTTTTCTAATCGACATCTTGGTATTTGGCCAATTCTAATAGATAGTGTGAAAGGAATAAATATTGTCTCGTGTGACTTAAAATAAAATTTATTATTCCCTACCAATGCAATCATATTTTTTTTTGTAAATTTCGTAGAGCCTTACTATTTTCTATTTATAAAAAAGAGAGTATATTTCCATACATATACATACAGATTTCCATACATATACATAAGCAATTAGTGGCCTCAACCGACTCGAAGGAAACCGGGTCTGTTGGCGACCTTAAGGAGTTAAAAGCCAACCAGTATTGAAACAATTTCTTCCTTCTACTTTCCGCTATATCTACTTTACTATGTCCATCAAAGTATAACTGAAAAAATATAAACTTGCCGCAAAAAACATTAAAAACTATTAAGATCTAAGTTCAACCATATGAAGAGTCAATAGGAGTCAGGTCCTTTGCAATAGACCCTAGCATATCTACTTGTTGCATGGATTGAAGTTGTCGTTCAATTCTGCCAATTCAAGCCGTTGCATGATACTGAGATACTCCAATCTCTTGAAGTTGCCATTTAATTTCCTGCAGAACTGAAACCACATGGGGTTTCCTTCCATTACAATTAGACTAATAAAATTAAAATTACATAATTTTGTAAAAAATGAAAATAAGTTGAAGGATTTGTAATTACCATGAATTTTAACCCCATTGGTGGGACAAGTTCAATGTGCACATGTAAACTAATAGGTAATGACCCAATTCTAGTGAAAATCATAATTGATGAGGGATGAGGATTAATAGGTGTAGCCATGGTATAGTTAGTATTTATGCCACTAGATGCACGGGGACATGGATCGCTATCATATCGATAGGAGTATAGGCATCAACAATAGAATTAGGAGCATAGACACTAGTAGTAGATGTAGGTGGGGTCATGGTGGGCCAATCAATCATAGTAGTAATTGTGCCAATCTCAATGCTTGGGACATACTCTCTACTATATATGTATGTATGTACACACACACACACATATTAAGTAATAAAAATTAAGAAATCACAAACATTAAGACAATTGAATTTTCATCACATTTAATTTTGTTTTTCCCTTGTAGGCATTGATGTCTTCCATAAATTGTTGTTGTTTAGAAACCTTCATTAAAACTATATTTTATCAAAACCAAGAAGTTTAAGTATCAAATTTGTATCTGTTTTTTTCATAGATGGTAGTGGTAAAGGATGATAAAAAATGGCATCCTTGTGGCCATCCCTGTGTGGGGTGGAATCCTACAAACATGTGATAGTTAAGATGGAATAGAAAAATAAAAAGGAACACACACACACACACACAAAACCTTCTCTTCATCACCTTGTTCTCAACCATCAACTTGCAACATAAACAATAATATGTTAATTAGATAAAATATGTCAAGCAATTAAGGATTAGATAAAATATATTGGCAAGAGACTAGGAACTAAGCACTATATTGGTGAAAAACATAGAAGGATTTTCACTAGAACATTGTGCATGAAAGACCTATATAAAGACATGAGACATCCCAAGGTCAAACTTTTCCTGAATTATGACATTATTTTGTAGAGCATTGAACTTAAATGTAAATGGAGATGGTCCTTTGTAGCTATACTTTGAAGCATCAATGGTGTGTGATTGTTCCAACTAAAAATGCTAGAGAATCATAGAAGATGTATTACAATGGACCATTATTGACATGGTGGACTGCATATGATATCTAGAGTTTAATCCCAAAAGGATAAGTAGAGAGTGAACACTAACTCATTCTATCTTCCTATTAATATTATCCAATAAAATGTATTGTAAATAAATGTTAAACTTTAAATAATGATTTAGAACATTTCTATTGTTATACTAGTGGTGTCTTTATTGGTCGACTAGACTCCTTAATTGTAATTGTACATTTTATCTCTTATATATTACCAATTATACCTAGTTTTATAAAGCATCTCACATTGTACATTTTATATATTGTAAAAGGAGGTTATCCCCTTAAAGAGGATTATCATTCATTGTTCTATATAATTCTCAAGGCATGGAGTTGATTCTCATTATATTCGTATGATATTATAGTGTTTGTTGTCTAACATTTCATTTCAGAGCATATAATCCTAGTTTTTGTTCAAACAAATAATCTTAGCATGTTCATTATAACATCTTCTCTAGCCCTCAGATGCGGGTGACACACTCTGTTTGTGTGAGGACAGATCCTCCCATGCTCAGTTTGACGATGCCCTACAACTCCAACTTCAATCTGATGCAAGAACTCATTTCAGAAATCATTCATAACAGTGCTATGCTGCACTTGATCTCCAGCCTCACCCTAACCCTCATGCTATCACACTTGGCCCATCCCTCATTGAATCTGTGAGCATGTCACAATCCCTCCCCACACTCGTGCTTGTGCCTCAATATTTCAAAAATCCTTTATCTTCCTCAATCTGCCATTCCTCTGATGCTCAAATCGATCTCTTGAGCCCTTTCTGTATTTTCCCTTGATATCTCGCCACTGCCCCAACCCCTTTGCGCGCTCCCTTTTACGCGCGCCCTCCTGAAGTGTGCTCCTCTCTCTGATACCCTCCAGGTGGCGTGCCCCTCGGCAGTGTACCCACCTGTGGAACACCTGGCCTCTCCCTGCTACGCGACCCCTTTTTACGCGCCCCACACCCCCTCCAACACACACCTCTGCTACTCACACTCTTGTTGCGTATCTCCCTACTCTTCTCGTCAGCTTCCTCATGGCCCCGCGACAACGTCAAAAGCCCATTAGTGGAAGCTAAAGAGGCGCATTCTTGGGGCGTTATCAGCAAGGTCTGGATCATCACCTAGAATCCATGGAGGGCTCCTCTTCAGGCATCAACGTCAGGAAGGACACTCAAATGCCGGATTTCCCCCAGGAAGAGATGGTCTTAACCCCAGAGAAACAAAGGGGAAGAAAAGGTCCCAGGAAGTCCACCATTGCGCATTTTGAGCTACCCACTCCTCAGAAAACTGAGCCGCTCCCAGTTCACAAGCCTACAAAGGAGGATATGGACATCTAGATCATGGAATCGGATGGAGTATGGACCAGAGTTCCAAAAGCAGAGCACCCTGATGCTCCCATCTACTATGCAGTCGTCCCGAAGACCCCGCGCACGCCAACCACTAAGGAGGAGGTCATTGCGCGTGATTAAGGATGCCTTATCGAGGAGGAGGACCCTGCCAAAGAGGATGATGATGGAATACCATGACTACGCAATAGCTCAGATCACCTCTGTTTTTTTTCAACTCTGGACACATCACAATTTCTTTGTTTTTATATGTATTACAGATCTTATTGTAGATCATGATTGTTTATCTTTTTCAAGGGGTTGGTTTCCTCCTAGGAGACAATCCCAAACCTGCACATTTTTTAAAGTTACTAAGGCTGGGATAGGCTAAGCACTGCTAGCCATCTCAACCCACTACCAATGTAAATTTTCTTTGATGATATAATATAGATTAGCCTAACTTACAAAAAAGAAAAACATTTTCTTTGAGAAATTTCAAAAAGAATTTTTTTTGGGAGATGGAGGAAACATAGTGAAGTACCTATGATAATTTTTTTAGGTTTTGATCCACAATAATTTTCAAAATATAGGCTATGGAAATTAGGAATCTTGACTAATCATAAAATTAGTCCCAAATGAGTGCTCTTGGAATATTTGTTATAATGTTTTTATTGAGGACCTATAAATAGTGAAATTTTCTAAAGATTAAGTAGATGTAATGAATTAAATATGATAAAACTTTTAAATTCTAATGCGTTATAATTTTCAAGTTATTTTTTATTGAAGTTATGGTTTTTTATTAGCACTAAAAGTAATATCAAATGGGTGTTTTTGATAAAATACTTATATCTAATTCTATAAAGATCCAAATTGACCATGACTAGTTTTTTTAATAGGGCATGGACAATAATATAGCAGGTTAAAATATCATACATAAATAAAAAAAATTGAACACATGGTAGTCCATACAAGTTCATGCTCCGTAAAGGGAAAAAATCAACGAGTTTTGGGAAAGTTACCATTAATTTTCTTGAAACATCATAATCTAGGCAAACATATAGTAGTCCAAAGAAGACATATTAGGCCACCACATATTGAAATTTCAAAAGTAGAGGTGAAACAAATTCATATTTATATCAGGTATAAGGCTAGCCTATAAAATGGTCTCCAAATTTAGGTTTTAAAGGTATAATACATCAAATTGACATAAATTTGATTGGAAGATCTATTTTAGGTGATTCAAAGAGTATGGCAAAGTTAAAAGTTCGAGAAAGTATAGATAAATATTATTACTATCCCATATGGAAAATAGTGGTGAAAAAAATTCTACACCGATTAAACCTTTAGATAGCTCAAACATGACTCGTAAAGAAATTTAAGAGATACATAATCGCCTATCCAATGATTGGACAATGAATTTAATAAATTGAGTGTTGTGTTAGTGAAAATTGTTGATTTTATGAAGAAAAAAAAATACACTGGATGGATCAAAACAAGGAACATATGGAACAAAATATGGAACAATTACAAAAATCTATCCCTATATTAGAAGTTATCTAAAGGCAATATTGACAAGAAAGGAAATCATGGAAATATGTATAACAAATTTATTCGAACAAAATCATGTACGGGAAGGGCTTTACTAAATGTAGAGAACATGAAGATTAAGTCCTAGAATATTGATTATTCATCACTCTAATATTGGCATCATCAAGGGTTCAACTTGACATGAAGGAACTAATTAATTCCCAAGAATGTTATGAGGGAATTTGATAGTGAAGATCTTATAACATGGATATTCTAGATAAAAGGAACTTTTTTATCTACACCTATTTCCAACTATGTAACTCATGCATCCTTGTATTTAGAACATGATCGGTTTTTTTGGTGAAAATGGATTTGTGAGTGCACAAGGATTATTATTGGTCAATTTTTATGGATGGAATGATATAAAATTATGGTATTTATTAAGAGAAATGCAATCTTTAGTCAATTGATAAATTCATAGCAAATAGTTCCAAATACATTAGCACATTCAACAATTTCAAAAATTGATCCTCACGGTAATGAACATTCCAAATGATAATTTGTTAGGTCTCTCTATGGGAACTTTAAAAGAGAGCATTCAACATGAGGTGTGTCTCTTTGAACCTAAATCCGTAAAGGATGCTTTGATCGTGGCATGGAAAGTTGAAAGTGAAAATATGGATACTAGAAGATTGGCCACTAAAAAATGTAGGGAGTACCATATTCCCTTTCCTAACCTCATTCAACCTAAAATATTTACACCTCAACAAATTAATGAAATAATATCAGAGAGGCTATGTTTCAATTGTGATAGAAAGTACATTAAGGGGCATAAATGTGGAAAGAAGAAATTATTTGACATAGATGGTGAAGAGGAAGAATATCAAGAATTGGAACCATTGTAAGATATATAAATAGAAAAAACTACATCAACCATATATTGTCATGCATTTGTTGGCATCAATACTCTACAAACCTCAATATAGAAGGGCATATAAAAAAGAATATGGTAAAAGTGTTGATTGATTCTTCTAGTACACATAACTTCACTCATTACAAATTGGATAAAATTCTTGATTGCTTTATACATCCATCACTAGAGTTTCAAGTAATTATTAAAAATGGAGGTGCGATAAATTTTCATGGAAGTGCCTTAGGATTATTCTCACTATAGAGACCTATTTGTTGGATAAAATCATGATTGAAATCCAAATAGGTGGTTTTGATGTTGTATTGAGGGTCTATTATTCATAAGTATTGGAAACAATGATGCTTAATTTTCTTGAACTCATCATTATATTATCCTAAAAAAGAAAGGCAATTGAACCTAGAGGTATATAAGGGAAACCATTAGAAGTGATAAACTCTAAAAACCTGAAATAAATATATATATAAAAAAAAATCTAAAAAATGGACACTATTGGGAAGGTAAATCCTCTCTGTGGACAAAGACGATCCCTCTAGCCCTAGAGTGGGTCTAGCAACAAAGGGACAAGCTAAAGTGTAGGTTCCTAATTAATGAATGAAAAGGATAAGGTAGATCGACCTACCAGGATTCCAACGTTGTCGTCGTTGTAGTGGTGGTGGCCTCTTGATCTCTGTCTTGACGGGTCACAATCCTTCTGCAACGGTGCTCAGATACCTGCACGAAGATCAGCAAACAAGAGCAGCATACACAAAAATTATTTCATTCATAATCAACTAACCAGTCAAGGAAGGTTAAGCATATTTCATCAAATAAAACACATTAACACAAGATGGGAACCAAACAATAGTCATGTATATATATAAATAGAAGAAAGAGTTACAACCGGAGCCTTGATGTTGCAGCCTCCTCGTGGGGTTCAGTCGAAGCACATCTCGAAGGATTGTCGGGGAATTCAGACGAGGTGAGGACACAAGCCTAATCTCTCTCGACAAAGGTCTCTTTTTGTTCTATCTTTCTAGTGAAATGTTCAGGAATTCTCTTCAGCCTTTAAAATATAATATGTTCAGCTAGCGTATCAATGGGATATAGATTTATTTATAGAGGGAGAGGAGGAGTTTGGGATCCCTACAATGGTGGAAGGGAGACCTTATCCCTTGGGAGGTTTCCCCAAACGGTGGAAACAAGAGGCCAAAGGAGGGGGGCCGTGGTTATTCAGTGGAACCACTCCAGTTGACTCGCCCATGAAGTTGTTAGGATAGAAACTTCACCTCTATATTTAAAAAAAATTCCATAAATAGGTTGGCGCAGGTAGCTCACTGGGACAGAGTGCCAATGGGCGCAGGGCCTAGTGCTAATCTTCCTCATTGGCGCAAGGGCATAGCAGTCTACTAGCGCCAAGGAAAAAACATGTGTTTATGATAGTCTGCTCAGGAAATTGTCAACAGAAGTAATTTTGTCCTCATGGCAAGGGATGAAATGATGGTCTTTGTAAGGCATGACACTTCTTATTAGTCACAAAAATGATCCTCCAATGTGTGGGATGGGGATTGCAGGGACAATGACAAAATATTGTGTAATAGATGCCCCCTAAAGCATGAGGTCCATATGATTTATGAGAACGCGTTCAAACCAAACACTGTTGTCGGAAGACCTACAAGTACAAATACAACTGATATCTCTGATACATGAACATGTGGCATGGGTGCAGCCATCCATAATAGAGTACATATATAAACTGATATCCAAGGTATGGGCGCAACCATCCAGCAATAAGGATCAACAAATAGACTCAGGTATGGTCGCAGCCATCCAATCAAAATATTCATGCAAAAAATCATGATAAACCATAATATCCCGCAGCTTGGATCTTATTAGACAAAACCCAAGGTCTTGTGCTCCATCTTGACCCAAACAAGTACAAATTAAAGCATACAAATATGTGAGCTGAAGTCAAACATGCAAGAAAGTCACCTGATTACCAGCCAATGATGAAAGTTGTTAACAGACATGAGAGAAACCACCAATAATGACAATGGCTCTCAAGGTACAACAAGTACAATCCATGGAATGTGAGTAGTGATCTGGTTTCAAACACCCGTAGAATCACTCGATCGAAGGCCAATGATGTGGACCTGTCATTGAATGTGAAGAACTTGCCATTGAGGCATGTGAGCTCCAAGGTACCAGAAGGGAGTCTCTAGGTCAACTTCCTGGATAATGAGCTGAATTCGACATGAACATGATGATAATTAATCACGACCAATAGAGAATCAGGGGGAGGTTGAAAACTGCAGAAGCAAACTTCTCTTGAAAATATCAGCGACATGACTCTGGATTTGGCAGTATTTGACATCAAAGGATCTGAGGTCATGATGACGTGGAAAAGAGAAGATGAGAGGCCAAAGAAGATTACCCAAACCCATGGAGGAAAAAATGATGAAATGAGATGTCCCCAACTCGACACGAATGCATATGAGTGTCATGTTCAAGAGCGACATACTGCCGACACGACTAAAATCTAGTTCCATTTTTCCCACCATCTATGGCGAGTACCCCAATTATTTTTGAAAAACAAGCTTGAAGGGGATAACATATGCTTTTAATGTAAGTTTTTCCTTCGAAAAAATCCATCCTAGTACATTTACGAGCCCTAGGAAGGAGAAACTCGAGTACGTCATGGTGACGATTTTCGATGTCATCAGGGTTTAACGAGTCTACCAAAGGAAGAAGTCGGTATCTCTTCATGTTTAGAGAGTTTGAAAAGAAGCGGAAAAGAAAACTCTAGCGTGTCCCTTTTCATAAATAGTACCTCAGAACCGAAAAGGTAGAAAACAATATCTGAAAGAACCTCTTAGTCACAATAGGCTAAGGTATTCCTTTTTCCTAAATAATCTATCCCAGCCTAAAAAAGGGGTAAATGTATACTGGGTAGATATCGTTTCACACCCATTTAACGAGTTCAAAACGACAAGAGTTTCGAAAATCTTTTTAGTTTTAGAGAGTTAGAAAAAGAGCTGAAAGATGACTCTAGTAGTGAATTTTTTGTGTTTTTACCGAGTCCAAAAAAGTATAAAATACAACTCGTTACTATTTTTCGTGCATACCAGAGACACATTGTAGGGGTATCAAATCAAGTTCACCACTTTCTGAGGCGACTTGTACGGGCAATGACATGCTATCATGAGTATCACGCCGATTAGACACCTAGGTTTTATTTCTGCATATTTTGAGAGACATGGTGTCTTAGGATGTAACAGAAACACACATATTTTTTGAACTTATGATGCACACTGATGCAAACATTCGACATATATATATACATCTATTTTCCTATATGTATATTTTTCATGTGATGATGATTTTACAAATTATGAAAATGCCTAATACAATGTTAGCTAATGTATCAGTTAAATAATTTGCATAATAAGTAACGACCCAAAAGAAATGAAAAACGTTCACAAAGCACACCAAGCCAAAAGATTTCATTTTTATGCAAGCTCAAAAACAAAAGTAAAATATGCTTGAAATTGGTTTCAATTTTACGCAAGCTTGAAACAAAGGTAAACTATGCTTGAAAAATGAGCATGACCCAAGCATGGTGACTCAATTCGAGGTACATGCCCCTCAAGCTTCAGTCCAACTGCAATGAATAAAAAGCAGATGGAGTGAAGGTTCAAATTACGAGATTAGAGAAAGACTCAATTGGGATTTTACGAGATCTGATCAAAGACTCGAATTGAATAGGAACATGTTATATTGTTTTAAAGAGGTTGACACATTAAAATAACTATCCTCATGACTTAATTCATTTTTTAACGAGGTTGACATAGAAGAAGAACCATCCTTGTAACACCTTGTTTCATTTTTTAATGAGCTTGACACAATAAAAGGAACTCTTCTCATAACAACCTTTACCATAACGAATAAGAGGTCATGGGTTATAAGAGGTTCGCATCTAATGGGAGAACAACGTCTTGGAAACCATGATCAAATGCCCCCAGTAAACAATACTCGATGGCACAATCACTAGATGAGGCAACGAACAGGCGGCCACATAATTTACCCGTGGTGGGGAAGATACAACCGGCGAATAAAGCTCTGGTAGGGATGATGGTGGGCTAGCTTCCACCTCCGGACCAAAGAATGAAAGCTGATCAATGGTCATGATCAGACCTCCATGTAGAAAACAGAGCACACGAAAGAGGGAGGAGACAAGTGCACCCATGGCATAAGCATAGTCGCGTCCCGGGAGTAAATTGAAATCTAAGGGGCCTGGATCAACCATCACGTCTATACAGATGGTTTTCCCTCCCAAAGTGATCAGTAACTTCGGAAGGATCCCTAACGGTTGACTGGTTCCACTGTTAAATGCCAACAGATTCTAAGTAACAGGAATAAGTGGTGGAGAACCAAAAGCTTGCCAAGTATTTGAAGACAGAACACTAAAAAATGCACCTTCATCTATAATCATGCTAGGTATGACTATTTCGAAGACCTATACCGTGATCTCAAAAGGCACATAAGAAGGAAGGCAATTTCCTGCAAATCAACTCCAATTGAAGGAAGCGACCAAACTACTTGGAGGGGGTACCATTGAACTAAGCTGGTCATCCCCTAGTGTTACCGGAGCATGAGGAGCACCCTCCTAGACCTCCATCATGGGAGCAGGAGGAACAACTTCTTGAACTACAGGGATGAGAGAATATTTCTCCAAGTCCAAGGAATTTGAAGAAACAAGAAGAACATGAGGTGGATGAGATCCACTCTTGACGAAAAAGGATTGATGAACCGTAGGTGGGATTAGATCAACCGATTCCACAACCAATGGTTGGTTGGGAATGGATTTGTGAATTTAAATTTCCTAGGGAATGGGATCGACCAAAGATGACTCTCGACTGATCGTTGAATCAACTAGTGGAGGACTCAAAGAAAGCTTCTTGTAACCAATCGGAAGGCAGGGTGCAGAAATAGTCGGGTTGTCCAACAGTCTCGTGGCTTCATCCATGTATAGACAAAGGTCAATAGGATGATTCCCTTGACACAACTTATAGGGATTGGTAATCTTACCTTGTTTCTTATGAGTCTTATCATGGCTAGTCGAAGATGTGCCACCAATATGACTTCCAGAAGCCAAAGGCAACGGCGGACGGTCATCGGACCATGATTCAAGTACCTTGGGAATGCCAGGGCAGTCTCGAAGAAGATGGTCACATTTGCACAACATGCAAGGGAATTTGACTTTCTGAGGAAAGTTGGATGGTTTATCAAGGGGAGGTGTCTGAGGCACAATAGCCGCAAAGTTGGCCTCTTTCTTAACTGAATTCTTCCTTTTCATCATCATCTTCTTCTTAGCCACTTGGTTACTAGAATTCAGACTTTCACCAGGTGAAGTAGAGGAAGAGGACAAAGAAATAGGCGAAGAAGTGGAGAAGTCCACCTTAGAATCAACATGATGTTGTTCAGGTGGAGGGGATGCTTGTACAGTGGGCGGAACACTCAAGACCACAGAGGTCGAGAATAAGCAAACCAGCAACCCAACTGTTAACCCAGGCAAGGACAATGTTGCCATATAAGGAGCACCAACATTCCCAAAAGTAGGAAAAGGACCAGGATTCCCTTCGAAGGGGATTCCTTGGTTAGTAAACTCCAGAAAAGTTTCCATTTGGAAACAACCGTAAAACAAAACACTAAGGAAGGTAACTTTAACCAAGAATATTTCGTGGGTAGTTAATATTTTAAGACATTGAAACAAAAACTCTGTCATTTCGTATTTTAAGAGTCAAGAAACAGGCAAAAGGTGACTCTATCACTTTCAGTTTGAAATGAGCATGAAAGGACAAGCGTTCGATGATCTCTTCTCTTTTTAAGGAGTCACGAAAAGATCGAAATGACTACTCAGGTAATCTAAGCAAGAGGGTGTACCAAGTTTCCATGAACTACCATATACACCTTGGCGAACAAATGAAAGAGAAATGACCAAGGACTTGACTTACATGCTGGTATTCTCCCCGAATGCTATGTTCGGTGTATCACGGTTACAGGGCAGCAGACTCAGCTTCCTATGGATAAAGGATCTGAAACCTATGAGGGTCTCCCATTATATACACGACATTACGGGGAGCACAATTCTATACTAGTGTTGTCTAAAGCCAAGTGGCAAACGACAGCTACTAGGTTTAACGACGTCGAAACACGTCACTAGCCTAGACTGCTAAAATGTTTGTGTTAGGTTCCAATGAATCATTAGGTTAATTGAATAAATTTTACAGTTGATATTGAATTAATGTTTCAGTTCCAAGGCCCTACCGAATTTGATCTCAAATTTCCAAAATGCAAGCTATATGTAATAGAACACCATTTTATGTTCGATGAATGCTAACTAAGAGAAGGATAGAGATCTTTCAGAAAGCCGCAAACAATGAAAACATACGAAGAAGTCCTCTAATGCATCTAATACAATCAAAACGAAAATGAAAAAATCTTTCCTAGTTTATCAAGCGCTAGTTATGCAAAAGAAATTTTCATTTTCGATGCAAATGAAAGAATGCATTTTTTTGTTTTTTGAATGAATGAAGCACACAATGCACTAATTACATTAAAAATCAAATCGGGCACTAGTTTAGAGCACTATGAATGTAGAGATCTCAAAACAAACAATTCGAAAGCAATACAGACATAAAAACATAATTGCAGAATCCGGATTATCCACAATATCATAAAACATTGGTCGACGTTTCGAATCCCAACGAGGATCCATCTTCAGGACGAGAATGAAGAATGAAAGAAGGTCACAAAAGGTCAAGGTATAAATAGTGAAGGATTATGATGATTGAGAGGCGCCAAAAATAGATTATTAATCTATTTAAATAAATGATATTTAATTTTATATAAAATTTTAATTTAAATAATAAATAAAAAAATTATTAAATTCTTTATAAAAAATTTAGTTTAAATAATAATAATAAAAAATATAATAAATATTTAAATTTTTTAAATTTTATTATTTTATTATAAACCCTAAGTGCTTAAATTAATTTTAATAAATTAAAATATAATACCCCTAATTCTTATTATTATTGTTATTAATTTTTTATTTTATGTCTAAAAAAAATTTAAATAAACCTTGAATTTTTTAATTTATAACCTAAATTTTTACCTAAAATAGTATCTTCAAATTATTAATCTAAGTGTAATTTATTAAATAAGAAGAATACCTATTTTATTAATTCTAAATAATAATATAACTATTTAAATATATGTTAATAAATAAATGATAATATTTAATAAATATTAATTCTACTAATGAATTTTATTAATTAAATCCTAATAATTTTTTTAATAATTTATAAATTAATTTTATTTGAATTTTTACTTCCATTTACTGATAATAATTATTAATTAATTAGTTTTTATAAATAGAATAAAAATTAATTAACACAAATAATTATTACGAGTGAGTGAAATAATAAGAGTTTTGCACTGACACGACCCTAAACTGATTACTAATAAGGAGAAGAAGCAAACCTGCGAAATTATACCTGGGAAGAGGACGAACCTAAGGAGCAAGTTTGTCTAATTAGAGGCTGCCAACTGTCACTAATCTCGAATCCTCCATCCTTGTTGATGTTATGCGGGTGTTTTATAATCTCCACCACTTCTCTAATCTTTTGCCTTTGATAGTGTTCCTCCCTTGCAATGATTTTAGCATCCTCAAGAGGCAAGTGATGTTTTTTTTTCGAGGAGTGATCAGCAAGAGCTGAGGTTCAAGATCACTCACATTTAATATTGGCACCATGCTCTTTCAAACGCTTTTGACAAGAGTGCCCAGTTTCACCAATATAACTCTTCCCACATGAGCAGTCAATCTTGTAAACACCTTTAAGTTGCACCTGACTAATGGTATATTTAACTTAGCGCATATTTTGTCTAATGGTTCCTACTGCTGAGAATTATGCAAAAATGTCACTTCTTCCGAAAACCC
This sequence comes from Pinus albicaulis, assembly GCA_034641835.2. Taxonomy (NCBI): domain Eukaryota; kingdom Viridiplantae; phylum Streptophyta; class Pinopsida; order Pinales; family Pinaceae; genus Pinus; species Pinus albicaulis. Next base: position 237,478,327 of record CM076572.1, read on the forward strand.
TGACAATCTTATCTGTCACACCTTTAATGTATGGGAGAAAAACCCTTCCATCGTTCTCCTGATGATCCTGGCGTCTCTTGGATACGACAATACCTTTTGCTCTGTTTATGGATTTTCTGATTTCTCTTTCCTTATATGCTATACCCAAAAAAACAGATGTTAGGTGAGAGATTTCTTCTTCCAGGTGCTCTTCATCGAATATCCTCAGGGATCTAATAGAAAGAGTGTTAAGGACGCCAAATGTTTGAGCAGGATGATGGTAAGACTCAGCGTGAAGGTAGTTGTCAGTATGGGTTTTCTTCCTAAAAACCTGATTCCCTAATGTTCCATCTTCTTTTCTAGTAACTAGGACATCCAAGAAAGGAATGCCCTTGTTTTCTTCCATCTCCATGGTAAACTTAATTTCTGAGGAAATTGAGTTGAGGTGATTGAAGAATTTATCGAGATTCTCCCTACCATTGGACCACTTTATGTTAGTGTCATCCACAAATATTTTCCACCAAGTTGGACTTAAGGGAAACGAGGCTAGGGCTTTCTTTTTGAATTTTTCCATAAATAAGTTGGCCACAATATGTGAGAGTGGCAATCCCATTGTGACACCAGATACTTGCTCATAGAACTCTCCTTGGAAGTTGAAGAAGGTGGATGTTAAACAAATCTCAACAAGCTTGGCTGTTTTAGGATTCGTGACCTCATTAATAGCCTTCACTGCTTCATCTAAGGGGATTTTGGTAAATAGTGAAACCACATCAAATCTTTCCAGGATGTTACTCTCCTCCACCCTCTCTTCTTTTATAATCTTAATGAAGTCACTAGAGTCTTTTATGAAGGATTCAATGTTCCCAATGAGAGGCTTGAGAATTTTTGCGACATATTTCGCCAGTTCATAGGTGGGGGATCCAATGTTATTGAAAATTGGTCTAAGGGGAACACCATATTTATGAATCTTAGGAAGCCCATAAATTCTCAGAATGACCTCATAGGAGGGGGTCAATTTCTTCTTCAACTTATCATCAAGATGAGAGTTCGAGATTGCATTTTTAACTTCTCTTAAGACCTTTGGCAAGGGGTTGGACTCCAACTTCTTGTAGTTGCTGCAATCAAGATGCTCCTTCATTTTCCTAATATAATCCCCCTTATCTAAAATGACAGCAGCCCCTCCCTTGTCTACCTTAAGGAACACAATTTCGTCGTTGTTGCGAAGGGCTCTAAGTGCGCCTATCTCCTCCTTGCTAAGGTTACTTTTAGGGGGTTTAGCTTTTCTTAGAATTAGGGACCGTTCTTGTCTAAGAGCCTCTTTGTCATCCAAAGGTAAACCTCGAATGCTACACAAAATGCTCTCATTTGGAATACCTTTAGGAGAAACAACAAATCTCAAACCTTTACCGAGAATCCTACAGGTATCATGACTTAATTCCACCGAGGAAAGGTTAACAACCTTTTTGTTAATGGAATCATCATATAAAGGCTTCTTATTAATATTTCTCTCCACATTATATGTGGGCTTCCTATTAATATTTCTATCCTTATCATCTAAATTCTTAATAATATTTGTCTCTTCCACATCCCCAAACCTGTTGCTTGTTAAATTTGAATTCCTATTCAAAGAGCCACACAGGCCACGTTTTCCTATTTTCTCTATTTGTGAATAAATTTTTTTTAATGAATCATAACAATATCCACGGTTATGAAAAATACCCTGTCCCAAATTATTATTCTCACCATCCAATGCCTGACCATCACGATATTTACCGTCCACAAGGTTGCTGACTGTGTGGTTAGGGTTCACGTCCTCATTTCTGATTGAACAATCTGCAGTGTTCACGGGTTCGACAACTTCATCGCCATGATTTACGAGAACCTCTTCCACGGGTAGACTCGGGTTAAGACAGGAGTAAGCCATGCTACTGTTATCCGATCTAACTTCAGATTCACCACGTGTTTCAATGCTGGATCCACCGAGAGGGTAGATCAATGTTGATGATGTCGGGCTTGAGACCGGGATAACGTCGCTGGAATTGCACAATTTCAACGGCAAGTCTGGAGGAGGAGTCATCGCAGACATAGTATCTCTGATTTTCAGTAGTTCAGCGCAGGAGAATGATGTCCTTCCTGAGGTACCACGACTGCTCCCTGCTGCAACATCAAAAGAATCATCGACACAGATCAAACTAATTCGTTCATAACCATTGGGAACCTCATTCCTCAACTTTATGAAGTTATTGTTGCTTCTATCAGAGGAAATAGATTCCTCAATATGTTTGACAGAGGCACTAGAGTTACCGTTAGTATTCATCTCACTAGATTGTGAAGAGTCGATGACACATACCTCTGCTCCATCCACGTGAGAATCAGCATTATATATGGAGCCTGTCCGCACACTATATCTTCCGGATGACTGTGGTTCTCCTTCAGAAGGCACTCATCTGACACTCGAGTCTCATCGAGAGCCAACCTCTTCAATTTAACCAGTTTCTTCAAATGTCTGTCCCGAGTTAGCTGACCTTCCTTCTGGGCTATCATAGCAGCCTTTGCATCAATGATTTTCCACGGGTCTGGATTGATTAAGTTTGCAAGCTTCAGATGCAAAGAAAGGGCTATGTGTCCTAGCTTATCTAACGTCGCATGAGTGCGCTTAATCTCACCATGAATAATGTTAAAACTAAGTTTGAGAAAATATCTATTGTATCTGCGAAGGTGTAGGATAGGTTTAATGCGGGCGAAGGCAGGGATCAGATTGAAGTCACTGCATTCTTTGAGAAAATGGAGCTCTCTGACCCTTCTTTCAATCTTAATTCGAGTTTTTTCCATATAACAAATATCTACCCAAGACTCCCCTCCGTGTAGGGAAATAATTATGGTTCTCAAACTTCTGTGGTTCTCGTTAATTGCAAAATTTGGATTATCCACAATATCATAAAACATTAGTCGACGTTTCAAATCCCAACGAGGATCCATCTTCAGGACGAGAATGAAGTTGAAAGAAGGTCGCAAAAGGTCAAGGTATAAATAGTGAAGGATTATGATGGTTGAGAGGAGCCGACAATAGATTATTAATCTATTTAAATAAATTATATTTAATTCTTTATAAAATTTTAATTTAAATAATGAATAAATAAAAATAAATAAATTCTTTAATATAAAATTTTTAGATTAAATAATAAATAATAAATTTTATAATATATATATATATATATATATATATATATATATATTTTAATAATAAATATTTAATTTTTTTTTTTTTTTTTTTAAATTTTATGATAAATCCTAAGTGCTTAAATTAATTTTAATAAATTAAAATATAATACCCCTAAATTTTTATTTTTATTTATGTCTAAAAAAAATTTAAATAAACCTTGAGTTTTTTAATTTATAACCTAAATTTTTACCTAAAATAGTATCTTCAAATTATTAATCTAAGTGTAATTTATTAAATAAGAAGAATACCTATGTTTATTGATTCTAAATAATAATATAACTATTTAAATATATGTTAATAAATAAATGATAATAATTAATAAATATTATTTATACTAATGAATTTTATTACTTTAATTCTAATAATTTATACATTAATTTTATTTGAATTTTTACTTCCATTTATTGATAATAATTATTAATTAATTAATTTTTATAAATAGAATAAAAATTAATTAACACAAATAATTATTATGAGTGAGTGAAATAATAAGTGTTTTGTACTGACACGACCCTAAACTGATTACTAATAAGGAGAAGAAGCAAACCTGGGAAGAGGACGAACCTAAGGAGAAAATTTGTCTAATTAGAGGCCGCCAACTGTCACTGATATCGAATCCTCCGTCCATGTTGATGTTATGCGGGTGTTTTATAATCTCCACCACTTCTCTAATCTTTTGTCTCTAATAGTGTTCCTCCCTTGCAATTATTTTAGCATCCTCAAGACGCAAGTGATTTTTTTTTCTTCGAGGAGTGATCAGTAAGAGTTGAGGTTCGAGATCGCTCATGTTTAATATTGGCACCATGCTCTTTCAAACGCTTTTGAAGAGAGCACCCAGTTTCACCAATATAGCTCTTCCCACATGAGCAGTCAATCTTGTAAACACCTTTAATTTGCCCCTGACTAATGCTATCTTTAACTATGCGCATATTTTGTCTAATGGTTCCTACTGCTGAGAATTGTGCAAAAATTTCACTCCTTCCCAAAACCCTGGCAATCTTATCTGTCACACCTTTAATGTATGGCAGAAAAACCCTTCCACTGTTTTCCTGAGGATCCTAGCATCTCTTGGATACGACAATACCTTTTGCTCTGTTTATGGCTTTTCTGATTTCTCTTTCCTTATACCCTATACCCAAGAAAACAAATGTCAGGTGAGAGATTTCTTCTTCCAGGTGCTCTTCATTGGATATCCTCAGGGCTCTAACAGCAAGAGTGTTAAGGACGCCAAAATTTTGTACAGGATGATGGTAAGACTCAGTGTGAAGGTAGCTGTCAGTATGGGTTTTCCTCCTAAAAACCTAATTCCCTAATGTTCCATCTTCTTTTCTAGTAACTAGGACATCCAAGAAAGGGATGCTCTTGTTTTCTTTCATCTCTATGGTAAACTTAATTTCCGAGGAAATTGAGTTGAGGTGATTGAAGAATTTATCGAGATTCTCCCTACCATGCGACCACTTTAAGTTAGTGTCGTCCACAAATATTTTCCACCAAGTTGGAATTAAGGGAAAGGAGGCTAGGGCTTTCTTTTCGAAGTTTTCCATAAACAAGTTGGCCACAATAGGTGAGAGTGGTGATCCCATTGCAACACCAGATACCTGCTCATAGAACTCTCCTTGGAAGCTGAAGAAGGTGGATCTTAAACAAATCTCAGCAATCTTGGCTGTTTCAGGATCTGTGACCTCATTAATAACCTTCACTGCTTCATCTAAAGGGATTTTGGTAAACAATGAAACCACATCAAAGCTTACCAGGATGTCGCTCTCCTCCACCCTCTCTTCTTTTATAAGCTTAAAGAAGTGACTAGAGTCTTATATGAAGGATTCAGTGTTCCCAACGAGAGGCTTGAGAATTTTTGCGACATATTTCACCAGTTCATCGGTGGGGGATCCAGTGGTATTGAAAATTGGTCTAAGGGGAACCCCATATTTATGAATCTTAGGAAGCCCATAAATTCTTAGAATGACCTCACAGGATGGGGTCAATTTCTTCTTCAAATTATCATCGAGATGAGAGTTCGAGATTGCCTTCTTAACTTCTCTTAAGACCTTTGGCAAGGGGTTGGACTCCAAATTCTTGTAGCTGTTGCAATCAATATGCTCCTTCATTTTCATAATATAATCCCCCTTATCTAAAATGACAACATCCACTCCCTTGTCTGCCTTAAGGACCACAATTTCGGCGTTGTTGCTAAGGTTACTTTTAGGGGGTTTAGCTTTTCTTAGAATTAGAGAGCATTCATGTCTAAGAGCCTCTTTTTCATCCAAAGGTAAACCTCGAATGCCCTCCTCAATGCTACACAAAATTCTCTCATTTGGAATACCTTTAGGAGAAATAGCAAATCACAAACCTTTGCTGAGAATGCTACGGGTATCATGACTTAATTCCACCAAGGAAAGGTTAACAACCTTTTTGTTAATGGAATCATCATATAAAGGCTTCTTATCAATATTTCTCTCCACATTATATGAGGGCTTCCAATTAATATTTATATCCTTATCATCTAACTTCTTAATAATATTTGTCTCTTCCACGTCCCCAAATCTATTGCTTGTTAAATTTGAATTCCTATTCAAAGAGCCACACGGGCCACATTTTCTCTATTTTCTCTATTTGCGAATTAATCTCCACGGTTATGAAAAATACCCTGTCCCAAATTATTATTCTCACCGTCCAATTGCTGACCATCATGGTATTTACCGTCCACGTGGTTGCTGAAAACGTCCTCAAACCAATGATGCAATCTTTCAAACAAGGTGAAATCTTTCAAAATGACCCAAATGAGCAATGTGATCTATGCTCGAAGCGAAGAGATGGAGAGTCAAACAAGCACAAAAGTAATCGCTCAACAAACCAAAAACTCAGAGGATTAAGAAAGACTAATACAACTGATCAGGGAATCGAACTGACCAAATCCAAAAAGACTCGAACTTCAATCAAAAGGCTCATTGAGCGAAAGACACCTAGAAACCCTAGAGCTGTGAACTGCACCGATGAGAGAATAGACAAACAGCTGATAAGAGCAAGCCTACAACAGTCAAAACAACTCCAAAATACCAATTTCAAATCAAAGAAACAAATCCAAATTCAAGCACAACTGACCAAAAACTCAGCAAAAGGGTCAAACCAAATCCTATAGGATTCGGTGCGACTGTGAGGTGATAATCCACGCCAAATAGGGGTTGGTGCTACTGCAACAAAAGCAACCAACACCAATTGGCACAACTGTTCAAGGAAAACTTGTGCCAAGCCGGATAACTATGGGAGGAGGAGAAAGCCAGTGAGAAGAGGTCAATCTTGACATTATGGAGCTGAACAAGAGGATTCCAGACAATCAAACAAGCCAAAAAATATAGACAAGAAATAAAACGATCAAAGTCGACTTGAAAAGGCAAATTCCTAATGGGAAACGAAATGATAAACTCACATTAATCCCCAACAGAGTCGCCAATTTGTTGGGAAGGTAAATCCTCTCTATAGATAGAGATGATCCCTCTAGCCCTGGAGTGGGGCTAGCAACAAAGGGATAAGCTAAAATGTAGGTTCCTAATTAATGAATGAAAAGGACAAGGTAGATAGACGTACCTAGAGTCCAACGCTGTCATCACTGTAGCGGTGGTGGCCTCTTTATCTCTTTCTTGACGGGTCACAATCCTTCTGCAACAGTGCTTGGATACCTGCACGAAGATCAGCAAACAAGAGCAACATACACGAAAATGATTTCATTCATAATCAACTAACCAGTCAAGGAAGGTTAAGCATATTGCATCAAATAAAACACATTAACACAAGATGGGAACCAGACAATAGTAATGTATATATATAAATAGAAGAAAGAGTTACAACCGGAGCCTTGACATCACAGCCTACTCCAGCGGGGTTCAGTCAAAGTGCGTCTCGAAGGATCTTCAGGGAATTCAGAAGAGGTGAGGACACAAGCCTAATCTCTCTCAACAAAGGTCTCTTTCTGTTCTATCTTTCTAGCGAAATGTTCAAGAATTCTCTTCAGCCTTTCAGCTATAATATGTTCAGCTAGCGTATCAATGGGATATAGCTTTATTTATAGAGGGAGAGGAGGAGGTTTGGATCCCTACAATGGTGGAAGGGAGGCCTTATCCCTTGGGAGGTTTCCCCAAAAGGTGGAAACAAGAGGCCAAAGGAGGGGGGCTGTTGTTATTCAGTCAAACCACTCTAGCTGACTCGCCCACAAATTTGTTAGGATAGAAACTTCGCCTCTATATTTAAAAAACATTCCATAAACAGGTTGGCGCGAGTAGCTCACTGGGATAGAGTGCCAATGGGTGCGGGGCCCAATGTTAATCTAAGCTCAGACATTTGAAGAAACTGGTTAAATTGAAGAGGCTGGCTCTCGATGAGACTCGAGTGTCGGATAATAATGGATTGAGTGTCGAATGATAAGAAACATTATTATTCGACACTCGAGTCTCATCGAGAGTCAGCCTCTTTAATTTAACCAGTTTCTTCAAATGTTTGTCCCGAGTTAGCTGACCTTCCTTCTGGGCTCTGATAGCAGCCTTTGCATCAATGGTTTTCCACAGGTCCGAATTGATTAAATTGGCAAGCTTCAGATGCAAAGAAAGGGTTGTGTGTCCTACTAGCTTATCTAACGCCGCATGAGTGCGCTTAATCTCACCACGAATAATGTTAAAACTAAGCTTGAGAAAATATGTATTGTATCTGTGAAGGTGTAGGATAGGTTTAATGCGGGTGAAGGCGGGGATCAGGTTTAAGTCACGACATTCTTTGAGAAAATGGAGCTCTTCGGGCCTTCTTTCAATCTTAATTCCAGTTTTTTCCATATAACAAATATCTACCTAAGACTCCCCTCCATGTAGGGAAATAACTATGGTTCTCAAACTTTTGTGGTTGTCGTTAATTGCAGAATCTAGATTATCCACAGTATCATAAAACATTGGTCGACATTTCAAAGCCCAACGGGGATCCATCTTCAGGACGAGAATGAAGAATGAAATAAGGTCGCAAAATGTCAAGGTATAAATAGTGAAGGATTATGATGATTTAGAGGAGTCGACAATAGATTATTAATCTATTTGTATAAATTATATTTAATTCTTTATAAAAATTTAATTTAAATAATAAATAATTTTTTTTATTAAATTCTTTATAAAATTTTCAGATTAAATAATAAATAATAAATTTTATAATAATTTTTTTATTTATTTTTATTTTAATAATAAATATTTAAAATTTAAATTTTTTTTTTTTAATTATAAACCCTAAGTGCTTAAATTAATTTTAATAAATTAAAAAATAATACCCCTAAATATTTATTTTTTTATGTCTAATTTTTTTTTTAAATAAACCTTGAGTTTTTTAATATATAACCTAAATTTTTACCTAAAATAGTATCTTAAAATTATTAATCTAAGTGTAATTTATTAAATAGGAAGAATACCTATGTTTATTGATTTTAAATAATAATATAACTATTTAAATATATGTTAATAAATAAATGATAATAATTAATAAATATTAATTCTACTAATGAATTTTATTAATTTAAATCTAATAAATTTTTTAATAATTTATAAATTAATTTTATTTGAATTTTTACTTCCATTTACTGATAATAATTATTAATTAATTAATTTTTATAAATAGAATAAAAATTAATTAACACAAATAATTATTATGAGTGAGTGAAATAATAAGTGTTTTGTACTGACACGACCCTAAACTGATTACTAATAAGGAGAAGAAGCAAACCTAGGAAGAGGACGAACCTAAGGAGAAAATTTTTCTAATTAGAGGCTGCCAATTGTCACTGATCTCAAATCCTCCGTCCATGTTGATGTTATGCGGGTGTTTTATAATCTCCACCACTTCTCCAATCTTTCGTCTCTAATAGTGTTCCTCCCTTGCAATTATTTTAGCATCCTCAAGACGCAAGTGGATTTTTTTTCTTCGAGGAGTGATCAATAAGAGTCGAGGTTCGAGATCGCTCATGTTTAATATTGGCACCATGCTCTTTCAAATGCTTTTGAAGAGAGCACCCAGTTTCACCAATATAACTCTTCCCACATGAGCAGTCAATCTTGTAAACACCTTTAAGCTGCCCCTAACTAATGCTATCTTTAACTGAGCGCATATTTTGTCTAATGGTTCCTGCTGCTGAGAATTGTGCAAAAATTTCACTCCTTCCCAAAACCCTGGCAATCTTATCTATCACACCTTTAATGTATGGCAGAAAAACCCTTCCACCGTTTTCCTGAGGATCCTGGCGTCTCTTGGATACGACAGTACCTTTTGCTCTGTTTATGGCTTTTTTGATTTCTCTTTCCTTATTCCCTATACCCAAGAAAACAAATTTCAGGTGAGATATTTCTTCTTATAGGTGCTCTTCATTGGATATCCTCAGGGCTCTAACAACAAGAGTGTTAAGGATGCCAAAATTTTGAGCGAGATGATGGTAAGACTCAACATGAAGGTAGCTTTCAGTATGGGTTTTATTCCTAAACGCCTAATGCCATAATGTTCCATCTTCTTTTCTAGTAACTAGGATATCCAAGAAAGGGATGCTCTTGCTTTCTTCCATCTCCATGGTAAACTTAATTTCCGAGGAAATTGAGTTGAGGTGATTGAAGAATTTATCGAGATTCTCCCTACCATGCGACCACTTTATGTTAGTGTCATCCGCAAATATTTCCACCAAGTTGGACTTAAGGGAAAGGAGGCTAGGGCTTTCTTTTTGAAGTTTTCCATAAATAAGTTGGCCATAATATGTGAGAGTGGTGATCCCATTGTGACACCAGATACGTGATCATAGAACTCTCCTTCGAAGCTGAAGAAGGTGGATCTTAAACAAATCTCAGCAAGCTTGGCTATTTCAGGATCTGTGACCTCATTAATAACCTTCACTGCTTCATCTAAGGGGATTTTGTTAAACAGTGAAACCACATCAAAGCTTACCAGGATGTCACTCTCCTCCACCCTCTCTTCTTTTATAAGCTTAACGAAGTCACTAGAGTCTTATATGAAGGATACAATGTTCCCAATGATAGGCTTGAGAATTTTTGCAACATATTTCGCCAATTCATAGGTGGGGGATCCAATGGTATTGAAAATTGGTCTAAGGGGAACCCCATATTTATGAATCTTAGGAAGCCCATAAATTCTCAGAATGACCTCACAGGAGGGGGTCAATTTCTTCTTCAACTTATCATCAAGATGAGAGTTCGAGATTGCCTTCTTAACTTCTCTTAAGACCTTTGGCAAGGGGTTGGACTCCAACTTCTTGTAGCTGCTGCAATCAATATGCTCCTTCATTTTCCTAATATAATCCCCCTTATCTAAAATGACAGTAACCCCTCCCTTATCTGCCTTAAGGACCACAATTTTGGTGTTGTTGCTAAGGTTACTTTTAGGGGGTTTAGATTTTCTTAGAATCAGAGAGCATTGATGTCTAAGAGCCTTTTTGTCATCCAAAGGTAAACCTCCAATGCCCTTCTCAATGCTACACAAAATGCTCTCATTTGGAATACCTTTAGGAGCAACAGCAAATCCCAAACCTTTGTCAAGAATCCTACGGGTATCATGACTTAATTCCACCAAGGAAAGGTTAACAACCTTTTTGTTAATGGAATCATCATATAAATGCTTCTTATTAATATTTCTCTCCACATTATATGAGGGCTTCCAATTAATATTTATATTCTTATCATCTAACTTCTTAATAATATTTGTCTCTTCCACGTCCCCAAACCTATTTCTTATTAAATTTGAATTCCTATTCAAAGAGCCACATGGGCCACGTTTTCCTATTTTCTCTATTTGCGGATCAATGTCTTTTAATGAATCATAACAATCTCCATGGTTATGAAAAATACCCTGTCCCAAATTATTATTCTCACTGTCCAATCGATGACCATCACGGTATTTACCGTCCACGTGGTTGCTGAAAACATACTCAAACCAATGATGCACTCTTTCAAACAAGGTGAAAGATTTCAAAATGAACCAAACGAGCAATGTGATCTATGCTCGAAGCGAAGAGATGGAGAGTCAAACAAGCACAAAAGTAATCGCTCAACAAACCAAAAACTTGAAGGATTAAGAAAGACTAATACAACTGATCAGGGAATCGAAATGACCAAATCCAAAAAGACTCGAACTTCAATCCGAAGGCTCAGTGAGCGAAAGACACCTAGAAACCCTAGGGCTATGAACTGCACCTATGAGAGAATAGACAAACAACTGATAAGAGAAAGCCTACAGCAGTCAAAACAATTCCAAAAGACCAATTTCAAATCAAAGAAACAAATCCAGATTCAAGCACAACTGACCAAAAACTCAGCAAAAGGGTCAAACCAAATCCTACAGGATTCAGCGCGACTGTGAGGTGGTAATCCGCTCCAAACAGGGGTTGGTGCTACTGCAATAAAAGCAACTAGCACCAATTGGCGCAACTGTTCAAGGAAAACTCGTGCCAAGCTGGATAACTATGGGAGGAGCAGAAAACCAGTGAGCAGAGGTCAATATTGACACTATGGAGCTGAACAGGAGGATTCCAGACAATCAAACAAGCCAAAAAATACAGACAAGCAAGCAAACAAATGAAGTCGACTTGACAAGGAAAATTCCTAATGGGCAACGAAACGAAAAACTCACATTGATCCCCAGCGGAGTCGCCAATTTGTTGGGAAGGTAAATCCTCTCTATGGATAGAGACAATCCCTCTAGCCATAGAGTGGGTCTAGCAACAAAGGGATAAGCTAAAGTGTAGGTTCCGAATTAATGAATGAAAAGGACATGGCAGATCGACCTTCCTGGAGTCCAACATTGTCATCACTGTAGTGGTGGTGGCCTCTTTATCTCTGTCTTGATGGGTCACAATCGTTCTGCAATAGTGCTTGGATACCTACACGAAGATCAACAAACAAGAGCAGCATACACGACAATGATTTCATTCATAATCAACTAACCAGTCAAGGAAGGTTAAGCATATTCCATCAATTAAAACACATTAACACAAGATGGGAACCAGACAATAGTAATGTATATATATAAATAGAAGAAAGAGTTACAGCTGGAGCCTTGACGTCGCAGCCTACTCCAACAGGATTCAGTCGAAGTGCGTCTCGAAGGATTGTCAGGGAATTCAGAAGAGGTGAGGACACAAACCTAATCTCTCTCAACAAAGGTCTCTTTTTGTTCTATCTTTCTAGCGAAATGTTCAGGAATCTCTTCAGCCTTTCAGCTATAATATGTTCAGCTAGTGTATCAATGGGATAAAGCTTTATTTATAGAGGGAGAGGAGGAGGTTGGGATCCCTAAAATGGTGGAAGGGAGGCCTTATCCCTTGGGAGGTTTCCCCAAAAGGTGGAAACAAGAGGCAAAAGGAGGGGGGCCATGGTTATTCAGTCGAACCACTCCAGCTGACTTGCCCACAAATTTGTTAGGATAGAAACTTCGCCTCTATATTTAAAAAACATTCCATAAACAGGTTGGCGTGGGTAGCTCACTAGGATAGAGTGCCAATAGGCATGGGGCCCAATGTTAATATTCCTCATTGGCATAAGGGCATAACATTCTACTAGCGCCAAGGAAAAAACATGTGTTTCTGATGGTCTGCTCAGGAAATTGTCAACAGAAGGAATGTTTTCCTCATGGCAAGGGATGCAATGATGGTCTTTGCAAGGCATGACACTTATTATTAGTCACAGAAATGATCCTTCAATGTGTGGGATGGGGATTGCAGGGACAACGACAAAATATTGTGTAACAAACACCATGGTGTAATTGCTTAATTGTGATCACTATATTCTTAAACATTTAGAACCTATACTCCCATTGATCTCAAAAAGGTTATCGACAATCATTCCAAGGTATTTGGAGAGAATCCAAGGGTCTTACACTATATTAGATCATGATCATGCTACTCATTTGAAACCAAGAAGTGTACCACCTAATATTAATCCTTATAGGTTCCCAAATGCAAAACAAAGTGAGATTAAGCATATGGTCCAAGAAATGTTAAATGCTAGTATCATTCAACCTAGAAAAAGTGATTTCTCCTCACTAGTGATAATGTATTACAAATGGGAAGGTTCATGGTGTATGTGCCCAAAATATAGAGAGCTCAACAAAAAATCCATTAAAGGTAAATTTTATTTTCCTATCATTAATTAATTGTTATATGAGTTATAAGGATCAATTATATTTACCAAGTTTGATCTCCATTTTAGATGTCATCAAATCAACATGAGGAGAACACATGAAGGTGTTGATGGTGCTGGAATGTTCCGTCAACAATAGGGGGGTCTCTGCAGTATGAAGTCATAATTAGACCTGACACTATTTGGGATATGAGCCTCGTCTTGATACTGACTCGACTTCCATTATATGTGTGTTTTCTCTTGGAAATCAAATGTATAGATAACTGTGAGACCAAGTGTATTATTTCATAAGTATGGTGACGAAATTAGCTCACCATTGATAATATGCAGAACATGATACAAGAACGTAAGAGCAACATAATGATTAGAAGTGTGGCTTAATAAAGAACCAAATAGTTGAAACTAACTAAGAAATACACAAGTGAAATAATGCCAAAATTTTTAGGAAATCCACGTAGATTCAAATTGATAATTGTAATATGCTAGAACAATAGAATTTAATCTACTCTACCAATTGCAGAAACCAATAAACAATCACAAAGCATACAAGAGAAATAATTTCAATCACACATTAAACAATGATTTCCTAGGGAAAGCCTCAACTAAAAACCCCGCTATCTTTATATTGCATTAGTCATAAAATATGAGAAGATTACATTTCTTTTCTCCAACTAGAGAAACCTCTGCACTAACTATATCTATCTCACTGCTTCCTAGACAAGCTGAGGCCAATACTTATCCAATTTCCACCTGCCAAAATCCCTATTTCCTCGACGATGTTTCCCTAGGTAATTATTCTCTATTAATTAGTGAAATTCCCATGCATAAATACATAATTCATCTAAGGCCTTCCTCTAACTGCATGCACCACCTATATAATTTGGATGATTATACAATTGATAGTACACTGCCCTTGAACTCCAATCTCAACAGGGTCTTTCTATGATATGACGTGCATGAGTTATTTATGGCTGATTTAGTAGTTATCTGATTGATCACTACATGTGGTTCAAGTTCAAGTTCCACACTTTGACCTATCACTAGTTCCTCCAACAATTGGAACTAGTTAAACTGACTTTAACTAAGATAAAATTATTTAATTAATTACAACTCAAAATAAAATCAACAAGGGCTCCTATTTTGCAGGAGTTACTCTACATGACTCAATTTAGACCCTCAACTCAAATTCACTAAACCAACTAAGTCAAACTAACTTAGTTAACTCATACAAGTTGTCATGTGAAGTGGAATTACACTTTTATTCTAATTTAATTCAAGGGAAAAATAAAGTAGAATCTTTCTTAGTGCCATTTTCAACGCTCCCTCTCAACAAGAAAGGGATTATATGATACCCCGATCATGCCTCTATGGAACTCGCATTAGGGTAATTTTGAGGTCTAAAATGGGCCTCCTAAAGAAAATGTACAATCAAAATTCACTTTATGAGAACCAATCTCATTTTAGGGGATGACACCATCCCTAATGGTTGAGGTGGCATTGATTGAGTTAAAGGTACTTACTTGTCACATTCTCAATGGTGGATAAAAAATCATGGTTAAACATGGTAGTGATCTAAGTACTAAAGTCATAAACTAAAATACTCATATTAAATGTCATTTCACACTTTTTGAATAAAATATTATTATTGTCATTTCATATTTTTTTGAAAGAAACAATATAAACATATTTTTGAATTAAAATATAAATGTTAATTAATAATATATTCTATAATTAAGAATTTATGAATTTATATTTATATTTTATTTTAAGTTATTTAAGTACAAAGGACAAATTCATTAGTTGTGCAATGATAATGATTTTTTCTTGAAAATATCATTCTTATTTATATTCACATCCATACAATTTCTTTATTAGATTTATTTTGGTTCAACTTTTGAATTGAATTTAACCATGTTTACATGGATTTTGGTG